>JAUNZM010000380.1:1200000-2400000 GCA_033459285.1 Clamator glandarius
TGAAAGAGCAACATGCCATAGTTTCTTATAAAATTAGATTAAAGCTTCATTAGTAACTTAAGAGACATAACATACTAGCTCTCAGTAGCAAAGGGGCAAGTTATTCCTTTTTTAGCTTGCAAAGGCCTGCTCCACGCCTCCCACAGCAGCTGGCATGTTCCCCTTGAAAGGAAAGGGGTCAAAATAGAGTAGGAATATAACAGTAACCTGATGCTCCAAGTTTGACAGAGAGACTTAGATTGTCCGTAAAGGACTCTGGAGCTTTCCATCACATTTGACATGTTTACTCATTCTTTGAAAGACTTGAAAATCCTCTTAAGTTACCTAATCACATCCTGTGGCAAGCTGAAGATACTTGACATTCCTCTCTTCCTTTTCTCCACCTTTGGGGCAAGCTAAATGTAAACATGGCACCAACACAAGTACAGCAGAGCCAGGTACTATTTAGGATCTCAGAGGAGTACTCTGTGCCCTCAGAGGTTAGCACAGCTCAGGAGGTACAGGTACTGTCCTTTCCCATCACTTAACTGGCCTGCAAGAGAGAAAGTATTGGAAAAGGCAATAAAGGGTAAGTTTCTATTCCAGTGCTGGCACTTCTCAGCTGCAAAGGTAGAAACACATGGCAGCTCCTTTGTAAAAGAGCAAATATCCACCTAACTAGGAATGGGAAAAGGATAAAGCACCCCAAAACAAGCAATGGGACCGCACATGCAAAACAGCAGAGACCTCCTTCAAATTCTTAATTTATAGAGGCCAGACAAGAAGTCAGAAAAAGCAGTCAGTCCAATGTGGCATTTAATTCTCAAGACTATTCACAGCTTAGGTAGATTCTTCCTGAAAATCTCCAGGGCAATTCCTTCGGACAGTTCCCACCCGGCAAATCTGTGGCAGAATATATAAACTGCTGACAATCTAGCTTAGTAAAATCAAGCTTACAATCTAGCTTACAGTAAGATCAAGCAAGACTGCTGTTAACACCATTCCCTTTCAGGGAAACCCACTCAACTTCTCACAAGCTCAAAGGTAAAAAATCAGATTTAAACCTGTAGCTTTGTGGTAGACCAACAGCCATAGGCATTGGCAGATGCACTCAAAGACTCTTCAGAAGCTGCATTCCAGCTTTTACATCTGTTTTGCCATCTCAATATTGCTCCTCCCTATCCAGCACAGGAATGTCCACCAAGTTCAGTTTCAAACAAGACCAACTGAAGAAACTCAGCAACACAACTGTAATCCTGTATAGTATCCATGATAAAACCAGAAGCTGAACAGTCCAATTTAATGCTTGATCATTGGAGTACAGATCAGTGAAACAGTGGTCAAGAGCCTTGAAGCATTTCCTCACCTGCTATGTAATGATCCAATTTCTAGATCTGGGCAGAAGCCTGACAAGTTTCTATCTTTACTTATTTCTTATTTAGAGAAGTCCACACTGTACAGAATGAAGCAGCAGGCATCATCTGCTTAACCCCTCAGATATCTAGCCATGTCTGTGCAGAATTGCTGCATGGCAAGATAGTTTTAGATATTTTAGAACTAGGAGATATGAAGCTGCAGTAGGCATGATGGGAAAAGAGACACCCACTGAGTTCATTCAGAAGATTTATTCTTCCCACTGAAGTAAACAAACCAATGAACTGAAGAAGAGAAGGATCAGGCAAGTGTTTGGGTAGCTGTACCTCCACTGTATTAATTATTAGCATAGGACAAGAAAAAAACAGTTTGTGATTTACTTCATTTAAGTATTCAAGATCCTAAACGTAGTGAAACAAAATCTTTCAATTATTGGGACAAAGCCTTAACACACTAGGGAAGCACCACTTCAAAGAACACAATTTAAAAAGAAAACTCTTATTTCATCTTAGGCTCTTTTTTTTAACCAAATTGAAGCTATTTAGGAGTTTTCCAACTTAAAATACAACCTGAGAAATTTACCAGAACAGAAATTCTCCAGTCCACAAGAACATTCAGATTAGACTAAGTCTTCAAAAACCAGATGCATAGCCCTATCTTTGTTCATTCAGTACAATCTACTAATTACAACTTCCATTGTTTTTATTAGTTGCTTCCAGAGATAATTGCTCAATTTCCAGTTCAAAGTGCTGAGCACGTAAGAAAGTCATCTTTGAAACACCTTTATCAGTACACTGTACGCCAATGCATACAACTCCAGATGTCACAAATGGCCAATTAATTATACCATTGGTCAGACAGACTATTCAAGTGGAATTAAAGCACCTAATTAACTTTCACCACTACATACTGAAAGTTGAACTACTACATCATTATTAGAAGCCACAGGAAATTTAAAGATCAGATTTAAAGGCAAGAGTCTTGCAACCAGTTTTGATCTGGAAAACTCCTTAAGGCATGTTCTAGCTTCCCTTTTTGTTAGTAAGCATTTGCAAACAACTAATTATGCCGCCAAACACCTTTCTACCTTATATGGCCACACAAACACTGAATGTCCCAGGTTTTACTCCTCAAAAGAACAAGAAACAGTGTTAGAGAGCACACAGAGCACAGCATTCAAAGCAAAGCGGTTACTTTAGTAGATTATCCTAAGTGATTGGAGCTCACTCCTCTAGCTCATAGACCTCCACCTGCTCCAAGCCTGTACAATCATCCATGGCTCTTGCACTGTCGATAAAATGATATGTTTTATTCATGTTTTGTGAAGTACACCAGGTTTTGTCCCACACTACTGATACAGTTCTGTGCCATGCAATTCTGAAAGTCTGTCTTGGCTAGCTTCCCATTTTAGTGTCAGGGTATCTGATTCTTTTCTTAAATTCCCAATCTCTTACAGGAAGGAATACTGAAAATCTGCCTCAGTGGGCTTCTCAGAGTTTTATTGCCAGCCTAGAAAAGTACTCCCAGATGCCACTTCTTGGATGCTTGACATTCTATAATATTTAAATAATTCAAGTTGGGAAGTATTTCCTGGCTGTTCTCCATTGTTCCTCCTCACACAGATACAGCATAGCTGTGTGCCCAGAACACACATCTCCAGTTACTTCTCACTGCTGAGCATTAACACTGGACGTGGGTGTTCTAGATAAGCCAGCCATTCCTTCTACAGCTAAAGCCACTAGAGGGCATTGAAATTTACACTGAAAACGGGATTCAGTGTGAGAGGCCTTGCCCAGTGCTTTAATAGGGAAGTCAGATTCTGATACTGGCTTTCTTTACTTAAAGTCTTCTGTCCACAGAGGCTACATCACTACTTGGATGTATATGCCTAGAACCATATGGAAGACATCCTATGGTTCTCATATGCAGCATGTCTCCAAGACACAGGATACGGACCCTCACTAGCACCTTGGTCACCCAAGAGTACTGAAGGAACCAGCAAAGAACTGGTAAAAGTGCTCACCACAGCTCACTCTCCATTTACCAGCAGCCCTGTTTAACATGGGAGGTCCCAGATGTCTGGAAGCCTGACAAATGTGATGCCCATCTACAAGAGGAGGAAGGTAGATTCGAGAACTGCCAGGCTGACTTCAGTACCAGGCAAGCTTATGGAGGAGTTCATCATGAGTGTGCTCACCAGGTAGGTGCATGACAGGACAACCAAGGGATAAGGTCCAGCCAGCACAGGTTCATAAAGAGCATGTCCTGCTTAACTAACCCAATCTCCTCCTACAAGATGACCCATGTAGTGGACAAGGAAAAAGGCTGTGGATGTTATCTACCTAGCCATTGACAGCGTTTCCAACAGGATTCTCCTAGAAAAACTGGAGGCTCATGGCTTCAACAGGTATAGTTCTTGCAGGGTAAAAAAACTTGCTGAATGGCCAGGCCGAAAGTGTTGTGGTGGATGGAGTTAAATCCACCTGGTGGCCAGTCACAAGCCATGTTCCCCAGGCCTCAGTTTTGGTCTTGTTTAATGTCTCTATCATAGATCCAGATGAGGGGATTGAGTGCTCCCTCAATAAGTTTGCAGATGACACCAGGCTGGAGGAAAGTTGTGTTGATCTGACTGTGGGAAAAGTTCTACAGAAGAATCTGGACAGGATGGATAGATGGGCTGAGGCCAGCTGTATGGAGTTCACCAAGACTAAATGCCAGGTCATGCACTTTGGTCACAACCACCTCACACAATGCTACAGACATGGAGATTAATGGCTGGAAAGCTGCCTGGCAGAAAAGGACACGGTGGTTCTGTCCAATTGCCAGCTGAACATGAGCCAGCAGCATGCCCAGGTAGCCATGCAGGCCAACAGTATCCTGATTTGTATCAGAATTCACGTGGCCAACAGGACTAGAGAATGGGTTGTCCCCCTGTACTCAGCATTGGTGAGGCTGCACCTTGAATACTGTGTTCAGTTTGAGGGCTCTCATTGAGGGGCTGAAGCATGTGAGAAGGCCAGTGAAGCTGGGGACAGGTCTGGAGCACAAGTGTTATGAGGAACAGCTGAGAGAAGTGGGATTATTTGGTCAGTAGAAGAAGCAGCTGAGGGGGGAACTTATCACTCTATACCTACCTGGAAGGAGGTTGTACTGAGATGGGTGCTGGTCTCTTCTCCCAGGTAAGAAGTGATAGGGCAAGAATGGCCTCAGTTGCACCAGGGAAGGTTTAGACTGGGTATTGGAAAATAATTACTTCAGGGTTGTCAAGCATTGGAACAGGCTGCTCAGGGAAGTGGTTGAGTCACCATCCCTGGAATGATTTTAAATGCACAGATGTTGTACTTAGGGACATGGCTTAGTAGCGAACTTGGTAGTGTTCAGTTGGACTTGACTGGTAGTGTTAAGGTTGGACTTGACTATTTAATGGTCTTTTCCAAACTAAACAATTCAGTGAGTCTGTGATCATAACTGCCTTAATGCAAGATTTAAGCCTTTACCTTACATCAGTAAATTTATCTCATCAAGCCACAAGTTACATTACCCCATATCTTCCCATTCTGGCACACCTCTGTGTACATTGGTCAAGTTTTTGCCATCTCATTTCAATTTTTTTGGTAACTTGGATAGAAGAAAGGGTTTCCTGAGCATTCCCTGCCCCAGCTGCAGACAGCAATACTATCTTCTTCCCTTCTAGGCTAAGTTCAACATTGCTCTAAGTTCCAGACCTACTTTCTTCATTCTCATCATGCCTTGTCCACAGCTGCAGAGTGAATGCTTTAAAGTGCTGTGTTTACATACACCCATGACAGATTTTCCACTTTCGCATGTTGCAAACCTAAATAAAGAGAACTGAAGGCAACTGACAATTCTGCATTCAGATTTAACAAGCAACAGAGGCGCAGAGAAGCCCTGCACACAGCTGAATCATTTCACTGTTCTGTTTCAAGCAAGTACTTAAATATTTGACAATGGAGAACAAAACCCACCCTATTGTCAAGAACCTTGCACAGGTTGGCCATAGGACTTAATAGCAAAGAGGACATAGATGTTGAAAAATCACATTAATAGTGTTCGCTATCTAGACTAAAATTAGTTCATCACACCCATACCTGAGAGCTGAGTTTCCGTCCCCGATTCAGATGAAGGCCTTTCAGGGTATACATAGGGCCAAACCCATCCACCAAAACCTCTTCAAAATTCAGTTTCTAGCACGCTGTAGATAACTGTTCCAGGTTCTGAGGAGCCATGTCATGCCCTCAACTGCTGCTCCACATCCTGTTTGAGACCAACTTGCCCAGGGCACCACTCAGCAGGGTCCTAACCAATATGATACAACCACATCATTCCAGAGGTTGCTTCTTGCCCTTACACAGCTCACTAAGGGGAGTACAACATGATACAAAGTATGCGAGTTTAGAGCATCTCTGGGACATCCACCTAGGTCCACAAAGTCCAAATAATGTTCTTACCAGATCATACATATGCCTTCTACAGTTATTGTCAAAGGAGGGCATCTTTGAGGAGTTCAAAAGCACATGTACCCTCAGATTAAAATAATAGAGAAGCTGGCGGATCCTGGAAACTTAAGATTTCTACCCCATTTGGAGACTGTAAGCAAAATTACAAATTTCTTGCAGTCCAGCAAAAGACAATTCAAAGACAAATATCAGAGAAAGGTTTTAGCTTGAAGAAAGAGTAAAAAAAAAAAAACCACAACACTTGTTACAAGATAAGAGAAGTGAAGTTTATATCTTTGATACATGAGATATTTAAGTAGACAACTTAAGTATTTGGGCAATGGCTTATTTCTGAAGCTGCATTCTGTTCAATTATTTCATATTCCTTTGCAACTATCAAGCACAGAGCACTAGCACTATTATATGTCAAGTTTCAGCAGATGCAACTTGAACTCCAGAAGAAAATTGTTCATAAATTAAAGCTAATGTAAAGTTTTATTACTATCCTACGCCTAACTGGATAGCACTGACATAACTCTAGCTAGACTTTTTGGTAAGGGCTAAACATGCATTCATCAGAGAATCAAAGTATGGTGGCTTGTCCACACCCAAGGACACAGAATACAAGATCCAGATGTTCTATAGATGTTCCTGTAAGTCTGCCAGGTTGACATTTTTCAGGAGTTACCAAATCTGGAACTCCTCTTCACAAATTGTTCAGTGCCAGGACCAGTACTAGTATTTCTTCCCAGTTAACTATACACTCTGACAACTACCTGAAAGGAGGTTGTGGAGAGGAGGGTGCTGGCCTCTTCTCCCAAGTGACAGGGGACAGGACAGGAGGAAATGACCTCAAACTCCGCCAGGGGAGATTTAGGCTTGAGATAAGGAAAAAATTCTTCACGGAAAGGGTTGTTAGGCATTGGAACAGTCTGCCCAGGAAGGTGGTTGACTCTCCTTCCCTGGAGGTGTTTAAGGTGAGGGGGATGAGGTGCTTAGGAGCATGGTTTAGAGATTAGTGGGAATGGTTGGACTCAACGATCCAGTGGGTCTCTTCCAACCTGGTTATTCTATGATTAGGAAAAAAAATTTCACAGAAAGGGTCATTGGGCACTGTAACAGGCCACCCAGGGAGGTGGTTGAGTCACCTTCCCTGGAGGTGTTTAAGGCATGGGTGGACGAGGTGCTGAGGGGCATGGTTTAGTGTTTGATAGGAATGGTTGGACTCGATCTGGTGGGTCTCTTCCAACCTGGTTATTCTATGATTCCTAAAAGGGAAGATGGAAAGCCTAGATTTGACTGTGACAGCCTTGCAGTGCCACGCCAAGAGTTTCAGAGGCTCTGCAAGGAGTCAGAACTTGCAGAAATTAATAGCATCTAGGTGCTTGAATTCCTGTGGGATTTAGCACCCATTACCCACACAACTCACTGCCAGAGAACTTGCATCAGTATCCCTAGATCTGAAACATCAGTAGCCCATGGAAGCTAGAATCCCTTCACAAGTAAGGTGATCAGACTTTAGCCTCTTTTGCTGTGGAAGTCACATGCCCCATAAGTCACACACATGCCTGCAAAGCAGCTGTTCTCCATCAATATAGAACTGCAGTACTCTGAAAGTAGAGGCACTCAGGTTAAAGACAGTAGCACAATCAATACTGACATTTACATTCATATGGGAAAAGAACCTGGAAATATTCAGTGAATTTGAGACTACATTTAAAAAAAAAAAAAAAAAAAAACAAAAAAACCCCAAAAACAGTAGAACACATATGCATATGTTAAACTCTGAAGATGTGGTCTAGGGACATTGGCATCTTTCACAGCAAAACCATATACAATCCCTGTAAAATACCCACACTGCTTTGGAAAGGGTTGAAGCAGTTGACTTCAGGGCTAAACCAGTTTGTCCGATGTGTGAACTCCATGTGGGTGCCACTTGTGAAAGCACAGGCACATCCATTGGCAACTCTACTGGAGGCTTTCAAGGCCAAGGTAGCATTGCTTCTTCCATCTTTAGACTAACAGTGTACATGTTCTGACCAGCTGTTTTGGGTTTACAGGGAAAAGTTTTGGTAGCAGCATGGTGCAGAGGTGCCTCTGTGAGATGTCATCAGGTGCTCGCCCATTCTGGATACAGCTGGTTCCACAACATACCCACTACAGACCAAAGGTGAGCCCATTAGCCAAGTTGGCAGTGCCTCTGAAAACACTTAAGAAAAGGCAAAATGTCACACAGCAGGGGGAAATGTGAGAAGCCACAATATCAACAAGGTCAGAGAAGGAGGCACTCCAGATGCCATAGCAGAGATTCTCCTGCAGCCCATAGAAGAGGCCATGGTGGAGCAGGTATTGCCCTGCAGCCCATATAGAGGATGCCATAGTTGGACTCTTTCTGAAGGAAACTGCAGCACCTAGAGAGTACACAATGGAGCAGAGTTTTTGTGAAAGATCGCAGCCCATGGGAAAGACCCATGCTGGAGCAGGGGAAAAAATTAGAAGGGGTCTGGCAGCTGGGCAAGATTAACCAACTACAGCAACAAGAAGAAAAGCAGAAACCTTCCCAGTCTGCAGATTATAGATACCTCCCTCACACTTCAGCTAAGAGCTGTCCATACCACTTGGTCCTGAGGATAACTTAGTGCCATCTTGCCTGTTGTTACTGGTGACTGTAGCATAAGCAAGAGCTAAGAAATACAGGGATAGTCTGAAATCTAGAAAGGAAGCTTTCCATGGCATAACTGAATAATCCATCAAATAAATCAGCCAAGAGAATAAATAGGGAACAAAGTGAATGTAGACGATTAATTACAGTTCAGTTTAATCTTGTCATGTTGACTGACACTAAGTCAGAGGTTCTGAGCTCTCCCATCTTCCACAAGAACTGTTGACCTTTCAGACTCAAAGAAACAGCTGCTTTTTGTTTTTCTTCTCTAGCCTAAGAGCTTATATTGCAATTACCAGAGTGGATTCCAAGCTTCAACTAAGACAGATACTTGCCAGTTATTTATTCAGCCCTCCACAATTGCTTCCTTAGTAGCTTTTAGGGCTTGTTGAATCATTGCCATTTGAGTTTTAAAGTTTTATAGTCTTACTGAATTTATACAAAGGCTTCTCCCAAAGAGAAAAATCACACTTAGAGGGAAGCTTCCTACAAAATTAAGCTCCCTGTCTGAAAGCAGTAGGTCTAACTGAAACCATTCAAGCTGAGCAGCCTCTGCATACAATGCTAGATTTAACATAGATGGCACTCTATATTACATCTAGGAAGACTCCCACCTATACATTCTAACCATCAGAGAACATAACACTGGGTACCATCAGCTTCCCCCCCAAGAAAAAAAATGAGAGTGTCATATCTCTTGCTAAAGTAATGGGAAACTTCCTCTTCTCTTCAGGAATCTGGAGCTCCAAGCCAAGCACTCAAGATGAATAACAACCCAGACAAGAGCTTCATCTGAAGAGTTGATATTGCAACTGCTCTATCAGCAAAAATAAGGACAGAGCTTGGGAATGAGGAAGAAATTATTCTCTGCTCTTTGGGAAATAAGTTCTACCTCAAACCCTGTCCCCTGTGTATTTTAAGGTTTCCTCTATTCAGAGCCATCAAATCCTGATTGCAATTTAGTACAGGGCATTAACTCAGCAGGCTTCATCACAGTCAGCATTTATAAATGCTGTCTTCAGTATCTTGTTGAATCTAGTAGTGACTTCATTAAAATGCTTTGTGTAAACAATGCTTGGCACTGATGTCAATCACTTCACAACAAAACAGATGCCAAGAGAATCTTGTATTTTTACATCAGCATCTGCTGATGAAACAACAGCTATTAGCAAGTGCAACTTAAGCAATTTTAGGCCTAAAGCCATTAAAAGGGACTTCAAGGCACTTGGGAGAATGATCGAGGGTGCTGTGGCACAGGTAATATTCCACTCCATCCCAATGCTAAGGAATCAGGAGCATGAAATGAGGAATAAGAAACTGGTTAATGAATGGCTTAGGGACTGGTGTGAGAAGAGGGGCTTTGGGTTCTTTAATCATGGAGAGGCCCACGCACCCCCAGGCTTTCTTACCAGGGATGGGACACACCTGTCTCCTAGGGGGACAAAAGCCCTCACCAAAAACCTAGTTAAGCTCATAAATCGAGCTTTAAACTAGATGTGAGGGGGGGAGGGGATGGAGACCAGGCAGGATGGGAGTGAGACTAGAGGTGAGACTTCAGTGGCAAAGGGGTGGTGTGCTGGCGATGCCTGCCAGTGTATCACCGCTAAGGAAGAGGGGGTGAGTGCAGCTGGGGATGGCAGGCAGCAAACTGGCACTGTGGCCTTAGTTAAGTCAAGTTCTGCTCAGTTGGGGAGGAGCCCTATTACAAAGGCTGTAGCTACAACTGCCCAGCTGAAGTGCATTTACACTAATGCATGCAGCATGGGAAATAAGAAGGAGGAGCTAGAAGCTGTAGTAGGGCAAGGAGACAATCACAGAATAACAGAATAACCAGGTTGGAAGAGACCCACTGGATCGTCGAGTCCAACCATTCCCACCAATCCCTAAATCATGCTCCTAAGCACCTCGTCTACCCTAACCTTAAACACCTCCAGGGACGGTGACACAACCACCTCCCTTGGCAGACCGTTCCAATGCCTAACCACACTTTCCATGAAGAACTTTTTCCTAATCTCAAGCCTAAATCTCCCCTGGCGGAGCTTGAGGCCATTCCTTCTCGTCCTGTCCCCTGTCATTTGGGAGAAGAGGCCAGCTCCCTCCTCTCCACAACCTCCCTTCAGGTAGTTATATAAAGTAATAAGGTCTCCCCTCAGCCTCCTCTTCTCCAGGCTGAAGAACCCCAGCTCTCTCAGTCGCTCCTCATAAGATTTGTTCTCCAGCCCCTTCACCAGCTTTGTTGCTCTTCTCTGGACTCGCTCCAGAGCCTCAACATCCTTCTTGTGGTGAGGGGCCCAGAACTGAACACAGTACTCGAGGTGCGGTCTCACCAGTGCCGAGTACAGAGGGAGAATAACCTCCCTGGACCTGCTGGTCACGCTGTTTCTAATACAAGCCAAGATGCCATTGGCCTTCTTGGCCACCTGGGCACATTGCTGGCTCATGTTCAGTCGGTTGTCAACCAGCACCCCCAGGTCCTTCTCCTCCTGGCAGCTTTCCAGCCAGGCTTCTCCTAGTCTGTACCTCTGCTTAGGGTTGTTGTGCCCAAAGTGCAGGACCCGGCATTTGGCCTTGTTAAACCTCATGCCGCTGGTCTCAGCCCAGCAGTCCAGCCTGTTCAGGTCCCTTCGCAGAGCCTCCCGACCCTCCAGCAGATCAACACTTCCACCCAGCTTGGTGTCATCTGCAAACTTGCTAAGGGAGCACTCAATGCCTTCATCCAGGTCGTTGATAAAGACATTAAACAGGACTGGACCCAGGACTGAGCCTTGGGGAACCCCACTTGTAACTGGCCTCCAGCTGGATTTAACTCCATTTACCACCACCCTCTGGGCCCGGTCATTCAACCAGTTTTTCACCCAGGAGAGTGTGCGCCCGTCCAGGCCAGAGGCTGACAGTTTCCGAAGCAGAATGCTATGAGAAACTGTATCAAAGGCTTTACTAAAGTCCAGGAAGACCACATCCATGGCCTTTCCCTCGTCCAAGAGTTTAGTTACTCAGTCATAGAAGGTGATCAGATTACTCTGGCAAGACCTGCCTTTCATGAACCCGTGTTGACTGGGCCTGATCACCCGGTTCTCTTGCAAGTGCTTCTTGATCGCACTCAAGATCACCCGCTCCATGACTTTCCCCGGTACCGAGGTCAGACTGACAGGCCTGTAGTTCCCCGGATCCTCCCTGCACCCCTTCTTATAGATGGGCACAACATCAGTCAGCCTCCAGTCCAGCGGAACCTCCCCAGTCATCCAGGACTGCTGGAAGATGATGGAAAGATGATGGAAGATGGCTATGATGTCATTGCCATTGCAGAGACGTGGTGGGATGACTCGTACAACTGGAGCGTACCCATGGTGGGGTATAACCTCTTCAGGAAGGACAGGAAGGGCAGAAGAGGAGATGGGGTAGCCCTCTATGTTAGAGAGGGCTTTGATACCCTTGAGCTGGACTACAGTCAAGATGGGACTGAGTGCCTGTAGGTAAAAATCAGAGGAGCCCACAGGCAGGAAGGGATTGTGATGGGACTCTGCTATAGACCACCCAGCCAAGAAGAAGCAGCTGATGAGCTCTTCTACAAACAACTGAGTGTAGTCTCAAAATCGCTACCTCTAGTCCTTGTGGGAGACTCCAATTTCCCAGATATAGGCTGGGAGTATAATACAACAGAAAGGAAGCAGTCCCGGAGGTTCCTGGAGTGTGTGGAAGACTTCCTCACACAGCTGGTGAGCGAACCGACAAGGGACGGTGCCCTCCCGGACCTGCTGTTTGTGAACAGAGAAGGACTGGTGGGGGATGTGAAGGTTGGAGGACGCTTGGGGCAAAGCGATCATGAGATGATAGAGTTCTCGGTGTAGGGTGAGATGAAGAAGGTGGAGGTTATCAGAACAGTCGCCCTCAACTTTCAGAGAGCAAACTTTGGGCTGTTCAGAAGGCTGGTCAGAGAAGTCCCATGGGAGGCGCTCCTTGAGGGCAAAGGTGTCCATGAGGGCTGGGCGCTCTTCAAGAAGGAACTCCTAGCAGCTCAGGAGAAAGCCGTCCCCAAGTTCCGGAAAAGTAGCCGGCGGGGTAAGAAACCAGCATGGTTGAGTAGGAAGGTCCTAAGAGACATCAATAGGAAGAGGAGGGTCCACGACCTCTGGAGGAAGGGGCAGGCATCCTGGGTGGACTATAGGGAGGAAGCGAGAATGTGCAGGGAAAAAGTCAGGAGGGCTAAGGCCCAACTAGAAATGTGACTGGCCAAGACTGTGAAAGACAACAAAGTCTTTCTACAAATACATCAACAGCAAAAGGAGGGCTAGGGAGAATCTTCAGTCCCTAGTAGATGCAGAGGGAACAAGAGTAACAGGGGACGAAGACAAGGCTGAAGTGCTCAATGCCTACTTTGCCTCAGTCTTTAACAGTAAGGAAAATTGTTCCCTCTGTGCACAACCCCAAGGGTTGGAAGAGAAGTATGAGATTCCCAAGGTCCAAGAGGAGGTGGTTAGAGACTTGCTTGCCCGGCTAGACGCCCACAAGTCTATGGGGCCAGATGGAGTCCACCCAAGAGTTTTGAGGGAACTGGCGGATGTGCTGGCCAAACCCCTTATCATCATCTTCCAACAGTCCTGGATGACTGGGGAGGTTCCGCTGGACTGGAGGCTGGCTGATGTCGTGCCCATCTATAAGAGGGGGTGCAGGGAGGATCCGGGGAACTACAGGCCTGTCAGTCTGACCTCGGTACCGGGGAAAGTCATGGAGCGGGTGATCTTGAGTGCGATCAAGAAGCACTTGCAAGAGAACCGGGTGATCAGGCCCAGTCAACACGGGTTCATGAAAGGCAGGTCTTGCCAGAGTAATCTGATCACCTTCTATGACTGAGTAACTAAACTCTTGGACGAGGGAAAGGCCATGGATGTGGTCTTCCTGGACTTTAGTAAAGCCTTTGAAACAGTTTCTCATAGCATTCTGCTTCGGAAATTGTCGGCCTCTGGCCTGGACGGGCGCACACTCTCCTGGGTGAAAAACTGGTTGAATGACTGGGCCCAGAGGGTGGTGGTAAACGGAGTTAAATCCAGCTGGAGGCCAGTTACAAGTGGGGTTCCCCAGGGCTCAGTCCTGGGTCCAGTCCTGTTTAATGTCTTTATCAACGACCTGGATGAAGGCATTGAGTGCTCCCTTAGCAAGTTTGCAGATGACACCAAGCTGGGTGGAAGTGTCGATCTGCTGGAGGGTAGGGAGGCTTTGCAAAGGGATCTGAACAGGCTGGACTGCTGGGCTGAGACCAACGGCATGAGGTTTAAGAAGGCCAAATGCCGGGTCCTGCACTTGGGGCACAACAACCCTAAGCAGAGGTACAAACTAGGAGAAGCCTGGCTGGAAAGCTGCCAGGAGGAGAAGGACCTGGGGGTGTTGGTTGACAGCCAACTGAACATGAGCCAGCAATGTGCCCAGGTGGCCAAGAAGGCCAATGGCATCTTGGCTTGTATCAGAAACGGCATGACCAGCAGGTCCAGGGAGGTTATTCTCCCTCTGTACTCGGCACTGGTGAGACCGCACCTCGAGTACTGTGTTCAGTTCTGGGCCCCTCACCACAAGAAGGATGTTGAGGCTCTGGAGCGAGTCCAGAGAAGAGCAACAAAGCTGGTGAAGGGGCTGGAGAACAAATCTTATGAGGAGCGACTGAGAGAGCTGGGGTTCTTCAGCCTGGAGAAGAGGAGGCTGAGGGGAGACCTTATTACTCTCTACAACTACCTGAAGGGAGGTTGTGGAGAGGAGGGAGCTGGCCTCTTCTCCCAAATGACAGGGGACAGGACGAGAAGGAATGGCCTCAAGCTCCGCCAGGGGAGATTTAGGCTTGAGATTAGGAAAAAGTTCTTCATGGAAAGTGTGGTTAGGCATTGGAACGGTCTGCCAAGGGAGGTGGTTGAGTTGCCGTCCCTGGAGGTGTTTAAGGTGAGGGTGGATGAGGTACTTAGGAGAATGATTTAGGGATCGGTGGGAATGGTTGGACTTGATGATCCAGTGGGTCTCTTCCAACCTGGTTATTCTGTGACTCTGTCATTTAGATAAGTATGGGTCTACCCATCTGAACACTGGCATAAGATTTAACAATATTATCTCTTCTCACTTGATCCTAATTGTTTGCCTTAGGAGATGCATGGATATGCATGAACATTAGCCTGCCATCCAGTGAAGAGTTGACATGCTTGGCTTAGGTTGTTTGTGGTAATCCCTAGGTTTGCTTTCTAATAAATACTAACCAGAGTCAAGCCAAAGATAACACTCTGTTTGTCCTCTTAATCTGAGGTGACCTCATCATGTCTATCATCAGCCTTCTGGCACTTTCTAAATGTAAATGCTTGTATACTCCATGGTTTCATGCAAGGTGAAGACAAAAAAAGAAGTGAAAGTCATCTTTAGCTTTTGCTCTGACATGCTGCCCTTAATCATTGCACTGAAAGGTTGGTTACATCTCTGCACCTGATAAGAGTTTATCAAAGCTGAAGAAACTGAAGAAAAGCATTTCAGGTAGAAAATGTATGTGCAGTTTAACTTTATTTACTTGCTCTAGTGATTTCCAAAGACAAGCACAAATTCCTGAAGTTAGACTCACCTTTGCCAGGACGAAGGCTTCAAGTAGGGCTCAGCAAGAACTTCCAGGTTCAAATCTGTCCTCCCACTCTCCTTGCCCTGCCTGAACAGAGCCACAGAGTACACAGATCTTGGAGGGTGTGAAGCAGTTTGACAAGAGTCTTGACATAAGGAAAAAGTGAGTCAGAAGCTTTTGATCAAGGTGACACTACCAGTGGGCAGGTAAACTTGGAAGCAGTTATACCGGGGGCTCCTCTCTTAATATTAGATGTGGACATTTTCTTAATAAAAACAGTAAGCTAAGAGTTGCATGGGACACCTGAGAAGGTATCAACAAGAAGAACAGTTACTGTGATAAGATACCTGCCTTTTCCTTAACATAGGGAAAAAGAGATATGCCTTTGGGATTCTGTTCTTTGCTACAGAGAAAAACCTGCTGACAGCTGAAGTTAAGACTTTCTATTTGGGATTGCCATTCACTCAACAGCACAAGTGTTGCTTGTGGTTTTTAAAGCTTCAACTAAAAATCAAATCCTTCTCTTGGTAAATTTCATGGGATTTTCCTACTGAACTCCTCTCATCTTCTAGGGGCTCATGACAGGGAGAAGTCCCTGGGTTATGTGAAACAATTGTAGAATCTTTTTTGGTTTTAGTTTGTCTTCATGTCAGCATAACTAGGAACAAATCTTGGAGACTTAGGTAAATTCTTAAGAGTTCCAAAAGGAAACTTAGAAAAGATTTAAGCTTACTTCTGATGCTCACCAGCTACTCAAGATAGATCACAGCCTCAAATCTTTGGGCTCAAAATGTACTTGTGACACAACTGGGTCAATTCCAGAGATGAAGAGCATGTTTTAAGCGTCCTCAAATTTACTCAAGGGGGGCAGATATTTTTCCTCCCACTTAGTTCCAATTTCAGCACCAAAAAAAAACCCCTAGTGTTCTTGAAAACATACTGAGGTTCTTCTGAAGGTCCCTCTGGATGGCATCCCTCAACGTAAGAATACGTTGATGAGCAACAGCTCATCAGTTCAAATAATGCTGCCAAAGTGCTTCAGGTAAAGAAGCACTCCTGCTTCTGTGGTAAAGAAAAGCTCAACTTCTTTCTGTTCCAAATCCAGCCAGTTTGGAACTTCTTTAGGTACCTATCATTCACAATAAAAATCCTGAAATTTAGATTTGGGGACAGCGACAAGAAAAGAATCAACAGCCCTAGTTTCACACTGATTGTTTCCCATTCCCCATCCTACTCATACTCAAGTGGCACCTGTACTAGTGACAACGTGGCAAAAGTTTAACTTGACCAGTTATTTAAAGCTCCATCATCCACCCATAAATAATCCTGATTATACGGATATGCATAAGTGATAGATGAACTGTGACGTTCAGGAGAGTTCTTGCAGTTAGATTTTAACAACAAGCTTTAAGAGGATAGTAGCTTAGGTGACCACTCAGTTCCAACAGAATACTTTTTTCTGCCAACACACTTGTTACTTCAGGGGAACTGAGGAGAGGACAAAACCTGGTGGCCTTGGAAAAGCTAAGTCTCCAACACCTACAGCCAGAAACACAAAGACTGTTTGGGAGCCAAGCAGCCTGCTTCAGTGTAAGAATATTTAATTTAAAAAAGCAAACCATGATCAAATTGGAACACAAAGCACTTCTGGAGTTCACTGTGAAGAGAATGCTCAGCTCCCTGAAGATTCCTTAAGCTGAGCATCCAAAAAAATACATTTAGGTTGACATGCTTCCTGACAATGGGTTTAATCATCATGAATATCACCAACAAAGTATGTTTATGCCCATTTTGTAAGTGTCTGTAGAAACTGCAGTTACTACTCCTGCAGTTCAAGCCTAAACTAGAAAGAGTAAAGTGAGTGCAAGACCAGTTACTGCCACAGAGACCACAACTGGCACTACAGAGCACCTAACATGCTGCCGCCCATAGAGGACATCTTTGACTTTCAGTCCCAAAGCTGATTCCTACTCCTAAAAATACTGAATGTACTTAAATAAAGAAGGAAAGATAGCCCATAAACACTGACAAAGACTGAGGAATGCTGGTAACAAACCTGAAAAATTCTTAGCAAATTCCTTCAATGTCTACCCTCTTATGAAAGGCATGAGCCACTTGTTAGGTAGCATGGCCACCAGCCACCACTGAAATATCATCTTCCATCATTAGGTATTACCTATTCATATATCCAAGTAGCCACTTTGCCATCGCTTCAGATTTTACCCATAAAGCTGCAAGGTAGCATCTCTAGAATAACAAAGACCTTTAGGTACAGCAGCCAGAAGCACCACGCTCTAACAATCAAGAGGTAAATCTGTGGACTTGTACATACATGCAGAACACTTAAGATATCCTATCTCAGGGCAATTGCTTTCAGAAACTAAGTGAAACTCTAGCAGGATAGATTTCTGCATCTAGCATAATTTTCAGGTGTATTTCAGATGTATTGCATGTAAGTGAGTGCAAATAACACCAACAACAGCACTCAGAATCCAACTGGCTACGTTTTACTACAACTGCAAGAAGATATGGCAGCAGAGCTGCATTACTACCTTACACAAAATCCTTTACCTGGCAGAACTGCAAAGCCTTGCAGGTGCAAATTGGTATTGTTTTTAACTTAAAAGGGAGGAGCAAATTGTTCTAGATTTACTTATTTTTAGATTGAGATACAGAAAGGGAAACAAGTGAAGTTAATCTCTAGAACTCTGTAGCAGAAAAGCAGTGTTCATTCAGTAAACAGCCCTGTTCATTTTACACCTGTCAGTCTTAGGGACTTCGACCTTAGAAATTTGCTTCCACTAAGACTGAGAAATGCACACAAACACCCACCTTTCCCCTCACAGCTTTGGAGCAGATTGTCCTCCAGTGTTCCAGATACATACACATTTTTAAAAGCTACTTTTGCACACAGCTTATTTGCTGTTGCAACACTTGCTTTCTCGCTTTTAGCGGAGGAATAAGCCAAATGCAAAACTCAAGGCAGAAACCAATGAGTTACCACCATTCTGTATGGTAACTAAAACCAAATCAGAATTAGCTACTTGGCTCAGACAGAAACCCCTTTATCTGGCCAGTATCCACGAACCTATTTAATATCCTCTGTTGGGATATTACACCCAAGAGCTTCTGGCTTTTAAATCCTTAACTTGCATCTCATTCCACCAAGTATTTGTTTAAGCCAAAATGTAGACTTCATGTAAATCTGCTTCAAAGAAACGGGAAGAGAAACATTTTGAGGCATCAGATAGAGTAGGCTCTTTCATCTTCATGCTACTCAAAGGAGTCTCTGCTGCAACAAAAGATTATCATCCTATCTGCCTCTGACTAGCATGTATCTGGTACACACAGAAGGAAGATCTGCAGACAGCACACATCTGTATGTCTTTCCCGGGCATGTATCCCCGTGGTACATTAAAGGATGCCACTACTTTCACCAGTTGTTTTCACATGAGGATGCTTCCTAATCTATTTGATCTCTTGTTCACTCCCCCTCTATACCAGCAATAGCCACACTGCTGCTTCTGCAGCCAGTGGAGCAGCCATGAATCCACTTAGTTTTATGGTGGCCATAAAACATAAAATATTTACCTTTACATTAAGAATATTGGATTGTTTTAATTTGCTGGCATGTCAAACCAAAGAAAAAGTTCTTAACCAAATATTCTGGAAGTCCACAAGAGTATAAAACAAGAACTATTCCATATGTCACAACAAGCCTAAGTGTAGCAGCCAAGTTAGTGGCCTTTTCTCATTAGAAGGCAGAGTATAGCTTCCCCATTTAAGTGATTGATCTCAGTCATGGAATAGGGAAGAGAACAGAGATGGACAACATTTTCCACATTCCTTCTAGTCTGTGACCCAGCTAATGGCGACAGAGGACTAGTAGCCAAGAGAAACTCTGAAACAGAATCTGCCCACGAAGTGCTTGGAACCTCTCCCTCCCTATTTGAGGACCAGCACTTCCCTCTGGATGTGATTCCAACTGTCATTAACTGGACCAGTGGCCAAGAAAAACCTCAGAAAAGCAAGTTATTTCATCTGTCTTACTTCCCCGTCTTCCTTACTCCTACACACCTTCCCTTCCACTTCCTACAATTTTTTCTACCAGAAGCTCATCCATGAGAAAGCCATCGCCTTTACCAGCCCATTAACCCCGGCTTATAGAGTCATTCGGGTTGGAAGGGACCTTAAAGGTAATCTAGTTCCAACCCCACTGCCATGGGCAGCCTTTAATCAAATCTCAGTGGTACAGAACAGTAGGCTTCTTCAACTCTGAAAAGGGTGAAACTGCATTCTTTTGCTTTGCCATAGATCTCAGACCAGAGAAAAATTATGTTGGGCCAATGGTCTTCCATCAGCAGATCAAATTTAACTTTAGACTGAGGGGGGCTGTCATGTAGCCTACAGAGTCAGTCTCCACAGATTCAGTCTATGCCCTGTGCTGAAAGAATGCCGCACGCAGACATTCTGCTTCCTTCCCCTTAGCCACTCCAAGACAATGTGTCTGCAGCAAGGCAACCCAGTTTACAGAACCATGGCACATGGCTTGAATCTACACTCAGATACTGAGCAGAGTGGCCGTATATGGTGTTTATCCATACTACTGTCCCCTGCTCACATTCATTCATGTTCTTCATCTAGAGGCAGTAACTGTTCCTTAGGAATTCCATCTTCAGCCCAGGAAGGGAGTCTGGGTGCCTATGGCAGAGCAAGTTATCTGCCTACATGCACAAGTTTCTGTACGGCTTCCTCCACCTGCAAGGGAGAGTCTGCCAGCAGCACTGGTGGGTTGCTTGTCTAGGCTTTGCTGCCAGACTGTCAGACAAAATCCTGAGCCAACCTTTAATGATGCAGCCTCTCTTTCTGTCCTAACTAGTGTTACTTTCCCATTTCTAGGCACAGGTGCTTCCCCTCAAGGTCCAAGTTTGCTCTCACTTCACACCTACCACTCACTTCCCTACTACATGCCACTCCAAAGGAGAACATCTGCCAGTGGGCCCTCAAAAGCACCTGGCTTAGCCACAGCCAGTGGGAGGCAAAAATGCACAAACCCGACATGCAGGCATGTCCTCCCAAACAGGCTACAGCTGGGAGACTTCCAGGGAAGAGTTTGACAGTGCAAACAGTTGGAGGTTCATGGGGGCTTCCAGGCCACTGCTCTGAAGTCTGAACACAGCCACTCTGGAGAAGCCAGCATGAGACGCATCTGGCAGGACATTCTTTAAGCAACACTGCTATTCCAGGCTGCCACTAGCACCATCCAGTCAAGCCCAGGCCAGTCTTAAGGCTACCTTGGAACAGTGGCATGGACTAGAATAAGCCAAAGCCTCCTGCTCCATCACTCCTCCTCACGCTGTAGCGACTGCTCTTGTGGCACACACAGGTCTTCTGCTCAGCAAAGGCCTCCCTCAAAGCAATGCTGTAGGGTAGCAAAACTATATTTGTCTCCTCAATTTTGTAGGAAGAGCATTTGCAAGTGGGCAGACCCGCTATACCAGGCAATGCTTTTGTCACCAAATGAGCAGATGCTTCTCCTTTAATGCTCGTGAACATTGCTAACACTATCTACAACGTTACTGCAGCATCCCATAGGAATCTAAGTTTGATAAGGACATCCAGGACAGGCACTATGAGCCTATTATCAAGGCAAGGCCTCATCCTGAGGGAGCTGACTGCTCTCAGGCTGAAGAGCTGTCGATAGCCTGTATGAGGTCGCACACAAAGAGCTCCTTTGTATGGTGGGTGGCTGTTTTCGCTGCCCTGAGTGCAAGTGCTACACTCTGGTATGACTAGCTACACTTTCCTGTGGTTACTCTCCTATAGCTGCAATGCCTCCCCAAAGGCAGAGTTGCATTCTCAGTCATCACCAGAAGGGTTTCAGTGACAGAATACTCCTCCTCTTACCTACAGGCAGTAAAGTCAGAGTACACAGAGCTTCACAAGGCTCACATGTAAGCTGCTGAACACAAGCCTTACCTACTCACACGAGCAAGTCAGAAGAGGTAGAGTTGCATATCAGGTTCACACATCCCAGTAGTTTTCTGTGTAAGCAGATGCCAAACACTGACCTCACACCTTACCCAGAAAGCTCCAGCATGGAACAGCTCACCCACAGCAATGGCAGCCTTCAGTGCTGGGGCTCACAAATGGAAGAGCTTCTCACAAACAAGTATAGGAAGTTTAGAGTCCTACCAATGCAACAACAGTAGTCAGTCTCATAACACAAAAAAGTAAGATCCTTACTTAATTTTACAAGTTGTAATATCCATGTCTCTGACTGAACTTCACTTGAGGACAAAGAAGTGAACTATCACCACCGCATACCAAGCTTGGCTCATGGTCTGCTGTGCTGCTTAGTCCCTGGATGGAGTGTCAGCACCAGAGACCTCGCAGCAGCTGCCAGGGGGTGTGACAGGAAACCATTGCAGCATCAAACAGGAGGCTAAGCACGACAGTCTGCATGTCAGCAACCTTCAGACTTCAGGGATTAGCTTCAGTTTCACCTATGCTGCCTCTGTGTTTAGCTTTTAATCATGTAAGTATCAAGTTTATTGTGTAACACTGAACTGCATCACCAGATGTGCCAGCCCCAGAAGAACTGGGGATTCAGCAGCCAAGTAGGAGACAAATGGGTTTTTGTTTGTTTGGGGTTTTTTTTGACATAGTAATGTCGCAATTAGTTTGAGATGGCAAGATAAGAACATCTAAGATATTTAAACAGTAGTATTAATATTTCAGAGCTACTATACCACTGAAATGAGGTTTACAGTCATCTTACCAATCGCTTCAGGCCATCTGGAAATGAAAGAAGCTAAGAGAGCATCTGCTCTGCACTGATGGCAGTGAAGATTACCTTTGCACATGATTAGTTCTAGAAACTCAAAAACTAGTCCAAGAAGTTCTCGTTGTAGGTGTTCCACCAGCTACAGAGCTTGCCACCAGCAGAAATAGATGAGCAGTTTCCTTTTCTGTATCACGTCTTTCTGTGGCCAAACATCTTTCATTAGCAGAGATAATTAACATGAATGAACTTAGAAGCTCAAGCAGTTAAAATACTGACTCTAAGATGACACAGAGCAAGTCAGATCATACAGTGTTTCCCTCTTTTAGAACAGGATTTACTGTTCCATTACTAATTTATTGAAACAATGTTTTAATACTTCTCCACATAAGAATTAACCCTGTTCCTCAACACAATTGCATAATGTGCCAAGCAGCAAGTCAGATCAGCTTCTTTGCTACAGAAAGGAATTCAGCCGTGTAATGTTAAAGCTCCGAGTAGGAACAAGGAGAAGGAGAATAATTGGTATGGTTCTATATATCTGTCTTGCTATGTGATGCTTTTCTGAAGACTCATCTTTCAGTACTTATTTCTTCATTAAAAAGGGAGTCTCTCCAACAGTAAAGAAATCTAACACATTGAAGTGTTTCAGCTGTTACTAATCAGTTTAGACATTTGCAATGCAGGGTGATGATTAAGCTTAAAACAAGAAGCAAAATTAAATCATTGAAAACATATTCTAAGCTTTACCCTCCTGTATCTTCTTTACATGAAGCCCTTTGCTTTATATTTCTTAATTGTATGTCCTTTTCTAACTTCTTCCCACTTTGAAGAAAATAATCTCTCTAATTCTAGTAGAGCATGCCTAAGGACACCTGCTTTGTGGACAGACACACACACACACCCCAGCAGGTCTGCAGTGAGAACACAGCAGAACACAGGCTTCTTGGCACAAGCTGTGATGCTCCTTGTTCCTCTAGAGTGAATGGCAAAGCTGCAGGAGCCTTTTCAGCAATTTTTGTCAGGATTCTTATTTGAGATTCTAACTAGTAGCCAGCTGCAGCAGGGCATTCACATAGCTCTGTGGCACTCCAGTTTATGCATTGGAGTCTGTGGGCTTCTTTAGTTTTATTATCTACTACCTTCCCTTTGCAGCAGTACTGAACTAGACAGTGTCATCCCACCCTACTCCTCCCTCCATCCCACTCCAACTAACATGCCTTTCAAGGAGGGATACAGGATGTTTCCACATATGTAACTAGGAAGAAAATTAGCGACTGCCCTGCCTTCCCTTCAGAGGACATTTCTTAGTCCTCTGCAGTTACTAATTGGTACAGATCCCCAGTCTTCCAGAAATCCAAGCCTGATCCTAGGACTGCTTTTGACTGCTACAGTCAGGTTTTGCTCCTTCTGCAAACATTCACCATTTTCTTGTGCTAGTATCTGTCATTACTGTCACCAACAGTTGTCTGCCATAAACAGAGTTCATAATGATCAGGCATTATACTCAAAAAGCAGGAGTCCTACACAGATCTATCTTTCTGAACTGGAAAGACAAGTCAATTTATTTTCCAGTTGAGGGAAAACAGAGCATAGTGGCACAATCTATTTAATCTGCTCTGAAAGACCACTGCTCAATACGTCCTGCACTGGAAGATGTAAGAGCTAGCCCAGTACAGCTCTCCATCTTTCACTTTGGGGTCAAGAAAGAGAAACAGCAAGACTTGGCTTGTCACACAATTCCAGATCTCCTACCAGCAGACACACACGCAGGAAGAGAATATGAACAGAAGGTAAAGCTTGATTATCTTTTTTCACAAGGCAACATCCTTCAGACAGACATTTTCCAAGTATAGCCAGTTGATTGCTTGCACTGTGCTCTTTAGATCTACACAAGCTGAAGCGATCAAGCAATTGCTTAACTAAGCAGAAGCTTTTCTAGAGTCTGTCAAGTGAGGAAACAAGTCACACAGCCTTGGGCTTCCATGTTATTTATAGGATACTCAAGACAGTAGAGCTATTATGGGGCTTCATGTGGAGCAGTTAGTAACCATCAGAGGGCCACAGCATATGTACAAAAGCTACAGGTTTTGTACAGGTCATTGATGCTTCCCAAGTCTAAGAGATTCATGTCACTGCTCATACGTTTACAATAACAGGAAACACCAAGCTTTGTACAATGTCTTTTGAGAACCAGAAATACCTCAGCAAGACGGTAGATATTAGCTGCACTTGATTACTTGAATACCAAGGTAAATTATATCTTGAATTAACTCACTTCATCTAAAAGTTTGATCCCTTATTGGCACAAGAGATGTAGATCAAGAACTCGCTTCACGCATTATTGCTGCACATTTAAACTCATTCAGTAGGATTAAAAAATGCTGTTCACCTTTAAAAGCATTTCAGCTTGCAAATATTGTGGTTCTAGGGTTTACCATAAAGAAAAAGCGTGGAAGGGTAAATATCACATCTAGCAATTGAACACCTACGGGCTCAGACCCCAGAGCTGCAACACTGACCCTCCATCCAGCAAGAGTTCCTGACAGGAATACACTCTTGATCAAAAGTCAGCATGAGAAACATTGATGTAACTTAGTAATCAGCATTAAATAACTAATAATTAAGAATTTTCTTGTGTACATTGGAATCTAAAGTATGGAACTATACTAACAAAAACATTGCTGTGTCTAATCACCAAATGACACAAAGCTCAGGGGCCTATCGTATCAATCAATGTGGCTGCAAATAAGTAAATTAAACTGCCTACCTTCACATGCGTTTAAGCATGTCACTTTGAAGAGTGAGAAGATAGGCTTCACACATTAAGCACCCTAGAAGTTCACAGCCTTCCATTTAAGAGCTCATAAGTTATAGTTTTAAGGTACATATTTCTACAGAACTGTAGACATCGGTGCTTACAGCTGATACTCTCCCCCAGTCTGGAAAGTGGGAGAGTCATAGAAACAGCAAAGTCATAGAAACAGCAAAGTCAGTGCACTTACTTCAAGCAAAAAGTACATCAGTAGTCCTTTGTATTTGGTTTTCCACTCTCCTGAAGTGGCTTCCATTCCAAAGATGACACAACACAGGGAGCAATTTAACTGCCTTGTAAAATACAGTATATAAAAAAAGCATACATGGAAACTGTTTGTTCAACAGATCACTGTGCAATTATGCACAGCCATCAGGATTTTTTATTTTGTTCTTTTGGTTACCCTTCATTAAAGCATTTAGATCCCAGTGATGATGAAGGGATGTAGTCATTCAGCCAAACTCACCACCTCAAAGCTCCTCTCCATTTAGCACAACTCCAGTTTTTATGTTTATGCTTGATATTGGGCAATGCAGATATTGACATAAGCACCTCCGTTTCCCCATCCTTCAAAACACATCTCTAAGAATTTATGGCATAGACTAATTCTGAGCTGTCATGTTCTAACAGTTGCTGCTACACATCTGGCTGTAAAAGAAGCTACACGGCACAGCTGAACACAAGAATACCAGTGTAATGAGTACCCTTTCCACAGCTCTGAGATACATTTAATAGTCACCATGGCCAAACAGAACTTCTACTAAAAAAAGGGGAGCATAGCAGTTAAGTCTTTTATCATAGAATCATAGAATAGTTTGGGTTGGAAGCGATCTTAAAGATCATCCAGTCCCAACCCCCCTGCCATGGGCAGGGACATCTCTCACTAGACCAGGCTGCCCAAGGCCCCATCCAACCTGGCCTTGAACACCTCCAGGGATGGGGCAGCCACAGCTTCCCTGGGCAACCTGTTCCAGTGCCTCACCACTCTCGCAGTGAAGAAATTCCTCCTTATGTCCAGTCCAAATCTGCCCCTCTCCAATTTGTACCCATTGCCCCTAGTCCTGTCACTACAAGGCTTTGTATACAGTCCCTCCTCAACGTTCCTGTAGCCCCTTCAGGTAGTGGAAGGTCACTATAAGGTCTCCCTGGAGCCTACTCTTCTCCAGGCTAAACAAGCCCAACTCTCTCAGCCTGTCCTGGTATGGGAGGTGCTCTAGCCGTCTGATCATCTTGGTAGCCCTCCTCTGGACCTGCTCCAACAAGTTCACATCCTTGGTTAAACCTTTGCCCCATATGGATTCCAAAGAGTCCCAGTCTTGCCTAACCATGGTGTCAGTTAATTAGATACCACATTACGCAGCATTACAGGCTGATGGGTCAAGAAAGCACATGAACGCATCCGACGTGCCTGCAGAGATCAAGTTTTTCCACTTACCCAGAGCTGTATTTATTGCAGTGCTGGCTGAAGAACAGCTACTGTTTTGCAGCTCTGTGAATTGCACAAGCTCTCCTGTGGCTCTGCAGCGGTGCTGCAGCAGTAACATCAGCTCCCTGGGAGGACCATATTTAGAAGAGATGGTGGGTTCTGCCCCAAAGCAACATAACAGTTCGGTAAGCAAAATTAACAGCCCCACTAAGAGCCAAATGTTCTCAGATTAAAAATAAAAAAAACCCCAAAGCTAGACACCTACCGAGAGAAGTCTGGGCTGAAGGCATTCAGTTTATTGCAAGGAGTCATTTAATCCTTACTCAGGAACATAATAAAAAAGGAAAAGTCCTAAAGCTACGCGCCGGGAACGTTAAACGCGAGGCGAGCGATGTAAGAACGCGTCCCGCCGTCCTTCCCCCTCCCGTGTTCGCTCTCCCCTGCCATCAACACCAAGGCGCTAGCGCCGGGGACGCGCTCGGGACGCGCTCAGCCCGCACCGGGGCTCCACCTGCGGCGCCGGGATGGATAGGGGCGCCCACTCACCCGGGGTCCCGCGGCTCGGTGCCCGGGACGCTGCGGCAGATGCAGCAGCAGCATCAGCGCCAGCAGGAGCGGGCGAGACCCCGCGCCGGGCGACATCGTCCCGCTGCGGGCCACCGCCAGCTGCCCCGTCCCGGGCCAGTCCCACGCCCCGGCCATGGGGATGCCCGTTATAAAGCCGCGGGGGGGCGGGGCCGAGAGCGGCGCGGACCAATCGCGGCGCGGTCCCCGGGGGCCGCAGCCAATGGCGAGGCGGCAGCGCCCCCCTCCATCCCAGCCGCAGCGCCCGGGCGCGGGGCGAGTGGGGCAGGTTGGCCCTGGGCGGTGCCGCCCACGTGCCCGCGGCGGCCGGAGCTGAGGGAGCCCGGGGGGGGACGGTGCGGGGCACGGTGAGAGCGGGGCAGGGGCTGAGGGCTGGAGGCGGGGAGGTCTGGGCTATTGAGCGGGTCCAGAGGGGGCTACAAAGGTGATTCAGGGGCTGGAGCGCCTCCCAGGCGAGGACAAGCTGAGAGAGCTGGGCTTGGAGAAGCCTGGAGAAGAGAAGGCTTCAGGGAGACCTTATAGGGACCTGCCAGTACCTGAAAGGGCTAAAGGAAAGCTGGAGAGGGACTGATCACAAAGGCTTGTAGTGACAGGACAAGCAGCAATGGCTATAAACTGGGCAGATTTAGACTGGACATAAGGAGGAATTTCTTCACTGTAAGAGCGGTGGGGCTCTGACACAGATTGCCTAGGAAAGCTGTGGCTGCCCCATCCCTGGAGGTGTTCAAGGCCAGGCTGGATGGGGCTTTGAGCAGCCTGGTCTGGTGGGACGTGTCCCTGACTGTGGCAGGGGGGTTGGAACTGGATAATCTTTGAGGTCCCTTCCAACCCAAACTCTTCTATGATCTTTATGAATAGGTACATACAGTATATAGTATACACTATATATACTATATATATAGTATATACTATATAATTTATGTACTGGTACATATATACTATATTATACGTGTATATATACACTATATTATATATATACTATAGTGTAGTATAGTATATACTATATACTATTATATATATACACATTATAGTATGTGTAGTATATAACGTATATATACCATATACTATGTAGTATTTACAGCATGTAGTGTGTATACACTATATACACAATAGTGTATACATATAGCATAGTGTGTGTGTGTATATATATATACACTATAGTGTATGGAGTATATAAAGTATGCTACATAGTGCTTTGGATGCACTGATGGGCTGGTTCCACCAGCCAGGGAGTAAGTTTGGTGCATGTAATTACCTTGTGGTCCACATACTGTTTTCCATTGTTTCAGCACTCTTGGGCCAAGGCTGCTGCAGAATCAACTTTGTGCCTCAGGGAGTGTTGTACATCTCGTCACTTCCATGCCAGAGTCCAAAGCGTGGCTCCCACACAGCCACAGAGGTACCCAACCCTGAAGATCTCCCCTTGCTTTCCCAACTGTAAAAGTAGCCCTACAGCCCATCGCTCTACATTGCCCAGCTAAGCCTAGAGATCCTGTTGTGGAGATGGTGTGCTTGGAGTCTTTGGTACCCCCTTTGTCACAACCTGGACCCACAAGCTACATGCTTGTGTCCGGCCCTGACAGGGGGGGAAAGTGGATTCGTTTGTCTGTGTGGCGATCCGAAGGCCAATAAGGTCACTCCTAGGGTGAATATCAATACAGTATTTCTTTCTGGCTCCGGCAAGCATAAACACACCAAGATACCGAGGGGCGCAACAAAGACACGGTGGGGGGCGGGGTGCAACCACCCAAAGTTACAGAAATGAATCCCCGAAAACAACCCAAGTCCCTAGGATCCGATCCAACACTCATGAGGTAAAGGAGGGGAGAGAAAGCGGGAAAGAAATCACCACATTGAAGGCAGCAGATGATCTCGGGAACACGTGGTCCAGGCTGCTCCGATCAAAGGGTGTGAGTGAGAGCGAGCATGGAGGTGAGACCCCGACTCGTCCCTTCCGAGTCCTTATATCCCCGAGTCCGTTTTGGCGGCTCCGGAAGCCAGCAGGTGGGGGTGGGCAGCAGGGGCAGCAGCAACAGCTGCATCCCCTCCCTCCGCCAAAGCCAGCTTTGGGGCTCAACTTCACCCCAGCGAGAAAGAGCTGTGCCTGCTCCTGCACTGCCCCCGCTGAACCGTGGCACCACAGCCAAGCTGGTGCCACAAGTGGGTAGTCCTCTGACAAAATGTTTAAGGCAAATAGATAAACACAGTCTGACTTCACAACCTTGCACTTGGAAAATCTTCCCAAAATCGAGTTTGACATCTCTCGAGACAATGCACACACTAGCATCCCAAGATAAAGTTTGAGTCCTCTTGGAAGCAAGACCCTCTGGGCTACATGTGGGCCCAAATATGTCCAGGCTTTAGCAATGTGATGTAAAGCCTAGGCAGAAACTGAGTGTTCTGTCACACAATAGGCAAGTAGGTGCAGCTGTGGAGAAGGAGCTGGAAAAAAAATGGAGTGTGGGCATCTACCAAATCTCTACCCAGAGATCTGTCCAAGTAGGAGCTAAAGAGAGAGCAGTACCATGGCAGTATAACGGCAGTAAGATGTAGACCCCAAGCAACAGAAGCAGGGAGCAGGGTCAAGCCTCTGTCAACCTGCTGACTGAGTGGTGGGGTATCTTGTGAACTGGACTGACTTGCATTACATCAAGTTCTTCCTTTTTACATGACAAACATGAGTTGATGGTGGGCATGGCAGGGCAGAGGCCCAACACTTTGCAAAACAATATACATGGCAGGTCAGTGCTGTCCATGTGATAGTGTTAAGAACCTTTTCATGGGACCATTTTGTGGTGCCCTTATGGAAACACACACGACCTGCAATTTCTTTATAAAGTGTATTTAACTTTCTTTACTTGGTGACCTTACAAGAGCCAGTACTCATACTTGTAAAAATTCCCTAGAGTATATCCGCTAGGTATGGGGAGAGGCTGCTACACCCACACAAAGAACCTTGTTACACAGCAGAAGTCATATAATTCTGGCATCTTATCAGAGCAAAGCAGGCTGTTTAGCTGTAGCGGTTGCTTTAATCTTTCTTTTCTTTTTAAAAAAAAAAAAAAAAAGAAGTATTTATTTAAAAAATGCCAGTACATAGCATTTTGTCATTAGCCTGGGCAGGATAAGCTGTTTGTTACTCACGCAGAGCTCTGCCAGTAATCATTATTCTTGGCTTGCAGATCTCTCTGGAGCTCCAAACCCATACTAGCCTACTGATGTACCTTAGTCTTAACACTCACCACTCTTTGCTATCCTGGTCCTAAGTTTTGCCAGCTCTTCTGCAATACGGCCTGTGGTATCCTCTGATTTTCCATTTCAAAGTCTCTCTGATCCACACCGAACGTCTGCCATTCCACATGACATAAGGAGAGAGACCTTGAGGGGAAGTTGAGGGGGAGAGCTGGTAAATCTGAATATGAGTGTCCTTGTGTACATCAGGATCAGCTCTGTTGAGGTTGGACAAGTTATACCAGTGCACACCTGACATCTGTGCAAAGACAGGCACAATCTAGTACAGTTTTGTTGAGGCAGTGATCCCACCACATCACCTCATAGTTAGTCTTGGTTAAATTCCAGTCCAGATAACAATATCCCACTTGCCTACATTCCCCTCTCCAATTTCATAGGGAGTTTTTTTGCATCTAACCTACTTTGTGTGATGCCTTCATGTGTTTTTTATCACTTGCACTTTAAATGTGAATGTGTTTCTTTGGTGTATTTTCCACAAATTCATACATATCTGTCTGTTATAGAAACACTCAATACCACCTTGAAAAAATGGTTGTTTTCCTATCCTTGTCAGAGAATAGCAGCTACACTGGAAGCCTGTCCTCCAGAGCCTATGAGGCCCTACACTGTCAGCATCTTAACACAAAGCAAAAGTTCCAGAAAGGTTCAGAAATTCCCAGTAACTGAAGGCTTTGACCCCTTTCTGGTCAAAGCTGTTCGTAACCTTGCAGCATGCATCTCAAACATCGGCCAATATTCCCATGGCTAGGTGTTTCTCTGTAGGGACATATATTTCCTTTGCAGATAGTAACCACCCTAGTGCAAGGACCAGTCCAGAACAGACTCTATACCCTTCACTCAGCTGTTCTAAGCCCAAAAACCTTAGAAAAAACACCATCCAGGAGTACATCCAGCCCCACATTAAAGGCACCAGAAATACATGTCTTTGTTCCGGTTGTGAATCACATTCACCACTGAAAATGTGTCTACCTCTTCAGTACACTGGGCCTGGTACTCTAGTTGGTACATGTACATTTTACTTGTGTGTCATCTTCAAAGAAAAATCTAAGTAAATAAAACAAACTGCCCAAACAGAAAGTTTTGTGCCACTGAATTGTCTGTTAATTTTCTCCAGATTTCTGGCAAGTGAGAAATGCCTGCCTTGGGCGTTGGTGGCACTGCAGAGATGCTGATGAGCCGAGGGGAAGCTGGTGTCCAAGCACGAAAGGAATTGAGCGCCTAACCTTCTCACTTGAGCTCTTCCAAAAATTCCTGCCATCACTCTGAGGATGCGGTGCCAAATGCTGCACTGGCACAGTGCCACTTCAGTCAGTGGTGTCTCACCAGCAAAGAACTTGCCCAGGGTGATTAACTGAAAACTACAAAGAGAGAGGGACATGGAACTAGAAGAGAAATTGTTCTTCATGTCCAGGCATTTGTACACCAGGCCCAACCTTTGGATCCTTCCGAAGAACATGTAAGCCCAGCCGTAATGAATTCAACTATGCAATGCTGCTGGAGGAAGTACTAGAACTGGTACCGTTGGGGCTTGTATATACCAGATGCAGCCTACAGCTTGCACCTCTGAAGACTTACCCCAGCGTATGCCTGTATGTGTTGATGATTAATATCTTGTTGCTATGGTACATATATATCATGTGCACCACCACAAACACATGGCACAGGATGTATATATCCATGGAATCATAGAATCATAGAATAGATTGGTGGTCTTGACATGGAATATTGCTGGCCTTGACAACTGTTCAGGGAGAATTATTTGATTGCTTTGATTATTTGCCTCTGTTTATACTTGTCTTGTCCTCTGACAAGTTTCAGAAGGTTGCTGTCCTCCTTTGAACCATATTGGCACCCACAGCAGAACCATCATGGGATTTGCCTACCACAGCTTCTATCGGGGAACATATCCCTTCTTGCACACATTTATCAGAAATAATCATTCACACTTACCATAAATTATAACCTGCTGCCTCCAAATATGAGTTAATTGCTCTTAGAGATCAAATTAATGCTGATTGTTCTTTTTTAAGTCAGTGGACACTACAATTCCTCCTGCAGCAAGTATAGACTTAGTTCACTTTTTGTCACAAAAGGAGTAAAGACGACTATGGGGAATTTTGTGTGAGATTGATTGTTATAGGTTGTAAGGATGAAGACTTTAGAGCTATGTTTTTTAATACCGTGCCTATTGATTCATTTGAATATTTATAATCTGAGAATTATCCATTGCTGCAAGGCCTTAATTGCTGAGAAATTGCAGCAGTGGAAGAACCTTTTCTACTATCCCAAATCTTCATCCAAAGCTGAGTTCAGGGCAGCCCAGAATAAAGCCTGAAAATCCACAATTGAGCACACTCATGACCTTACACAGTCTGGTATTGCAGCCACAGGATGAGATAGGCTGTGCAGTCACCCTAAACCAAAGTAAAATACAATTTCCCCAGCTTCACAGAGACAGGTTGAATATGGAGGTAATGGGGAAAAGTACATTTGACTCACAGTGATTGCGAGGCTGGAAATCAAAAGTCATTGAATTCGTATCACAGCATAGAACAACTTCATAGTGTCATCTCACCGTCAGCACAGTTTCTGCTGTGGGCAAAGTATTCACACTTGTTAAGATTCAGAGTCACATTGCTGCTAGCATGTCTTGGGGCATGCCTACTGGGTTATGTCAACAAAAAGGAGTCTCATCTTCTTATGAAAGCTAATTATATATGTGTCTGAATGAAACAGAAACCCTGTTACTAAGTGTCCTACTGGGCTTTTCATACTTGAAGCTATTTGCAGAATGTTCACTTATACTTGAACAAAAAGCTTTATTAAAAGTACAACAGGATTGCAAGTCTTTTTCCATTTAATCCATCTAGAGTCTGCCACTTCATTCTGTGCAAAGCTTTTCTCTAGAAAGTATATTAAATTGTGTAGGTCCTGGCTGCACTTTTATGGTTCCCCAAAGAGTTGCTAGTAATTCTGGTTAGCTTCTCACCATAGCCAACCCTCACCTCTCAGCAGTGCCCATGCATCTGATCCTACTACCCAGCCATATCTTTATGCCTGTATGTTATTTCACCACAAGAAAAGTCTGTTGGCTGTACACGAGTATTATGAAAACAAAACAAAACCAAAAAATTGAATGCAGTGAGGTGCAAGAAGTAGCAAATGGGCAGTGAAGCCCCTTTGAGCTCCAGGATAGTTTTTCATGGTGCTGAGGCATATACCTGTTTTTTAAGGATAGAACCTCTACAGTGACCTGGCTGACATTGGTCTGTAATCTGCCAGCTCCTTGAAAACAAAGATAGTCTCCTTTTTAGCCTTTTTATTCTTACTTATGTTTTACGAATTCTAGAGTATAATATTGATAATATATATGAGGCCCAGTGCATTGGTGGTGAATGATGGGTATTTATGTAGCAGTGGAAAATTAAATTACTCTTCCAATAATCTATCTAACAGATTTCTAATGTTCATTGAACACTTTTTTGAATTTTATGAAGTAAACATAATACCACTCCAGGCTCTAAAAAGAATGCTAATCGACCATATCTTTAGCCTTTAGAATCTTTAAACATACTTAGCAACTTGCCAGTTTTTTTTTTATTTTGAATCAGCTATGAGATTGAAGTTGGGTTGGACTCCATATGGACTCCAGAAGTGAGAAGCTCTGTTCCAACCTCATTTATCAATCTTATCAAGGCAAGGATTCTTTCTGCTCATCCTGTCTACCTGGGTGGGATAGGTGGAAAGTGGTTGGGGAAAGAAATACCTCCGTGCTGAAATTTTGAGGACTGGGTGCTCTGGGCTGCAAATGCAAGGGAGAGCAGGTGGTGAATCTCCCATACATGAGCACTCTGCCTACACAGAGCAGGCTCACCATCAAAAGCACAAAAAGGGGTTGGGGAAGAATATCATGCCAGGGCACATGGAAGGCAGGGCCTCTTTCCTAACATCCCCCTCCATGCGATTCTCCATCAGCACAGATAACAGCAAAAAGGAGGAGGAAGCAGCTGAGAATCAGGCCCTGTGAGCTCTACAAGTCATAGCATTGGGATTAATTCCTGTTACTTGAGCACATTTACCTTATCTCAGATCGATGCTCAGCTGATTGCAATGAAGTACTTTGTCACAGGTCGGCACCCTGCTTATCTGCCTTTCTCCATCAGCAGTCCTTAACCTGAGGAAACTCAGAACTGGAATTCTCTCCTAAATGGCATGAAAGCAGCTCAAAAACATACTTCTGCAAAGAAGCCCTGGCATCATGTTAGACGCTCTTTGTCTTCTGAGTTGGAGAGGCAAAATGGCGACAAAATGACAGAATACAAATTCTAAGATGCCTTGATCCTGCAATTTTTCACCAAGGCCAAGAGTAACACTCATTATCAAACAGGCAAAGTTTGGTTTGTCTTCCCTACCAGTTTCTTAGCACTGATTTAGTCTTCACACTGACACCAGCAAAACTGCACTTAAATCACAGCCCTGAGAACCAGCTACACATATCCAAAGCTGAGCAGAGTTCAAACCTCAGCCCTGAGCTGATACAGAGTCTTTTCTGTTTTAAATTGCCCACCCACTCACTATTCCCAGCTGCCGAGCCACATAACATTCAAAGACCACACACAAGGTGCAAGAGCAATAGAGGTCTGTTGAAAATTAAAGTGCAACAGCTTAGTCGAGAGGATAGGCTCCGGCATTGCTGCCTAAAAAATGGGGGCAAAGAATAAGGACAGAAGGGCAGACGGAGACCGTGGGAGATCTGTAGAGAAAGTGATGGGAATCTACTCTGGAGTATATTTTACAGAAATCCCCTACCCCCAGCTCACAGAACAACAGAGAGACAGAGCTTCCTGTATGAAGACAGGCAAGAAGCAGCTCAGAAAATGATGCGGTGCTTTTCAGAGGGTAGATGATACTTGGATGCCAGGGATTGTTCTTGGCTTGTTAAAAGGACCTGTAGCTGGTAAAAAAAAAAAGTCTCTGTTCCTTATTTCCCCGTCTTGAGCAAATGTCAAGAAGTGTAAGAGTCTCGTACAAATGTTGTGCTATCTCCTACAGCCCGCAAGAGACAGTAAAACTCTCAAAGAGCTCTGGTTTCTTCTTTCCAGTGCTACTACTGAAGGGAACTTGCTCTGAAAAACACTTGTTTGAATGCTGTGTAACCATGTCATCTGTTTCTGTTCATCCTATCAAAAGCTAGAAAGTGTTGCAATACCACTCAGTGGTGACACAAAGATAGGAGCACGTCAGCACTGTCACACATCATGGTACAGCAACCACAGTTTTAGAAAAGAGGGGACTGTTCTGCTGACTCTTATGCTGCGATTCAAGGAGTCCGAGGCAAACTGGTGAAAATTGACCTTATCCTGAATATATCTGCTCAGATGTCTAAGTTTGCTGTTATTTTTCACAAAAAGAGACTGTTCACCTCAAAGCATTTTAAAAACATTCTTAATTTTTGTCCCATTGCTTCTATACATAAAGAATGTGTGTTTATATGTTTATACATCGATTTTGTGCTTAGTCTCTAACCAGGGTTAAATACTTACAGGCTGAGTCAAGCTGTACTTTAAATGTGGGCTATTTTACCCACTGCTGAATGAAACGGCTTCACTGCTGAGACAAGGCAATGTTGTAACAGCGCACAGCACAACCCACCAGTCAGAACAAGAAACAATGAAGGTGGTTTCTAACAGAAAGCATCCAGGGTGTTTGAAGAGGCATACTGCCAGGGCTCTATGGGTATCATCCTACTCCCTAGTCCTCAGCTGGGACAGCAGCTCAGGAGAGATGAGAGGAGAAAAGATGAAACACAACACAACATGATCTTTCTTACTCCAGCTCTGATTTCTGCTAGCAAAAGAAAGCAAGCTGAGGAGTCACTAGAAGGAAAAACTCACTCAAGTGCCCTCATACCAAATACTCTGAGATGGTGGTTTGAACCCAGAGCCATGTATCATAGCTAGCAACTGTAATAATCAAAAGTAGAACCACAGATGCAAAAGTGCTTGCAGCATTTTCAAGCTCTTACACTTGATCCCTTATTTGGGCGTCTGAAGCGGTTCAACAATAAACAGAGCAAAAGATACTAAGACTGGCATCTCAGTAGTTAATGCTATTACTCTATTAGTCTTGCTACCTTCTTAAAAAAGTGGTAAACATGCAAAAAAAATATAGGTGTGCATATATACTGCTTCCTTCTTCTCACCCCTGTGAGACTCTCAGTGCAAAAAAGAAACCTTCCAGCACACAAGCACTGGCAGCAAGCTTTTTTAAATATTCCAGTGATACATTGTCAACCTTTTGCTTTTGATTGATAGGCTTTGCTAGGGAAACACGGCAGAACAGATGTATGTGCATGGGTGCCATGAAATTAATTTTAATGCTCTTTTTAACTCCTTCCCGCCCCTTCCACCCATAGGCTTATAGAGTTATTCTGGAAGACATTCGAATCCTAAATAATGGGGGAAGGGAGGCTGGGGATTAAGGGACATCTGAAGAAAGTAGTATAAAATTGTACTGAAAGCAAAAATCCTCCCACTATAACCTACCCTTGTCCACCCTTGTGTCAACAAATATGCAACCAATTAATGTAATTGCGGAGTTATTTATGGTGCACAGGGAAGTGTAGTCAGGGACTCTTAGAAACAAGGTTGTAGGGATAGGAATGCCTAGGTTTCCCCCTCACCCCCTCCTTTGCAGATGTTTAAGTTGACTTGTGGTGTCCATGTGTCTCATAACCAAGAGCCTGTCTACTTTGCAGGTGTTGCTAGCTGCATGGGGGTGGGTAAAGTGGATGAAAGGAGACCTGGAAAAGAGTTGGGGTCTTCTGATTTCAAACTGTGACCAAAAGATATTAGTTGGGTTTAGATATTCCCCCCCAGCTTTGCAGCCTACAAAAGCCCCATACTTAATCCCTTCAGATGACCCTTCTGACAGCAGCAACAACATTTGAACACAACAAGGGAAAAAAAAATTTAGCTCCATGATTTGATTGTTCGGGGTGACAGTTTTGTTACTGTTCAGTGCCCTGCAGAAGAGAGGTTTTAATTAGAGCTATTGAGTGGTTTGAATTGGCACAATTAGGGTCAGCATTAATGATTGCTGCATGTGTTCTTTTGAACAGTAAGGGCTTTTTCTTAGCCCACGGACAGGAGGGGGTAGCAGCTAATGAACTAGGAGAGTGCAAATTATCTCTGCAAAGCTAGGGCAAGTGTAATACACACTGGGGATGAAGTAGAGAGCAGGAAGAGAGACCACAGCTTGTGGGACTGATCTGGAAGACTTCCCAGTGGAGTGCTGAGCATCATTAGTCACCTCTGCTTCTCATTTATTTCCTCAGGTGCTGAGGCCATATAGCACACTGACAGAGATGCATTTCTTGAATCAAAAGGGAAGACTTCAGAGAGGCAAAGCATATACAATGTTTTCATACTGAAAAATACAAAAGGAGATGGGGAAAAAAAGGACTGCATTCTGCCTTAAAAACGAGGACATGCTCATGCAGATTGGTACACGTATGAGTAAGCTTGTAGGCTTTTCCCTCCTCCCATTCACTTCAGTGTAACACTAAATCAGTTCAAAGAAACACAGCCACATAAGACCCATGTGTATTTATGTACAAGCACCTCTCCTGTGTATGTGTGGAAATACTTCCCAAATATGCAGACCTGCCTTAACTGCTCTGCAGGTGGATGCCAGAGCCCCATGCAGGTGACAGCTCTGCCAAAGGCTGCTCTCACCCATGCTGAGAAAATTAGTCTTCGCAGCATGTGCAATTTAACTTAAAGAGAAAGGTTCCTGGAGGCATATCTATGACCTCCTCAGAACCTGCAGGTCTCCTGAAATGCACCTATAACACAGCCTCTTCCCAACCCACATGGTCCGTAGAAGTGTGCAGAAATGCTCCTGGGTTGCAGGAAGAATATACTCCCTTGCCATTCCAGCAGAGTCAAAGTCGCTTCCCTTTCACTTAGCTGCTTGTTGGGGAACACCAGCCATGTGAGTGCAAGGACTGACTGGCTGCAGGACCTGCCCCACTCCTTTCACGAGCCTCCATTGCCTTGGGCCATGCAGGTCTTCCCCAAAGCATGAGCATTTTAGCTCCAGACCTGGAACAAGGCTTTTTGAGTGCTCTCATTTTGCTAAAACTACCTTTCAGACAGGCAATATATTAGAACCTCAGGCCTGTCTGCACCTTCGAGCTACAGAGTGACTTTGTTCACATATGTCAACTCCCTGGTGTAGCAGTTCCTCGCTGCCCTCCACTGTGAGCAGCAAGGGACAGATATTTCCTCCTGACTTGTGCAACATATCCCTTTTTACCAACGGTGGGGTGACCCTCTGATGGCTGAATCAGCCTAGAAGTCCTTTCTGGCCTCCAAAATACAGATAGGGCATCACTGGTAGGAGTACCTGTGTGCCTGTCTCAGGTCTGGCACTACCAGCTGAGTCAGATGCTGGCACTTGTCTCTTAGTCTGGCCCCTGAATGTCTGTGTAGGCCAGCAGGCCCACTGTAAAATGTTATCTCTAATTGTCTGCAGTAGTAATTTCTCCTGAACATGACCCAAGGATACACTGTCAGGCGCCGAGCATCAAAGAAAAGTTGATTTTTCAGTAAGCAAAGCTAGTTGGTAAAGCAGAGGATAGCAGCACACATTTATGTACTGTCAGAGGACTGATCCTTCTCCACTTTTCAGAAAACATTTTCAGCTAGACTTTCTGCAGCCATCCCAGAGCACAGCCACCAACAACTAACCACTGAAATTTTTGAGGCCAAGCATTAGTACCAGTGAAGGATGCACACCCAACCACACTTTGCCTTTGTTGGCAAAGCAGATAAAGCTTGGTGCACAACTGAAGCTGAGAAGCTGAATGAGATTCTGGGTGTGCAATCTCAGTTGGGAACAAGCCAGATACTTCACCTTTCAAACACACAAAAGAAGAAAAAGGTGCCCAAAATATGTAGAGAATGGGGCTCTTTGGTGTGGTTAAACAGAGATTTCTATGTCTTTCTGTTAGTAGCTCTTTCCAGATACTTCAGTGTCTCCTTCTCTGTCTAAACAAAATCTGCTTCTGTAAAAAAAAAACAAAAACAAGAAAACCCCAACCCTGGCTTTATTTAAGTAGGTGATTTAAATTATATTATTCTTATTTAGGATACACAACAGCCCAACACATTGGGAAATAATCAGATGCAAACAGAGGACAAACAGATGGTTTGCGCCCGAAGTGTTCATGTTCTGTAGGCCTAGAAGAGCAAAAGTTTAGTCTATGAGATGAAGATTAACCAGTGATGATGTTGCATTTCCTTTGTAGCCTATGGATGGATACAAATCCAATGGGCACTCACAGCTAGGATAATCTCACTTAATTCTCACAACCCAAGACAGTAGCCTGAACTAGACCTCTTCCCCTCAGGTATGGATTACCTATGGGTTTGTCACACCTGTGGATTCATATCAAGTTCTTCCTCTTATTTCAGTTTTTCTCTGGTGCTAATGCCCAAGATCCACAAGGTCCAGCCTTGTTAAGGATTTTTCCCCGGGTGTGCCAGCAGCAGCAGGCAGAGGGCTGGCGTTGCTAGTGGGAGCTGGAGTTGAGCCAATGGGTGGCTGGAGAGTGAAAGCAGAGCTGCAGCAGCTGCTGAAACATGGCAACCACCTGGGGCAGGACTTTACCCTTAGCAGGGCTCCAACTCTCAGCAGCTGGTAGTCGTCTTCGGAGCAAGCAGCACAGCTGCAGGTGTCTTCACCTCACTCAGCACTGCTGCCCTGGGCTGGCAAGGAGCAACTGGTTCCACCAGGGCTCAGCAGAGAACCAAAATTGGAGTGACAGGGGAAGGACAGAGACACAGAGGGCATGAGTGCTTTCCCCTTTTGCCACTGGCTGCTTCGACATCATCTCCCCCAAGTCTCTCTCAGAAGGACTTCAACCACGTTCAGCATTTTGGCTTGGGCAGACTTATAGCATTGCTAAGCAGATCCTAAATGACACCTCACACATTCTTGAAGGTGTGAAAGAAACAACCAAGCTGAATCCTTTCACCACTCTCAGGCTACTAGAGTCGATATAGTAGACTTGCCAATGAGCAGGCAAGGACATCCACAAACATTTCATGACCACCTTCTTTGTTATTAAACAGCCGTGAGCTTTGGCATTAGCTGGAAAACTGAACATGCAACTGCTCAGAGGTGACCTTCACCTTGACTTTCTTATCTTGTATCCTCAAAAAGACAAGACTTTTCAGTACCAAAGTAGATTTACATTGTAAATAAATATATTGATAGTTTTCATATAGATCAGTTACAAGCAAATGATGATGCTGCAGCGTGGAGGTTGGAGATATCATCGCAGGCACCAGGCTGTCAGCAGGACGCTGAAGTTTAGCTACATGGAAAGAGTGTGGAAGCTAATGGATGTGAGAGGGGATATTGTGAGAAGCTTGAAAAAGCTACAGATGGTGCTGTGAGGGCTGGCTGGATCCCTCAAGTGGTTAAGGGGAACGTGTCTGGGCAACAGCTGAACCACAAAACCAGCTGGATTGGAGCACTGGGGACATTCTGGGAAATATGACCTAGCCAGGCCAGTTCATGCTACCAGTACTAGCATGTAAGGCTGAGATAATCTGACTAGTAATATCAGAAATAAGAAATTCAGGTATGGATATGGCAAAACTAGGACTAATGAGGAAAAAATGGTTATGTGCAGGTTGTCCCTCTCGATTAAAGAAAAGAAAGGGAGATGCAGAAGTGGCCAGAGGGGTCAAGAAATACAGAAATGGATAAGAGGATACACAATTCCTGAGGTTGAGAGTGTCTGGGGGCATTTGTCAAGCAGCCCCATGTTTGATCACTACAGCTGAAGCCAGACAATAGACCAAACCCCTTGTTCTGGCCATGGCCGAAGAGTCAGACCTGCTTCCACCTCTGGCAGATGAAAAGGGCTGGCAGTGCAGAGGGGTTGCTGGCAGTGCAGAGGGGTTGCTGGCAGTGCAGAGGGGTTGCTTTCACTTGCTGGCAAGTTAACACCTGGACGAACAGACTGAGCATCCTGACACCAACACATTGGTACCTACTCCAGGTCAAATGGCATTAGCAACTGCCCAGCATTTCATAACAGGTAGGATTTAGGGTATTCTGGGTTTGTGTTTTTTTCAATTCAGTTAATACTGATAGACTCTTGGGACTAAAGAAAGTGCCTTTTCTATCTTCAAACTCATGGTTTACACCCAAGAAAAGTGTCTTCTAGGAAAACAATTTGTACTGAGAAATAAGTATTGCCTCTCTTCTGCCTTAGTGCAGGCACTGATTACGAAATATGAAATACATGAGCCTATCAATCTCTGAAGTGGTACTTAGCAGTTCTGCAAGCACTCCCAGCAGAAACTATAAATGCAGACTACAAAAACATGTCAGGAAAAACAAGTTGCTCAGAATTTACTTAATCTAAGCTTTGGCTGAAGTTTTGATACAGTCAATTTACTGGAATTAGTCAACCCATCTCCAACTTAAAAGAAATACATTTTGACTTTAAGCTCTACAATCTTTCATTCACTGTCCCTCAGATCACCTATAAAGCAGCAAAGACTTTCCTTTTCATAACTTCTCCATATTGGTTTTTGCCATACCACTACATTTCTATGCGGCAGCCACACCAGCACAACTTGCTAGTAAACTGGCTAAGCTATGGTGATGAATGACCCCCTGGAGAAGAAAGCGTGAGATATCTCTCCTTGGCCTGAATACAGAACAGCAAATTTCTCCTCATGGCATATCTTTCACAGTCCCAGGTCCCCTTCCCGCGGCAGGTCCAGATTTTATTTTAGCTTAGACATTGTGTAGGGAAGCCAGTAGCCCTCAGCACCCAAAGCATCAGCTCTTCTTTCCTAGGGCAAATTGTTTTCTGTCACTCCAGAGCTCCTGTGTCCTTGCCCTCTGCTATAACCTCTTCTGAAGGCAGTTTTTTCTCCAGCCTTACTACAAGGAAAATAAGTTACTCTGACTCTGTATATAAGAGCACTTTGGAAAACCCCAGTGTTGCCGAGATACTGGCCGGGGACTGGACTGAATGAAGCTGAATATTTTGCTCAATGCTCTCTTGCAGTACAGAAACATGTGCAGGGCCAGACTTGGTGTATCATTAATTTAGTAACTAATATCCAGATCCAAACTGAAGTGTTTATGAGAAAGCAAGAAAAAGCTAGGAACCTTTAGCACAGCTGGCAAAAGGAACCACCATGAAGAATTCCCCACAATCTGAACTACTTATCCAGTTGCCTTTTATTTAATTGTAAGCAACATCCCTTTTGGGCCCACCAGTTTTTTTTCTCTTCACTCTTAAGGAGATTTTTCAACAGTGTTGCCTTGTCTAGAGAGAAGAGTAGATTTACTCTTTTGACCTGTCAAGGTCCCTTCTCACAGAAATGAGAAATGTCAGGCAGACAAGTTCATTTTCAGTCATGTCTGCTTCTAGAGCAGAGTTCTTCCCCTAGTTAAGCAGTGGGACAGATCTGAAGACATGGCTCAGGAGGCATGTAGGTCTAGGCTCAAGTCAACAAGCCGATAGGCTTGAAAAAGCACAACTAATATCAGGAAAAAGCAGTAAGAAGAGCAATGTGAACTGCACAATAATTTAGGAATACCATCAGGAACATCAATTCTGATGTAAACTGTTCAGATTTTGTAGGTAAATCCATCATTCAATCCACAGCCACACCAAACTCACATGCAAGGGCTTCTGCAGATGGGAGGGCAGTGGATCTTCCCAGCCACATGACAGTTTGATCAGCACCTTTGCAAAGGTTACGGCACTCAACAGCCCAACTTCTTCCAACCGCCTTGGCCAGGCTCTGATCCTGTGCTAGGTACAACATACAGCAGAGGAGCTGGCTGGAGAAGAGGTACATACATTGATGACTTCTAAACTTTCCAGAATCCCTCCTTGCATGGATTTCTCAGCAAGCTTGAAAATACCTGCACTTACTGGAGACCCTACAAGAAACGAAGTTTGTGACTGCAGGAGCATGTGACATAAGATATATGCACTATCAGTTTGGAGTGTTTTTTAAAATTTATTTGAAATGAGAAGCTAGAGCGATGATCTTATGTTTAACACATCTTCACCATCTTCAGCTGTGTCATTTGTGCTGCCAGCAAATTATTGACTTTCCATTAGTCTCATCCCCTCTGCTCTTGAACTAAAACAACTCAACGTAGCTTTCCTTGGTGCTATGGCAGCAAGTGGCTGTCAAGCAAAAACTCACACAAAAAATGTAGGAAGTTGTGAAAAATTAGCATTTTAGCTCAGTCCTTAGCGGGCAAACTTCATCAGAGGTGATACTAGTTGAGTGGCACCAGATCCCTCAGGGAGAACCAAGGTCCAGGAACTACAAATCAGTACAGTCCTGCTATCCACGTAGCTCTGAACCAGAGTGTCTCAGGGCTTCAGCACTATCACAATAAGGTGGTCCCAAGGAAAGCTTCCCACAGGGCGTTATGGCAGGGACGTGGTTAGGAAAGGCAGAACATTAAATGTAGTGCAACTATGGTAAGTATAAATTAAGAACATTTGCTGGGTCCTTTAGCTGATGACATATCACAGGCTTTCTGAGAAGCCAGTCCTTGATTTATGATGTAAAGTCCAGTGAGCTCATACTATAAAATACACAGAGCCTGCCTGGACACAGTCATTCATTGCCACAATAATCCCTAGGACTGGTCAAGGTGTGCCGGGAGCTGATCTCCTTCTTGGCCCCTACAGTCCTTTCCCTTCCAGTGGGTAAATTACCAGCTGTCTGGCTGGTGAGATGTCTAGCTCATTTTTCTCCCTCAATGAAAAGCAAAGTTGGAAAGATGAGAAAATGCCTGTTGAAATAATGACTCCATGTAAATGAAGGAGGGACAGATTAGAAAAAAACAAAAGCAGGAGATAGGGCTTTAAAAGCATGAGCAGCAATTGTCCAAGAACAGGCACCAGTGCATCATGGAACTCTGATGCTGGGAAACAGCGATATTGCAGCAAATGCAATATCCTTTCCTGAAAATTACAGGAAGCCAGTATCTTGTCTGGGGCAACAAGACTAACTCACTCTTCTGTAAAACATCACATTCCCCTTGGGGAGAACAGCCATTAGAGAATTACATTATTTGTGATTATTTTTAAAAGGACTACTGTGCATAGTTCATAGGAAGAAAATCCTTTCAGCATCACCTTTCCCAAGGGTAGCTGTACTCCAAGAGGTCAGCTATCTTGGTGGGAGGAGGCAGGAACAATTGGCTGGGGGCAGGCCAGAGGAAGAAACAACAACAGGCCCAGTCATCATTTTTAGAAACAGCGGGTTGCAATGCAACAACTCCCATCGGTCCCTGCTGAGAGGAATTTCTGTAAGATAACTGAGGTGATGCACCCTCTGGAGTCCCCCTGGTCCCGGAGAGAATCAAGATGAATGCCTTCAGCTGGCTGTCCAGCTTTTGGGAAGCTAGGTTGGCAGAGAGGGTATACCACCTCAAGAGCTGCAGGACTGGACTCCCTCAAACATACACTAGATGAAGCCCGTGGCTTTATTTTTTGATTCTTAGTAATCTAGGTATCACTGGGCTTAACAGCACACAAGTTTTACTCTTCTGTCAATAATTTAGCCACATGCACAAGTGTCATCTACTAGGGGAATCATCTACAATTTACGATTGCTACAATTGGAACTAAAGGCAAAACTCCAACTTCCCAAGCACGGTATTTCCCCATGGGACCTCATCCCCACAGCACCCCTTGAAGGCAGCAATAGCCACCATCAGACTTTTCACAAAGAGATGTTTAACTAGACTGTCACGCGTGCACAGGTTAGTGAGCAAATTGAGTATTTAATCTTCCAACAGCAATTAACAAGTTCAACTCTGAATTTGAGATGAGATTAGTGGCTTTAGTAGCCTTCATGGTTTCTGTGCTGACATTTCATGATCCCTCCTTATCACCTACTTTGCGTAGCAAGGAGCTGGTTCACCCTGACTCCCACTAAGCTGTCCATGCTCCCAAACCAGTACACAGAAACACACAGAATCACTAGGCTGGAAAAGATCCACAGGATCATCAAGTCCAACCATTCCTATCAATCACTAAACCATGCCCCTCAGCACCTCATCCACCCATCCTTTAAACACCTCCAGGGATGCTGACTCAACCACTTCCCTGGGCAGCCTGTTCCAGTGCCCAATGACCCTTTCCATAAAAATTTTTTTTCCTGATGTCAAGCTTGAACCTCCCCTGGCAGAGCTTGAGGCCATTAAAGTACCAGTGGCAATACCCTTTTTCTTTACCATATTAGCAAGGATCCAGCCTCACCTTCACATTCACAGGTGTGTTTGCAGTGAGAATGACTTTTATTATTGTTACGTTACACAAGGCCTGAGCCTTTGCGTCACAGCAATCTAGGGAGTGCAAAGCTAGGAGTCTCAGCAGGCATCTGTGCAGCACCCATGCCATGCTGCCCAAGCCACAAGATAGACAGGGAAAGAGCATAATGGAGTCCAGCAGAGGCACTGCTATTCACAGTAGTCCTCATCAAGTTCAGTCCTTCCCCACACATCATTCTCCTGAGTAGGAAATAAAACCAGTAACCTTGTCTGCTCTCTGCAGATGTTTGGATTTCTGGCCAGGTTGGCAGGGGAATATAATTTAAAAGCGTCTAGCCTCATGCTTGGTAAATTGGGCCCATTATACAACCCACTGTCTGTATGTATCACCTTACATATAGAGTATATATTGATGAAGGGGAATTTTTGCACACTGAATAACATCCATATGTTACCCAGGAGATATTTCCTGTTCTTGGTGCTGCTTGTTTTGACTGTTATCTCTCAAGCTGAAGTGTCTAGAACCATAAAAGCCACAGCCAAAAAAAAAGTCAGTAACATAAACCTCATCAGTATGTATGATGGACAATCAGAGGAAAATATTCCATGATGCAATGCCTTGTTTTCCACACAGCTTAGTTAGGGCTAGAATGCCTTGGACTGTTATCCTGCTTTACCCTCCTTCTATTTTCCTCCAAGCAGTGAGGGTGAACTCAGAGCAATGAGGATTTTCTGGCCCCTTAACAATCCCCTTGTCCACCAGACTTCCTCCTTTCATAGCCCCCATGTGCTCCCTCCCCTCTCCCCCAGGGCTAGTTAATATGTGCCAAATCCTGACACCCTGAATGGTTTCCCGACGCCGACACTAATCACGTTTTCTGGAGCAGGTCAGCAGTGAAGGAGCTGAAATTCGTGTGAAAAAGTCCCCAGGATGGCCCCGGTTCCTCACACCTGCATGCCCTATTCATCTGCACTGTTTACACATTGTCATCCACAATTAATTCTTTCCAGGGACACTCCACTGCCTGCCCTCCCGTTGCACAGGGACCCCATTCGGAGCTGTTGTGTCTGTTAAATTGAGCATGGGGTGCTGCGATTAAATTAAGTTTTGTGGCTCTCTCACTCTCCCTCCCTCCCTTTTTCTTTTCTCTCCATTAATAACGATTCCTGATGGAGGATTGCTGGCACTGGCGTAAAGGGGCAATTACAGGCACTAAAAGTAGGAAGAAAAGTTTCTATGAGGAAATGTGAATGGGAACATCTTTCCTGGCTAGCTGACATTACCCTCAGCACGAGGTGGGAACCACAGCTCCATGCTATGTCCAGGGTACAAGGAGGAGAGGAGGGCACAGTGATGCACATAAAGGTCTCCCACAGACAAAGCAAACCACAAAAATTTGGATTTGCAAGAGTCTGTACTCTCTGGCCTGAATATGGGTTTTCCACAGCAAGTAGCATTCCCACCTTCTGCTACAGCTGAAATTGCACATATGTGTGGCGCACACCAAGCCAGACTACTCTTCTCCGAAGATGCCAGACCTAAGTGCACCAAGGAGAAATTCCCTAGTCTAGTGGGCTAACAAGTCACCTCCCTGCACTGACATGGTGCTGCACTGTGGAGTAAAACACAGAATGTGAAGGGCTCAGTGGAGATGAGAAGGAAAAAGAGAAGACAACAGGAATTTGACCAGCTTTTGCAAAACATCCATGAGGCAGCAGCATTTTTTTTGCTAAACGTTCTTCTTATGTGTGAAGTGTACAACTGGTTTTTATTACTGGGATGGCTGTGAAGTCAAAGAGCCATTTTTGCTTAGAACAGAAATGTACAGCTCTCTGAGCTGGGTGGATTTGGCTTCACGCCTCCACTCACTACCACAATTGGGCTGCAGCCCTCTGGCACCACATACTAAGTGTCCCCACAGCAAGAAGGGTGGAGCTCAGACCCTTCCAGGCAGCAGACTGGAAGCTTTAGCTTTGGCCTCAGCTTTGGCCAGGCTGAGGAGAAGCCTCTATGTGCTGTCCACTCATGACAAAAGAAAATAAATACTTGAGAATCACCTTAAGTTCTGAGGCCCCGGTATCAAAGACATGTTAAACAAAATTCATTGTTTACAAGCACAGTCTTTTAAGGCTTGGGAAACAGCAGCCTCTCTGATATTTTATTCTATGCAAGCAAATTGCCCCTGCAAGAGAAAAATCTTCATGTCAGTAATTAAGAAACAACCTCCTCATAAATAGTGCTATAAAATATTGCTGCATGCACATATGAAACGTGCTGGAAAGCACATGCTATATCCCCCCCTAGTGCTGAACCACTACAGAATAACAACCTAATCCTGCTACTCCTTTCTTCAGCTGAAGTGTGAACTTCTCTGTGGCAATCCATAATTAAGTCCCATAAATGAATCAGGAGGGTAGCTGCCACATGTGAAGCCATCTTTATGGGATCAGTGCTCTACAGCAGATGGATTCACAGAGATTAAGAACCCGAGAGTCCTTGAATGTAATAAGGTTTTAGTACCTCCTAAATACCAGTGTGAATCCAGGGCATACCTGTTTGGGTTTGGGTTTTTTTTTTTTGCAAGTCTCTATTCAATCTGTATTTGCCCTGAAAACTAGGCAGCTGTGCTCTTAACAGGCCTGATCAACATTCATCCCATGGCATCATAGGTCATTGGTGCTTGGTACAGAGCAGTATCGGGGGAAAGAAGCCCCTCCATGCGCAGTAGCTATAGTTATTACCCACCCAATCATCCTCCATCAGAGCAAACGTGGCCCTGCAGTCCTTATTCAGGGAATGGGCCTGCCTTAGTCAGACAGCATCAGTTTTTATCCACTGCTGTATCCTACTGCCCCAGCCCCCCTCACCACCTGCACCTACAAAGACAGTCAGACTTGACGAGGTTATGCCTATTATGACAAGGTGCCTGGCAGTTCACACCAAAGCTTTCAAGACTCCAAGTCTCATGTCTTAATGAGGAAGGAGGCCAGGCATCAAGGTGCTGCACAGTGAGCGCTGGCTGATTTTGCTCATTCACAGTTTACAGTGTCCGAAGAAGGTCCTGGGGACTGAAGGGAGCAGAGGCAAGCCAGCTTCAGCAGGTCACCTGGGTCAGAGCTCAGGATTCAGAGCTTGCATGGGCAGCAGATGTGAGCCTACCTAGCATCAAGTGGACAAGCAAGCAAGGCAACAAACACAGCACCTGCACCATGCTCCTGCTTACATACCTCCTTGCCCAGCCACCACAGCCTGCTCACACAGTCCTTCCAATCAGACACAACCGGCACAGAACACACCAATTCTAGCAACAGCCTCTTGTTAAAACACTATCCCTCAGCATGAGAGCAGCAACTGAGCCAGAAGCCACCCCGTAACAGCCAGTCATGCTGCACCACCAGCTGCAAGCACTCTCCCAGACCTCATTGCTTTATCCAGCCTGAAGGAGAATCAAGACTTACCCTTCCTTCCAGGTAGGTAAAATCTGCCAAAAAACCAGCTGAACACAGATCTTTATAATGGAGGCTTTCAAGCAGCCTCCATGGCAGGTGTTGCGAGCAGCCCTGCCTACAAAAACTGGAAGGAAGGGTCATAATTAAATTCTTTTCCTGGAGCAGAACTACTAGTACTCTTATGAATATAATCACCCCAAATCCTGCAAGCTGTGCACCACCCTTTCCTCCCACTGAAACCAGTGAGACTGAAGGATGTTCAGCAAGCTATACTGCTTGAGTAGTTAATAAACAATTTACAGAAGGATGCATGGTTTTGAAGTGCTCTATAAACATATATTAATCAGTCATTAAATAATTAAGATTACACTCTGCTCTTTTTCTCCAGCACTCCCAAGCTGATAGACGTTTCCATAGCAATGGAGGAGTAGGACAGATGCAGGAGGAATGCAGGGCTTGGGGAGGCAATGCTAGCACGGGACCTTTGCTCTCCAGCCCTCCAAAAGTCAAGCAGGGCAAGCGGAAGGGGGCTGCAGGAGGTGACATGCAGGAAGGAGGCTTTCAATTTTAATGGCGATTCTTATGATGACAGTCTATGCAAATGGGTACATGAAAGAGGAGAGGAAACAGACTGGGGGAAGGAGGAGAGAAATTAGCCCTGGTTCAGATTTCAAAGCAAAGCCAGGAATAATTTTTCTAGCTAAGAATAGTTGCAATGCACCTTGTTCTCCTTGGGCTCAAGCCCTGCATAATCCTTAGGCACAGAGTCTGAAATTACAGTGGGGGGGGAGGCTGGGGTGCAGGGGAAGGCCAGCCTGCACAGTCCAGGAAATGCGGCTGTCCAGGCTGCAGCTCCATCACCTTTATGGTTCCTTTGTGTCACCAAAAGGGACTACTAAACAAAGGACCAGGCCCTCAGCTTTCGCAGGGCGCTTGCAGTTGTTTTGCAAATGAGATTGCTTGATTGGTGAGCAAAATCAGGGATCTTTTGAAGCTGTTGCCCGGGAAAGGGGGAGGAGAAGGGTTCGGTTATCCCCCACAGTAAATGGTAGGATCTGCCTGGTCCTATTGAGAGCTGTTGAATGAACCAAAGCAACTTTTGGATCAACTTTAAGGTAAAATTCCTCAGAAAACCCAAGAAGACCCTACGGTCACTTCTATAAAAAGAGCAGGGTCTGCTGATGTCCTAAGAGAAACTCCTGTTCCCATTGCAGCCCCCTCACTCAGTCTGAGGACAGCTGAGCCATAGGTTGCCCCCACTTCAGCCAGCCCCTGAGAAGGTGAGCCAGGGATCTTTAGCTTGCTGGAAAATCTGTTGTCCAAAATGCAGATACATTACTTGGTGTGCAGTAAGACAATCTCTCTTCATGACTGAGAGAAGTAGTTCTTTATTTAGATGTTTGGGCAAATTCTGGACATTCTAGGGAACAGACCCTTCATACTTTGGACCAAATCTGCTCAACTGACACTTAAGTACAGCTTCACCACTAAGTCCAGGGGACCAGTCTGCATCCCCCAGAGAGTTTATTGGTGTAAATTATGTCAACACCTATGCTGGCACTCACTAGGAGATCTCCTTTTTTGATCAGAAAACAGTTTCTGCAACACAAACAGTGCCTGTGGGAAGACAGGGATGCTGCTGACAAGAAACAATATTTTGTTGGACATGAACCAGAATGGAGCACTTTGCCTCAACTGCCCCAAAGTTTTCATTTTAAGTCAAGTTCAGTATCAAAATGAACTTTCCCATAAAGGCCTCTCTTCTTTCCTGTGCGTGGAGCTTGCAGCTGAGCTGCATTTACTGAGAACAACGTGGACCTTGCCCAAGCTTTATGGGAGCTGGGCAGAGCTCCCAAGGAGCACAGTCCAGAGGAGAGAATGGGACCCAAACCCAAGGAAAGGTGCCACCTATGTTAATGTTAAGCAGACTTGAAATGAAACGTTTCATGTCAGCTCAACAAATTGAAACAAAACATTCCTACCTCAGAAACGTCAAAGGGCTTCACTTTGATCCAAAAAATGTCAAAACAGAACATGGGCACATTTCTGAACATGACAGTTTTAATTCCAGGAAACAATTCTTTCCTATTTTCTTGCCCCAGTTTGTTCTGTTCTGGAAATCAGAAGCAGAAATTCAAAATTTCACATAGTTCTACTTAGAGTCAGTTATCACAGCAGGGACCAATATTGCCTATACAAGCGTGTCTGGGTGAGCACTCTCGCTTGCACATGTGCGTGAGGTACATTCACTGTGCCTTTCAGTAGCACCCCCAGGCCTCTCTCCGGACTGGTTTCATCACTCATACAGCTGCCAAACCTCCAGCCCCGTGACAGAGTACGCCCTTCAGTCTGCAGTAGGTCCCAGGGTCCTGGGGATTCCCAGCACAGGTGTGCTGCTGAACACAAGTGGTGGATATCCACAAAGTATCCTAAAACGGGGTGTTTAGGATACACACAGCCATCACTAACATCACCGCAGGGCTCACATGCAACCCGATGCCCTTTAGAGTCCTCCTGCTCTCAGCCAGGGCAGGTACTGGGTTTGGTCTGAACTTTGTTTGGTGCTGATGTGAATAGAGAGGAACTAGAAAGCTGCCCGGAGGAGAAAGACCTGGAGGTGTTGGTTGACAGCTGACTGAACATGAGCCAGCAGTGTGCCCAGGTGACCAAGAAGGCCCATGGCATCTTGGCTTGTATCAGAAATGGCGTGACCAGCAGGTCCAGGGAGGTTATTCTCCCTCTGTACTCGGCACTGGTGAGACCGCACCTCGAGTACTGTGTTCAGTTCTGGGCCCTTCACCACAAGAAGGATGTTGAGGCTCTGGAGCGAGTCCAGAGAAGAGCAACAAAGCTGGTGAAGGGGCTGGAGAACAGGCCTTATGAGGAACAGCTGAGGGAGCTGGGCTTGTTTAGCCTGGAGAAGAGGAGGCTGAGAGGAGACCTTATTGCTCTCTACAATTACCTGAAAGGAGGTTGTAGACAGGAGAGTGATGGCCTCTTCTCCCAGGTGACAGGGGACAAGACAAGAGGGAACGGCCTCAAGCTCCAGGAGAGGTTCAGGCTGGACAACAGGAAAAAAAATTTTCACATGAAGGGTCATTGGGCACTGGAACAGGCTGCCCAGGGAGGTGGTTGAGCCACCTTCCCTGGAGTTGTTTAAGGGACGGGTGAATGAGGGGCTGAGGGGCATGGTTTAGTGATTGATAGGAATGATTTGACTTGATGATCCTGTGGATCTTTTCCAACCTAGGGATTCTGTGATTCTGTGTGATTCTGTGTGATTCTATGTGATTCTGTGTGTGCGAACTCGTTTGAATAATTCCCTGCTTTAGGAAGCAATGCTAAAAATGGTGCTTATTGAAAGAAGGAGGGATGTGGGAATTACACATCTTTAGTATAATTTGACCATTTATCTTAATTTATATCGCTGAGGATTATGGATCCTCTGCCCCTAGTTATGGTTAAGAGCATGCTAATATGGAGAAAGATAACACACTGATAAGCATGCTCTGCATGCCAAAGGTGAGTCCACAGGCCTATTTTCACCTCAGTAAATGTAATCCTAAAAATTACTGCATCTAGTGACAATTGGACAATTTCATGTGGACTTGATTTACAGTGTTCTTGCCCTCCAGCTGAAGGATGCAATGTGACTGCCTGTGTCACCAGCCTCCTGAAGAAAGTGCTCCCACCTCACTGCCAGTTAACAGCAAAAACGGGGAATAAAGTCTTACTCTGTGCTTCCCCTGCCTAAGCTTTTTAGTCATTCTGTGTTTCCCATATGCTTGGGATAGCCCTTTCCTTCCCAAAAGTTAGAAGAGAAACTAAATTATCTTTGTGTATTTATTTTTCATAGTCTTTCAGTCACAGAAATTTATCTGCAAACAGGGTCCCTGGATGCCAGGCCCTATCTCCTTTCTTCAGGTGGAGGTGTCTGCACATGGGCACACTATGGCTTTCTTGCAGTGGTGGGAGAGTTGATATGGCCAGACAAGCCATGTACACCTTAGTCCTATGGACCAGGCTGGCCAGGACTGGGTCTCCACTCTCCTTTCCTTCCAGACTCTCAGCATATGTTGCCTAGGTTTCCCTGCTACAAACCAGAATTTCCCTGGTCCCTTCATCTGGGTGAACTTTTCTGCATCTTGGTTTCTACCTTACTGGGGGAAAAAGCTTCTTTAAGTATCTCCCAGTAGGCATTACTGCAAAAGCAGTAAGTCTCATCAGTCCTGAATATATGCTATTGCACCAGGAGATATATTTCTCTCATTGTGTATAAATAACCTCTAATAATTCATTCTGCTAGTTCTCTCTGACTTTTCCAAACTCATTCATCCTCTAAGCATGTAAAAATAAACTTCAGGAACAATTCATATTGCATTTACAGCTAAACAAACTCCCTTGGGTTCCACTGTTACCCGAACAGTACCCTCCAGTCTCATTCCCTGTGGGTTGGCAGGAGCACAGTGCTTGCAGGCTCTCTTAGAGGCTTGGATTTGATGCAAAAATCAGTCTCCTTGTAAAGACCTTGCAGTTCCTTCACGAGACTCCTGCAAAAGTCTAAAAGAACATCCAGAAGGCCTTATCCATCACCAATCTGTCCTGGACTGTGAGAGTAGAGTGGGTAAGAGATAGGCTGGCTTCCAGGTGGTGATTGTTCCCACCTCCTAGAAACAGCTTGCAGCAGCCTTGCCAATTGCTGGGATGCATCCCTAAATGTAGGAAGGATTTAGGCTTTAAAATGTGATGCAGATGGTTAGGAGATAGTCCTTTTAGGGATAAAATTGTAGTGGCATTTTGTGGAAGCAGTATATCACCTTTGAGAACCAAGGCGTGCATTGTTTTAAAAATAAAAGATACTAAGATAAAATAAAGAAGAACCACTGGAACACAGGAAACCTGCATGTAGGCATTGTTCCAGAAGTCTCCCCAGTAAAGCTTCAGATACGCTCTTTTGCCATCATCCCCCTCAAAGATTATTTCAAGGCTGTACTAATACGTGGATCATGAGTGTGGCTGTTACCATGGGCACATATTTAATCAAATGGAGCCTAATTATTTATATTACCCAATTTGGCACTTTGAGAGCACTTCAATGATGATTCTGCTGCTTGTCTGACAAATAACATGATTGTTCAGTAAGCTGCGTATGTTTCGATGTTGTGATTTTGTTCTTTGATGAGAAACTGTCAGGCTAATGAGAAGTGCTTTTCACTTGCAGAGGCATAGCTAGTATTAGCAACCAGATTCAATTAATTATGTTTAACAATCTAATAAATATATTTAGGACTCTTCATGCTGTGCTCAGTCACCTTTAAAAAAAACTTCGTTGTTAGTCACCAAAAATGAAATGGTCTCTTTTTTCAAGGATGAGAGCAGTCTTAAAAAATTCAGTTTAAGATTATAAATTACAATGCAATTAGCTTTAAAAATAGATTTTAAAATTGATGCTTGTCTTTAGCTTTAAGACTGAAAACAAATTTTTTATATATGTTTCAGGTTTATGGGAGGCGCAATGATTTTTCAGGAACGTGTCAGAAACAAGTTGGTGACGTTAATTCTTGTTCCCTCACTATATGAAAAAAAAAGCAGATGATTTCTGCTTCTCTCACCCTGCTACAATGCTCCCTGGCACCAGCAGAAAACAAGGCTTTTCCTGTGACACCCATGGAAAGGAGGAGACTGCCAGCAGGAGAACAGAGGGGTGGGTAGTGACCAAGGCTGCTTGCAGAGCTGAGCCATGCTTCAAATCATCAATGACAATGAGCTAGGACACAAAAAAGGGAGACACCTGTCAGACTTGGGTCAGCAGGAGTCAAGCTTTTGGAATGTTGAGCAATCCTACATGCGCAGGTACTACTCCATACAACATCTCACTTCTTTTGCTCTGTCTTTCCACCAACTCTTTACTCACATAATTTCCTCATTAGTATGTTCAGGGAAAGAACAAAGGAAGAACCCCTGGAATTTGCCCTCACCTCGTGTTGTTTTACCTTTCATTCCCATCACACCCATACAGCTGCTAGGAGAAGGACATGCGGTCATCAGGAGAACCTGGTAGCTTGAGCAGCCTCTTCCTTCCCCTTGCAACAACCAGATAATGTAAGGAGAAAGAAAGCTTGTAAATTACCAGGTGACTAGAAGTACAACCCCTTCTGTGCTCTTCTTCCTATGACAAGGATTCTTAAGGTCTGCAAGAGACAAATATGTGAATTATAGAATACGTTGGAAAAGACTTCTTAGATCGTTGAGTCCAACCATTCCTATCTGCCACTAAATCATGTCCTTGAGTAAAAGAAGTTATGATGGGTGCAGAAATGAACTGTGCTTAACAGGGAAATGGTGTAACAGAATAGGAAACCACTCATAGAAAATCATAAACACTGTGAGGGGTCTAGTTAAGACTAACAGTAGAAAAGCGTGATCTGCCAAAGTCAGGAATGATGGGAGGCTGGTAGATGTTCCCCTGTTTACAAGGAGGACTGGAGGGAGGATCTGGAGAACTACAGGCCTGTCAGTCTGACCTCTGTGCCGGGCAAGGTCATGGAGCAGGTCATCTTGAGTGCTGTCACACAGCATATGCAAGACAAATGGGTGATCAGGTGCTGTCAGCATGAGTTCATGAAAGGCAAGTCCTGCCAAGCTAACCTGATCTCCTTCTATGACAAGGTCAGCTACTTAATGGATGAGTGAAAGCCTGTGGATGTAGCATACTTGGTCTTCACTAAAGCCTTTGACACTATTTGTCACAGCATTCTGCTTGAGGAACTGTCAGCCTCTCGGCTGGACAGGCGCACCCTCTGCTGGGTAAAAACTGGCTGGATGGCCAGGACCAGAGAGTGGTGGTAAATGGGGGTAACTCCAGCTGGAGGCCAGTTACAACTGGTGTTCCCCAAGGCTCAGTGCTGGGTCCAGCCCTGTTCAATGTCTTTATCAATGACCTGGATGAAGACATTGAGCGCACCCTTCGCAAGTTTGCAGACAACACTAAGCTGGGAGGAAGTGTTGATCTTCTGGAGGGTAGGGAGGCTCTGCAAAGGGATCCAAACAGGATGGATCAATGGGCTAAGGCCAATGAGATGAGTTTTAACAAATCCAAGGGCCAAGTCCTGCCCTTGTGACGCAAAAACCCCTCGAAGCACTACAGGCTTGGGGAAGAGCGGCTGGAAAGCTGGCTAGCAGTAAAGGACCTGGCAGTACTGGTCAATAACTGACTGAGCATGAGCCAGAAGTGTGCCCAGGTGGCCAAGAAGCCCAATGGCATCTTGGCTTGTATCAGAAATGGCGTGGCCAGCAGGTCCAGGGAAGTGATTCTATCCCTTTACTCAGCATTGGTGAGGTCACACCTTGAGTACTGTGTTCAGTTCTGAGCCCCTCACTACAAGAAAGACATTGAGGTCCTGGAGCGTGACCAGAGAAGAGCAATGAAGCTGGTGAAGGGGCTGGAGAACAAGCCTTATGAGGAGTGGCTGAGGGAATAGTGGTTGTTTAGACTGGAGAAGAGGAGGCTGAGGGGAGACCTTATCGCTGTCTACAGCTACCTAAAGGGAGGTTGTAGAGAGGTAAGTGTTGGTCTCTTCTCCCAGGTGACAGGGGACAGGACAAGAAGGAATGGCCTCAAACTGCACCAGGGAGATTCAGATTGGACAGTAGGAAAAAATTCTTCACAGAAAGGGTTATCAAGCACTGGAACAGGCTCCTCAAGGAAGTGATTGAGTCACCATTCCTGGAGGTGTTTAAAAGACAGGTAGATGAAGTGCTTAGGGACATGATTTAGTAGTGGACATGTATGGTTGGACTTGATGATCTCAAAGATCTTTTTCAATTTAGGCATTAGGATTCTGTGTTTCTATGACTAGTTAAGATTGTGGCAAGAGCACAGAGGAAGTAACTGTCAGGATGACAATGTGATGTCCAGATGACAGATCACCGATACAAACACAAGTTGTGTCAGGTTGGCTTTGAGAAAATTCATTTGGAAACCCATTGGAGAACCCAGTTCCTGATCAGAGAGAGGACAAGGACCCTCAGCCCTTGCAGCCCCAGTGTGGAGGGATGAAATACCCTCAGGTCAGTGCCAGTTGCCCACTGTCATCAGCACAGTCCAGTGACTTACTTGGTGTGGCTGTGCTGCGTTCAGACGCAATAGTCTTTATCTAGATGGTCAATTAGTATGTGAATGAGCCAGTATGACTGGTGTTTGTATGGCTGTTACTGTAACATTCAGGTTAGATGCTGATTGTGTATAATTGAACCATTAGTAATAACACACATATAGTAGTTGGAATATGATTGTCCTAGTAAAAGATGGGATCATATCATTGAATATTCCCCATGTTGGTTGTCATCTAATTCAGCCAGTGGTCTCTGTGCAAAGCAGTCTTGAAGTTCCCAGCTTCAGCTGCTCTGTGACACCAGACTCCACACAGCCTTCCTTCCCTCCACCATCCCCCATATCATTAAAAATAATTATACTCTTGTCCCGTGGTGTCCAGGTGCAACAAGACACCTGGTATGTCTCACCTCTAACTACCCACTCAGCTGTGCTGGAATAGCAGTACTGCAGATGCTGCCTGTGGGGCTCAGCCTGCTCCCACCAAAGCACCGGACAAGCTGCTGGAGGGGCACCCCAACTCTGCTTAGCTACCCAGGGCACAGTAGGGAGCCACAAGTTAATCAGAAGTGTTCCACTATATGTCAGCACACCCAGCTATCTGTATTCTCCCTGATTTGTAATTTTCCATCAACCTCCATTTTCCTCCAAATCTCTTTGGTGTACCAATTAATACAGAGGGTTTTCATTTACTCAGGCTGTCCAAACCAGCAATACATGAATACCCCCCACAACTGCTGCCAACAGCTCGTAATACATTTTAACTGCTCCTTGGCCTTTGATGTGTTAGCCTTCTGGGCAACATTATCATTACACTTTATATACCTCCGTAGGTGAATGCAGAGCCGCACAGCGGCTCACATATGCTAAGTGCAATCTAGAGTTTGCTTGTGTCTGAAATAAAGTGTGTTGTTGTAAGAACCATGCAAGAATTGTGCCCTCTTTGCTAGCAAAACCCTGAGCAAGTCCAAAATAAACACCAATAATATCCTGGTCTCTGGAGAGCTTATTTTCAAAGTGGATGAGCAAACATAGGAAGGAATGGAACAAACCAAAAGAGGCACTTACCTAGGGAGAAGCCTTAGTGGGAGAAAGGAGTCCTAGTAGAGTCTGCAATTGTGGGCACTGCATCAGGATAAGCAGATAGTGTACCTTGCACATGTGCCCATTCTGGAAGTAAAAACACCATTCTAACTGAAGCATCAGATACAGCCAATTCAGGAAAATATAATGCGCAATTTTTAGGGAGGCAGGGGCATTGCAGTCCCAGACTGGGGCATTCTTCACAACTTTGAGGCCATTTATGGCTTTGAGGCCTCTCTTAATGGAAACAGTTACAATTACATTTCTCAGGGAACATAAATCAGCATGGGTGGCTCAGACTGATGACTTGGAAGAGTGCTCAGCCCAGCTAGGAAAATGGGAAAACACTCAAAGTCCTGAGAGCTTCATTGGAGATGGTACAGGTTAGCCAAGGGTGTTCCACAGTGGCCACACAACTCACAGGTACTTGCAGAAGCAGGTAGCTCCCTGTAATGATGGGTGCGCAATGTTAATATGGGTGTGCACAGTGGGGCCATTGGGAAGTGAAGCAAAGTCATTTTTAAGAATAGTTGTTGGAGTCCCTGAGCCTGGCCAGTGAGGCAGTAGATTCTGGCCTTGCCCAGCCAAGCTGTAGCCTCTGAACTTTTCTACTGTTCTTGTGCTTTGCTCTGACAAAAGGTGATAACTGTCTTCCCCAGTCTCCATGGTCATCCTATAGCTACAGAACAAAGCCCTGTTCATCATTGCCCTTCTCCACCCAGAGAGCTGATAGTTTGTTGTTGGTTTTTGGTTTTTTTTATCATTGAAAACTATCTTTGATTGAGCAGGCCAAAGCATCATTTTCCTATTGCAGGCATCATTCAGGTGTTCAAGGCCAGGTTGGATGTGACCTTGGGCAGCCTGATCTACTGAGAGGTGTTCCTGCCCATCACAGGGGGGGATGGAACTAGATTGTCTTTAAGGTCCCTTCCAACCCAAACTATTCTACGATTCTGCATAGAACGCCCTGGGCTGTGCCTACACAACAAAGACCTTGGTGTACCAAGCATTGCCGGCCCCCAGGCCCTCCAGTTCTGCTAGGGATTCACACTGGATTAAACTAGGACTACCCAAAAATAAACTGGGAGGGAGGCAGAGAATGTTGTTGCTTGCAGTATGTTGCTACATGGGTCCGTATAAAAGGAATGAACTCTTCCCTTCTCCCCCTTGAAAGCACTAGGGGATAAATAAAATCACAGAGAGGAGCTATTTAAACAGGTTCAGGGGGACCTGGTTTCAAGCAGGGCTTGGGACAAGGAACAATAGGCTGCCATTTTGAAGCAGCTAGAGCCCAGGGTGCTCTTGACAATGCAGTGGAAAACACTGTCACAAGGATATGACCCTTGCTTACAAACTAAATGGGCCCTTGAGATTTCATTGTGCAGTGGCAGCTGACATGCTAAACTAGTGCTGAAAAACATAAACTGTGCTTTCTAAAAATATAAAAAGAGTAGTGCCCGAGGGAGGATGGCTTGGGATGGGAGAAGGGAAGAGACTGGCATTGTTGCTGCATTGCTCAGGGATTTTTGGGAAGGCACTATGCCTTTCCATGCCCCACTGAGAGCAGGGCCATGCTGAGGACCCCACTCAGAGAAGCCACTATGCTATGCAAACAAGCCCCCAGAGGAAAGAGACCACAACCCTCCAGCAAGTTTTGCTGGCTAGAGATACTCCTCCAAGCAAAGCTGTCAGTTTGCATCCTGGCTGTGACTGAGCAAAGAACAGGGGTGCTGCTACCTCTGAGGAGCTCCCCAGGTCCTTCCCTACCAGGACAGCAGGCTTCAAGACCTTGGAGAGGTTTTGCTGCCTGGCAGGTCTAAAGCGCATGGCCAGATACATCCAAACAGGGCAGCCCAGTCTGTGCCACTGGGGCAGTCCCAGCCATCACTGCCTCCAGCAGCCCTTCCCAGGCCCCTAGAGATGAAGGGGCTCCTCAGCTGCAGGAGAGATGAGTCAAGAAAGAGATGCTGAAATGGTTAAAGTAGCTGGTAAATAAAATTCCTGGTAGAAACACATGATTTGGGCAGAGAAATACATCCTTTCCAGCACTGCGACAACCCCACACACTCAAATAATATGTATCATGCTCCAGAGGATCATGGCTCAAAAATTGTAATAGGTTTTGTTCTGTTTTATAAAGAAAATTATGAATGTTTGAGCTTTTCCTAATTGCACTCTGGTTTCTTGAACTTTATAATTGCATTTTCAAACTTTTCTTCAAATCCCTGAAGGCTACGAACATCTACATTTTTATTATAAAAGAAAGTTGAGAAGCTCACCTAATGCCCACAGCTCTGGGGCAAACAGCAAAGATCAAAAGACTTACACTAAAGTGAGCAGAATAGGAAATACTGGAGGTCTTGAGAGCGGACACCCTGCAGTATAAATGTCTTACCATTTTTCTCCAGCGTTGCACAAATAACACTTTTAGAAGATATTTTGCTGTTTTAACAAACGTCATGTGGGTGAAGTATTTTATTTGCCAGCACAAAGAGCAGGTCTACAGTGGTACTTAGTCTCTGAGAACAATGTTTCTTGCAGACAAGAGCAGCAGAAAAGCTAAAACTGAGACTGCTGTCTCAGATTAAGGGCACCAGAGGAGATTACAGTTTCCACAAGCATGTTGTGTGCTCTGGCTTGCTGCTGTTCACAGAGCAGAGAAGGTTGGGAAACATCATCCACGATCAAACCCAGACCTGACCTTCCATCTTTAGCCTGATCCATATAGAAACTTATTGCCCAAAAAGGGCAGGTGGGGACCATCCAACTTCCTTCATCTCCAAAGGCACTGAAAAAACTGCCATATGTCTTCACAGGGATACCTCTGGTACGGGGTAGATCGACTGTGATAGATGTATCAGCCTGTAAAGAGCTTTGTGATCCTCCAAGAGGAAAGGCTGATCTGTGTGCAGACTCATTATCATGCCTCTTGAAAGTATCTGGCTTGTAATAGCCTGATTACTGATTGCTGCCTGTAGGAGAATGTGATAGTCTCTTTTGCACCAATCTAGCCAGCTTTATTTACTGTAACACTTGTAGAAACATTCTTTTGTGGAGATAATGGCTTCCTTTGGTTGCTGTCAGAATGAACAAATGGAAATAAAAACATCCCCATAGTAATTGTGTCCTACTCTAATTAAAGCAAGACAAAAGCATTGCACTGCTTGGTTTGGCTCACAATTGTCTGGGTGCTTGGACAAGTCCCCACACATGGGCTGATCACAGGAACACCAACAACCAAAAGACAACAGTGCCCAGTTTGTCTGTGGAGCTCAAAGCCGTGAGCTTTCCAGCAGCTCAGAAACTCTGCAAAACATCCAGGAGGATGAGCAATACATTTGGCTCCCAGACTGGGATCCAGCCTGGAGGTGCTGGTCAGAGCTGAGCACACACAGGCCCAAACAGCTGCAAAAGGTGATGGTTGACAGCGAAGTACACAAAAAAAGCAAAGATTTTTCAGCAGTTCTTGAATTTGTGACCCATGTGCACCACCCAGGAAGGCAAATGGCTAAGTTGAGGCAGAGTGCAACAGGACTTCAGCAGATGATGGAAGAGAGGCAGAAATTTATTTGCCTATGTCCTATAACAGGGGTAAGGAAAGAAATTATGCCAGCTCTCTTCCCCTTTGAGAAAGCACCATGACTTCTGCATGTCCTGCCTCTTCAGTCTGAATCAGCATCCCATTACAACAGGTACATTTGGAAGAAAATGGCAACAAAAGAAATGGGACGAGGAAGAAGAGCAAAAGTCTCTTAAAATCCAAACTAAAAAGTAATGGCATAACCACATCACTAAGCACTCACAGAGGTTTCTCTGTAAACAAACAGATGACCATATCCAAGTACTGCTATACACCCAGATATTTATTTAGGATTACTCCACCAGTTGATTGTGGATCACACAAGATCTTGGCCAGTAGTCCAGGACTGACCCAGGGGTGGCTTGGCTTCAAATATCCCTTGAAAAAAGGTTTCAGGTGCCCCACCTCAGCTGCAGTGCTGCCTTGCAAAAGCCCTGTTGTCCCCTCTGCCCGGTTGGGGTGCTCCCTCTGGGCCTCCCATTGTGCTATAAGAGCTGTGCTTTCACATCAGCCTTTCTGTGACTGGTGAGAACCAAAGCAATCTTAAAAGAAAACCCTTCTGTAGCAAGATGGGCTATGGTCCTCTCTTATTAAGCTCAGATCACTTCAGGAGCTTTCCCCACTCCTTCCACCACACAGGAGACAGTCATAAAGTTGGAAGAAAGATCTAGACCCGCCCTAGGCATCCCCTCAGTGACTTCTTGGTTCTGAATCTCATGGACAGGCGCTATGTGGCTGCTGAGGCCATTTCTGCCTCTTGGAGAGATCTTAATTGCTAAGTAAGCTAACATGTCCTCTTATTGAAAGTCCTAACATGCTCATGGGGTAGAGAATTCTGACCTTCTAATACACACAATCTACAGCTTCCCTGCAAAGTTCGTGAGTAAACAAAAGGGTAAGAGAGAAGAGAGACAATATAATATCCAGGCACTGCAGTCAGTGATGCAAGCATGCCAAAGGAGCAGACAAGAATCAGGCAAAGCCATGGGCTCCATAGTGGCCTCAGCAGCCCTGTAACTCCAAAGTGTCAGCTTGACCCTCCTAGGTCATTGGTGCACATAAAGACAGCTCTGTTTTGGACAACATTATAGAATCATGGAATCATAGAACAGTTTGGGTTGGATTATTATTATTTCCAAAGGAGAGATTTTTCTGCCTCATCTCGGGAAGGATGATGGCTGAGGGCATCATGACAGAGCTGAGGGACAAGAGGATATGGAGGTCAGCATGTCAACAGATAATTTACTCAAATTGATTTTCAGGTGAGAATTAAAGCTTCCAGGTGGCTCAAGCTGCTTGTTTGCTGTCTGGAACATTGTCTCAGAAGCTCAAGGACAGTCTCCAGGGTTGTGTCAGGGCCTAGACTTTTGCGCCAATACCTACAAAAGCACTGAGAAGCATGAGGTGCCCTCCTCTGGTGCCACATAGCCCAGCTCTCCCACCAAGAGTGGCTCTGATGCACTGCTACTCTGTGACCAGTGGAGCACCTTGCTTGGATTTAATACCCTTTATGTAGCCTGGTCCTTACGTGCCAATAAGAAGTCTTCCTCACAGCCACCTGAGGACTCATTTCTATGATTAACCCCTGCTGGTAGTTTCCATGCCTTCTCCTTGACAAGGAAACTTCTCTCTTATTAAAGCAATTTGGCCAACCTTTAGATGGGAGATTGGGAAGCAACAGGAGGGGAAAAGACTGGGAGGTGAGTCTGCCTTTTCATAGACAGCCTGGTTCTTCCCTGAGGTTTGCGCAGTGGTCTCAGTGTCTTTTAGTAATCCTTGGCTATTCCTGACCATCTGATTTCTTACTTCCCACTTTCCTAGGCACGTCCTTTTTTAAACTGTCAGACTTGTCATGTAGGAAGAAGAGCTACTTCATGCCCCTGATGGAGCAATTTAAAGCTGTGAAGGTAAACTCAAGAACAATCTACTTGATGAAATTATTTTAAATAAATAGCTTTGATGCAAATGAAGCACACTCACCTCAGCTCAAGCTGCAATTGTCCCTCACAGGTCTACAGCATCCACAGCTGGAGAGTGGACAAGGGACTAGGGAATCTTCTGCTGCACAGATCAGCTCTTCCAAGCTCACGCCAAAGAGGCTTCTCGCCTGACCCAGAGGAAATACAGAATTTTCTAAGTAGTTATCACCCTGCAAAGCTCAGAAGAACAGAAGACAGGGGTCATTTTGCCCGTAACGCTAAGAGCAATGGTCATAGAATCACTTGGTGGGAAAAGACCTTTGAGATCATTGAGTCCAACCATATCTGTACTCTACTAAACCATTTCCCTGAGCATTTCACCTACCTGTCTTTTAAATACTTCTAGCTATGGTGACTCAACCACCTCCCTGGGCAGCCTGTTCCAGTGCCTGATAACCATTTCGGTGAAGAAATTTTTCCTGATGTCTAATCTGAATCTCCTCTGGTGCAACTTGAAGTCATTTCTTCTAGTCCTATCCCCTGTTATTTGGGAGATGATAGGACGAGAGGAAATGGCTTCAAGTTGAACCAGAGGAGATTCAGATTTAACTAGTCAAGGCTATACAGATCAGATACAGGCTTAAGGAAGGTCCTGCTGGCCTGCTGACAGCATTTTACCAAATTTTCAAGGAGATATAAGCTGTCAAATTTGTATAAGCCGTCTTTGATATCTAGTCCCTAAGGAAATTAAACAGTCAAGATTAGCTAGATACGCCAATTATATACTTAACAAGTGATTGCAATAGATAATAATCTATTTCTCTCTTCCCACGGGAAGAAACAAGCATCACAGACATCAATACACTTCCTTCTGTGGAGGTCCTCCCTGGAACATCCACCCTCAAGGTGAACCTGCTCTAGTACCTCACTGGCACCCTTCCTGCAGGCATAGGTAGCAAAGCCAAAACCACCCTCTGTATCCAGGAATGTGGGGTGCCCCTTGACCCATGCAAGGATTCCCTTCCCATCAGCAAAGGGAGGTTCTGCTCTAGGCTTCACCCCATCAAGGGAAAACAGAGACTCTCCCACTTATCACCATGTTGCACTGGCTGTTATGGGCTCCGTAGAGAAAACAAAGCAGCCCCCACAGTAGTCAGAAATCCACAGCAACCTGTGTTTGCTAATCATAAAAATCACCCTTCTCCAGAAGTGGAGCTCTCTGCCTGGAGTAACATAAAACCCTTTAGGGCTTTTTCACCTACTGAAATGTTTGTCTCAAAGGCTGAAATGCCTCACTCGTGCTCCTGAAAGCAGCTTTCCTTTCTCCAGAGCTCCCCACGCAGCTCAAGGCATAGGCGATGCCCACCTGCCAGCAAGCTCAAATTTAAAACAATCTCTGTTTTAGAGGACTCCAATCTCTGTTTAGGATCAGCTGATTTTTCACTGCTAACTGACCAAGGGGTGTACCAGCTGACACCCTGGGGTCCTCTCCAGGTCTCTGAGACAAAGCCATCAGTAAAATCACTGGACAGTGCACTATCCCTTCCTCTGGCTGCTGAAAATAAGTGTCACTAAACCAGACAGACGCTTGTGCTGTGTCTCAGCAGGCACTAATTTAGCCCATACAGAGTGCTCTTGCATCACTTGTTCTGGGCACAGCTTAATTGCAAAATTAATTGTTTACACAAAAAGTGTATAAGAGAGTAGCAAGTGATTGTTTAAATCCTGATGGACGCTATATGGGATGTGAATAAGTATAAATAACTTTGGTTCCCGACCGTGCTTAGGACCACTGAGAAAGTATCACTGCTGGGGTAGGGAGCCAGTGAACAACCAGCAGTGGGGAATAGGGCTCAGCTGCCTCTGGGAAGGGTGGGCACCAGGATGGGGCCCCCATTCATGCTGGAATGCTGCAGCAGACACATCTGGGCAATGAACCATGGATCAGACTGGTGCCCATCTCTGGTGACTGCAGGAGGCCTCCAGAACACACTGTCAGTATCATGGCAGGACTTCCAGCCGTGCTGCAGGGAGCCAGCAGGACCATGCAGAGCTGGAGGAGCCTCTCCAAACCCCCTTGCCCTGTCACGTTCCAGATGTGCTCCTTCCTTGTGATGTGACAGATAGCTGTCCCCAGCACAGAGCTGGCAACGCGATGGCACCCAGCATGGTGGTGAGGAGAAGGCACTACAGCCAACACCATGGCATCAGGCCACTGCTGCCCCAGCCAAGGGTACATGTCAGCTTGTGCCCAGACTGCTCCACACCAGGTGTTGAGTGGTTTGCATCGCAAGACAAGCCTGTTCAATTTGTTCTCATTTCTGACCCTATCTCAGGAGGCTCAGATACAAGCAGAGCTAACCACCACCCCAAACTCACAACTTTTCCCATGACAAGGCAGACTAGACCTAGATTTTAATTGGAGATCGTCCCATTTAAGCAGGCTCATGACAGAAGTGAAAAAACATGGACAAGACCAAAATTGTAGCCTGGGGGAGCCACAGCTGGAAAAGGTTGTGACAAGAAATCATAGAATTGCTAGGTTGGAAAAGACCTTCAAGATCATCGAGTTCAACTGTCCATTCCTAAACTGTATCTCTGAGCACTTCACCTACTCATCCTTTAAATACCTCCAGGGAGGGTGACTCAACCACCTCCCTGAGCAGCCTGTTCCAGTGCCTGATAATGCTTTTGGTGAAGAAATTTTTCCTGATGTCTAATCTTAACCTTCCCTGGTGCAACTTGAAGCCATTTCCTCTCATCCTGTCATCTGGGAGAAGAGACCAACACGCACCTCGCTACAACCTCCTTTCAGATAATTGCAGACAGTGATAAAGTCTTCCCTCGCGGGCGTCCCTGCAGAAGCCCGCCCTCTGCAACTCCCTGACAGCCACTCCAGCACGGTGCCTGCTGTGTGGACAGGGCTCTGATGGGCAAATTGCCTCAAAATCACACAGAAATGAACAAATTGCTTAGCCACACACACAACCACACAGTGAGAAAACCTTACCTGAGCAAAACGTTGGCACTAAATGCCAAGGTCATGTCTCAGATTTTGAGTTAACATAGTATGAGATCTGGCACAAATCAAGTCACTACTGCTTTTATGAGGCACATCTGCTGAAGCATGGCCTTCAGGTAACAACTGAGCTGAGCTCTACTTACAGTGAATTCCATAAAAGCACAAAAGACATGACAACCCCAGCTGCAAACTGGTAAACAGGACCTCAGCTCCCCATCAGTGAAAGGAGTACATGAGCCATTTCCCATTTATCCAAGGAATTTATGAAGCTGCATTATGAAAGCATGGAGTACTGATTCCTTTGGTGTCTTTAATAAAGCTAAAGTCAAAAACACAGCTCATTTCAAGCTCCAACAGGAAGCCTGCACACTTATATACGAGGTTTTTTTCAAATGTCTCTTTTAATTACTCACATTTGTTAAGCACCCTGCGACGCCTGGTGTATCATAGGATACCTCTGAATTTGGAAGTATCAATAAAAAAAGGTCTAAGCCACATTACCTATGTTGAGACTGTGTTGGTTTAGGTCTTTCATCCTTAGAGAGCAAACAGGCTCTGGGCATGCAACCACTGCCCTCAAGTGGCACAAGCTGTGTAGGACCTTTCAGGAAGCACCTCAGCTTTGCAAGGAGAAAGCAGTTTGTGGATGGTTGCGCCATGAAAGGAAACCAAGGAGGCCATTTAAAGAACATCTAGAAACTTATCTTTTAAGAACTAAGCCTGGAAAGAAAGAGCATGCTTTGCCTAGAGATGAATCTAGGGGCTTGTTTGGCTTGTCCGAGGCCGGCCTCCTCTGCTCAGAGGTAGATGAGGTGGCCATCAGGTCAGCAGCAGCCCATCGCGGGCTATCAGATGCATCCCGTGCACCACTGCTTCCAAGTAAGGCCGTCTGCTCCTTCCTCCAGCTGCGAACCTCAGTGGTCCCACCTGCCAGGTCCCGCTGCCACCAGCAGCAGCAGCTTTAGAGCTGCTCTTTGTTGTGTCTGAATGCAAATCGCCAGCTCTAGTGCTCACGTAAAACAACTGGATGTCCCTTGCATGAATTAGGATGAAATAATGATCCCAACTTATTTTGCTTTTCTCAATCAGTCTCTCCCTTGGTTCCCATGGTGTTTCCTGTACTAACTATTGGGAACCAGCAGGAAAGCTTGAAGAGCAAACAACTAGCAGGCATTTTTTTAATTATTGGGGTAGTTGAAGCATCCTTCTACAGCCTTGCAAAGAGAAAGAGTGAGCACATTACAATATCGTTTTAAAACCCTAAGCTGCACTGAGCTTGCCGGGGTGGGGGGGCAGTCTCGGGGCTGCCGAAGCAGTGATGCTGTGCAACCGCTTAGTTCTTTCACTTGACCTTTCCCACATATTCTGACAAAACTCGGCACACTGTTAAAAAGGCAAACACAGTAAAAACAAGCTTTCCTTAGGCTGACTAGGGATCTGCAGGAGAAAAGCCTAATGGGAGGGAGAGGAAGAGAAGAAGGAATTGCTGTGGGCCTTGCTTCTGTGTTTTCTCCTAATTCCTATGGGCCTCGTCCCCGTGCCACTTGTGCAGACATTACTTGTGCCTAGAAATCTTGCAGATGCCCAAGGTAACATGAAATGCATGCAGCACTGCAGGCTATCTCCTCCCATCTTGCTTCTCCAGGGTTCAAGCAGCAAGGCTGGATTTTAGCACCACAGCAGCAGAGAGGTCTCAAAGCACCACCTGCAACTGACAGGGAAAGGCCCTTGTCCTCAAATGTGGTACAGTCACATTCACAAAGGTGCAGAAGAAGCCTTGGGCACAGACATGTGCAGAGCTGCCAGCACAGCTCCGTCCCACAGCACTGCAGGCGCTGCTCCTGCCCACCCCATGTGGGATGCCCATGCTGGATTCCAGAGCTGTTGTTGGTGTTTTTCCATCCTGACTGCCAGCCTGGAAACCAAAGTCCCCAGCCAAATTAAGAGCAACTGGGAAAGAACACCTCTGACATTCCTGCTTGCTGTCAGCAGCATTTCCAAAGCAAGTGGGGCTGGAGAGGCCAAGCCCTCCAAGCTCCCAGATGAGTATGAGCTATTCTAACACCATTCAGCAAACCTCCCTCCATAAAATCCCCTCATCAGAAAGACTGCAAACTTGTAACATAGCTCCTCTAGACAACTATTTTAGACCCAGGCTTTATATTCTGCAATCAGAAGGCAAGATTTTAAAAAGACTGAACGACTCAGTTTGGCAAGCAAAGGATTTGAGCCACAAGCAATCTCACCAAAGTCTGCCATAGGCATCTAAGGTTCCAGCATTCATTTTGCTCTAGTTTAAGGTGTTTAGTTCTGTGGGCTTCTGGAGTCCCATGTCTGAGCTAGGGGTTTTTCAGGTCACTTGGCTCTATAAATGAAGGCAAAAATTGGAGAAGGAGCAGGTGTCACAGCACCCAATGAAAGGGCAGGAAATGTGCTGTTCCCCAGCATGGCAGATGCAGCAAAGAGCATCCATCTGTGGGGTGTACAATGGAGAAAGCCAAGATCACAATTAGCCTGAGGAAACCCAAAGGCATGGCAGCTGCTGTGATGGCTCTGTCACAGCCCACTTAAAAAGAAAGCAAGTTCTTCTTCCCCTCGGTAGAGCACCTGAGTAATTCAAAAATCGCTCAAGACGTATAGGTGTCCACTCTATCTTTTAATAAGTAACACGCATGCTCTTAGAACACTGGATTCAAATGACTTAACAACCCGCACAAGCCAGAGCAGAGACAGGAAAAATCACAGCCACAAGTGGCATCGCGTTGCAACACTAATGCCCTGCTTAACCAGCCCCTAACAATGGGAAGAGCCCTACCATTTCCTGAAATCAAACCAAAACCATCCGCTACTACCCACTGCAGCTGCACATGTTGCAAAGAGAAAAGTAGAATGGAAGGAGAAAAGATAGGAAGGGATTTGAGAGTTGTAACAGACAAATAGTTACAAGACATGAGATAGTCACCACCTTAGGAACTCCGCATGTATAAGCACGTTTCTTTGTCCAGTGGGTCTAGAAGATGGTGGGCACGCACACACAACACACAAATGCAAGACAAGACAAATAGAGAGGGACAAGCAGAGAGTTGCAGACAGAAAGAGAAAACAGAGACAAAACCTACAGAGACAAAACTAGAGTTGCACAGAGAGAATGTTGCAGGACTTAACAGGGTTTTTTAAACTCTTGTCCCCACCCCTCACTGGATCAGGGATGGGGGACAGGTACCAGGCTCAGGCATGTCCCTTTCTCCCTGAACAAATCCCAACACACTCTCCAGCACTGCAGGCCTTGCCCCTAAGGCTGTGGGCAGACACCTGCTTTGAGCCATTCAACTCATGCCATACCAGGTCCACACAGGCTCATCACAGCATCGTGCCCCTGACAGCATTTGCTGGGTGCCACAGAATCCTTGGCCATGCTCATCTGCAGTTGCTGCCCAGGGAGAAACCCCACCACAGTTCCCAGAGCAGCCAAGCGCTGCTGCTGCAGCAGTCTACGGAACCTTTAACATTCCATGCTTATTATCTGAAGTTTTTAAAGCCTAAAGGACTTGACCCTTCGACTTTTTGCTATGAACTAGGTCAGCATTATTATCAAGGTTTTATTTCAGAACATACAGGCCTGTAAAGACATAGTGTTATGTATTTAAAAGGAAGTTAGTTTCCCCCACACTTAAAACACTCGGCGATTGCTTTGTTGCAGACCCATCTTCAAGAACATTTTAACACTGTCCAACAAGAGGCACAGTCACCCATACTTTATTAAAACAGACTGGAAGCAGAAACATGTTTCTTTATACTTTATTAGAGCTATTTAATTCTCAAGTATCAAGAATTACGGTGCTTTATACAACATTACCACCACAGGGCAGTGAAACAAGCATTTTCTTAGTGTAGTGCAATTCATATTAAATGAAGAACTTTTAAAATGAGGGAGTTTTTTTATCAGTACCGACCAGCACTTAATCTGCTGACCTCTAACTGAAACAAATAATTCAAAAACACAAAAAAAAAAACCCTCTGGAATAAAGCATTATGTACAGCACATGTAGAGCTCTTACATGCCTAAAGCTTTTAGTGTAATCTCAGCTATTACTCAGCTCACTGTTCCAAGTTGCTATTCACAGTTGAATATACTGGGGATTAAGTGTTCAAATGACTTTTTTCTTGAGTACAAAAAATTTGTCTGCTTTAGTTATAGAGCTCTGCCAATATACACAAACTATACATTTCAGACATTCACAAAAGGTATGAGCAAGAAAAGGGTTATCAAAAACACTTAATACAATTAGTCAATAACCCTTCCCACCATGGTCCACATCTACAAATTTCCCCCATCCCTCCCCCTCCCCATCCAAGCCCTTTCCCCACAGAAAGTCACATACTTACCACAAGCGTTAGCAAGTATGGTTTAAAAAAGGGCCCCCAGGGCAAGTTACTTATAGTTCAGTTGCCACTGTCAACAGATCTGGACCTCGATCTAGACCTCTGCCGATCCTCAGATGATGCAGATTTAGATCTACTAGAAGAATCACGTTTCTGGTTCTTCTCTGGCACTGGAGATCTACTAACCGATCGAGACTTGCTCCGGCTCCTACTCCTTGATCTGCTGTAAGACTTGCGACTGCGTGAACGGGAACGGCTACGAGAATCAGATGAGCTTCTGCTACGAGATCGTGAACGGCTTCTGGACCTACTGGGGAAACAAAGAGCACTAACATTAGCCACAAAACATCACATAACCAGGGGATTCACTGGTCTCCAGTCTGGTTGCCTGGGTACTGACTTCAAAGCTTTCCTAATGAATATTTAAGCACTATTTGAGTTAAGAGAAATCAATACCTGTGCCTTTTGCCGCCTTCTATTAGTTTGATTTTCCTTCCATTTATTTCTTTACCAGAAAGCTTTTCAATAGCATTCTTTAAATCACCATAAGAGGCGAATTCAACCACCCTACAGAAAAGAGAACAGAGGGGAAAACACAAAGAATGCAGCTCACTAGTCCAAGTTGTACTTTTTATGATCGAGCAAAACATACTCTTGGAGGGAAAAAAAAAAAAAAAAAAACCAACACACTCCAAACTCAAAACACCTCATACTAGTCAGTGCAGTCATCCCATATAAATACTCAAGCATGAACTGAAGAATTCCCCTCCCCAAATAGCAGAGATTAAGTTTTCACAGGGCAGCTAAATTAAACCATTAACAGCTGCTGAGCACTGGAAGCAGCCAGCTTCCCTCCCCAAAATATCCACATAACAAGTATTACTCTACAGCTTTCAAGAGATGACTTTACAGGCTTACCCTTCATTTAACTTAGGTCTGTGTGCATCTGCAAAGGTTACTTCCCCAGCTTGTCTCATGAAGTCTTTGAGATCCTAACACAAGACCAGTTACGTTATGCAAAGAAGTGAAATTAATACTATCTATATATAAACAGTTTAAAACAAAAGAATCTTATAACTACTAACAGAGAAGATGTTAGGTAAGTTATAAACATGGCTACTGCCATACTTGTATTCTATCAAAATCGAATTATCTGTATCAGAGCACGAAATAAATGAAAAAAAAGCACATTGCTTTAAGCAAAATGCTAATGAAGTGTCTTAACATTAAGGAAAATTTTAGTCTACAAAGATTATATAGATTAAATAAGAAAGAAAGAGGAATAGAAAAAGAGTGAGAAAGAAAGAGAAATAATAAAGAACATTTGTATATATATTGGACTGAGTGTGAAATATTGCCCATATAGTTTCGTACTATTTCAGTCTTGATTTACATTACAAATCTTAAAATGCATAGAAAATTACATTTACGTAACACCAATTATTTTGTGCCCCATATGTCATTAAAAATATAGTTTACTTTACCTTTATTAACATATCCCTAGGCTAGCCAAGCAGCAAACTGCATTAAGCGACCGGAGATACCGCCATGACATATGCCCGACTGGCTCTTCACCACCCACTTGACGAACACTACCCAGTCGATGGAAGCCATTAATCGCACTGCGCTCCCTACTGGGAGACTACTGATGGATCCAGACATTCGCTATGCTTGATGTTACCAAGGACCACTTTACTGCGATCAGGATTCCAACGACCACCTAACTTCGTATCTTTCAACTCTTTTCGACCAGGACCTCGTTATTCGGAAGCGTTACAGGAAGAACAGCTCTCAACTTAGGAATCAGATCTCGTTAACGCTCTGGGATCGCTGCAATGTGGCACTTCAAGGAGTGCATCGATTACGTCTAGACCAGCAAACACAGATCTAGAGGTGGCCAAGTGACACTGTAGGAGCTGACTGGAAAGTCAACCAGGCCCGACCAAGAGTGACCAAGACTGAACGATTAGGATAACCCACAGGCACTCCTCGTCATAAGGCCAACGACACAGATAGGCTGGCAAATAAAGGGTTTAATATGTGGTTAAAATGGATTTTTAACACAAGAAAAAAAATATCCTCATATATACATATTATTATTATTAAAAATTAAAATTAATTAGTTTTCATTCAAAATATTTAAATTACATTATTTAAAATTACATTAATTACAAACACTTTAATAAATTAATTTAATTTAAATTAATTATTTTGCAAAATAATTACATTACATACCCATTAAAAGAAGTCAAATAGTTAATTGTGTTTCAACAAACCTGCCAGCTCACTCTGGAAGACAAATTTTCTACTATGAGGCGATTTTCTGTTCTTAGAGGTGGGGCACTTCTGGTTGGAAATAAAAAATTGAGACTCTTATTAGTCATTAAAACATAACAGCCATGTTACTGTTATTTAATGCTGCACCAATAACCAGTATCAGGTCACCATTACTACTACAATTTCACTACAGGATGCCCCAAGTAATGCAGGAGAAGCAGCAAGTGCTTTGGGGGAGGAGCATAAGGATGACTAAGCATATCTGACACATTTTGTAACCCTCATTATACTACTGCAACATCAAATAGTTGATTAAGGTGACAAATAGTATCTTTTCTTCTCTCATTTTACATCACCTTGTATTACCAGGTTAAGCCTGAAGTATTCTATTTTTAAACGATGACAGTTCAAAGCTATACATACCTCCTGTCACTACGCAGGCGGCGGCTACTAAAACGGTCAGAGTACCTTCCTCTGCCTCTACCCCTAGAGCGCGCTCTTGCATGCTCAATCGTAACCCTACGAAAAAAAAGAGAAAAGGAAAACCACACATTTCTACATTTTTCTTCTTCTATGTTCCTTCATAGTTATAGCTATTGGGGGGGAACCCACAATGTAGCTTAAACAATAGCAATAACACAATAGAGATTAAAATTGACTCACTCCTCGTTTTAGGTATTCAGGTTTCTGCTTACTTACCTCTCACTGCAAAGCTCTTTTCCATCCAGTTCATAGACGGCATCATCTGCATCCCTGGGATCCTCAAATTCCTGCAAAATCATGGCAGTAAAATCGTAAAAGTAGGAAAAATGTATCTCCAATAATTTAACACTTTATCGCCACATGGCAGGCGTGGCCAAGCATGTTCAGGGCATGGTCTTAATCAGTTCCACGGGCACCAAAGGCACACGAGTGACACCAAGGAACAGGGCACAGGACCGCACTCACCACGAACCCGAACCCCCTTTTCAGATCGATGTCCCGGATGCGGCCGTATCCCTTGAAGAACCTCTCCACATCCTTCTCCCTGGCGGCCGGGTTCAGCCTCCCAATGAAGACGCGGCAGCTGCTCATGGCTGGGGGCGCGGCGGCGGCTGCGGAGGGCGAGGAGCGTCAGCCCCGCCCCGGAGGAACGAGCCCCGCGCAAGGCACCGCCCGCGGGCACGCGCACCCAATAGGGAACACGCCCAGCTGGGGCTCCGCCAATGGGCACGCGCCCAACAGGGAACGCGCCCAGCCGGAGATCCACCCCCGCAAGCGAGCACGCGCCGCCCCGCCCAACAGAAAACGCTCAGAACGGGGCTCCGCCCCCGCCAATGGGCTCGCGGGACCGCAGCCGGCCGAGCCTCCGCCCCCGCCACGGGGGACGCACCGCACCGCCCACAAGACGTGGGCCCCGCCCCCGCCACGGAGACGGGGGAAGAAGCTGACGCCATCGTCCCGGCACAAAATGGCGGCGGAGCCCGGCGGCCTTGCCCGTGGCGCAGTCTCCACGCAGAGCGCCGGAGCGGGGCGAAGGGGGTTAAAAGCGCCGCCGGAAACAAGCGGGCAGCGCAGCTGGGAGCCCCCCCCAGCCTTCCCCTATTCCCGCCCGTGTCGCAGCGCTCCGCAAGGGGACATTCCCCCGGGATGCTCCGCACTCTCCCAGTCACGAACCTGCGCTGCGGGGCTTGGTGCGAGATGGTGAAGCGCTGGGACGATCGCCTACCTCCTACCTGCGCGACAGCCGGCTCCGCACTGCCGCGAAATGGAGGCGGCCCCGGCGCGTCACCGGCGGCGCTCGCCGCGATTGGCCGAGGCGGAGACCACGCCCCCCCTCCGCGGAATCTGGGTCACGGGGAGGGGGGGGCGTTAGATAACCGGGGCTGCCTGTATGGGGGAAAGATGCTCCCTCACCTGGAGGGCGTCTTGAGCGGGCAGGGGAAGCACTAAAGCAGCCTGTGTGTTCACAGCGGGGCTGTGGGCGAGGTCTTACGGGAGCAGGCGTTCTGCTGGTGGCCCAGGGCGAGCTAAAAGCAAAGACGAGAGGGGAAAAAGTGCGTCATAAGCAGTTGATCTGCTTGTGTCTTCATTGGGAATCGACAGTAATCGTAGAATCAAGATCAGACTTCTTGGATCATCGAGTCCAACCATTCCTATCTGCCAGTAAGCCATGTCCCTGAGCACCTCATCTACCTGTCTTTCAAACACCTTCAGGGATGGTGACTTGACCACCTCTCTAGACAGCCTGTTCCAGGGCCTAGTGACCCTTTCTGTGAAAAATATTTTCTTGTAAAGACATGGCAGAGAGCTGGGCTGCATTTCTGTCTTATGTAACTGCAGGATTTATCACAGCTTGGCTTCAACATGGTTACGGTGAAGGCGACAGCTCTTCCCAAGGGGTGTTCAAAATGCAGAAGGCATCTGGAACTTGGAGATACACCCACTAGTTTTCTCATAGAGACAGAGGTTGCTGCTGTCATTGCCGAATTTGTACACTCTGGATCATTTGGCTTTACACAGCGAGTTAGCTGGCAATTAATAGCTACATCAGACTGACCTGAGGACAGTATATCCCTTTTGACAGCATTTCCCTAGCATGTCACGGGGAGTCCTATGCTGCCTCCAGTCCTACCCCCTACCCATTCTTCTTGTGAACTATGAAATGCCATCTTTGTTACACTCATTCTATTAATCGTCTCTATGGTGATGAACTTCTCTTTTTCATACTTAGTCACTGATGTGAATTTCCCTGCAACAATACCGCACATGACACCACTGGCATCATAATTCTACATGACTTCTTCCCCCACTCTGCCTTCAAACTGCATTAGGCAGAGTCTCCAAACTGGGAAAGTTATTTCTGCTACATGCAGGCGATGAGTCACCTGCTTTTCTGTTTGATTACAAAGCTGTGCACTTCCATTCTGCGTGGCGTCCGAGTCCACAAGAAAAGCAAGAAAGATACATGCGTGAGACAATCTGCAGTAGAGAGAGGACTTTAAGCAATGAAGGACAACACTTATGATTATCCCTGTGGATCATATCCCTTACATGCTGAGAAAGATACATTGAGATGTGCCATCTAACATTTAACACTGCTAATTTCATAATGAGTTACCGTGCTCTAGCAGGTGCCATGGGAACAGGCAGTCCTGTTCCTGCTAATACTGGGACTCTCCCAACTGCAAAGTGAGCTGGTTCACAGAGTTAAACCAACTGTATAAGGCAGAAAACATATTTGTGCTGCTGTAACTCAGGGGAGGGGAGGGGAGGGAAAGGGATCGATTCTTGAAAGAATGTGTATATTACAGGATGGGTATGAGAACTGTTGGTCAAAGCAGGAATGTTATTTTAATGGTGTTAATTCCTTTAACAATTGTTGCATGTGTTACAATGTATACAGCGTCAATTGCAATCATATGTTTCACCTGAATGCTTTAGCCATCAGAAAAACAAAAAGACGGAATTGTGGGAACATTTTACAGAGAAGAAGGCCTGGATGCTGTGGGAATGATTGATACTGAACAATTCTAACAAGGCCTTGAAACAGAGAGCTGAAAGATAGGCAAAGGCCAGCTGAAAGGAATACAACAGATGGTTCAGTGGGAACGAGTACCAGCTGAAAGAAAAACAATTAAAGAGAACTATCAACATAGTTTATTTTAGTGTAACTTGGTTTCTTAGCATGTGCAGCAGTTTAGCCAATAATATGTTAGTAATAGCTTTATGGACAGTTACCTTTAACCAAAAATACACTGTAGATACCCTCATGGGCACCCAGTTATGTAACTAAAAAGGGTTTATAAAGAAACAGCTAAGCTCAATAAATTGAACACTCACTGATCATATTGATCTCTACGTTTGATTTTGTGATGCTCCCGTCAACAATTTAATACAGATAATACAAATAGTATTGATTTAATACCAATAAGGAATTACACAACATGACGTATTTTACATTAGGTAGTACATGCAACAAAGTTTAGGTTAGTTTTATGATTTATGCCAGATGCAGAAGGACAAGTGGTCCCTGGTCCAACACAAAGCTTACGGGTACAAAATGATTTTTTTTTTTCCCCCTTGGGTTAATATTTGAATCATCAGAACAAGTTTACACCAAGCTCAGTGTGTTTAGTTGTAGGTACTGAATGTTAACTTGTAAGGAAATCTCATGATGCTGTGAGATCAAGCTGTAGACTGCTACAAAAGCACTTTACTGGATCAAAGCTATTTATAAAGCTTCAGAGGGTAACAGGAGAGCTTCTATAGGATCATGTGTCTTTCCTCAGCTGGCCCTTTCAGACCTTTCCTGAAAGCCACCCGAGTCCTTTCCTGATTTAACCCAGAATCAGATGTACTCCCAAATGCAACCACTACTCTCATGGCCATGGTCTTCCGTTACATTTCCAAACAGCTCAAATCATACCACATCTTTGTTTTGGCAAACTATCTTCTTTGTTCACAGAGACCCAGGGACTAACATTGGCAACAGGTTTTCTTTTCAGCAGACAGTAGTTTACAAACACTGAGCATGCCCTGTCATCTCCACCTTTTGCTTAATTGATACCCATTGTTATCTTTAAAAGGGTGTGAAGAACATAGTTCATAACAGGGGAAGAACAGGATGAAGAAAATTCACATATTCTCAAACAGCCAGCACTTTTAATGCTTAGGAAACTCCCTAAAGTAACTAAGGAACCATCACTGAGAAATCTGTAACACCATCCTGAATGCTTAACTTTCTGGCAGTGCAGTGATTTTATGATTGGCAAGCTTAACTTCAAAGGTCAGAAGGGAATGGAATGAAAGATTAAATCATCAATTTATAAGCACTTCGATTCAGTAAACTGGTAAGCTGCTTGTGCCAACAATGCAGGCAATCAAGAACCAGCTGTTTCAAATGAATCCAATACTCTTTATTGCAATAACTAAGGTAGCAGGCAAAGGGGAAAATAGAGATGTATTAAACCTGACTATAATAAAGATTTTAGTCCATTTTTCTTAAGCAAACATGAAAATGACGAGGTAAAATTCACTGTAAGCGAAAGAACAACTTTTTCATAGTTTACATTCAAAATACCTCCTTGACAATCCTGGGGACAATTCCTTTGGGAACTGGGGATATTTTCTTAGCACAGAATATTGCGTTATTAAGCAGGTACTCCTTAATGCGATGCCAGGATACACAGGATAATTCTGCCTAATGTGTCCAGCTATTGAGGTTGGTTAGATAACTTTTACACTAGTTAAGCATACGTATTCATATAGATTCCAGGAAATATTGGTTAAAAGTACGTATCCATATAGATTCTGGGAAACATATTACATATCCATTGTTTATCCAGGAACTCATTGTCATAGTTTATCACCCACTCTCATCTTCACATCACAGTTCCTCTGTGTCTTCAGAAGCCTCTGATGGTCTTTATCTTATCTCCTTCATCATTGTGTCAGTCACAGATAATTTTCTTTAAGATACACAATGCCTGATTTGTTGCTTGTTTCAACTAGTAAACAAGCTAAACTCCTCTTACAATCACATTCTTTCTAACTGCAAGTGGTGAATATTTGCTTAAGCTTATTCTTATTATTGCTTAAGCTAATTAATTCCCTTAACATAATGATTTATTCCTTCCTTCAAAAGCAAGCAGATGAATAGGCCTGGGAAGAGTTTCAAAACTGAAGACAAGAACAGAAATGCATGGAATTTTTATACCACTATAGTTACTCAGAAAAGTTGTATTCAAGCATTACAACTCTCTTGAAAGTGCTTATACCAATACAGAGATCTTTCTTTTGATATTGCCTAAAGATTCAGGAGTACATGGTGTTCCTGTAGATATGATTTGATGCTACAGTCCATTCACTGGAAAACTTAATTCAGGTTTCTGCTCTGACCTTCTCTTGCTGTTCTCTCTCCTTCCATTTTACTGACTTAGTTTTCAGGGCTACTGTAATATCAGCTGTTCTGTTTTCTGAACCAGAACTACCGCTCCTCCCCTTGGCAGAGCTCTGCTGTCAGAACAGTAGTAGCTAGATCCACATCTCACCACTCCTCACCAAAGAATTTACCTCTAAATGCTTTTTCTTTGCTGAGCACTGTAGCACCACGTGACATCAGACCCTTGAGCTTTAAACCATCCTGTGATCTGTGTGACAGTTAACAGCAGAGAGCTAGGGATTAGGGAGGACACTGGAATTCACACTTCACCTAGCACGTAATGACTGCCACCCAAGCCCTCAGGAAGACAATTTCATTTTCTGAATATTCCCTTACAGCTACAAATGCTGGAAAACTTGTCTAAATGAAAGACAAGATTCAGCAGGTTTTGGATCGTATTGTTCTCAAACATGAGCAGTTTCTGCAAGAACCACTCCATGAGCACAGAAGGTATGTGGTGCTACAACGTGCTCTCATCTACAGGCACTGAGAAGCGATTTACACCAGCAAATACAGAGATTCAGGTGGGACAGCCCTCAGGGTGCAACAGCTGGAAGGCTCTAGAGAGGATTTCACACACATCTCTTGATCATTAAGCATTTGGCTTTGACTGAACAGTGCTACTCTCTGTGTAGACTTTGAAGACCATAGGCTATGAGGGTCAGCTTGTAACAAATTCAGCCTGAAAGCCCTGATGGAAGAGCACAGCAAGCTGCTGCCCACGCCAGGCAGCAAAGCAGCAGTAACCTGGGGTCACATACATGTCTCCAGCATTGCCTCCCCTTTTCACCTACTTCAGCAGGCTTCTGAGGGGCTGTCACCCAGCTGGGGTCAGGGAGGCCCAGGCAGCATGCAGAGCTAGTCATCATTATGAACCCTTTGCTTCCTTCGGGAGTTTACTAACACGGTTAGGTTTGAAAGTAAGGTTCTATCCATAATTTAGTTTCACAAGGAGTGGTTTGGTATCTCAGCCGGGTTCCCAGACCTCCTCTTTCTGGTTCTGGAGGTTTCAGTTAATTATCTGCCATAGTGCTAACTCGGTGTCAGAACTCAATGAAACTTTCAGTCTCAGAGACAAGAGTTCTTCTGCCTCTGAGTGTGGGCACAAGGACCATCACCAGGAAATGCCAGAGCTGCTGCCTGACTTGCCCACTTCAAAGCCCAGACCTTCCAGCACCTGCACTGCCTTGGGCTTGCTAGTGCTGTGTGCTGGGTCAGCTGGAGTGGTGGCTTTCCTGCTCCTGCTTAGAAAAGAAATGCACAGGCAGGCATCCTGGGGCTGTCAGGATGCTGCAGAGAATGAAGCCAGGAGTGCTGGTTCCTGCCAGTGAATCATAATCTGTTTGATTCAGCTTTGCTTCCTCTGCAGTTCCTAGTCCAAAATGCCTACTTTTTTAGCACAGGAATTGGTGTCACCTCCCATAAGGAAATGTTGATGCCTTCCCAAGTTCTGCACTCAGATCCGTGACGCTGATACTTTTTCAGCATTGAGCTGAAAATATCCCTTTTAGTGAAAATACATTGTTCATATACTTTTTGGGCTTTGCTCACGATCACAATGGCCAGAAATCCTACTAAGAAGTTGTACATTAAATTGTTTTAGTAAGATTATATGTTTTGGGGAATAGGTACATTTTTTTTTATTTGTTTTTTCCCCCGGACCATTCAGTAGTACATATTGCACCTATCACTCTAGAATTAAGCATTCACCCACCACAATGTCCTGACCAGGTGCCTGCCAGCAACAAAAGACATGGTTATGCAGATCTCTTTTATTTAGCATCATTTCTGCAGCTCTGAAATAGCCAAGGCATCTCTCATGCAGCCACCTGAACTGTGCAGTGCATTGCCTAAAGATGCATCAGTTTTGCGAGGGTCTCATTCTGCCACATGACCCTCCAGTTGCTAATTTCCAGCACATACACTGGCAAAAGAGTTTTTTTTTATTTCTGTTGTAAAATTCAAGCGTCAGGCAGTACATAAGATAAGCAACAAGCACAGGCCGTTCTTCCTGGCAAATAGAAAGCTGGAAGACAGAGAGCCTAGCAGGCCAGTCCATCACTGAGTACTTGCCCCAGCTCCTTACCACCACCACCTGCCTTTCCTAGAGCAGAGGAACACACATCTCCTCTCTTGTGGCTTCCACTGCTCCCTTTGGGAAATCAGTTTAACAAATAATACCATGAGAAGCAGGGTTTTTTCTCTTTAACCCATGTCAGCCTTTCAGAAATGCTTGTCACATTGAGTTTCAAGCTGTTGAACTGGGGTAAATGCTCCCTTTTCCTTCCTGAGGACTGTTCCCTTTGGATCACAGAATCACAGAATAACCAGGTTGGAAGAGACCCACCGGATCATCGAGTCCAACCATTCCCACCAATCCCTAAATCATGCCCCTAAGTTCCTCATCCACCCTCACCTTAAACACCTCCAGGGATGGTGACTCAACCACCTCCCTGGCAGACTTTTCCAATGCCTAACCACCCTTTCCGTGAAGAATTTTTTCCTTATCTCAAGCCTAAATCTCCCCTGGCGCAGCTTGAGGCCATTCCCTCTCCTCCTGTCCCCTGTCACTTGGGAGAAGAGGCCAGCACCCTCCTCTCCACAACCTCCCTTCAGGTAGTTGTAGAGAGTAATAAGGTCTCCCCTCAGCCTCCTCTTCTCCAGGCTGAAGAACCCCAGCTCTCCCAGTCGCTCCTCATAAGATTTGTTCTCCAGCCCCTTCACCAGCTTTGTTGCTCTTCTCTGGACTCGCTCCAGAGCCTCAACATCCTTCTTGTAGTGAGGGGCCCAGAACTGTACACAGTATTCAAGGTGCGGTCTCACTAGTGCCGAATACAGAGGGAGAATAACCTCCCTGGACCTGCTGGCCATGCCGTTTCTGATACAAGCCAAGATGCCATGGGCCTTCTTGGTCACCTGGGCACACTACTGCCTCATGTTCAGTCAGCTGTCAACCAACACTTCCAGGTCTTTCTCCTCCGGGCAGCTTTCTAGTTCCTCTCTATTCACATCAGCACCAAACAAAGTTCAGACCAAACCCAGTACCTGCCCTGGCTGAGAGCAGGAGGACTCTAAAGGGCATCGGGTTGCATGTGAGCCCTGCGGTGATGTTAGTGATGGCTGTGTGTATCCTAAACACCCCGTTTTAGGATACTTTGTGGATATCCACCACTTGTGTTCAGCAGCACACCTGTGCTGGGAATCCCCAGGACCCTGGGACCTACTGCAGACTAAAGGGCGTACTCTGTCACGGGGCTGGAGGTTTGGCAGCTGTATGAGTGATGAAACCAGTCCGGAGAGAGGCCTGGGGGTGCTACTGAAAGGCACAGTGAATGTACCTCACGCACATGTGCAAGCGAGAGTGCTCACCCAGACACGCTTGTATAGGCAATATTGGTCCCTGCTGTGATAACTGACTCTAAGTAGAACTATGTGAAATTTTGAATTTCTGCTTCTGATTTCCAGAGGGAGAATAACCTCCCTGGACCTGCTGGTCACGCCATTTCTGATACAGGCCAAGATGCCATTTGCCTTCTTGGCCACCTGGGCACACTGCTGGCTCATGTTCAGTCGGCTGTCAACAAACACCCCCAGGTCCTTCTCCTCCTGCAGCTTTCTAGCCAGGCTTCTCCTAGTCTGTACCTCTGCTTAGGGTTGTTGTGCCCCAAGTGCAGGACTCGGCATTTGTTCGTGTTAAACCTCATGCCGTTGGTCTCAGCCCAGCAGTCCAGCCTGTTCAGATCCCTTTGCAGAGCCTCCCGACCCTCCAGCAGATCCACACTTCCACCCAGCTTGGTGTCATCTGCAAACTTGCTAAGGGAGCACTCAATGCCTTCATCCAGGTCGTTGATAAAGACATTAAACAGGACTGAGCCTTGGGGAACCCCACTTGTAACTGGCTTCCAGCTGGATTTAACTCCATTTACCACCACCCTCTGGGCCCGGTTATTCAACCAGTTTTTCACCCAGGAGAGTGTGCGCCCATCCAGGCTGGAGGCCGACAGTTTCCAAAGCAGAATGCTATGTGAAACTGTATCAAAGGCTTTACTAAAGTCCAGGAAAACCACATCCACAGCCTTTCCCTCATCCAAGAGTCTAGTCACTCGGTCATAGAAGGTGATCAGATTACTCTGGCAAGACTTGCCTTTCATGAACCCATGTTGACTGGGCATGATCATCCTGTTCTCTTGCAAGTGCTTCTTGATAGCACTCAAGATCACTCGCTCCATGACTTTCCCCAGTACCGAGGTCAGACTGACAGGCCTGTAGTTCCCCTGATCCTCCCTGCGCCCCTTCTTATAGATGGGCACGACATCAGCCAGCCTCCAGTCCAGCGGAACCTCCCCAGTCATCCAGGACTGTTGGAAGATGATGGAAAGGGGTTTGGCCAGCACATCTGCCAGTTCCCTCAAAACTCTTGGGTGGGACTTGGGTGGATGGTAGTATCAGCCTTCCTTAGCTGTCCCTGCTCAGCTGAGATACCTATATTTACCCCTTTAATCTTTTCTTTTAAGGCCTTCCAGACTGTGATAATTTCATTGCTCTCATGACCTTTCCTCGGTTTACCTGCATCTTAGACTTAACTACAATACCACTGATTAAAATTATAAATATCACACTGAATATGTGGCTGCTCCTTTGAGTGCCTCCTGCCCCTCCTTCCCATCTGTCAATGAGAGCAAACCTCCTGGCAGACCTGGGGGCTTTTCTTCAGGAAAGGCTGAATTCATGTTACCAGGTTGATGTGGTCAACCTCTGCTGCTCTGGGCTGCGTTTCCAAGAGAGAAAGGACAATGGACACCCTAGCTGATGAAAAAAAGTATTGATGAGCCTAGCTCAGCTGTCCGACTGAGATGGAAACGCAGGCATTATGCCACTGGCTTTGGCAGGCAGCTTCATGGCAGAGGGGAATAGTGACCCAGGGAAAATACTAGCAGGCTCTCCACTCGATGTGTGACACATTGCATCCAAGTGGTGCATACAGGGAAACTTTGAGCATTCCTGAGAACTGCACTGGGGTTCATTCAGTCCTATTTTGGGTTTGGTTATTTTACCAAGGTTAAGAAAAAGGAGTGGGGGAATAAAAAGACTTTTTAAAATTTCATTCTCTATTTAAGACAAGGCAATTTTAGTAATCTTTTGTGTTTTACCTGATTATTGTCACATTCGAGAAAAAAATTGGTGACTTCGTGGTTAAACCACCAGGTTCCCTGATTACAAAGGTAAAAGCAGCCGTGTCTATGTAATAGCTGAGTGCTTTGTGATTTAGGCTTCATGCTCTAGTAGGTAGGTAGGTACACAAATGAAAATTCAGGCAAGATCTGCCCCTATGAAGCATCAGCAACAACACAATATCACGTGAACTTCTGAAAGAAGGAATAAAGGCCTTCACCAAAAGTTAACATGCTAACTGTTGAATTTTAACAGCTAAAAGACGTACTGGCTCACAGCTGCTTCATTTAGAGTTTCATTGATCTTACTCTGCTGGGAGCTTATAATGAATACCAGACCCCATATACCTAATATTTTCTATGGAGACAGGCAAAAGGAAAACACTTAAAACAAGGCAAGCTTTCTTGGAGAAGCAGTGGAGGAAGGGAGTCCCCCTCAAGCATTAATACTCCCCTGCTCGCTCACCAGACTGAAAAGGAGACCCATAAAGTTTTAAATTAACTTTTTTTTCCATTTATAGAACCCAGTAAAAGAATAAAAAGATTTCTGGCTTTGGAAATTTAAGAAAAAGACCAAACCACATATTTTGTATTTTTTTAAATTGCAAAGGAAACTGCAACAACTGCCCAGAAGGGCATTGTGTCTGAAGAATGTCATTCCTCTCATGTAAGAAAATGTCTCCACATTGCTCTGGCAAAGAAAGAAGCTAGCTCTGCCAGCTGCAGGGAAAGATGATCACCCTGAGCAGCTGTGGGGATTTGTTTTCCCAATAACCATTAGGTCCCACAAACAAATTTGTCACCCATGCCCTGAAGAAGTCAGCAGGCTTTTGCCCAATGAAGAAACAAAATGCATTCTACTATCAATTATTCTGCCAGGGACTGTCTGGCCCAAGCCAGGTCAGCACATTTCAGATGGGCTTGTGACTCTCTGCAGATACGAGTGCCAGGCCAGAGTCTGTAGACAGGCACAGCCTCATGGTGCACATCATCGAGATGGCTTTCTCAGGGTGTCCTGGCAGCAGTAGCCCTGCTGCAGCACTGGTCACAGTTGCAGTTGAGCATTTGCTGTTGGAAACAAGAGCTGCCACTATTTCAGATTTGTGTTGCCTTGAGAATCTGTTCTGGATTAGGTGCCCAGGCAGGTACATTTACCAGCTCCTTTTCAACTTGGTCATTGTTACTGACACCAGTAAAGCCATCCTGGAGTGCCAATAGGTTGCTGTTCTAACAATAAGGAAGCCTAGCTTAGGAATAACACTTTCAAGGCCCCATTCTTGGGCAAGTGTTGCATAAAGTAATCACAATACATGTTAAAACCAATCAGCTTACTTGGACCTTGCTTCAAGGCTTCCCTAGTATCTAACCAATGGTGGTGATCCTAATTTCTGGTCCAATTTCTGGTCTAATTTCCATCAGGGTTATTTTAGACACATTTATCCCTGTGCCAGCACTCTGGTTGCTAACGGAGATTTGTTGTGATTTTTTTTTTCAAAACATTATCTTAATCTTGAATACAAATCATAGATTTGTTGGGGTCAGAAGGGACCATAAAGCCCATCCAGTTCCAAGCCCCTGCCAGGGGCAGGGACATCTTCACTACCTCAGGTTGCTGAAAGTCTCATCCAACCTGGGCTTGAACGTTTCAAAGGATGGGGCATCCATGGCTTAGTCCTGTCCGTGCACTCTCTGATAAAGAGCCCCTTCTATTTTTCCTGTAGCCCCTTTCAGGTACTGGAAGATCGCTATAAGGTCTCCCTGGAGCCTTCTCTTCTTCAGACTGAACAACCTCAACTCTCAGCCTGTCCTTGTATGGGAGGTGTTCTTGTCCTCTGATCATCTTCGTGGCCTCTTCTGGACTCCTTCTAACAGATCCATATCCTTCCTTTGCTGGTGACTCCTGAACTTGATACAATACTCTGGGTGAGGTCTCAGGAGAGCAGGGTAGAAGGGGAGAACCACCTCTCTCACCCTGCTGCTCACGCTGCTTTCAATGTGGCCCTTTTTAGCTCAACATGAGCCAACAATGTGAACTCGCAGCCCGGAAGGCCAACTGTATCCTGGGCTGCATCCAAAGAAACGTGGCCAACAGATTGAGGGAGGTGATTCTGCCCCTGTATTCCTCTCTTGTGAGACCTCATCTGGAGTGTTGTGACCAGTTCTGGAATCCTCAAAATAAGAAGTATATGGAGCTGTTAGAACAGGTCTAGAGGAGGGCTACAAAGATGATCAGAGGGCCAGAGCACCTTGCATAAAAGGGCAGGCTGAGAGAGTTGGGCTTGTTCAGCCTGGAGGAGGGAAGGCCCAAAGATCTTACAATAACTTTCCAGGTCCCGAAAGGGGCTACAAGAAATCTATGGAGGGACTATTCATAAAGGCTTGTGGTGGTAGGACGAGGGGGAATAGATATAAATGGGAGAGGGGCAGATTTAGACTAGACATTAGGAAGAATTTCTTCACCATGAGAGTGGTGAGGCACTGGCACAGGCTGCCCAGGGAAGCTGTGGCTGCCCCATCCCTGGAGGTGTTCAAGGCCAGGCTGGCTGGGGCCTTGGGCAGCCTGATCTAGTGGGATGTCCCTGCCCATGGCAGGGGGGTCAGAACTGGATAATCTTTATGGTCCTTTCCAACCCAAACTATTTGATGATTCTATGATTCTCATCAACCGGCTCCCCCAGGTCCTCCTCTGCAGGGCAGCTCTCAATCGCATCATCCCCCAGCCCTGTATTGACAGATTGCCCGGACCCAGGTGTAGGACCTTGGACTTGGCCTTCTTGAACCTCATGAGGTTCACACAGGCCCACTTCTCCAGCCTGTCCAGATCCCAAACTTGCTGAGGGTGCACTCAATCCTCCTGTCAATACCATTGATGAAGATATTAAACAGCATTGGTCCCAGTACAGACCTCTGAGGGACGTAGATTGTCATGGTCCAAATTAATCTTCCCTATACTTGGCATCGCTCCCACATCTGGCAGCACTGGCGAGTGTGGAGGCCACCCCAGGAAGGTTTTAAACCAGCATTAGGAGCTCAAACAATAGACACATTAGACTGAAGGCAACTGGCTGGCACAGCAGCTGACACCAGCCCAAAAGGCAGTGGTGTCTAGGTGCCGATGTGTCACACCAGCACTGCTGGAGGGAGTATGCATGTTCCTCATCCCATTTATAATCATAGAATCATCAGGTTTTATGAGACCTTTGAGATCCCTTCATGCCACCAGGGCTTGGATGAACAGTGATGAGATGTTGCTGTGTGGGTTTTTCCTCCCATGCAAAAGGCCAAGATGGAACAACAATTTGCATCCTCAAAACCAGACAAAAATATCTCCAGTACTGGAGGACAAGGATGGCTTTGTATAAATGAAGAATGGGGAAGAAACAAAGGAAGGAACATGTAATCTCCCTAGACTTCTCATAATTGTCTCTGCCAATTGCAGGGAGAAACTACAAGATACTAATTCTTGGTCCTGCCCTCAAAGGGACCAGGACCAACCCAACAACTGATAAACCAACCAAAGCAGAATACTTTGCTCCCTATTGCACTAGTAAGCAGGAAAACCTAATTCAGGGCCTCAGAAGTACCCCAGCACCACTGAACTCTCTATCCAGACCCTTCCCACGCTCCATTCAACTGCATTATTACCATCTTGTTCTGAAATTTCTGATTTTGCAGCCAAAATGTAGCAAAGAAGAAAGCTCACCTTCCCATATGGCTCTGCCAGAGTCCCTGCTGACCTGTCTTGCCCTGGGAACAGCAGTTTGGTTCCCCAGGGCATGGCCCTGACTGGTTTATCTCAAACTAATCAGCCACAAGGCAGAATAAGAAGAGAGTGATTAAGTAGCAGGTGTTGTCCTTGTCATTATACTTCCAGGACTGAGGAGAATCAATACCTCTGAACTGCCATTTCTGTCAATCCCTCCAAGAACATCTTGTGCTGGAATAAAGGGGCCAATCCTTGGGGCAATGGCTGGATCCCTGCATGCAGAAGAAACTGGAGCTCAGAGCTGAAGCAGAAGTCTGAAAGTAGACATTCTGAAAGTGTCAGTAACAGCATTTGTTTCTCTGCCTGCAACCTGTCCACTGGTATGACCTGGAAAAGGTTACTTCAGTATTCTTTGCCTTGTTTTTCGCCTTCCCTGCCAACAGGGATAGCGTGGGTCTTCATACCCACTATGATGCCATGAGGACAAATTCACAGTTATTTGTGAGGCTGTTGAAAATGCACCAGTGAAGCACAACAGCAATAGTCAACAGTTTCAGTAACAAACCAACTATTTTAAGGCTTCCTAGAGGATGCAACTATTTGGAGCCAGGTTACATTTACAAAAGGAGACACAGACTGTAGGATGGTAACAACTTTGTCTGCAGAGTGAACCCAGGATCATAAATCTCTCTGAAACAGCCATTGCAGGGACACTGCTGCCAGCCTGTACAGGCTGATGGAGATGGAAGAAAGTAATTTGTGCAAGACTGCTGTCCTATCCCATCTGCAGGGACCCTCACACTGCCTTGCAGCACCCAGGGACGGAAGCATGAGATGGGAAACCCAGTGCTGCAGCCCCTTGGGTGTTAAGTCTCCTGCTTTTGGTTGCTATTGGGCTTGTCTAAGAAGGCTTAATTGACTGCGTTTTCTTCCACAGAAAAGCTCTGCTATTCAGAAACCTGGCTCATGATCCCCTCAATATGTAAAAATTTCTAACTTGAGTTTAAAGATGGACGTTAGAGACTTTCTAAGTGTGGGTAGCACATTAGCCCTTCTTACGGGAGGGTCTGCCCAATTGGCACAGCCAGTGCAGAAACAAATCCAGCTGCATGCAAGCTGTGGTCAGCAGCTCTGCCTAGCCCAGCCCCAGCCTTGCTAACAGCATCCCCTACTGCCATTACTCTGGAAGGAGGGTGTGCGCAGCCTCTGCCAACTCTCTAACCTCTCCTTCTGCCACCTGTCTGCCTCTGGACTGCAGGGAGATGACAGACCTATATGTGGGGGGTGGAAGCAAGTCTAATTAGATGCACACCTTTAGACAGCAGTGGCAAGGGGAGGGACACCTACCTGCTGCCGAGGCTTTGTAGACATTCTTGAGCATCCAGTGCACACTCCGGACCACTGTGGTACCCCCATCCCTCCCTGAGAGCATCAGCCCTGTGTCCAGCAGTGCCCAGGAGCTACCGGGCTGCCCCAGAGCTTCCAGGCACATGCAAAACCATGGACCAGGGAGAGCAGGTCTTCTCCATGAAGCAGGTCCCCACAGCCTCAAGTGGGATCTAGGGGCCTGGAAAACCCCCACCTGCCAGGCAGAGCTGCTAACACAGCATGGTCTCGAGTAGCATCCCCTAAAGTAACTACAAGGAGACCCCAAGGAGCATGCGTGGAAAAGTAGACAATGAGACCAGGATGTCTGTACTCTGAATGCCAGTATGTTGGCAGCAACATGTGCTTTCTTGCCCCCAAATAATTTTTCACAGATGTAACATGAAAAGCCTGAGCTGCGTCCCACAGATCCACCCTGAGCTCAGTGCAGGCCAGATAACAGAGAGCTACCAAAGGACAACCACACACTGAGGCCCCCTTGGGTCTCTCTAGCTCTGCTGTGTCCTCTGCTGGGCTTCACTCAAAGTTAAGGTGAAGACTTTGCTGGTAAATATTATCCTCCTGCAAAAGGGAACAGAATTGGAAAGTCCATGGTGTGCATTTGTCCACCTCTTCCGCTGCACCCAAGAATGTCAGCTTGGTGCTGAAGGAGAACATTGCAGTTTTGCCAAGTACTGCAGCAGATGAGGGATGGCAGCTGGCAACGTGTCCCAGCCAGACCCTGCTCTTTTCTTACAGTACTTGGAAGGGTCCCTTCTCCATGGCCTGCTGAGCAAACACTTGCTTTGTGAAGCATGGGGCTTACTGGCAAGTAACTTATTGGCGTCCTTCTGCTTTCACGAGTGGGAATCCTAGATTTTGTGACACCCCTAAAGTCAAGTCAGATGCTGGGAGAGCTGTTAATGCAGGGGCAAAACTATGGTACATCAAAGGACGATTTGATAACAATCCCACCACAAAGCTTTCCAGTGGTGGTATTGCGGCAGGCACCAGTCAGGATGGTGAGGAAAGGCTCCAGATGCATGCAGTCCTGTTAAAGAGTTAAAGCCTGTGTTTGTAATGGGGCTGGTGTGTCCATGGCTTTGTGTTCCTGGAAAACCCACATGTACAGAACATCCTGTCTGGGAGCTGGGCAGTATAGCTCACTGGATGGCAGGACGACTGGGAAGGGTGGGAGCCCATCTATCCCCTTTCCTGAGCAAGTTTCTCAAAGCGCCTTTGTGGTAGGGTCAATGTCTTTGTGGTGAGGCTGTTTTTCTTGAAGAGGTGTTTGTGCATGCCCTGGCCTTTCTGCCCTTTCTGGGATTTTTCCAGACCACCCACCTCCGGCTGGCTTCCCTTGGGCCTGCGCTCATTTCTCATTGCAGGCACAAACCAGAGGTGACAAATTATTTCCTATGAGTCTAACAGATAAGAGCTGCAGAACAACAAGAAAGGCATGTTCCTGGTTCCCAGAATTGCTGTGGCAGGAGAACACAGCCCAGTGAAAAAGAGTAATAATTTAAAAGCAATTCTTGGAGGCCATGGTGCCCAAGTGCCAACTTTCTGCTATAGGAGCGCAGGCACAGCCCACAGAGCTCCAGTTTCACAGTGACAACACTAGAGCAAGATCAACTTGCCATGTGGGAATAATTTAAGGAATAAATGGAAACTGAAGGAAGGCAGGTGTTTCCTCTTCCTTTTGCTTTAACCTGCCTGTTCCTACATGGAGAAGGAAAAAAAACCCACATGAATATACGACAGAATTAACATCTTTGAGGACTTTGCTTTGAACAAGTTGGCTAAAATGATCTCCCTCCCTTTGTCTCTCTCTCCCTTTCCTATTACACTACCAACAGTTTTCATTAAAAGAAATGACTTCTCACTAGAACAATTACTCAAAGGGCAGCATTACCTTAGGTTTTCAAAGCAAAGCAAACAACAACAGAAAAGGACTGTGTAGCACTAACAGAACAAGAGTCCATTCCTCTGCAGCTTCTGCTATCCTCCCGGTGCAGCACAATTACACAGAAGGAGGAAGAGCAAAGCCTGAACTCAGCCTCACCTCTGCACTCACACCTGCACTGTCTATACACAGGTACTTGAAAGATCTCTCCAACGGCTCCTAGTACTGCCCTGCTATCTGCTTTGGATTAGTAATTTGCAAATCAGAGCTATCCTCCCACTTCCTGTATCCATCCTCTTTTCGTTCTAGCATTTGACTTTAATTAGCCATTTATTATATTCACCCCTTCTTCCTCTCCAAGTCCTCTGATGCCATACATCAGCTCTTTAAACCTTTCTCCCTTTCTCCTTTCTCATCTTTAACAATTTGGCCAGCGTCCCCTGAATTACTGTACCCAAGGGCCCCACCAATGACAGAGACACCGCAATCAGCCATTGGTGTTGTAGTCATCAGTGCAGATTCCAAGCCCAGCAAGCAGGAGACTGCAAGAAAACCACAGACCAGTTACTTCAGATAGTCCCCAAAACACATGTTCTCTCTTTACATCAAGTCTAGACCCAAACTTATTCCCTCCTCGAGGCCTCTCCATGGCTTTTGCCCAGCCCACACCTCCTGACACAGCCAGCCTCCCTTCCTTTACTGCTATTGCTTTTTCTCCTGCGCTCAGACCCAGCAGGAACACATTTCCTACTGCTGCCATGGCAGAGCCAACCGTGTCCTCCTCCCAGCTCCCTTCCTCTCCATTGCTGACTGATCATTGTTTCTGGCTGCCAGGTAACTCAGACCTCACAGGTTATACGTTTGATCTGGGGAGCAGACAAAGGGACAGAACATGTGCAGGGCTTTTTCCCCACATTAGGAAGTTGCTATACTTCTACAGCACTGTCCGCCCAGCCTCATGCAGCAAGACTACACGTTAAACCAGGAACGTTCACATGGAAGACACTGCACTGCAATGTAATCGCTAATGGTCTGCTAGATCTCCAGACCATAGGGCCCAAACAGTTAAAAAGCGACACAAGAAATTGCAGATCCACTTCAAAAGAACTTTTTTTTTAATTTAGAAATGCAGTTATATACATAGAACAATTAAATTAAACTTTGTACAAATATTAAAATACTATCTTCACACCCACTGCAATGTACAGGATACCAGAAAATATATATAAAATAAAGCAAAATAAACCCGACTGAGTGACATCCTGCACAGCATCAGTTATGGTTTTGTTTTAAATCCCACATATATATGGAGTACCATTCTGCAAATAATTCCATAGTGGTGCAATTGAGATAGAAAGAAAACATACAGGAAATAAAAGATTAATGCACAAAGGCAATCAAGCTCCCCTTGTATTTGCATCAGCAACCGCTGGCAGTGTACCTACTGCATCACAGGACACTTGCTTGACAGGCAACCTCGCTTTGTTTTCTTTTGGAAGGAAGCAGATTTGAGAATTGGAACTAAAATGTTTTACAGCACAACTCAGTTGCCTCTGTCCTTGCACACCCCAGGACAGAAGCAAAAGTACAGCTTACAAAAAGCTTATGCAGAGCATCAGTAGAACGCATTCTGGTGGGCACATACATCCAGACATCATCTGCAGAAGGTTGAGTTCGGAAGCAGTGCTGAACACAGGGTCCTGAAGAGAAGTGTGGAGAAGTGGCATGCTCTGTCCTGGTGTGGAAGGGCAGGAGGGGTGAAGGATTGAAAGGGGGCTTATTTCCTGTATAAAAATATGCCTTAAAATGAAGCCTGCTCTAGGAAACCTCTCTGCGCTTTCAAGGTGTGTCATGAATGTTTCCTAATGAAGTTCTGCAAACAAAAGTTTTCACAAAGAGCAAGTTCAATCCGCAGTTCCCTGGTAAGGGCTGAAGGGTGAGGATGGGGCGAGGCAGGATGTGCAAAATGGATGAGATTTATTGCATTTATATACAGAAACCAGAAAGTGAAATTGATTTAGTTATCTGGATAGAGTAATAAGGCAGATTATTTCTTTTTTTAAAGAACTGCTATCAGAACAGTAAAACCAAATTTTGCAAAAATGTTCCAAAAAGGTCAACAAGGAAGTCTCAGTGTGTCCAACCAGTTGAACGTTAATACTTTTTTATACAGCAAGCCTGCCGGTGTCTGCTAGATCACTGAACCAAAGCACAAACCTCCTTATAACCTAGTCATGAATGCATGAACCCATTAGCTGGCAGCATACCTGTTTTCAGTCATAACTCTTCCTTATCCCCACCTTGTTTTCCATTTTCTGTGCTGCAAATGACTTAATCATCACATTACTTCCAACAGACGAGCCTACTGCTCTTTTAGCTCCATTCGTCAGTACTGACCCAAGTCATCCACCTCTGGGAGCATCTCAGGATGTCTACTCCAAGGCAAGTGGAACAGGCCCAACTTCTCCATGTGCTAAAGGCCAAATACAGGCTCCAATGCATTGGAAGAATTGCCACACTGTAGCTGAGAGGCTTAGGAGAAACCTTAGGGGAGATGTCCAGTGGATGAACAAGTAGCATGGTTGCCAAGTTAAGTGTTCTTCGATACACCAAGTTCCCTGGTGCTCAAGGAAAAGGTTAAAAATGCAGTAAGCTCTTTCTTAAAGTCATACAGTTTTAACACTACAACAACTCCACAGGCTCACATGCTGCAGGATGTCCACATCTCCTCCCGACTTCATTTTTTAATGATGGGGAGGTACAAGCTATTTAAAACCAGAATACACAAAACTATCTCTCACCAATGCTGCTGACACCCCTCAAGGTGGCAGGAGGCTCCGACTCAATCATTTGAGCTGAGCTTCATGATGCAAGCCCTGACAGGAGACCACCCTGCTTCTCCATGAGTTACTGTCAGCCTCACTGTCTGGTTCTCTCAGACTGGTCCAAGTTCTGCACTCACTGGGCTGGAAACACTGCAGCAGGTTGCAGTTCATTTATTATTTTTAAACCTATGCAACCAAAAGAGAGCAAGGAAGTTTTTCTATTGCACATAGTAGTTTGAATTTCTGAAATGCCCTTTAATTTTTTAACTCATCAGACTCAAAAAACCCCCCAACAAAACATGTATCTTTCAAATAAGTGCTAGTTTTACTTTTCCAATGTAATTAAATAATTTTTGTATTCTTGAATATTACAGGATCCAGCATGTATGACATTATGTGAGATGGTTATGTCGGGAGTGTTAAATAAGAAGAAACTTCTCCCTTGGATTCTTCTGCCAGACACAGGTGAGGAGAAAAGGTAAGGAGGCTGTGGCCTCATCAGCAAAACAAAATAAAACAAAAAAAAAATTTACTGAGTTATATCTTGCAGGGCTGAGCCCCTGCGCTCCCCCACCTGCCACACTGAAGATCCAGGCTGCATCTACCTATAGCAACAGCCAAACAGGACACAATCTTTGCTTAGCGATAATGAACACTCCCAAGACAAAGCAGAGCTCACAACTGAGGGATCTTTAAGCCTCAGCCCTTGCTCCCACAGGTAAAGACAGGATTGAGTGCAATTTAGTTTTTCCTAAATCTCTGCCCAAAAGACTTCTGGATCCTTCAGCTTCCACAGAATTATAACAAACATGCATGAGAACAATCACTTGATTATCAGTAAAGTGAGGCCTTGCTTCCCCTTCCCTCTTGAGAAAAAACTGTCGGTCATCTCTCCAGTTCCTCCCCAGCCATTACATCTCACTTTATATGAAAATAACTCTAAAGCTGAGGATGTGGGCAAGAGGAACGCGATGCTCCCGAACTGTTTTACATGTTCTGGCTTGCACAGGTCCTTGGGGCCCATTCCCACAGGTGTTGCTGCAAGTGACAGGCTCTTCTGCAAGCACTGGAAGCATCACCTGGGGTCACCAGCCAGCACAGAAGAGACTGGCCTGGGAGCTGCTGGTTTACTCTCTTGGCAAGCCAACAGAAGCTGCCTGTTTATGCATAATCACAAGATCTACACTTGCATATTTCTCCACCTCCGCATTTCCACCCCCTTCTTAGTAAAGCCATTTCCCACAATTTCTAAAAATGAGACAAAATCAAAGGACTTTCTCTTCTGTGCAGCTTGCTTCCTTCTCTTCCCCACTCAAACTGATTTTTCTCTCCCAAACTGGCAGCTGCTCGCAATACAGTAGCAGGGAGAGGAGGCAGGGCCACATGGTACCTGGCTGAGCAGGCACCCATCCAGGGCAAGGTCAGGCCTCAGGATCAGCTTCCAGCTTGGTTATGGAATTCTCACCAAGCCAGTGTTAACACTAAGTTAAAGGATTGTCCCTTACAGGATGACAGCATGTACCCAACTTCTGCATCTTGATTGATGAGGGTCAGTTTGAGTAGACAGGACCTTAAATGCATAAACAGTAACTGCTCTAGCTCTTAGTTGGTTAGGTAGCAGAAAAGTCACGTTCTTCCCTTCACACCCGAAGTCTTAACCACTACACTCACTTAATCCCTCCCCATCTGCCGTGACAGAAGCAGCGAATGAGACAGTTTGCTCAAGCTTAGACTATTTCCAAGGTAGGAGTTTAATACAAACTTTCCCACATTTATTTTCTAGAATTCCAATAGCAGATGTGTAAACAACATTTGCCTCCACAGTACTTGAAGCTGAGTCACTGCAGCCCATTGTAAAACTACATGGGATTTTCTTCATCCAAACTGAACAAAAAATACCCAAAATGGATTTATCAAATCCTTGTGTTAATGAAAGGTAACATGAGCAATAGGGAAGGAAGTCTACCATACTGTTTTTTTAAAGTAATAACATCCCTCAAGGATGGGGAAAATAGGATTCTTCCATCCACAGGCACACACCGTCCCAGGTGTCCTGGGACGTTAACAGCTAATCAGGAACAGAGGCAGGAGGTACATGGCTGGATAGTATGGCCAATCCCCATTTCCAGGAACTGGAGCTAAGCTACAGTGATTTTATACATAAAGATGTTGTGTCACTTTTACCAAGTGCTGTGACAGTACGTTCCTGAAACAACAAGGATGAGGATAGAGAAGATCATATACCTAAAGCAAAGCAGCAAAGACAGCATCCTTATTTACCTACACATTACCACATGATGTGTAAGGCCATGATAATTTGCTCCTTCAACTCAAAACTTTAGCAGCTTCTCACAGGGCAAACACTCCCCTAGTTACTTCAAGACAGTTATGACAAGGTACACATATCTAAGAAGCCAGCTCTTCTTGCTGACACCAATCCCAGGGAACACACATCCAGATCTCCCCGGTTAAGAACCTTACAACCACCACAATGCTTTTGTGATTAAATCACCTACCCCAGGTGAATGTGGCTTCCTGTTATCAGCAATCAGGATATTCTGACCTGTCTCAGGCAACTGTGGGGGCAGAGGTATACATATTTTTGGATTTTCTTTTCCCTGCTAACATAACTTGAACAAATCTTCAAAACTTAGGTTCAGAAATAAGCTATGATGTCCTCTGGCACTGCTGTCAACCTTCCCTCACAGCAATGTGAAACTGTGTTGTATTTAGGAGAGACTTTATAAATGATGACTACGCTTGGCCACAAGGAAGTAGCCCTTCTCTGGGGGCCCACTGAAGCCCTTTAGGATAAACAGCAAACTCTTGCTGTATGGAACTAGGAAGATACACTAGCCTCTGAGATGGTAACTACCCAGGATTCAGATACCAAGGTACCTAGCATGGCTAGAAAGGTAATTCGTACTAATGGCACCAGCCACTCACTACCTACAGGCATTTTTTTCTCTTGACATTTTCAAACACCAGAACCCCTTCCAGATTACATCTGAAAAGTGTTACCCCTTCCTGAAGATCTGATCAAAACGAACCCAGAACTACCTTAACTGAATAAGCTTTGAGACACACAGCTTATTCAGAAGAGCAGGGCCACACTTTGGTTCCAGTTCTGATGCCTTAGTGAGTGGGGTTAACTCATAGTTCCATAGGGTTCGTCAACTGAAAGTCACATCCTCCAAGCTTTCTGGACCCTGCTAACCACTGGCCATTCTCCAAGGCTCTCCTACAACCTAACATCAGGAGCTGCTCTGGTAACAGACCAAAGCAGTACAGTCCAAGTTCCAGCATCCAGACCCACAGCATAACCAGGTGGGCTGCACAGGCCGAGAAGGAAGGAGAACACAAATGACTTCTCAGGAATGGGCTCCTTCAGAGACGGTTTTTGACAAGAGAGCAGAGGGCATTCCTACACGTTAAGACTTCTCAGCCTTTAGCACTCTAGCAATTCTCAATGAACTGTTATTGCACAGCCAAGTTGTCACACAGCTCACCTCATCTGAGGCGCTTCTAGGCTTCAGTCCCAGTGAGGCATTTTGTCCTGCCCTATCACAACAAGGATGCTGGAAGAAGAGCCTATATAACATATATACGCATATATAAACTGTGCCTGCACCCAGTGAGCAAGCAGTTTTAACTCCTGCTGTTCTGGGCAACAGAAGGGCTAGAGGCGCTAATAAGCTGCAACAAGCCAGTGTGAGGAGGAGAAAGGCACAAGAAAAGAGCAGCTCTTCAGAGGCTGCTGTCAAACATCTGGCTGGGGAAGAAGGGAGGAGAGCTCAAATCCATTCTGTTCCTTGAGCCCCTGATGCAGATGGAATGGGGAAGCCAGCGCTGCACCAACTCCACAGGTGCATCCAGGAGGCAACACCTGGCAACATCCTTTGGATCTTCAGCTGAGGGCATCTCTACTTGGAGGCAATCCAGGGCACAGCTCACAAGGACAGGGAAGGCTGCACAAAGTGCTTCTGTCCTGAAGGCAGGGAGAGAAGGAAGAAATCCAAGAGGGAGAAGGCTAGACAAACACAGCAGGCCTCATGCTTCCTTCAATAAGGGAATATCTGAATGGTGAGAAGAAAAAAGAAAAAGGTGTCAAACTTGAGCAATTCAATGCACGCCAGAAAAACTAGTTGTGAAAGCAAGACAGGCTTCACTTCCACAGTATGATAATGCAACAGTCTCCCTGCCATCACAACACAGCAGAAGGGTCCTCTGGAGGGTTCTGCTCCAGTCTGCCCCTGAGAACGGGACCATCACCAGCTCCAGCCCTGAATCTCCAGGGACAGATACTTCATCGCACCTCTGGGTGCCCATCTGGCCCTGCATCATCCTCCTAGTGCAAAACATTTTCATAATGTCCAATCTCAATCTGTCAAGTTACAGCTCGTGGCCATTGCCCAATGTTATATCAGTTGGCCGAGAAGAGTTTGGCTCCACAGTCCTTTCAACGCCCTGCAAAGTAATTGCAGTCAATTGTTGGCTTAGCCCTCAGCTGCTGCTTCACCAGCCTCTCAAGTCATTCCCACCAGGCTCTGAGCTATCTTGGCAGGCCTCCAACAGAGCCTGTCCACCTTCTCCACATCTCTCTTGAACTGGAGATCCCTACAAAATAGTTTTCCCAGCAAAGCCTCACTGGTGTTTCAGGGAAGGTAATAACTTCCCTTAAAAGTAACAGTTTCCTCCTTTCCCAAGACCTCATCAATCTTCAGTTCTTTAAAACGTGCAAGATATTTCTAACTATGACAGGCATGGTTGGAGATAACATAGATCACACCTGCCCTTATTTAACTTGAAGAAATGCAACATCCTCCAGAAGCTGCGGCTTCCTCATCTTTGAGCCATAAGGGTGAGTTTTAAGGTCCCCTGCTGTCAGGGGCAACCTGCTACTGCACAACATGCCTTAGAGGCAATACACATTTCAGGCAGTGCTAAAAATGACACAGTGCAGAAACAACATCCTCTATTGTCTACATTGCAGACAATGTTAAGCTCCACTTCTGGATTTCTACTGTTTACACACTTCAGGTGTGATGCCCTCCTCAGGACAGGCTGCCATTTCTGCCCCTTAACAGAAATCCCCTTTAACTGTTTTTACTGTAAGGGTTCTGGATGACATTACTACAGCTGTAGTTTGACACTATGGAAAGGAGAAGTTCTGCCCTGAGCTACCTACAAGCCAGTTACGCTTCTTGCCTATGACACAGCAGTCTCTGCAGAAGCAATCTCAAGCTGCAGCTTCACATTAATTCTGGCACTGCAAAGTCAAGCCTTTAATAGACTTGCTCCTCTACCCTGTGCAGTAAGTTCAAGTATACCCCTCTTAGGTCGTCTCGCATGCCAGGGCTGCGGCACTGTATGCATCATGGCAGTAAGCTGCTTACCAAAACAGTCTGAAAGTGAAAAAGCCCAAACATCACAAAGAGTTTGTATTCCAAGCATATCCTCCTGCTCCAACCAATTCATTTTCCACAAACACAGCTATTTTACTACATTTGCACTGTGATGCTGGAAGCTGGCATTTCTCTGCAAATCCTTTGCTAAGACAGCAAGATTAAGCAGCAGAACCTTACCAGTCTTTCCAGACTGCCCCAGACTCCCACTCTAAGAGTGTCGCACACTTTAAGAAGGTATTATATACTCTTTGCACATCTAAGTTATGAAATATGCCACTAAAACCAGGACACCTCTTTTTAAAAGCTCCTCTCATGCCCAATGTAGGTAGGGGCATTCCTTGTCATTTTCATCCTAGGTAGTCAACGGCAGAATCTACTTTTATACGGGTCTCATTCAGCACGTCTTGCCCAAGTCACTTACCATCTGTGTATTCCTCAGAGGAAGTGAGTGATAAAAGGCTCTGTATGTCACTGCTTTCTGAATCCTGCACCTCTTTGTGTACAGGCCTACTGCTAGCCATGCCAGCTATCCAGGAAGAGGTAGCAGCCTGATGCACAAGAACAGTTTCAGAGCGCTGAGAGCCACTGGCTTCACACAGTCCAGAATGTCCAGGGGTTTCATCTTCTCTTTCAAAGCTATTACAAGCCCCTTGGTCCTGCTGCTGCATCTCTCTGGCTCCATTGTGCCCAGCTCCCTCTGAGAGCACTATCTGCACTCGTGAGTCCAAGGGTGGAATGCAGTTCCCTGCGCTGCCATAAACCGCTTCTTCATAAGATGGCAAGGCCACTTGGACACCATCCACCATGATAGAGACCTGATCTCCAGACACACCTTGGTCTCGTCTCAAAGGAAACAAAGAGAAAGGAGGGGAAAAGAAAAAAAAATCAAATTAAGCATATTTTTATATAGGTGTTGCTGAGAACTCCAGTAAAACTCCAGTAATCTCCCACAGCAGAACCCTAACACTCACCACTGACTTATTTAGGAGAAAACGGACAGAAGCATGAATGGTGGTTTTACAAGGTCAAGCAACCATGACCTTGCACCCCTACTATGAATTGTCATAAACATGAGCAGGAGCTGTAATTCACATTGCCCAATGGACTTAGCAGCCAGAGCTGAAAAGGTCACAGTGCCTCCATAGCTAAATCTGACAAAGATCATGACTCAGAGTCCTCTGCTGTCATGGCCTGCAGATAAAAAAGAGCTCTAATCACTGCTGATTTCAGCTTGTTACACTGCCATATTTTGCAACACCCAGTGCTGCCTGTTCTGCTACCTTTGCTGCTGTCAAGATAAGCTCTGGTGGGGTGGGGTAGGGTAGACAGGTCTTAAATTACCTGGTGTGAATCACCTCGGCTCACGAGTAAGAGCCTTGAGATTGATTTTTTTTTTCCAGTAGTTTGGACTTCTTCAGAAAAGGGCACACTCCAGGGCCTCACCTCTCCACCTCCCTGCTGCTTGACAGCTGTATCTCTGCTCTTATTTAAGTAGTATCAGTAGCTGGTTCAGAAGAGCGTCCAGAGTGTCTTTGTCTACCTCAGCTGGCAGCAGTGTTACGGCTGAGTCCCTTCTCTCATCCAAAAATCCAGACCAGGAGAGTCCTTCTCCCACAAAAGCGAATAATGGCAAATTTGTATGTGTATCTAATCAGTACTAACTGCATTTGTGTCCAGTGGACCTCAAAAACAGACTGGGCAAGATACATATATATACCCAGACACACCTGGTAGATATCCAAGGCTAGAAGAGGCAGAGACTGAACTACAGCCAGACTAGTAGGGATCATAACTTTACACATTCAAGGCCAAGGAAAAAGAGCAAGGATGGCATGTTAGACTGGGGGCCGCAGCTGGATACGACAGACCATTTCAGCCTACTGCTGGACCACGGGGCAGAGGTGTCACTGAGGTGATGAAAATTGGAGCAGAGAAGTAACAGGATAAGTTGCTCCAAAATGAAGGCCTAAGCCAAGTTCCTTAATGGGTTTCTGCTGCAAAGAAACAGGATGCCTCTGAGGCCCTCCAAACCCCAGCTATGCTCACCTGCTATGATGGAACGACTTCAGCTTTGGCTGCAGCAGAACAAACAGCACAACTAAGAGCAGAATCAGGGCGACGGAGCTCGCAGTGGAGGCTACTATGGACAGCGTGGGAACTCCAATTGTTGGGGGAGAATCCTTTTCTACAAAACCAAGAGAAACATAAGGTAAAGTGATTCACTCCCTTAAATATTAGGGAGGAATCCATAGGCAAGGAAAAGCATCCACATTGCCTTCCAGTAGGAATCATACTGGAGTGCACATGTGAGAAACTCATTTCCCACACAGTCATAGCACACCAGCTCTGTCTTAGGGGTCAGTTCAGAGCTCAAGCTGACACCTCTCCACCAGCTGTAATGGGAATCTAAACAGTAACATGAACATACAAGGGTTCTTTGGAAAAACACAAGGCAAACAGAAAAGCAGTGCAAGGAGGCCATGGGAACTGATAGATGGTGGTAAGGGTCACGTTATATATAGATCTGGTTAAGCAAAAGCTAAAAAAAAGCCCTCATGTCACCAGCAAGGCCAATAACTGTGTAGCACAATAAGAAGGATATTAGGGTAAACAATAGGAAAAGCTCCAAATAATGGGTTTTCTTGGCTAATGGAACAGTCTCCCAAAGGAAGGGGTGGAAGTCACCTGGTTGGGTGTATTTAAGACACGGCAAATATTCAGTTTCTTTCTCATATAAACATATGCCAGGGAACAGAGGGAAAGCAGATGTTAGTTCAGGATGCTGAGTTTTCAGCGTTAGATACGTGTACCCTGTTCACATTGCCCCTTCCTCCCCTTTCCTGTGTGACTGTAAGGGAACCAATTTGGCATTTAAAAGTCCCTTGCAAGATGGGAATTAATTGGGAGTGCAGAGAGAATGTCCTGAAGCTGGTGGTATTTCTAAGCACTGCATTATCATGCCTAGAATGCTACACTAGTCCCTTCACCCCCCTAGAGTAAATAACTGCAAATATATGTGTTGCCTCTGTCCCTGATTTACTGTTTTTGGTAGAGAACCTCACTTCCCAAGAGAAAAAACCCCCAAAACCTATCATGCATTCCACATTCAGGACATTCCCATGTATGCAATTCCTCAGTTCCTTTTTGCTACACTCAAAGCATTCTTCAGGAGCACAAGTCTCAAACTGGAGATGGATGTAGGACACACCTACAGGCAGGGATGATGGGAAAGAAGAGCATGCAACAGAATTAAAAAAACTGGAGGTCCACTGTTTTTAAGTGTACAGCCAAAATCTATGACCAAAACAGACATGTAAGCTGGAAAGCCAGTTCACATTTTCTGCATCTTCTCTTGGGGTCAAACCTATTGGCTGAGTTGCTTTGAATTTGTTTTCTTAAAATGTTTCAGAAGTAGCTCAACCTCTCTCCAGGGAAATACAATGTCTGGTATGTTTGTCCCTAAACAGGGTTAAGTAAGGATTTCTCCAGGGCACTGAGTATGCTAAAAGCGAAAGAGGGTAGTACACAATGCTGTAAAACTGCTCACCAACCAGGGTGCACTACAGCACATTCCCCATCTCATATTCAAATAAAACATGCACTAACTCATATAATACACTGTCAAAAGGCCATGAAGCTATCAGGCTCAGAGCTATGCAAAACATCTGATGACTGCTAGGTATTTCTTTTACTCTGTATGGAGCAGGTGGGATCTTATCCATTACCAATCATTTTAAGACCTACTGCATTCTGCTCCACAGTCTCCCATCTCCTCCTTTCAGCCCTGTGAGATATACATGCTAGTCAAACATCAGCTGCCTCTGACCCTGACCAGTTGTTTCAAAGCCTGTGCTGTGAAAACAATGGCTTTTTCACTGGATCAAAGGCCTTTTTGAGGCCCCAGATTTTTGATAAAAAATTATAAAAAATGCTTATCCTTCAGGATGCTAATAAAATCTGAGGGACTGCTGTTCATCACAATACATTGTCTTCAGCCCTGATGTAGACCAAGTGCCATCAGTCAGGACTGCCACTCAGGGAACACTACAGCTTTATTCTCCAGCCTAAGTGCAGCAAGGGGAAAGAGGACCACTGTGGAAAGGAAGCTTATGCTGAATTTGAAAAGTCTCTTCAGGATCTACCTTCTGCCAAGTACACTCCCAGTTCCCTCCCTTATACATCACAGGAAGCGGCTATTCGAGTGGCTGTGACAGAGACTGAGAAGACAATGCCTTTGGGGTAGGACAGGATGTTCCGGAGATCACAGATATGCAATGAGATCAATAAAGAACTCAAAGAAGGTGCTTTACTGTTTCCTTCTAATCAAGCTGACATATTTTGCTTTATGGGTTATGAGACTTAATCCTGGAGCGTACATCTTGCCGACACAGGATGGCACTCCAAGACTCTTATCAATAAACCAAATTAAGAGCAGAAGGAGTTGGAGGCTGCAAGAGGCCTTTAACCAGTATGCATGCATTTAAAACCAGAAAAGCGATAGGCAAACCAAAAGCTGCACGTTGAACATGTTTGTGTGAACCTTTTCACTTTCCTGCTATGATGGAGGAATCCCTGTTCAGCTGAGAGAGACCCACAAAACCAAAGCTGTCCGCTTCCATTGGGAGAGAAGTAGAAATCATTTGTCAGCAGTGTCCTTTCCTGCACTCTGCAACAGGAGGCCAACACTTAGTTAACCTGTCTGCAAGGAAGATCAGCTCTACATACACACACACACGTGTGCATATGGACAGATGGGTCCGCCACTAGGGGAGATGCACTGTCAAGTCCACCAGGAGTAAAAACAGACAGCATGCAAAATGCTTCAGTCAGGGCCTCCCCCTTTCTGGGATGAGAGCTGTCAAAATAAGAGGCTCCACGCAAGTAACAAACTGCCTACTTTATGTCCCTTACATGGGTTGTCAACTTGCACGAGGGATTGTGAGCTTGCAGCCCATGGGCTGTTACAGAAGAGACATTTTTATTAAAGAGTTGTGAATGTGAAATACATTTATGAAATTGCTAGAGCAGCCGTATGGACTTCCTCAGCATCACACTGACTCGGTGTTTAAATATAATGTGAAAAGCCAATGCAAGGGCAATTTTGACCGTCACACTGAAGTCAGGGAACACTTACCCGGGCTAAGTCTGCAGCTGACTTCCATGGCTGGGTTCCACTCTCCATTCTTGCAGGTCAGGTATTTGTAATCTCCTTTCAGCATGTAACCTTCACTGCACAGATACTCTATGACTGTGCCCGAAGTCAGAGGGTCGTTGCAGGGGCTAGGGTGGCATTTATAGCCTCCATTCTCAGGCTGCGGTGGCTGGGGACAATCTGGAAAAAAGAGAAACCATCACAGAAGTTACCTCAGAGGATGACATCTGTTGCACAATAAGGCACACAGGCAGACCTCCACCTACGAACACCCACTAAATTAAACTACCAAAACCAAGAAGAAAGATTTACACAACAGCAGAGAACATTGCTCAGTTTCACCTCTGATATGTCTTCAGTGATTACTAAATACAGCTTGTTATCCCAGTAGTACAACCTAGTTGGCAGGCGTCAGACCGGTGATATTTTTGAGTAGCGACATGCAAGTTTGTCACAACAGAGATTCCACATGAGAAAGCACCAAGGATTTTCTGGTGCTACCTCTTCCCCACAGCTGTTTCACTAGAGACTGGGAGGAACCTAACAGCCAGACTTTTCTATTAGCCTGATAAGAAACAGAATGAGACCTCCTACTGAAATGAGTGAAGAATGCAAACACCCCACTGTACAGCAAGGTACAGAGCTGCTCCACAGCGCATCCTGAAAGCCTGTAAGAATACACCAATTTTAGCTGGTTTACACAGATACATCACCAACAGTATGGGGAACAGAGCTTTGCCTTAGTAGGACCAAGTATCCAAGCTTGTTTTTAAAAAGGAATTAGTTATATTACAGAAATATTTCCAAAACCCCTAAATATCTCTAAAACATACATCTGTGAAGTCTGGAGCATAGAATGCAATTCATGTTTCTCCTTGTATCTCCTCTATCCAGACTACCAGGTACAGACATAGCACATGCCAGAAATTTTCTTGCAGAATTTTCAATAGCTGTTCAAATCAAACCAACAAATCACAGATGAGGAAACTGCACTGAAAACAGGATTTCTGTATTGCTTACAATTTCCTCTCCTGTCAGGTCACAGTGACCTTACTGAACAGCCCCAACACCCTGTGCTGGTGCTTGCCTGGCTGGAACAGGGAGAAATACACATCAGCTTCCAGCTCACCCTGTTTCACCAAAGCTTGGTGATCTAAGTCTGCCCTTAAGCCCTGGGGCAGGCGTTCCCTGGTCCTGCCTCTAAGTGTCCTACTTACTGTGGGACAAACAGTGAGAAACAGCTGGGCAAAGTTCAAGCAAGTGGCTTTTGAGCAGATTTAAGAAGCAAATGAAAACTTTAGAGATTCATTCCACTGTGGAAAAACTTGCTGTGTTGCTGCAGTGCAAGCAACCCTTGAACCTAATCACATGTGTGAATGCATCATAGGTAGTGCCTTGTAAATGCCAGTAAACTCCAATATGAAGTGCTGAGTAAAGCCAAAACCCCTCTGGTATGAGTTCGGCCAGCTTTATAACTGCAATTCAATTTACCTCTTGAGAGAAAAGGTTAACAGGGGTCTAAGCAGAAGGCTTTGTTCCTGAGGACATTTATTTTTAAATAACCTTCAGAAAAGCCACTGGTCTGTGTCTCATGAGTACTAACTGTTGTTTCTTTTGTGTTTTATTTTTCCTTTCTGTACTTTGTAACCAAGGTTTTAATCCTTTGCCTCATGAGGCTAAAACTTGCTTTCATTTTAAGTCTATCCAACACTTAGAATCAGCAAAAGCGACACACTTGCGGCACACTTCATATTAAGGCACACAGACAAATACCTTGCTCCATCCACAGCCTGAGAGGGGTGTTTCTTGCTAAACTGTGGGGACTTTTTGAGTGCCAGAAATATTTTCAGCAGTTTAATAAGTACTTTTTTAGGCAATGGTAAAGAGTTGACTGCTGAGGGGGAAAACTCCTGTTGCCACAGTAGCCTGGAACAGAGGGGACAACATCCCTACACCTTTTTATACCACAGGAGGCACCTAGAATTGGTTGGGAACCACCTACAGCATGTCTCTGCTAACTGGTTGCAGCAAATGGAGTATGTTCCCTCTCTTCACCTTCTCCTGAGTAGTACCAATGCACAGCCATTAAGCCACAACCCCTTTTGGGCCAGGCAGTAGCTAATTTTTCAATTCCCCTTCTACTGTAAAATGCCACCTATGCTGACAAGGTTTCTGAGTAACATGCAAAAATCAGCCAGCCAACAAGAAAAAAAGTGTTCATTTAAATTGTGGTAGCACTCTCCAAGGCTTGTGGTATTCCATCAGTTACCTACAGAACCTTGGTCTGACTTGGCCTCCTCACGCAATAGCTTCAGGAGGGTATCTGCAGCTACACAAGGCAGACCAGGTTCCTCCCCACCACCACAGGCCGGGCCGCTTGGCACAAAAGGAGAAAAGCAGTCGATTACTATGTTCAGTCAGTTATCCCTGACTTGTCCTCTTCACACAGGGAAGAGATTGCAGAATTAGTCACATCCCTCCCCCACCCACCCCAGCTCCTTAGGTAATTTGTCATCACAGCATCCAAGAGCATCAAAAGGATTTTAAAACGTCACATTCACTGTGACAGAAAAACAGTGTTTATGTGCTAAGGAAATAGATAAAAAAGGATCTGATCAGATAGCCAGAATATGAACGCCCTCCACCATCAACCTGACCGAGAATCTCTGGGCAACTCCAGCTCCCCTGTAAGACCACCTAAACTGTCTTTTGCAAGGTGGATGCATAGGAACTAAGAGTCACAGGGCCTGCAGCACTGGAGAGAGCTGCTAGACAATGGTGTTGATTTTACAGATTGCTGGAGGTGGCTCAGGCAAGAGTGGGGTGGGCAATCAATGGGACCAAAGAAACTGAGGAACCCAAACACCTCTGCTCTCAGCTGGACCAATTCCCTTCTCCTGGCATCTAAGAGCACAGCACTTCTGCAAACCAAGGCCTAGTCCAGCCTAACAGAGGCACGCAGAAGCTTGGGACAAATAACTCAAGTTTTCCACTACAGCGATCTGTTCCTATATTTTCAGTCTGTGCAGCTTACACATGCTCCATGGCAGGCTTCTTGAATTGTCTCTGTATGTGTGCCCGCCCTAAAGGGGAACTAACAGAACAAAAGGTAGAGTCTCATTCTGCACAACCCTTCATCTCACCAAACAGCAAAGCTTACACCCCAAGTTTGCAGCACTGGTATACGCACAGTGATACAGAACCAGGCAGAACAGCCCATTTACCACTTTTGACAGAATAAACCACTGACGCATGGGGGTGAAAAAAGCTGGATGCCAGCTGCCGCCAGAATGCATGTCCAGAGCAGCCCGCTCCTGGATATGCTTTGTAGTCAGAGCGTGCAGATGGATGGGAATAGCTGCCTATGTGAACTGTCTATCAGCACTTCAGAGTGTAGCTGTGTCCTGTGTGTTTGGTACTGGGTGTGGGAGCAGGCTGACCCAGCCCTCCTGCCAGCTCACCCTTCCCAAGGGTGCTGCTTGCTTTTAACCCTCAGTGGTGTTTGCTTGCTGCTGTGCAGCCCAGACGCAGGCTGAAGCACTGCTGTTTGGATATTGCTTTGGTGCACTAATGCTTTTTGAGACACATGAACTAAGTTACAGAGGAGGATTTTCAGCATTTCAGCCTGAAACAAAGCTGGGCAGATTTCAAGGAACACAGCAAATCATAACCCCAGATTTACTACTTGCAAATTTCAAAGATGTGTGGCACATATCAGATACACCAAAGCTTCTCAGAAGATTAAAAAAATTCCTTTAAGTTTGTGGGACACTAAGTAGGTATATTCTAACCATTGATCCCCTTCCCAGTAGCATCAGCTTAGACTCACAGTGGCACTGGGTTACATCTGAAATACAGAGACACATCCAGAAATTTCAACAACTCCCCCCCAAAACACATGGTCTTGGAATTATCCCAGAATGTATGAGACATCTTAAAATAAATGTTCACACCATACAAGGAAGAGAAAGAGAGCCAAGTTACATAAGTTATCAACTTACTAGAGGGTTACTGACATCCTAGGCTTAAAGTTATTCCCAGCAACCTGATTCATCAAGCTTTGAAGACACACAGAAACAATGGTTTTGAACACTGCATCACTGTGTGTGAATGGGGCAGAACTCTACTCCCAAAGGCACCGTTTCAAAGAGGTACTGAAGTTTATGACATCTCTCAATAGAGATGGTTCTCTGCCAGCACACACTACTGGAAGACAGAAAGTAGATAACAGTCAATGAGAAGTCCAAACATTTTGAACATCACTGAACAAGAGGTGACCAAAAAGGGATGTCTCTACAGTCTTGTTTATTTGGCACTGTGTGTTTCTTTTTTTCTTCTAGTAAGACTCCTGCATCCTAGCAGGGGTCTTGCACTCCTTTTTCTGTACCAAGAACCTGAGCTGTATTTCAATCACTTCTTTCACTGCCAGTCTGATCACATAGAGAGGAAAACCAAATCCTCCTTAAATGAAGATATTCTTGTAGGAAAGGAAAAAAATAACCAAAAACCAACAAAACCCCCCCCAAACCACCACCACCCCCCCAAACATAACAAGAAACTACTAATCACAATCGGTTAAAGTGCATAACTGTATGTTTGTAACTGAGGAAGAACAAACCATTACATTGCTCACCTTATGTGGGTGGACAGATGAATGCAACATTGCTTAACAAAGGGATATTTTGCACTAAATACCCAGTAACATTTCTTTTACTTCCCCACAGCAAGGCATAAAGGTCACTAAACTAGGATGGGAAAAGTCTTGACAAATTAAATTTGCCGTTTACATGAGTCTGGCCCAAACACCAGCAAGTTCAAGAGGAAGCTGGACTGAGCCTCAGGTAAATTGTTCACTGACTACACAAGTTGCTCTAGCATGTTTGACCTTCCTTAGATCAGCATCAGAGGAATCTTACAGGTCAGTGCTGAAGCACTTTGGAATCAATTTGGTAGACAACAACTGCTCTTCTGGATCTGAACACGTGCCCTGTTCAGATACGCTGACACCTCCTGGCCTTTCAGACATATTGCAGATTGTGCAAAGACTAGAAATGGAAGATTAAGCTCAATATTCCTCTTTCCTCATCTACAAGTTTTACTCCATTTAACAGATATTACAAAGACTCACAGAGGAAGAACATCCTACAAACAAAACCAACCCTCCTGATCTAACAAGACAAACATTCTCCTGTCTCATCAGTTTAAACTGGCCATCGCCAGCATGTCCTGCCCCATGAGCAAACATCTTTGTGAAGCAAAACACATAACCACCCAGTTAAATTGACCAAGTACTAGAGGCCACTGTATTTGTTTAAGCTGTTCCCTCTGAAGCCTCATCCTATCTTTCTTGTGCTATCTTGACTCCCCTATCATATGATTTTTGTGGAACAGCTTTAAAAAAATGTCGCCTTGCCTTAAAGTATATCTTTTTGTCTTTTTTCATCTCTTCCCCTCATACAGGAAGGTTTCCTCTTGGTCACAGTCAGTGCCTTTGCTTATTTAATCTCTTCTAAGTTGTGCTCCAGCACCTTCCACAATGGCCAGGAGCACTTCTCTGTTCAAGTCCCTGGTTCTCCAAAACATGACCACCTTTATTCTCTCAGCTTTGACTTGCCACTACCCATAGAAACATCAGATTCAAAAAAGCATTCAAAACAAACACAAGATATCCCTGTCTTCCAATTACTTATCCCTGCTATGGTGGCTCTGATTTTCAGCTTAGATAATTTGTATGTGTGTGCGGCACTTCAGTATAACAGAGGGAACTGCAAAAGCCATTTAACTAACTTCCGGCACGACCTTCCAAAAGCCCCAAGTCTAAGGCACCCGTGAGAGTAATCGTCCCCCTCTACTCCCCTCTTCAGCCTGGGTCCTGCCACAGACAAATGGGTGGTCTGAAACACCAGCTGCATCTGAAGCTTTCTGCAGAGACTGTGCATTTTCAGCATGTTGAACCTGAGGTTCAGGTTTAGCTAACAACATGCTGAAAACAGAGCCAGGTTCACCGTTTCCCTCCAGTCAGTGCTCTGAAGAAGCTCACAACAATATGGGATTTTTTTCCACTTGCTGTTTGCTTGTGAAGTCATCCACAGGGTTTTATCTTTGTTACACGACACTTTTTCACAATAAAAATGTGACAGCCTGAGGGCAAGAAGTACAAGTCAGAGACCGGCAATAATGCTCACTGGCTTCTAGAGAGTCTGGCAATTCTAGCACACAGTACTGCCCAAGGATCCCACTCAGGGGTGACTCTGAATATTCATTTCGCCTTAGAGAAGGAACTGAATAAATTTGCGAGCAAGACCTCTGGCTGTATTTGCTAATAGGAGAAGAGATACTGTTTCCTCTCTTTGCAGAGTTTCTATTGTTGGCAGCAGGGCACTACCCAACCACTCCAGTAATCTCCCTGTTGTTTAGTAAGCCAATAAGGAAACAATTTACTCCTCCCCAAGCCCAGTTCTTGGATCTCTTCTACTTATTGTATATACTCCCAACCTCTGTCACCGGTACTCAGAGAAGCATGAATGTGACCCAACCAGATAATGGTGTCACTACTGTCCTTAGCCACAGCCGCAGTATAACCAGCCACAGTTGCCAAGTTCACTTAGCAGCTTCTTGAGCAACAAGAAAGGCACCACACCATCCTCCCAGTGCCTGCAGTCAGGCTACAGTGTCTCAGCCTACACCTAACAGAACACACTGTCAAAGTTTTCACACAAGTAAATATTTTTGGTTTTAAACTTAGTTTTTCCTCTTACAGAAGTGGTTGTCTCAAATCCTCCCACATTTGTTAGAGCAGGACAGATCTCTACCTGGTATATGATGAATTCAAACCCTACTATATACCTACTGAGGAAAAAAAAAAACAACTAGAAAAGCAGCATCAAAACTATAGGCATGCATACAACTGGCATAACACATCATTTTCAACAGCAAGTACTTACTTTATAAAACCTTCCCAATTAGCAGTCAGGAAAATCACTGTCCAAGTTAATGGCTTTTCCAACAAAAAGTTCAGCCCCTATGCATTGCAAAGTCTGGGCTAATGATGGTTTTCTGCCTTGAGAAGAAAAAAACCATAAAATTGCCTACATCTATTTGATTCAAAGAACACATAGGCTCTATCATGCCTCTCTAAACCCAAGCCTCCTGCTCTCTAAGGGAGTGGGGGGCAAGACCAGCACAGCTGCAGTGACATTGAAGAGAATAATAATAGAAACATTGAACAGAATAATAATAAAAGCAAATAACTCCATAAGCAACTCTTTGGGTCAGGATTTCTTCCTCTTAAACCAGGGCATTCAGTTACACATAACACTTTCTCCTGTCTAAGTTAGGACTGGTGTTTGGGTCCAGGAGTCTTCTGCATAGAGGGACATGATTGGGGGTACCATCCAGCCTTGCTTTCAGTGTGAAATCCAGTAACAACATCCTTGTTTTCCCTCTCTTCCCTTGTGTACACAAACCAGCCTACAGGGCAGAAGCCGCATTTGGAAGCCCCTCCCTCATCAGCAGTTCAGTTTCAGTGAGAAGCAAGTTGCTAATACTACATATCCTTTTTAGACTAACTATTTCAACACATTTTACCAAAGCAAAAACCACTTCCCTGGCACCTGGTCTGCTGAGAAAAAGCACGTAGTTTGGCTTTGATCAACAGTACTGGCTCTCCCCCACCCACACTTTCCTTCCTGTGGAGAAAGAATGATAAGGGGATGTGCTTTAGTGGTAGATACAAAAGCAGTCCCCTCTGTGCACATGCTCCAGCTAGTCAACATCAACTTCATTTTTCCAGTGCTAAATACCGTCCAATTTCCAACTAGTGATGTTTGCCTGGATGCACCCAAAAGCCTGCAGCATGGCAGCTTCCCACTATGCACTCTCTGCACCTACATCATCTTCCTCAGTCCAAGCATTTGGAGTAATAGGAAGTGGCTCATCAAGTATTGTACAGATAAACATCATTGCTTGCAACAGCAGGTCTGGGCAGAACATGAAGAGCCACATGCTTTAGATCTGGGTTTCTCTTGGTAGGCTGGCTCTGAGAAGCAGAGCAATGACCTGTGCTGGAAATCCTAGTTGAGATTCTTCCCTTTCCCAACATCCAGCCTCCTCTGGACACTTCAAGGGGACATTTTTTAGCCCATTAATTAAATTCCAACACAAATATCTTCTGCAGACATTTGAAAGCCTTCTCTCTAGAGGACAGGTGTGTTCTTTGCAGCTGAGCAAAAGTATGCTCTGCCCCCTTTTCAGGTAGGCTGTTAGTGGGGATTTTTGCTCATTGCCCACAAGTGTGCTAACCTGTGTGTTTTAACTATACAAATACAGTAGCTGCAGCTACATCATCTAAAAAGGGACCCAGACAGAAGCTCTCCTCTGCCAGCTGGAAACAGTTGAGAAATCAGGGTGTTTCTAGCCAGAGACGGCATTCACACCATAAAAGGCAGATTAGCAGATGCCCAGGCTTTCCACTAGTCTGTAATTTCTGGGGTGGAGACAGAGACTGGAACCCAGAGAACATATTTTGAACCTTCCCCTCTTCAGCACTTTGGCTTTATCTAGCATATGAGCAGATGGGTCATTTCCCAGAGGGACAAACTTGAGACGGCTGCAAGAGGCTCAGTCACAACAGCTGAGGCTAAAGGACCTCTTTATATTTCACTTGCAGAAGGCAGATGTCAATAAAAGGCTTCCATTATGAACACACATAGAGACATTTCTCCCCAACCTTGCCCCTAAAATATTTTAGGCCTTCCTAAAAACACGCTGCAAAACATAACCCTCTTTTGGGCTCTGTGTATTAAGCATAGGCCAAAGTCCACTGAAAAATAAGCTCTCTGTCTTTACCGGCTCCAGATGCTGCTTACTCTAAAGTCAATGACAGAAGAGCAAACCAAGCAGGACTAGAGCCTTTACAGGGAAATTACAGTTTCCCTAGCAAGGGCCTACTCTGAAAAGGAGGCTTATTTTTCTTTATGTCATAATGTGGGTAAATGAGAAGAAACCAAAGCAAAGAGATTTGTATATATAATCATATAGCAGTGCATTTATATAATTACACACAAGCACTTACATTGCGTACAGTAACAGGCACCCCTCACACAGCCATCCCATCCACACCAAAGCTGCCTTTTTTTTATTCAGGGCAGGGGAAGACAAGGGAAGAAACAAAAGCCTCTAATTGCAGCCTTTCACCAATGCAGTTGCCATCTGGTAACTCAAGAGACACATGAAGGAGAATTATCTTAATTAACATGTTACAACAGTATTTAAAAAACCTCTACGCTTATTAACACTCAGCTGTGATTAGCCAACCATGGAGGAAGCCTGCTAGTGCAACATTAATTATGGGTCTTGTCTGTCTTTCTATTAGAAAAATGATTTTTTTTTTTTCCAGTGGCTTGTCTCTCTCCTAAAAAGAAAACCATTAGCATTAAAGCCTCCTCTAAAATGCAAATTCTATTTACACTCTACAAGAGTCAAAATGTTTCGGCTACGCGAAGCTGCCACTGGTGCTTCTAGAGTGCTACAGACGATCTTGATATAAAATATACTTTTCTCTGTTTGCGCCTTAGAAAGCTTGACCTCAGTTTCCTCTCACTGAAATGTTCGCAAAAAAATAAATTTTCTGCTTTTGAAGTTCCTTTTCCTACTTCAAAACGGGAGCACACTTTGCCATAAGCTAGGCCAGGAAAACCAAGACAAAAATCCAGGGCTAACAAGAGAAACACAACTGCGAAAGGAAGCACACTTTCTGTGACAGAAAGCAGCAACCAAAATGCAACTGCACTAAAGCTGTGGATTTGCCTCCCTAGAAGGGTACTTGTCACTATGACAACTGTATTTTCCCCATAATAAGCCCACCTGTAATGCACTCCCCTCAGATACATTCCCAAGTGATTCAGCCTGACAGGCTCCGAGACTAACATTGCCAAGTTTTTTGGACTTGGCTCTGCATTATGTTCACAGGAGCTGACTCCAGCAAGGCTCTCATCCGCACCAGGTGTTCTGAACATCAGGATAACACCAAGTCATAAGACAAAAACCTGGTGCTTTTAAACAAAGTCAGGATTGACAAATTAATTCTGGAAACATTAACAAAGGGGAGCTGGGGGTGGGGAACAAACTGGGAACAACTGCAAAAGTGCTTTTAAGATCTTATAAAGCAATCTTATTGCACACATACACACACAAATAAATAAAAACTGCTGTTGGTGATGTATGTGGAAGCTCATACAGCTTGCTCAGAACCAGTAACGATGAAGACCAGCTTACTGGTACTTTACAACATCACGTACTGCCAGGGCAGTATAAACAATTTGCGTCTGGGCTGCAGTTGGAGTCAACAGTTCAGTGGCTCAAGAACTGCCAGTTAAATATGAAACCTGCTCTCCCCCTTGGGCACAGCGCAGCCTTCCAAGTGGCACATGTTTCATTTGCTTTTGTTTTCCAAGGCTGCTTCTGGCCTCTCTATGCCTTCTTCCAACCACTGCATAATTATTTCCACATGTCTGCAGACTGAAATTAAGCAAGTGCTGTAACAGCACTTCATATGATTGCAAGGGTCCCAGGTTCTGCTTCTGAAACCTGAACCCACTATCACAAGTGGCACTCAGCTAATTTTATGTCTTTCCCTTCTTCAAATGTTTGATTAAGAGGGTTTCCCCTGAGTTGCATACGGATTTTAGCTTGAAATTCTGATTATTAAGAAATGCGAAGATTCTGAAAGTGTTCACTGCACTGGGCAGAGGCAGCTAACACTCATCAGGGGCCTCTTCTCACTGGCAGTTAATACAATTTTAAATCTTACTTTATATTGCAACAAGGAGATAATTTAAAAAGATAACAGAATGGCCAAAATAATTTTATATTCTTTCAAAAAAGGAACAGGCAGCTGCACAGGATCTTACAGTACCTACTGTAAGCAGAGGCAGAGAAAAGTTATTAGCATGGCATTTGAACTCAAACCACATTCACTGTCCTCAATTACTGGTGCTAATTTTAAATCTCAACTTCACTCTTGATACTGCTTTGATTTCTTATCTTGTCTCTGCTCATCTCTTTCCAAAAACCTACAAAACTTAAAATTGATCTGAATTCAGAGATCACCCTGCTGTTTCCTTGGCTATTCCTGGGTGAGTTTTCTATTTGGATACAGTAATACTTCAAGGCTGTCTTTTTAGGATAAATGCCTGACATACCCTATGGGCTCTGGTCTCAGGCAAGCCATCTGGCTCTTCAGGAAAAACAATGAAACAATAGGAAAAAACATAACTATCAGATGTTCATGCTGATTATGTATATCAGGTTTTGACAGGACAGAGAAGACTGATTTATGTTGACTGGTCTGTAAGTCTTAACTGAAACAAATACAGTCTCTCTATTGATGCTAGGTGAGAGCACAGGGGAAAAACACCTTCAAGATAAAACAGAACAGAACTCATCCCTATCAGCAAGAGACAAGAGGCTTACAATTCAGAAGTGCCTCAGGAGGCCTAACTTGCTTGTGGATTTGCATATGACTACAAAACACTTCAATTCCCTGCCCAGTACAGTAATCGGGTTCCTTTCTCCAATAAAAGTTCTTGCTATGGCAGTCTCCCAAAATACATTCCTTTTGCGGGCTTCAGCACAGCCACTGAAGCTCCTGACATCACCTGGCTGGTAACACTAGCAGCCATAGGAGTTCACTGCTCTACTTCCACTGGGAGGTATAACTTGCACAGTTGCCACCAACCTACACAACACCCAACTTCCCACCTACCCTAGAGGCCAGCTCATGCCTGCCTTCTAACACTAGCTCTGCTATGGTTTATTTGAAGAATTGACACAGGTCATTGCACAGTGATGAACCTGCTCTGAAGTTTAGGCAGTCCTAAACTTCAAGGGGACATGAGAACCTCCAAAGTAAGAATTTTAGAGTTTAAAATGGAGCCTTGTCTTCTTGCACGTGCATGGAAAGATCACTCTGCTAGCCAAGTCACTTTAAAGTTCTGCCCTGATAGGCCTCCTTCATTCACTAATGAGCCTTTTGCAGTTGATTAATTTCTCATCCTTTCAGTAGCAGCAGCTGCTGCCTCTACCTCAGCCTATACAAAAAGTACAGATTTGGAAGACTGGCCAAGGCTGATCTAGTAATGGCATTCACACAGGAGACTGCTTTGTGCTAAGCATTCTTCCACTTATGTCGGTGTGGAAATCAAACTGGGAAGCAGTCCTTCTACAGACAGCTTTGCTGGGGAAAGGTGGGTACAGACAGCAACCCAGAAGCCTCAATCTGATACACCAACACACACTGCAGAATACTTTCTCATCCTGCCATGCCATTGCCCTTATGACCTTTGGCTCTGTTCAGGATCACTGAACATAACAGAATCTAGCATATGGGCAGATTTTTTTTATCCTATAAGAAGACTCATCTGTGTCATGCTGCTTGTCAGGACAAGCACTCAAATCATTTACCACTGGCCAGTCAGAATTGCCAAGAGTTATTAGCCCCGTCTCACTTGAAAGCCTCTCTTCAGCTCTCTTCATATTTTTACTTTAGATGTGGTTAGGTTAGCTGTTAATATTAAGTCATCTTTCCCACTGGCTTTACAGCACCTCAGCATCACGAACAACTTCTCTGCAGAGTCTGGCAGGAGAACAAAAACAGCCCCACTTGAACACTCCTCAAGTCATCCTGTTCAAAGTGGGAGGCACCTCAGTGACAGAAGAGCTCCACATGGCAAACCTAGCTTTCCAAGAGACTACAGTCTTAGAGCCTCCTAGTTATTCTGCAAGTTCAATCACTCCCAGCTACATTTTCTTGAACTGATTAGTTGATAGAGACTCAGTCCAGATCCTAATGATTCAAAATCTCCAGCACACACAGGGTGAAGTTGAAGAACTAGGTTTCAAAGCAAATTAAGAAGTTTCTTCTACTCAGAGATAGTTGTGATACACCTTTGTAAACTGACCAACCAATTTAAGAGTTAATGAGGCAATAGTAGGAAAGGTGGTGTCAAACACTGTGTAATCTGCACTGAAACTTAACAGTGACTCAGTATGTGGTCTTCTCCATTTACTAGCAATGCAAGTAAATGGACAGTGGGTTTTTGAAAGAAAGAAGGTAACCCAGTGAAGCTAGCGGAAAGCAAGTTCACGACTACAGTGTGACTAGCAAGAGGCATCAAGGTCTGGTGGGATGCTGCTGCGACTTTGATTTACCAGCCACAGAAAGCACCATCAATTCTAGCAGAACATATAAGGTCCTACACATTCCACCCACTCAGATTCTGCTGAGGATTGAACTGCACATGAAAAGTAAACTGCAATTTAGTACAATCCTTGGAAATGCAATGTATGTATAAAAGGATTCACATTTTCAGCCACCTCCTTTGGTAAGACTGTCTCGTTACATAGATATAATAGCTCCAAAGTGTTTGGTTTTGGCCTCCATTTTCCCAGTATCTACCAGCAGCTCTAAGCAACTCAATGGATACAAGTTAGGAAATTGCCTAACAACATATATTAGCAAATTGCCAAAAGCATACTTAGAAGCTTGAAACATTAAATCTTCCTTTCTGTCTTTCCAGCTCCTCACCCCAAACACCCACAAGCTGAATTGAAATAAACCAGGATCAGGAAGCAGTTCAAAAAACAAGGTCCTTTCACAGCTGGCAAGAAAAGTGTTCAGAAAAGATGTGTAGAAGGAGTTCTCACCCTCTGAAATGCTACTCGCCCTTTGACACTCTCACTTATAGCCATTGGAATAAAAGCACAGGCATGTTAAAATAGCCCGCTGAAAAGGTATGTAATAGAAAAAGGGTAGAGGTAGCAACTGCCAAGACAGGACCCATTTGTAGCCCTAGATGTCTGACATAATCACAGGAAGAGATGAAATACCATTCCTTCCATTAGACATAAAAAGAGATGATAAAACATAGAACTCGGAACCCCACAGTATAACTAGTTTCAAAATAAGATCTTCAGCAAAGGGACCGGATCTCCTTACAGACTACTAAATTTCAGTCCTACCTCTCTATACTTTGTTGCTTCTGAGCAACAAGAAATACAAGGCTGTATGTATTCTTTGCTTATTTATATTCCCTGGTAACCTAAGACAGGTTTTTAAAATGCTTAATTATGGGGTTTCTTTTGCTCCTTTCCTGAAGTTTTTGGAGCACAGCTGCCCTGACCAATGCTCAAGAGCCTTGGAGACACACAATTCCAGCTCCCACCTATTGCCACAAAACCAGCCAAAACACATCCCATCTCTGTCTTAGAGGTTATGGATCCTTACGCCAGAAGCTGAAATTTCTAAATAAGAGACACTGCAACTTAGTGGCTGGAACTAAAGACAAGGCACAAGAGACCTAGGCCTAAAGACATGCTCCACTGACAGCTAACCTGATGTTTTACTTTCCTGACTCAACTTCCCTCTTCAGAGAGCTTTCCTGCTTGCCTTTGTAATTCAGGGGTTTCAGGTGATCTGGAAAGCCCAGTGTGATGATTTAAGGGTTCTTATCACCAATATAATTAATTTCAATGACAAAGATTTATAGATTAATTTGATAGCTTTATTATTTGTGTCTCTTCTTTCTATATGAGGAAAGCCAACTGAGATGCAGGATTTCACAGTTCACTAGTTCTTCCACAAAGGTGTGTCTGACCAGAACTTATTTCAACTTTTATTGCCATAAATAGGACTAACACATGGCTAGGGACACACGCTGCATTACCATCTTGCAGTGTTACTGTCTGGTTTTAATCAACAAGGCCCCTTTTGTGCCAGCTAGTTTTGTATACTACTTGTGACATTTCATTAAGTTTCATTTATTGTTTTGAGGCACTTATTTGCTCAGCTTTCTCAAGTGGCTTCCTTCAGCTATGTCTTATCTGTAAAGCATCATCAGTCATGTCAGAGCAGTTCTTGCTAAACCAGCACGGGTATTTCTCAGGGCAACATAGTTATCAAGATAGCAACAGCGTGAAAATGCTTGATTGCATTTTGTCTGCATAAAGTACCCAGAATGACACCTTGAAGACAGCATTTTATCTGGATCACTCTTGAATTTTGCAAGCTGTGCTGGAATGACATTGTTATCACTCCTTGCCAGCCAGACCTGGGAATGCAGGACACTGCCTTGCTGAAGAGGCCATTGCAGACTAGTTTCTTCCAGACAACTCAGTTGACTTGCAGATGCCACTACAAAACCGTTCCCTTGAATATCACAAGAATCAAAACAACATGAAACCATTTTCATTGCTTGTTGTCCTATGCACTTTGCAGCCAGCGTTTACAGCATCAAGTTTGAGAAATTTCAAGTCCCTCTTGTACCTTCTCTCAGTTTTGCCTCCTCCTTGCTAAAGCCCTACTGCTCATCCTCACAGCCATGTTCCATCAAACATAGATGAGAAAATTCCTGCTCAGCTCCAATGTCCCCTCATATCAGACAACAATTTCAACTCCTGTTTCAACTATCTAGCTCCATAAAAGAGACTGTGTGGTTTTCTCTGGTTTTGAGAGGTATGTGTTGGGTTTGTTTCGGTTTTGTTGTTGTTTTGGAGTTTTTTCATTTTGTTGTTTCAGGTTGGGTTTTTTTAAGCATTTATTTGCATGGATAATTTTTGTACCTTTCAGTGATACCTAAGGAAAAACATTACTGGATAACAACAGTATCAACTACATTCCTACTTGTTCCTTTTTGTCTAAATCGTTGATCCAGCAAGAAACATTTCAAATTTGGTTAAGAGGTGCAGAACAATCTTATCATTACAAGGAGACAGAAGTCTTATCAAAACGAAACAATAACTTAACATTATAAAATTACATAATAATAGCTCAATTCTATGATGTTCTCAGAAACAGGATGAGGTGAGGAGGCCAGATTATTCCAAGAGACAAATAATTGTTTAAAGGAAAGATTTCCTTTTTTAGGTTCATAATTCCCTAGAACAAAAATCTCTTCTACTACTCTGGTCAACACAGAATACATCTCACATCTATAGACACTGATCTAGCAGAAAGATTTCACAACCACCTTCTGACTCAGGCTTTGGAAGGGAAACATTAAGCAAGAGCAACAAAGACAGTAGGAGAGGTTACAGCCCATCAGCTAAAAACAACGTAATCTTTCCCAAAACATGCAAGAACAAAACACTTTCAAGAAGTTCTTACACAGAAAAAGAGCATTTCAGATGCTTCCCCAGGGAAGAACACAGTAGAGGAAGCTGTTGCAGCATGCCTGATTGCCACGGGAAGTGCTCTGCTGAGCACAAATGGGGGGAAAAATTCATGAGCACTCCCAGCATCTGCAGAGCTGGGGCCAAAGCTGGGAGGAATGCCAAGAACACCCTGGGGAGCCCTCACACAGTGAGACCCAGAGCTGCCTCCCACATCATCACATGAACACATATGGTAGGAAGCAAGTATCTGAATCCTAGCTCTTCCCCACTATCAGTGTTCCCACACACACAACCTAGGAAAAAAAAAAAAAACAAACCAAAAAGCACCTCGTCTTTCCAGTAAGAGTGCTTCAACTACCAAAAGCTTAAACCAGGGGAGGGCAAAGGTTATGCTATTCTTCTCTGTGTTTTTCTTACCACGGGACTCAGTATTACTACCACTGCCAGGATAAAGTTTCTGCAGCTAGATTTCCCTCCTTCTACAGGCCCAACTGCCCTACACCCACCACCACCTTCCCAGATCTCACTAAGACTCTGGTCATCAAGTTTGGCTTCAACTAGACATTTAAGGGCCCTGAGCACTGATTGAACAAACCCTATTTCTGTGAAGAGTCAAGCTCACAAGCTGATTATCTGATACTTTAAAGAACAACACAAGATCCCTCAACACACAGGGCACCTCGTACCCTAAAAGCTGACCCCGTGCATGTTCCCAAGTCACTTTTTCAGGGAACTGAAGAAAGCACCAGTCACATGGGGCTCCCCAGACAGACAGTTCAGTTAGTTATAAGGCACTAGACATTCACAAAGGGCTGGCAGATATGGCACAGAGCCTTTGGGAGATCTGTGCACTTCCAGAAAGGCAACCCACTCCCAAACATCGTGTCTACATCTGAACACTTCCCATGCAAACTAATTAAACATTGCTACTACCATTTCTAGACCAACACGCAACCTTACTTCCATATTTCCTATAGAATTCAGAGTCTCTCAAGGGTTCATGAATTCCCTGAACTGCAAAGTCTCTCCTCCTCATTTAAAGAGATTATTCAGAAGTTAATACCTTTCTTCCTTTCTCTCTGCAGCAAATGTTCAAATTTCTCCCACTGCACTTCTCTGGATTATAGTTCAGTAGAGAGGCAATAAACCACCAAGTTTTATGGCCAGACAGAGTTTACCAGCTGACACAGATGAAGACCCAAGACATAGTGAAAATAATGATACCGACAGTGCCCCTACATCAATTGTTTCCAGGCTATCATAATGTCTCTTCAGCTGCACAGAAGAGCTCAGTCTACCAGAAGATTTGGTGAAAATGCCCCGGGAGCACTTACAGGTTTCTTGGTAGTTGAGTGAAAGCTTCCCATGCAACTTTGAGATCCCTTTACTGTATTGTTCAACCACTTGCCAGTTAGTTAAGTTTCTCACACAAAGGAAATGGAATCCCTGAAGAAATGATGCTAAAAATAGCAGAAATGCCACTCCCTAGAGAGATACAGTTGAGAACTCTCCAAACTGTGCATGCAGATTCCTTGAGAACAGCAGCTCTCAGTCTAATGCCTGAGAACTCGTGGGAAAAACCAGCAGGGTGGGAGGTTACCAAGAAGCTGATAAATTAGTGTCCAGACAGTAAAACCAAGTTCCAGAGAAAAATCAGGAGTCTACTTCCTAAACAAATCGGTTACTAGTCTGTAATTGATCTCTGAAATTCTCTATATTGGTGTGAAATTGAATAGCACACACATTTAATCACAGTAAGAATGAGCATTATAGGGTTAACAATGTAAACAGGAATTAGAGAGCTCCTAACCCAGATTTCTTCACTTGGGTTAATTTTGCTGGGAACATATGGTGTCTTGAACATACACCATCTAGGAAGGCTATGGATCAACAGCAGGTATTACAGTCATTCTGATACTAAAAGACAAGAACAGTACCTTCTCTACACATAGCTTTCCTAGTTTTGTTCACTTGTTTCCCAGATTCCTTCATAAGCTTGGGGAAAATTGGATTTGATGCCTTTCAGTGTAAGGAAATAGCAGGAAACCCACTGTTTTACTAGTAAGGCAACAGGCACTGCAGAGCCACGTTTAGCTGGCAGCAAGGAACTACAAGGACAAGACATGGTAAAACAATTCCATGGCACTTTCTTTCAAATTCCTGGTGATTTTCCTTTCTTCCAGTTTCCTCCATCCCCTGTACAATATGTTTGCCTCACAGGAGTTACCCCCTCTCACCAAATTCAACCATCAAGCTCATACACTGTCAGAACTTTCTTCCCACTGCCAACACAACTGTAGTCAAAGATTGTCCCAACAGCTGTTGGATTCAATGCCACAGTGCTCATCATGTTGAGCGGTGCCATCCTTTATTCTGCCCCTTGTCCACCCCTGCCTTTCCTAGTCACTTTTTAGAAGAGAATACTTTAGCCACACTTAGGATCTGGAATTCTACTAGTAAGAACAGCTATATCCTCCCAGTTGACTTGCAGAGCAGAGGACAATACTCCTAGGAAACACCTCAGCCTCAGTGGAAAGTAGCTCAAGGTTGGGGAAGAAGGGCAATTTGTTAAAAGTATCTACTTCCCAACTGGACTTCCTCACAATATTTTGTATCTTTCATCAGAGTAATAATGCAATACTAATCAGTGTGATGTAAACTCAAGAGATTCCCTGTGTCTTCTCCTCCCAAATCAGCACTCCTTCTCCCAAGATGGAGCACAACTGGAGTTTGACCTCACATCCTCCAGCAAACAACACATTCCATCTGTGTGTACATAAAGCGAGCCTTCTAAAACCTCACAAGAGGATCTTCTATTAGGATCACAGTACAAAAAGATCTTTTCCAAAACTCTGGATTACATTTTTTTCACCAACTATCCAAGGATTTCAAAGTTGTTTTAAAAATACATGTACAAGACACAACACTGCCAATAAATTGGGGTTTTTTTATTTTCCCAAGGGGTTACCCGACAACAAACCTTGAAATAGGTTCTCAGCTGTTAAACAGATGCTGCAATCATGCAAAAGCAGCTAGACACACCACTACACTGTGCCAACTCCTACCATGAGTAAAGGTGACCTCCCACAAAGAAACAGAATAATGTCTAGAAAAGGAGGACAGTCCTCGAAAGACAGACTGCTGCTCTTCTCCATTCTCTTGGTATCTTGCCTGAGAACAAAGAGGACGAGGACTCCCAAACCCTGGGAAAGGTCACCTTGATTATGACACTGGATTTTTCTTTTTCTCCCCGTTTTTCTTCCTAGTCAGTATGGTTGAGCAGAAAAGGGGAAATTCCCTTCATTAATGAGGTGGGCAGAGGTGTCTGTCATATTAAATGCCATGATATACTTTCATAGCCTTGTCTGCACTGCATCAGAACTTAAAGTCATAAACAGAAATCACAGAAAGGCACATTATTGCACATCAAAGTTGTCCATGTCACTCTTAGGGAAGAAACAATCAGACAGTTGACATTTAGTCTTTAGCTCAAAGGGTAAACAGAAACAAATTCACAATCTCTCTTCTGCTGCTCTGAAAAGACATTGAGCTCGCACTATCCTGCAACAACTACACTGCAAGCCCTAGCATCCTTTCTGCAGTAACTCATCTGGGAAGCGCAAGCTACCCAACTGCAACCATGTTTTCTCTTGATAGCTGTGGGGTTTGAAATTACCCCTTCCTGCTCCTGTTAAACTCATCAGCAATGAAAAACATCCCATAACAAAGGTGATTTGTGATCATATACTTTCTTATTCAGGGACATATACCTCTGCCAATTACAGAAATTGCTTGCACTGGAAAGCAAAAATAAATGTAAAGCTCATTTTTAATACAATCAAGCAGTTTGAAAGTAAGAAGCTGTCATCACGTGGCAGGCAGAACTACACAGACTACTATTATGTGTTCTGAAGACCACTGCTTGGAAACTTCTAATCCCAGTCTAGCACATTTACCGGCAACAGACTTCCAGTCTAGACTGCAAAAACCTCCAGGAAAAGGAGTTTTTCCCCATAATTCTCCTTTCTGAAGGGAAGTCATGTGACAGAAGGTATAAAATTAGGACCCATCACAAGTGACTTAGTGACTAACTTCCCAAGGAGTTGTTCGCAGATTTGCATAGCTCTATCTGCTGGCACACTTGCAGAAACAGGGTGGGGGGAAAAAAAAAAAAAAAAGGAGAGCAACTTGCAGCTCTGCCACTCTGTGGTTCCCCTCCAGCTCATCTGAGGCACAGGGCAGCCATAAGCTCCAGTTTCAGTGCAGTTCAACTGAACATCTGATGTTTAAAACAATACATCCCTTATAGATAGATGTGTAAATAAGCAGATTAGAACAGGCCTGAAGACCATTAAGTTAAAAATAGGTGGAGTAAGCACACACACCTTCCTTCTCAGCAGTCATCACACTCCTGGAAGGCCTATCACAGTTCCTGTTTTCACACAGAGAAGGTAAATGCCTCCTTCAGACAGCACACCAAGTACCCTGTGCTGTGTTTACACAGGAAATTCTATTTCTTCTCCTCAATGCCCTGAGAGACAGCTCATTTAGGGCCCAGGCCTGCCATCTCTCTCAGGAAGAGATACACAGCTCTTCTAGTGGCATTGGTCTCCCGTTGTTCACCCCCATGCACGAGCTGTGACTCACCACAGATGTCCTCCAACCATGCTTGCAGAGCCAAGCCAAGGGGCTCCTATTTTAGACATTGTGGGTCTGCTCCTAATTTTAGGGTCCATACATGGCTGATGAGGTTGTACAAAGTACTCTTTCCCTCCTCTGACAGGCAAACAAGACAATTCCTTTTGCTTTCTTGTCTCAGGGATGAGTTGCCCCTGCCTAGCCTGAGCCATCATTTCTACAGCTAATGGAATTGTAAAGATCGCAACCACAGGGATTTACCTCTAGAGCCCAATTTATGTAGGACCTTAATGCAAGTTTCCAATACAAACAACACTGCAAAGGGAAAGCTAACCTCAGGGGAAAAAAAAAAGGACCAGCAGAATATTGATCCAAAGCAAGGACACTGCAATCAAATTGGAAGAATAAGTAAGTTTCACTGGAGGAATTTGTTATTAAACAAGGAGTTACTAAAAATATTCAACCATTTCTTTCCAAGGAACCACCCTGAAATCCTGTAGCAGTTTCTGTACCATAAGAGACCTGGAAGGTAGTGAATTAATAGGATGGTGTGCTGGCCATTTCTTTTTGGTTGCAATACATGAGACAAAACTAAGCATGACTTCAGGATGCTTCTCCAGCATACAGTCGTGATCCCAAGGCACTCCCTTTAATTTAACTTTTCCATCAGGAAATTCTCAGTCACCACAAATTAGCAAAATCAGATGGTACCAGAAGCAACAGCTTCACATCTTACCAGCCCTCCTTTAGGCCACTAAAACAATGCGGGGGCGGGGAAGAAAGCAAAGATAGCCAGAAAGCAGTTTTTCAAGTAACATCCATAGTGCTCTCCCGTCAGAACCTGGGGGCTATGGTAATCCCCTTTTTGAAATGCTAATGTCATTACACCCATACCACCAGAAGACAAGCAGCGGGGCCTGGGTGACAGAGCCTCTGCTGCGCCCTTACACAGACAATTTAAGCTGGGCCTTTTGTAACTCTCCTCTCCAAAGCTCCCTGCCCGGCATCATGCTTGACAGGAGCTGCAGCTGCCATCCGACCCTCCCGAGGAGCAGGGGTGGAAAGATCAAGCTGATGAATTCATGCATGTGGGGCGGGGGCCCAGGGCGCAGCAGCCACACACCAGGGCCTTGTGTTCTCCAAACACGCACAGACGCGAGGACAAAGATGGGCCTGAGGAAGACTTGAAAAAATGCAAAGCAAAAGGTCCCCAACTGCTCTCTTGCTATTGCAAAACAATTGCATGACAGTAAGAATCGTTACAGCTGGCCAGACTGGGCACAGCAGGTATCGCTACAGGAAATCACAGCTTAAAGAAAATAATCAACATAAATACATCTATCCTCACAATGCCAGGAACCAGCTGCGGGAAGAATCCCTCCCATGGAGAAAGATACTCCGAAGGGATGGAGAACACTCAACGTCCCTGCAAGAGCAACTGGAACTAGTTGCTGCGGAGAGATCAGAGACCAGAGCGGGCACCACAAGCTTCATCCTGCCACCATGCGACATGTGACAACTGACAGATGGCTACCAGAGGAATCACCATGGAAAACCAACTTGAAATAGAGACTCTTTTTTAAATATTACAAGATTTGCGGGGGGGGGGGGGTGGGGGGGGGTGTTTCCTACAATTCGCTAATTTCCCACCATCTCTGAGATGGTCTCCCACTACAGGAGAAATAGGAGATCACCACCACAATGGCTGAGAAGTCAATCAAGGTAAGCTTTACACCAGGTGAAATTCAGCTTAACTGGAAAAGCAAGCTATTTGCCATTCACAAACACTGCTGCATTTACAGTGGCTCCCACTTCACTGTGAGATCAGGTGAAGCTACTCTAACATTACATAAATAGTACATAAGAGCCACCATCTCTGCTGGAAAAGAAACAAGAACTATTTCACCATGAAAGTTCACTCATTCCATTGCTGCTTAAGAGGTTTCAACTCCTACCTACAGAGAAGTATCTGCATTTAATGAGGAGACCAGCCTCTATTGCCACAGAAAGAAGGAAAGGGAGATGCTGCTCTGGAGAGGTAGATGCGTTTAGTTTTGTTGCTATAGGGTGCACACTGACAAACAGCTTTGAAATGCTGCCACCAAAACCAGATGATTTTTAAATGAAAACCATCAAAGCTTCAGTTCTGCACACACCCTCCCTTTGGCACAACTAACCAAAGTTAGGAAAAAAAAATCCCTCCATTTAAATCAAATAATTAAGTTAAAAGTTCAGTGGGATGGAAACAGACTTAATGGCAGATGATTCCCTGCTGTCAGAGGATGCAGAACAGACATTCATTTTCATCCACTCAAATCACACTAACACCCAGTGTGGCCAAGCATGAAATACTCCTGACATGTCTCAGACAAGTGGCAGGTGTCCAGAGGTATGGAGTAAAATAGTTAAGCCTTTGCTCACACTGAATGTAGTCAGAGAATGAACCTTCTCATAACACCTCTAATAGCAGCTTCCACCTGTCTCTGTTGTTTTACCGACATGAATCAAGCATGCTAAAAGCAACTCTACCTGTGCACCAGATGACAGGCTGCAGCATCCCCTTTTCCACTATGCAGTCATTCCACTGCCACTTAAAGACTCGACTCTTACATGGGGTCAGCTCATGGCTGGAAAAAGCTGGTTAAAGTGGGACTGAAGATGACTAAGCCAACACTGACAGGAAAAATAAATGAAAAAACAGCACTCAAACATGCTCCAGCCACAGGGAGTCTCCACAGTGGGAGGCATGTGTCAAGAGGCAGTCAGTTCTCCAGGGTGCTAAGAGGAGAAAGAACTCACAGGGGCTAACCTCTTCCAGCACAGCACCCACACTGCACTTCAAGTGTGTTCACCCACGACAGCCAACACCTTATGCCAGCAGTCAGTGAAAGTAAAGCACTCTTACGCAGACACAGGCAGTGCTCCAGTAACTGGCATCTTCACACTGCTCTGCTCCTGCCTTGAGGAGATTCCTGCCTTGAAGCTTCAGTCCCTGGAGGGCACACATACTTAACCTCCAAGTTCTTAAAATCTCAGTCAGTACTCTTAGTCAGTACCGTTGCATACTGAAAAGCCTCAAAAGCCTGATGATGTAAAGACATATCCTGCATCCTCCTGCATTAAGACACTCTTACCTAACCATTAAAAAAGTATACATAAACACACACATATATATGTACTTCAATGAGAGTCTTCCCTCGCAAGGCCATACTATTCGCAACCATTCCAATCTGCTTGCATAACTAAAATACTACCTTCTTTCAGGACTTGCACTACTTAACCACTAAGACACTAATTATCTCTTTAAGCCACAAGGATCTTTTCCACAAATCCACCTGTGGAAACCTTCACTTTCCTGTTTTGCTCTATTCCGATGTCCCACTGCTTCCTAGAATCTTATTCTGCTCTGATCCTCATTCATCTTCAATCTATTCTACAACCTTCCTACAAGTCTCTGTTCACTTCTACTCCTTCTCTATGCCTGCAGAGTCTCCAGATAGCTCCATTTCCTTCAAAATACTCTAGTTTTACTTAAAACAGGAAAACTTTGCCTGTTGTCTCAGCAGCTGACATCTCTGCTGAAAAAGCAGAAGAAAATGCAAAGTTGCCTGAACAACAAAATTGGTAAGATCATAAAACATTTTTATTTTCTTTCTGATGGATTGTTTTATGGGCGCCTAAAGGTAGGAATGACATAAAAGTCATTATACAGCAAGCTGGTCTATTTCTAAGGACACAAACTGTTCCTTCAAGGCAGGAAAGCAGCCACCGCCTCTGGCTTTCTGGTTTTAGCTCTCCACATGCCAGGCCTACCATGTTTCTTCCCAGTTTGTGGGCTGAAAATTCACGACAATACTCATCAGAGGTACTTATCTTACTCTACAAGAAAGCAACATTTTTCATATCAGAGATGCTCCTCCCTTTACCAACAAAGACATATCTCAAGCAGTGGCAATATTTTTTTCTCCTCTCAAACAAGAAAGATTTTTCTCCATTGAATTAAGATAACTGGCTAGATAGACCTAAAATGCTGAGTCCTCAGGATCTAAAGATCCTTTGCTACCTCTCTATCCCAATTCACCTAGCACATCCTATAACTCATTTAAGCAGCCCCATACCTAAGGGGTTACACTTCAAAATCTCTTCGACCACATCGAGTATGGAAGCAAGCAATTCACCAGTCCTCCAACTCCAATACAACACTTCACAGAAGCAAAATTGCAGGAGAATTCTTGTTTGCAGAGCAACATAAACACTCCCAGAGATTTCAGTTCATTAAAAGGAAAATGCTTTTTTTTAGATGCTGATCAGTGCTCACAGATAAGCAGGTACAACCTCTTGAGACAATACAAATCCTGTCACTGAGTTCTAGCTACTCTCATGAAGGTACAAGCATTTCTGAGCTTAGTCATCAGTACCCCCAGCACCCTATCTTCTCTCTTTGACTATCAGCAGCTTGTTACCAGCAGTGTTTAGCAATCCTCTTCCAGACAGACTGCTGGGTTTCAAACAGGGCCATGACAGATTCAGTCACAAAGGTTGAAGACTTAGCAGCCTTCAGCTACCCACACTGACCTACCACTTGTTTCCTCCTTAACACCCATGTAATCATGCTGAGGAAACGTCTACCCCATAACTTCACATACCACACACCAGCTATTCCAGCAGTATTTGCAGTAACAGCCTAAGCTGAAGTTTGCTATAGTTCCAGAGCAAATATACTGTTTGTTCCGCTACCCCTACTGCAGAGTCAGGAACAACTGGCAGCACAAACAGGAGGTGGTAACTGCTTGTGTTACTACAGTTAAACATAGGGGCTGGAGAAGCAATGACAGACGTGGGTTGCAAAGATGAAAAACATTCAATATACCACAAAAACATAATGCCTCGGTTGCAACAGCAGCCAGTACAGGACTCAAAATGGACAGAAGCAGCAAAGGAATTGTCAAATGGCACAAGGTGATACCGAGCAAACTTTCAGGATTTCTCCCATGAGACTAGGAACAAAACCAAACTCTTCCCAAATGACTGGCTCAAACAGATAAATAGGAAATACTTAGTGACAGAAGGAAGCTGCATGAAAGAGATAAATAGGTATCAACACAGCAGGCAGCAGTTATCAAGGGACACCAGGGTGGTGATGAGTCAGAACCTAGACTGAAGTTCACAGATGTTTTCTCTTGAAGAACAAACCACACCATTCAGCACTCCTCCTGCTTTCTTCTAGAATGAAGCTCCTATGAGTTTCCCTATCTTTCTCATCCTAGCCCAAGGAAATAAAGTGAGTTGGACCAGACACCTCAAGTTAAAGCAGCTCATTCTCCTGCTAGCAATAAAGTCCAAGAATTGAAAGCCCCTTAATACCAAGTGTATGCAATACCAGTTTTGCTAGCAGAAAAATTCAGGCATTGGATAAAAATGCAGAAGTCTGAGGATTCCATCAGGTCTTCTCCCAGTTCCCACTCTCTGAAGACCAAAATTTGGTAGGTGGCAAAATTCCCCTCAGACACCTTTAAATACTTCATTATGAATCCATTCCTCTCAGATTCTGTTCCTGTGTTCCATTTTTTGGAGGAGAGGAGAAAGTTCAGACTAAATCTGTGATCTGTCACATTTCAGATTTCAAGGTTTTACACCAGATTTTATAATGTTTAGAACAGATACAGAAGCCAAATATGCTTCCCAGTTCCTCCCAAAGTTACACACATTCATAAAACGCACACAGGAAAGATTTTACAATTTTTCTAAGCACATGAAACAAAAAGCAGCAGTATCCAATGGAGTACATTCAGAGTCCTGCTCTGTGATGAGCACTTTTCTTGATTAAAGGCAAAGGATTTTTGCATCAGCTTCCTCTCAGGCAGCCTCACAAAACTCACAAGTAGCATCTCTCTCTGCATTTTAATTAAATATTTATTCTAATGTGGGGTTTTTTTGTTCTTTAGTTATTTGAGGTTAAACATTGTAAAAGGTACAGGGATCTCTTCAAGCACAGTGAAACATATGAAGCCGATCTCCCTTTCAAACTAAGGGCATTCATCTTTCCCAAATACAAGGAGCAAAATGAAATGGGGAATAGAGACGGATCTCAGACTATTCCACACAAGGAAAGTTTAATGGGAATCCTAACTCACAGCCACTTATATTAAATGGTAAAAAAAAAATTTAAAAAATCACACATTTCTCATGGTACGGCAGTAAATGTAACTCTACTTACATGCAGGTCCTTTTGATTTGCCAAGTGAACCTAGGACAGACAAAAGGCAAAATCAAGATTGCTATTATGCTTGCTTTAGTTCACCATTTAACCATTAGAACTGGTTAAAATTAAAAATGTTTTGAGGCTTCTTGAGATCCCTGTAACTCTCCTTCAAGTCAGCTGCTTAAACAGCACTACCTGTTATCAGTGTAGTAACAGTGTATATATTATTACTAGAATAGTCTAAGTCTGAGCCCATCTGCTTCCTAGCCACCTTTGCAGCCTGGACATTACTCTTCTCAACATTCTCTTCTGCTCTATGCTCTCTAAAGAGACAGGAAAACAGAACTGCACTTTAAACTGCTTCCCCTTCTCTCCATGGAGAACTACATACTTCTTTGGGCTGATGTTATAATTTCTTGAAATCCACACTTACATGAAGCATGCATGTTAGAATCAAGACCGTCTGTTCATGCACGACACTTCCCACATTTCTGCTTGGCCATCCAATATTATAGCGTCCTTGTTCTCATGACCACTGAATTGATCCCTAGCTGTAACAGTGCCTTCCTTTCAGTTGCACACTTACAGACAAAGGAAATCTCTCCTTTGCAAAGATTCCCAACAAACAGGAACAAGTCTGAATCTGCTCAATGACTGGAGTGTGCTCTAACAAGCTGTTCTACGCAATGCAAACAAATAACAGCGGTATCCAAGAGCTTCTTTGCAGAATAACATTGGCACTGAAAAGACCCTAGAATAGCAAGCAGCAGATAGGCTACATTTGAGTCAGAGACAACACTCGGAAATGAAGTCATTTCAGTTTATTCCAGCTCAATTTATCACTTCAAATGGCAATCCTGAAAATTAAACAGCTAGTTTTATAGCATTTCACATGTGACCATGCAACAAAAATCAGGCTGCATCTAAATATAAATAGACTTAGATTTGCTTGCATAATTATTAATTTTTAAAGCTTAATATTTAAGCTTTCTCCTTTATAGGCGTTGATATTGGCTTAATTCAGGCTAGCACTTTTATGAACACCTTTACTTGCTTTTCCCAGCACCAGGTGATGCTATTATCAATAACAAAAGGCACAACCTATGTTTTTTATAGGTTTCTGACAGAGCTGGTTATGAATCCAAGAGAGATTACACCATTTGGAATACAAATGATAGGAAGCTTGCAGAGTATTTTAGAGACTATGCTGTTAAAATTTAATGAACAACTTATTCCAATCCACTGTCTTCCTTCCAAAAATAGCCTGGCCAGACAGGAGAACCATTTAAAATGATATAAACACAAGGCCTTTGAGAGCTTGGGAATAACTTTAAGGGCCAGAGATGGGAGAGCTAAAAAAAAAAATTTAAAAAAAATAATCACAGCAACAAAGGAAGGAGAAGCACTATCTGTAGGAAAGCGGGAAAAGAAAATGGTTGCTGTTGCTCCGCTCCAACCCTTCAAAAATTCCCCGTCTCTATCTATTAAGCAGCCTGGCTGTCAGCTACATTCCAGATGAATCCTCAAAGAAAACAGAAGAGACAAAGAACTAAGCCTCAGCATTTCACATCCTTGCTTTCCAGGTCTCCTTGCCTGCTCTTTCTTTCATTATTTCTCCCAGCTAATCTTGGAGAATTTGGCAGATGGGGGGAAAAGGAACAGTGATAAAGCTTAAAAAATATACATTTCTGAACAGCACTAAAGTTTCCATAAAACCTCCTCTTCTGACATAGCTTCATTGCTTGCCCATGACCAAATGCTACATTTGTTTTGTGTTAAAATATGTGCAGCAGGTTCTTTTTACATTCATGGTTATCTTCCTGTGAAAAGGGAACAGTTTCCCCAGATTCTGTAGTGTGCTTAGTGACTAAGCAACTTATCATACTCATGGCACTTCAGGATATTTGGATAGACTGAGATAAAATGCTGAAGATTTTTCTTAAAAATCCATGCATAAATAAAATCCATTTATTACTAAAGGACAGATCAGATGCTTGCTGACTGGAAATTAGTCTGCCCTCTGCATTAACCACGTGGCAAAGAACACATTTCTGCCCAGAACATGAATATCTCTCTAAGCCTCCTGGAACAAAAGCAACAGAATTTCTAAACAGCAGAAGTATTGCAATACAATATACACTATATGGTTTTAAACACATGAATCACAAGCTCTGCTTTCTCACTCAGAGCTGAGCCAGTCATTGTCTCCATGCTTGTCTGTCTTTTCATGAGAACATTATTCAGCTTTTGTAGCAATTGTGAGCATGTCAAATTGGCCCCACATTCAAGATAAGTATTATCACCAGGAGATTTATTACAATCTCATGCTTCATGTTAACTTCCCCTTGCTTTCCCTGCCCTGAATGATTTTGCCATGTAAAGTAATAAAGTGAGGATGGTGGGGTGGTTGGGGGACAAAGATGAGGAAAAGATGTTTTTGCCAAGCACCTCACCACTACTCTTTGTCCCTCCATCTGGCTTTCTGCCGACTTACTTATTAATATTACTCACGGCTGGCGTGCTGCTGCAGGTGCAGTTCTCCTGGACCATGACGCATCACTGATCACCCCCACCCCTCCTAGCAACTGACAGCTGGGTTGCTACCTCCCAGTCTCAGAAAACCTGTACATGGAAGTGCTCCTCTGCAAACCCATCTCCTTCCCCAGTATTTTATCCCCTGCACATCTTGCCTTCTGCTATGATCTTGTACTCCCCTCTACATTCACTCACTTTCTCACTCTTTCTCACTTCCCCTGCGGGAAACGGTTCATGCCTAGCCACAATAATCCTATGGAGCCGATGCCTTGATCGGTTTACCACAGCTGGTTTCAGATCCTGAAGCAAAAGGAACACAGAAAGGGAAACAATGCAGAACCAATGCAGAACCACTCTGGGGTCTTCTGACATGTTTAACTATTGCTTTAGTTAATGTGACTGGACGCTTCAAAAAAGACTTGCCAGTATTGTGGCTGCCTTCAGCCCCAAGCAGCACAAAGCATTTGCATACTGATTACAGACTCAGTTGAAGATGCTGCAGTGTGTATTGGAGTTTCCAACTGAGATGAGATGGTACACTCGAGTACCAGGCTGGGAGGCATATCTGATAGGCCTACATCTGAAACGGGGCAGTGACATAATCACCAATAACAGCAAGACTGGTAAGAACAGGGATAGACCAGACCCAAAAAGACCATGTCCCTTTCCCACTCTCACTATCTGACCCTGCCAATTTGCCACTACTCTGCCCCTCCACTTTATCACATGCAAAGCCAAAATCAGGCCAGAAAGACATAGAAGTCTGGGATATCCGATTTCCACAATCTCTCCTTTTCGAGTCAAAGAGTCAGAAATGCTACAAGGAGATAAACTCCTCCTACAGCAGTTTCCAGGACTAGCAGATTTTCCCATACAGGATCACCCCACCTTCAAGTGCATCTGGCAACTAACATTTATTCTGCTCTACCACAGAAAGGTCAATTAAAGCTTCAGTGGTGTTAAAGAGAGTCAGTCATGGGACATTTTCATTTCAGGTGCCATGATGTGTGAAACAGGACTTTTTACACTTATTTCAAGAGCTGAAGTTTTGTTTTCAAAGGCAAGCTGTTGTTCTGCATTGCAACAACTGCTGAAGTCAAATCTACGTGCCTTTCTGGGACTAACCTCCTTGAAAGTTCTGTGCAAGAACTCAAAAAGTTATCCCTTCCATCCCATGCCACTTATGATCAGGCACCTCTCTACAGACAAAAACTACATCATGGCATGTCTGAGAAAAGATGTATTTCATAGCATAGTAGGTAAATAAGCACATACTTCACATCATTTACTACCCTGTGAATATCTGGTGTATTTTATTCCTCCACTCATTTCTAAAAGGCAGCTCCTCTCATCCCTGCCAATATCTTACATGTCATCCCATTGCACGACTATTTACATTATTTACAACACTTCAGAACATTAAGAAGTTAGAGAGGAGAGGGGAAATACTTAAGCTGCAAAGAGAATACAGTAGAAGGGTGCAGTTAGTGGATGCCGAGATGTCAGTAGAGAGCATGCAAGGAAACACTGAACAGATTAATCAACTGTGCAAAGAACTGAAGACTGTCTGTGCTTCCAAAACTACTTCACTTAAGCAGTTGCTACAGGGCATACAGATAACAGTGTCTACGTGAGCACCTCACTCAACCAAAAGGTGGTCTATGCTCTTGAGACACTAGGAGTGCCCCCAGCTGTAGTGAAGGAGTGGAGAATGGAGGGTAAAAAAGCTGGGGAAATCAAAATGACAGGGTAAGGGACAAGCACGAATACCAAGACTCTCTCAGTTCAGACACTGCCCTCTGATTAACAAGTAGTGATGGATTTTTTTCTGTGAGCACTAAAAGATGTGTACAAATACAACAGTCATCACCAGATTCATCATATAAATACAAGACTACCTCCATATTTATACATCTCCCCCTCCCTGAAGCATATGCAAAGGTTTCACTTACCTGTGGCCTGTGCTTCCAAGATGAAGGTATCAAAGATAACTAGCAGAAGAAATAACCCATGGCTAGTCAAGGCAAGGGACGATCCTGTGTCGCTCTTTGGTGCTACCATTCCATGGCACATCTTTTACTCACCAAAGTTTCTTTTTGAAAACAAAGACCTGGTTGATCAGGAACACCTCAGTCTGCAAAAACAACAAAGAAGGAAACAGTTAAGTGTTGAGGCAAACACCTACAACATCCGGGGAGGGGAGGAAAAGGGGAAATTCAGAAACAAACCAGCGTGACCTTTTGCATGTTCTAACATTTAGGAATTTTATACCAAGTATTCACAGTTCACAAGGTAACAGGAGCAGAAAAAGCAATCTTCTGCATAGGAAATGTTAAAAGGAGTTGCATTGCAGAAAGACCAGAACTTCTTACTCACCCTCTAGTATTTCAGGTGTGAAGACTGCCTAGCTTACAATTAATTTTAGCTTCTCGAAACTTTCAAGACAACACCAGAGGACACAGCATCTGAAGAATTTGTTTCAAAATAACTTCAAGAGAGCCAACTCTTCTACACCTCCACCACTTTTCAGAGGGTCTCCAGGACACAACAGGCTGTACTAGACAGCCAGGATAAATTAGTCAAGTGCTACTTCAGCCACCTTGGAGAGGCACAGCAAACCTGACAGCCAGCCAGTAGGCAGGCAAACACACACTTATGAGGAAGAATGTAAATCAGCTTGCAAACCTCACGTATAATGTTCTGACAGTTCAGAACATAGCAATTAAAATTGCAGGATGTGACACTGCTCATACCTTAGGATTGAGGGATTCAGTCATTGCCTATCAGGCACTGCCACAGCAAAACTAGACTCATACACAATACTAAGTGCAGATGGGAAATCAAGAAAGCACAAAGCTGAATCCCTATTTTTAATGAAGGAGAAAGACAGCAGAATACATGTCCCACCAATCTAGCATGGTTTTAGTCTGCAAGACCTCCAATGGTAACATTGGACATGGATGAATGACAATGTCACGCATAACTCATGAACGTTTGGACTAAAAATCTGCATGCACCTATTTTACAAAGGAAGAAAGAGAAAATTGGGATAAAGACAACTGAGTGAAAGATGGACTAAAAAAGAAACAACACATCCCAAAACACAAAAACATCCAAAAAAAATCCCCCCCCCCCCGAGACATCTGAACACTTCTGTTATGCTATTCATACACAAATATCTAAAGGGACGGGGGGAATAGCAGAAATTAATGTTTCTTTACACTTGACCACAGAAATACTTCTAATTTTGAGGGAAATCCTATTCAACTGCAGCTTCTTCAGTTAAATGGATAGTCATGCTAAAGTGGGATTTTTTTTGGCCAAATTTCCCACAGAAATTCAAAACTGCTGGATAACTAAACAAACCTGAGAGGTGCAGAGGCAGGTATTGTACTCTTTTGTACCCTGTGAGAACAGATGGGAGACCCGCATTAGTGCTCCTACTACTAGGAAAAGCAGTATGACTTTCAGATCCTTTAATACTTCTAAGATGAAATCAACATGCTGGCACAGACCAGAGAAACACATGACAAACAGCCACAACTCACATTTCCAATTACTAGGGAAAAAAAGAAGCTGCATTATGGGAAGGAATATGTAGAGTTTTCGTTGAACCTGGAAGTCACCCTAAAGGTTTACTGGGTTCCATGCCACTACTTTGCTCATATTTACTTCACAAAAGGGTCATCTTTAAAATTTGCATCTTTCAAGTCAATTAGTCTCTAGCAAAGCGGAATTCTTTGTCTGCATACACCTCTGCCTTGAAATGTCATTTCAAGATTAGATTTAAACTGCCACATGGCAAGTCTGGAGTTGATGCTACAATAAACTCTGTCTCTGCTCCTTTTGTTTCTTGCTTCATTTGGAGGGGGAAGAAGAGAAATGAAGCTATCCAACTCTATGCACTGCCTATAGATTTCTCATGTCTTCCACAGATGAGGAGACAATGCTTTGTTCATCAAACTCCACCCAAGCAGAAAGGATGCTGCCACTCACCTGCTAGAATTTCTTCAGCAACAATTAGACCATGGTGTAAAAATTACTCCTCTGTCAAGAAAGCCAAGTCAGCTAGTCTGTATACCTGCCCCCTCCTCTCAAGTCAGATTTCCCACATGGATGTTTAAGTTCATGTTCAATCAGAATAGGCCAGCATCTGGCCTATACTCCATGCCAACAGCTGTCTGTTTTCTGAGTCGCTCTTCTACATCAAATAATAGCTCTGACAAAGCAATGTGTGATCTTCAGCAAATGGCCCTTCCGATTAGGTCAAGACAGGTCCATCCTCCTCCTTCCAATTTAATGGAGCCTCATTAGTATAACCAACTCCACAAGCCTAGCCAAGGTATCTTTTAAAGATAGCCTTCCCTGCTTTTGGAACAGTGCTTGCTGGGTGACATCATTGGCCAGTAGGAGAGGCAGGGAAGAGGGCATATGCAATCACCAGAGAATTGTGTGCTACCTTGCCCCAGAGGCATTTTCCTCTCCCAAAGATTGCACCTGGAAGCCAGCAGTCCAATTCTTGTCTCTGAACAACAAGCAAGTTAGAGATACTTCAAACAAGAATATCTTCTAGGGGAATCAATTGTTGCTTATTCTTGATTCACTTAACAGACTTCTCTAAAGCACAGTGTTGTTTCTCTCCTTTCTTCTAAAGTCGGCTATGGTTTCTCCATCTCTTTTCTGCTACCAAGTCATTTGAGTCCCAGATAATTTGGGATCCTGTCTGCTTGTCAGAGGCACAGGGCTGCCCCACAAGGAATGTTGTAAATTGCCGCTGCTAGCCTACAGCAACATCCCACCAAGCAGATTTAGTTCATTGTGGGATTTGAAGGAGATACAAAGGCAGCAAAACTATTTAGTGGAAGATAGCATCAATAAACCCCTCAGAATTATTAGGAGACAACAGGCACAGGTCCTGCCTGACAGGATCCTCCCTTGGGCTTCAACAAAGTTACAAGACTTGTTCCCAGTCTTAACTTTTCCTTAGCAATACTAGAAGATGAAAGAGATTCTGGCTAGATAAGAAGGTATCCTTTCTTCCCAGAGCGGGAGCTGGTAGTTGGGAAGCTATTTAGACAGTCATTCAATTCTCTGAAAGTTGACTATAGTTTTAGCACATTTCTTATACCTACATCTCAGGTGAAAGCAGCTTTCATACTAACTCATCAGGCCTCCAGCTCCAGAAACTAACTACTGTGCACTGCAGAGCACACGCCTTCCTCGGAGACATACTCCCAGGGAGACAGCTTAACAATTCATGGGTTCAGGTGAATCAAAATGATTCCCTGTCTACACACAGCATTAAAGAACAGACTGGTTTCTTTAATAGCTCCTAGAAATGATGCTGCAAAGCTACAAGCTTGGGGAAGAGTGTCTGGAAAGCTAACCAGTGGAAAGGAACATGGGAGTGTTGGTCAACAGCTAGCTTAATATGAGCCAGCAGTGTGGCCAGGTGGCCAAGAAGATCAACAGCATCCTGGCTTGTACCAGAAAGTGTGGCCAGCAGGAGCAGGGACAAGATTGTCCTCCTGTACTATGTGCTGGTGAGGCTGCACCTCAAATCCTGTCTGTGTTCAGTTTTAGGCCCCTCACTACATGACAGACACTGAGCTGCTAGAGCACATCCAGAGATGGGCAACAAAGCTGGTGAAGGGTCTTGTAGCACAAGTCTTTGGAGAAGTAGTTGAGGGAACTGGGACTGTTTAGTCTGGAGAAGAGGAGACTGAGGGGAGACCTTATTGTTCTCTACTACCTGGAAGAAGGTTGTAAGTGAGGTGGGTGTTGGTCTCTTCTCCTAAGTGACTGCAAAAGGATCAGAAGAAATTGCCTCAAGTAGCATCAAGGAAGATTTAGATTGGATACTAGACAGAAATTTCTTTACTGAAACAGCAGTGAAGCATTGGAATAGGCTGTCCAGGGAAGTACTGGAGTGATCCTCCCTGGAGGTGTTCAAAAAACATGTAGGCATGGCACTTCAGGACATTCTTTAGTAGCTATAGTTGGTGTTGGGCTCACAGTTGGACTTTGCGATCTTGGAGATCTCATCCAACCTTAATGATTCTACCATTGAGGCAGAAGGCAACACAGTAGCATAACTGTATGGAGTGAGGACAATTCACATGCCACAGCCTAGGCTGGAGGGTTATGGGTGGATTAAGCTTAAATAGAGACGTTTTCAAAGACAGTACTTATCATTGGCCAATAGTTCCCATAAATACGGTAAGGAGCAGAGAGGAGATTTTTGTCTGTTAGCAGCATGTCAGTCAATAGAGGTAAGGGTTTTCCTCCCTTTTTAATGTGCACTTTGAAAAACACCTACTAAATACAGATAAGAAAAAAACCCATCCTCTATGGCCATAAAGTCAATAGCCTAACACCCTCTCAGGGAATGCTATGAACAAGGAAAAATGTACTTACTGCTCCCAGGCTACAGTCATCCCCAACTCTTCTTTTTTTGAAATCTCATCATCAAGCAACCTTCCCAGTGATGCTTCAGCGTTAGTCCCCCTCACCACACAGCCAGCCCCACTCACACGACGAGTAGTCTGCTTCTACCTGAACTCCCTAAAACATACAGCAGCTCACAGTGAAATCATGCAGGCCAGACCTTCCACTCACTCTTAAATCACAATCAGCCCTTTCTGAAGGCAACACACTCACATATGGCAGGAGCTTTACTAAACTAAGCTATTTGGGAACCTCTGCCATTTATATTCTAGACCTTTAGAAGCTGCCAACTCATATCCCTCAGCCCAAGACTCTTTTGTAAGCATGCACATATTTTCCCAGAATTATGACTATTTTTCTGATTTTCCCCCATTTTGTCACAGCAGGACTCCTAGGTCCCCATGAAAAAAATGTTCTTTAGAAGGTCATATGCTCAGGACATGAGAAAGAACCAGATTCAGGTAATTCTGGTGCACCAAGGACATGGGATGTCAGAGGAGTGGACTGGACAATCTGAGGCTCTCCAGCTGCTCAATATGCCTGGCATAGCTATGTCCTGTGTCACTGTTGCTGGAAAGGAGTTTTTAAACCTGGATTCTTCACAGTTTATTTAGGGAAGTGATCAGTATGTTTGGAACGCTACTGGCTTCCTTTTAAATACCATACTTGAAACTTGCCAAAAGAAAATTAGTTATCCTCACTGTTTTATCCATATAGTTTCCTCCTCACAGAATAATACTCAGAAATTGTTTGCTATCTCTTGAATGCACACAGTGAAGAGCTTGGCAGCAGGAAGAGTGATGGGTGTGCACAGCATAACTTTTGAAAGGCTAAGCACAAGTATTGTTCTTGTCTCACAGTCACATTGCAGATGGAACCTAACATGAGCACTGCATTTCAGAGAATTCAATCTTCACTTAGTTGCTTAGTATTCTTATTCTGCCTCCTCTCAATAAGCAGTCAAGCTTTAAAACAAAAAAGTCATCCTCTTGCCTGCTTAATAAGAAAAATTACAGAAAAATCAAGTCCAAGCATCAGCAAAGGAAAGAAATCCCTAATTCTACTTGGTTAGCTCTAGCTAAACCAGTTTAACTGAAAGGATTTAAAACCAGAACTGTATTTTTAACATTTTGGGATAACTTTGCAGTTTAACTGTTCAGTTAAACTAGACACAGAGAAAAATAAAGCAGGTTTTTAAACTGCAGGCAGTTTAGAAAAATCTTAAGCATCTGACTTTCCAGCATGGCCAACTCTCAGTTACCCAGGATAATTGGAAAAGGTGGAAAAGGAAGAGAGGAAATTAGAAAAACTAAACAACCTGCACAGCACTTCCCCCTGCACCTGCCTCTCCAAGTAACCAGACGATTTAGAATATGTGTGTTTGGCAGCTTCATTTTACACCTTCATCTTTGAATTATTAAAAGGTAGATTTTTGCACAGCATAAAGCAGATGGCTGAATTGCACATATGCCCTGCTACAGAGAGGAATCACTAAGGCAGACCAAGCTGTTTATTCCAGACACTTGAATCGGCACACATGCTCTTGCAAAACAAGACCTGACTGCAAACTGTAGTGGGACCTGAATTGTAAGGTTTCCTTCCTCATTCCCCAACAGTGCCACAGGGTTTGGCCTATGACCTGCAAATTCAAATGTTTCTTTCACACAAATATCTTAGTTTAGATTTCACCTCCTCCCATGAAGGTTTCTAACACACTAGCACAACTGTTGGTAATGAAGAACTCCCATTTTTGAGAGAGAACATCAGAATACACTCAGGAAGAAGCTTGCTGGACAGTCTACATTCTGAAATTCCACTTTAAACTCTGATAAATGGGCAAGTGCCTAATCTTCCACAGCCTCACTTAAGGCACACTTAAGCTTTAAACCAGGAAATTGGACGAATTTCTCACAGTTCCTTACAACTGGGAAAGTAATGCCAACATTCCAACCTCAAGTGAATAAACCTTCAAGATTCACCAATTTGATGGCTTATTCCCTAGCTTCCTCCTTTCTATCCTTCCTATCACTTTAGTCCCGGTTGCATCTAGATCATGCTTTTGCACCCCTCCTTTGTTTGCCTCCTTATCTCATTTGACATTCCTCAAGAAGTCACCCTGAGGTTAACTGATCATATTCTTCTGGAGCGTAAAGGCAGAGACCACTTCCTTCCTCCATCCGTTTCCTTTCCATGCTAGCAGTTGGGTGCAAGCCTTTGTATATGAGCTTAGACTCACAGAATCACCATCAGGTTGGAAAAGACCCACTAGATCATTGGGTTCAATCATTCCTATCAAACACTAAACCATGCCCCTCAGCACCTCGCCCACCCGTCCTTTAAACACCTCCAGGGAAGGTGACTCAACTACCTCCCTGGGTGGCCTGTTCCAGTGCCCAATGATCCTTTCCATGAAAAATTTTTCCTAATGTCCAGCCTGAACCTCCCCTGGAGGAGCTTGAGGCCTTTCCCTCTTGTCCTCTCCCCTGTCACTAGGGAGAAGAGGCCAGCTCCCTCCTCTCTACAACCTTCTTCCAGGTAGCTGTACGGAACAATGAAGTCTCCCCTCAGCCTCCTCTTCCCTGCTGCGGCCCAAAGAGAAACAAACAGCATGAGGATACTCCCGAGTGGACCAAACAGGCTGCAACTCCAGTCACCAACAGCCACACCAGTCTTCTAAATAAACCTGTGCACTGTAGCAGTAAATTCCATCTTCCCCACATACAAGCTGTGAACTTCCATGCACCAGTAGGAAGGAAAAGCAGAGCCATGGAGGTGTAGGCCAGGGAGTTAGGTTAATGCATGTAATGTCACTGTAAGGTGGATTTCTGTGCCATTACAAAAATGCTTATAGCAATGGGGTCACACCACTAGTGAATGAAGAGAAAACAGCCATTAAAAAAAAAGTGTCAGATTTTCTTTAAGAAATCTTACTTGTTTGGTTTGGTTTTTTTGAAAAAAAAAAACATACTGGCATCTATGCAATGGGAGAAAGCAGGGGCTGGGGAATAGTGGAAAATACTACATTTTACGTGCAATCTTTCCCAGTTTTTTGGGTTCTGGATTTTTATTTTTCTTTCTTTTTAAATGTGTCTTTATTTAGAAAAGTATTCCCTTTGGAAACTATTGTTTCAGCGTTTTTCCCCTGTCACACTGCATCGGAAAGGCTAGGTTTCATATTTTGAGCTTTAATCTGTACAACAGCACATTTACAGAGGACCATATGCACAAAATGTTCCAGAATGCTTTCCAAAAATAATAAGTCCTAAAAAAACCCTCACAGTAAACTGAAATGGATTCAGGGATGGAGCACAAAGAAAAGCTGTGCAAAGACAGAACCTCTTGAAACCACATACAAGCTTGAAACGTTACTTTCAGCAAGAACAGTGTTCTTGAAACAGCACTGGGTTTGTATACACTTGTATATCCAGGATGCTTTTCTTATTTATGCAGCTGCGTTAAGCTGTTTCAGGAAATACACCACAAGGCTCATGACCAGTAAAGGCTTATTTTATAATCCCTCACATCTAGAACGTGCAACTCCTCATCCTTACCACTTGTTGGGCTTTCGCTTCAACTGATGTGGCTAAAAGCATCAGTCTGATACACATGCAGCTGTGATACCACCAGGCAGCACAGCTATTTGAAAAGGACATCCATTTCAGAAATCTTTCTTGAAGCCCTCTTGCATAAAGACCAAGGAACCAGTACAGTTCCTTACTTATCACATTGGAAGAGGTAGGGACGCTTACATCTATTCCTAAAAGCACAGTTATGAGACACAACACGAGCTCAGAAGATGCCAACCCAGATATTAAAACATTCACTTGCCCTCTCCCAACAGATGACAATTGCTCTGATAAAAGTAATGACTGCACAGTTTCTAAAGAAAGTTCTCCAGAATAGACATTCTAATAATATCAGAACCTTCCAGTCTAGCAAATCCTTGGTGTTTGGATGTCTGTCAGCACAAAATTCTTTTCAGAGCTAAACACAAACAAAAGCTCTGAGAAATAAAACTGCCCCTTAAGTCCTCTGAAAACTTCATCTCCCAAACTCAGAATGTTAAAAAGCACTGTTTCAAGACTGCGATTCTAACACAGCAGAGAACTGCTTCAAGAGATCTCACTAAGTGGCAGGGGAAGCAGGCCTTCTAAAAGTCTCAGCATCACAGCTTAGTTTTGCATCTACTAGCTCACTAGTTCCCTTTTCTTTTTTAGCAAAAAAGTTACTGGATTTTTCCTATTGCTTTTCTTATTTAAGATGCACTGTGCTAACATTCAGCACATATGTACTGCCACAAATCCTCACTGTGGCAGGGACCAATCACAGTGACATAGGGCATGTTTCGCTCCAGAAAGCCCAGTCACATCACTCTTACCAGCATAAAACCGAAAGAGGAAATTTTAATGTTGCCATTCAAACCCCTTGCAACTAGAAAACTGTACGACAAGTAGTATACCACCTGCATATGGACTCGCTCCTGCGAGGCCATGGTTGAAGGCAGCTGCAGAAGGTGGCCTGGGCAGGCTCCCCAGCTGGACATCCTCATCAGCACTCACCCCAATATTCTGATGACTTCAGACTCCAGGCAAGGTGCCATAAATTAATCTCAGATTCAATACTCAAGGGCTGAGAGAAGAGTAGGTGGGAAATAGTCATCCTAATAGCTCCCTTTCTTATAAATCACTGCAGCAATTACCCATCATAGAGGGCATGTATCACTGCGCAGAAGACCTCCACAGCCTTTTCTCTTTAACTAGGTTCCCTCAACTGGCCATGCTTAATTTGATTTTCTAACAAAAGATCAGTTGTAATTCTGTTCTGCACAATCTAAAAGTTTCAAGCCAGAGAGGCACTCTAAGAAGGATCACTATTCATTATGTCACAGGTGGACATACACAAGCGCTCCAAGAAAAATTCCCAGGACAAATCTAATTCTAACAGCTTGGCAAACCAGCCTCCTGAGACCTACAGCCACCATTTAAGGTTTGCACATTAAAGATTTCCACTATTAAACTGAGGTGGGGCAGAAAAAGCATGACAGAGAAAAGAGCTGAGAAGTTAGAAACTTCAGGATAAAGCCTATGATTGATAAATCCTGTAATTTGAATCTCAATGGAAGGTCAATTTGAATCTTTAACTTCTCCCTCACTCGAGTCAGACACTTCACAAGGCATAGCTGTTAGTGCAAAAAGCATTTTAAAAAATCTGTATGGACACTTGTTTGCTGGAACTAGGGCAGTATAGAGTGGGACACAGGATGCTCTGACCTGTAACACCAAGGGAGAGGAAGCACAGCAAGGGCCTGCTGCACCCATCCTGCAAGCTTCACAGGGATCACTGCTCCCCAAGGAGAAGCCTCTGCCCAGTCACTACAGAACAAAAATTTAAAGCAAACATTAAGCAAAGGGTCTTGAGGCCAAGGAGCACTGCTTACTAGAAACTGTTCATCCTGCAACTCAGTGCCTTGTTTATACAGTGGCAATGGCCCCTCAGCCTTTACTGACCCACAGTCTAGTCTGCGCTTTGTACATCAGCACTACCTCTTTGCAGAACCAGACAGGACCTGTCCCTCTGCCATCCTGCAATAAAAGACTTGTACTACTTCCTTGAATAAAGAGTAACCAGACATCTCCGTGCTGCTGCTCCCACTTCCATTTTGCAGCTATTTGTCCCCTCCACAACGCTAATGCAACATTTATGAGGTTGTTGAGGAAAACAGGTCCTTGCACTAACACAGCTTTCTGGGGAAACTAGGTCCTTGGAACAGGTTCTGGAGCCAGCAGGAGCAGCAGTTGGGGAGAGGTAAGAAATTCCCACCTCAGCTCTGTTGCTGCAGTCTGTAGTTTGTGGAACCACTGACTTAAGTAAGTAGCCTGTACTGTGTGCTGGGCCAAGTAATTGCATAGGCTTCTTGTTTCTAAACCAGCTCAGTCTTCGATCCATGTTAAAATGTGGCAGACGTAATTTGCTATGCATAAAGATGCTCTAGATCTAAACTCTCCCTAAATTAGAGCAGCCTGGTTTCCACGCAGAATTCCGAGTGACAGTGCTCCACGACAGACAAAGGCAACACAGGCTTGCCTACAGAGGAAGTCAAATGAAACTGACATCAAAAGAGCAGAAAAAGTTGTACAAAACAGGACAGCAGAAGTCAGCAATATGGTCTGGCAGTAAATCCTAGTTTTATGCAGCAGTGAGAAAGGCTACAAAGTGCAGCTGCACACAGGCAAGAATCACACACATGCCATTACTAGGTCAGAAGGAGATACACCCAAAAGTTAGACAATACAGGTTATTTAACCTTCTACCTGGCACCTTGGCTTTCTCAGTACACCACTCAGAACTGCATAAGCGTAAGTTCAGTCTACCTCAAAATTCCAGGGAAAACCCTGATCAAATTCCCTCCTGATACTGTGGTGCAAAGACAGAAACCGGCAAATCTGCAGGCAACACCTCTTCACCACTGAGACCAGAAACTAGAGGTGAATCATCCTGCCAGTAACCTGTGCAGCTGCCTCCCTGAAAGCAACGCATGCTAACTGCTGTGTCTTAGCCGAGGGTGAGGGTGCTCCCAACTGCTGCCTTCCTCCTGGCTCTAGTCCTAGCCCTCCACCCGCTGAATGGGCTAGCTACCAGGCAAGCATCCATGAAACAAGTGAGAGGAGGAAGAGAGTAGAGGGTTTTCATTGGATTTCTGCATTTTGTTACTTCTCCAGCATACTTATATTCAAATATCAACACGCTGAGCACATAAATACAAAGGATACCACACATGCTGCCCCTGACACCCCTTCTTTAGGCTCATCTAGCACATACAGTGTCGGGAAGTGGAAGATCCTTCCCCATTCCCCCTAAAAAGAGCATTTTAGGGCAGGAACATTTAACTCTCTGCTATCATCAGGGTAGGAAAACTCTGTCAAGCCACCAGCAGCTAAGTGAACAGTACATCCACTTGGGAAACAGGTCACTTTCTGCTTTGCTTGGAGTTTTGATGTGTCTCCAGGCATTCTGCACTACTACACACAAGCCATCAAACTGTTCATCACGAAAAAACATTCTAACACAGAATTCCTTGTGACTTCTACTCAGCCTCATGGGAAAAACACAGCAACTCCAGATTCAATTGCCTTTAAAGGCAGACATTTTTTTCCCCCAGATACTTTGCAAATAAATATGAAGTTCCTGCCACAGCCAGTAATCTTCAAGCAATTTCCTGTCTCTGGAGACAAGATTCCTTCAGAGTGAATTGATTAAAGATTAGAGTTGGTATAAAGTAAGCTAGTTTAGAAGACATTACTTCATGTTTTTACCTATAACACAGTGGTTCAAGCAGCAGCACAAAGAGATCAACTACAAGAGCTTACAAGACAGCAAAATTAATATGCAAGACCTGCCAAACTCAGACACAAAGATTTAAAACTTCTTTCAACAGCCGAGGATTTTCATGTTCATTTAATCTATCTTCGAGAGAGTTTCTGAAAGGGAATTCACTCTATCCCTTTATTACTGAACTCTTAATATCAAATTTGTTTTCCCCTTTTTGTCTATCTGGTATGCAGTTTAGTCTTTTGAGTGAGAGTCAGCAGTCATCCTCGCCAAAGCTGCTCTCCTTTTGCCTTTGCAGTCTAATGCTTCACTGCAAAACAACAGGATAAATCCATTTGTTCCATCTTCCACTGTTACCAATCTCCTTTTCCTCCAAGGCCAAACATTTCAAATAAAAAAACAAAACATACAGAGACACAAATGTTATTTTCTGCAAATGTGAGGTGTGTGGAGGGAAGCAAAAAGCCTGACATGAGTATCAGAAGCTTGCTCAACAACTCTCTGGCATCTCTTGAAAAGACAACAGGAAACGACAGTACAGTAACAGCACTGGAGCAACAGTTTAAAAGAAAGAACAACCACTTAAGGCATGCTTTGCAAAGACAAAACTGTCTTGCAGAAAAGTCTAAACATTAACAGACTGGCAACTGTCTCACACACAGGTTAACTGAGCTTGTCAATCTTATGCACAAAAAAAATAAAAAATAAATGCATTATGCAGAGTTCCCAGAAGGGCTCCTGCATAGGATGAACTGACAAATTTTTTAGGCTGACTTCACTTATCTTCACTAAATAAACAGAAAAACCCACAAACAGAAACAAACAACAAATCCAGATGTCATCTGTAGCTATACTGTAAAGTTCAGGGAAAGATTGTATTGTGAACATTACGCAGTATCCAGACCAGTTAGTGGTCTGTCATTTGCAGCTGTCTGGGCTTCCATCAGCATCTTAAAAGGCCACTTACAAGCTTCAGTTTGTGAAAAGGCAGGCTTCCATCTGCTTTTATACACACTCTAGCTCACCTAAAACTACTTTTCCTCCTGAATTATGTGACATACAATACAAACTATCCTCTTTGTCTCCTTTTGCACTTGAGGATCGACTCTCCTCATGAAGCAGAGCCACTGTTTCACAGGTAGAAGGAAGTGAGGGGAGGACAAAAAGAAGCCCGCATTGAGGAAAATAAATAGCTCCATTAAGGCTCCACAGGATGCCATAAGGCATATTTTGAGGAAATCACCCTCTTTACAGCATAATATAGAGCACAATAGTTATCAGAAGTTATCATCCCCTTCCCTGGCCTCTAGCAACAGTCCAGAAGCCTCCACCTTCCTCTCCAACCTGCCCTCAACTTCAAATCACACTCTGAAGGCACCAAGTATACCTCCTGGGAATCACTGCCAAGGCTGCTTCACACCGCCCCCACAAATGGAAAGAAATCCCAAGGAAACACTATCACTGGCCCTTTTGAAAGGTAGAACCATTTTTTGGCAAGGACAGCGCCCAACACTTAACTCGTGAGCTATCAAAGTTAAGTTTCATCTTCCCTGCCAAGTACAGCAAGGCTTTATTTACATCAAAGGCATCAACTAGTCTTCACTAGTCCCCTGCAAACAAACTGAATCTGAAGAAACTAAGGACATTTAGGCTACGTTTACTATGAAACAGGTGTAATGGATGGAACTTCAGTTCTTTGAGAAGCATTCCCATCCAGAAATCTTTATTTCTGATCAAAGAAAGCCATTGGGTTTTGCCACTACACCAAAAGCAAGCTTCAGTCTCTGAATTCTGCAATACAAGACATAAGTTACTCTTCCCAAGAGGCAAAGGCTCTGAGGACTCAGGCTTCCTTGCAAACACTACAGATACTTCAACCTGCAAGGAGAAAAGTAGAGCAGGTGATGGTCTGCAGTGTCAACAGTTGCAAGATGCTCAACCTGAAAATTTTGCTTGCTTTCTTCTCTGGGGGAATAAGCTTGACCATCAGACTTCCTTACTGCAGGAAGGACTCCCAGGGTGATGAGAATGAAGAAACGCAGAAAGAGGTAAGAACCAGCCTTGTGAAGGCCATGTCATTTCAGAGCACAGCAATGCTTCATGTCCACTGCACACTCCTGAGAGCAGGCTACAGAGCTCGCCTACAAACTAGCCACTGACACATAACAATATGCAGAGGGATCCCAGTTTACTTCCATGAGCGTTCACTCAGGCCTACACACAAAATGCAAAAAGTTTGTGACTGGTGAATTAAGGCTTAAGCTAGCAATGTGAAAGACGATGCAACAAAAGAAAGATGCACAAAGTACAATAAGACCCTCAGACTTTGCAGAAGTCTAAAAAAAGCTGAGGAGGAGACTGTAGCAGGTTACACTCACATTACTGCCCTACGCTTATCAGTACTGGGAGGGTCGGGTTCATGGAATTAGCTGATGTTAAGGAATTATTTTTTATATTAAGACAACAAACCAAACATCTGCAAACACTTTCACTTCAAGAAGCAAAAAGGAATCTTCTGCTTCTTTAGACAAGAAAAGATTAAATCCCCATCTCCTAGACAAAAATTTTCTTCCTCCATTATTATATGGCAAGAAAAAAGTATGAGGGGAAAAAGGATATCAGGGAAATGAAGCAGTCATGAAGCAGAACTTCAGAGAAGTGATTAATATTATCAATGCTTCTTTTTAAAAACACATCCAACCTGTGGGCTGCTTTGTATAGATGACTTACATAAGAAATTAGTTACCAACCGTCAAACCAGAGCTCTAGCAGCATTCTGGAAGGGTTTTGGCTTACCATTAGCAAGGTAATACAATTATGTTGACTTAAGAAATGCCAGGCCTACCCCTAGCAATGCTTGGCTTGTTCTCCTTGCCTACAAGCAGCCAGCAGACTAAGCAAGCCTATCATTTCAGTAGAATCAAGGTGGACAAGACTAGTTTTTAAATAGTATAAACATGGGCAATAAAGGCTGCAGCTACCACAGGTCTATCTGATCTGTTTCCTTCTGGTTGAATGCTTAGGCACATTTTCTGAAATAGATGACAGCCACATGTTTCCCTACAGCAGGCCATCCTGTGCCTTACAAGGAAAACATTTCTTGTAAGACACAGGAAGAAAAGGTTAGATCAGATTTTAGTTATGGTATCTTTCCAAGCTGTGCAATAAAAAGCCCACTGATATCATGCTGCTTCTTCCTCCACTGCATTCGTCTCCTTCATCCCCATACCTACTGAAAGCCTCTTGGCTGAAACATCATTTCCTATGCCCTTCTCTTTCGCACATGTTTTTTAACATCCTATTTTATATACATTACAGCTAGTTGTTGTGACTCATTACAGAAGTCACTGTAAGGGAAGAGATGCAGGCAGGAAGCATGGGGCACATGCCAAAGGATACGCTTTTGCTTTGGTAAGGTATGTGACTAAGTAAAAGCAACCCCTCACAAACACTTCTTGCCTCATCAGCATTTGCAGGGCAAAGGAAGGCAGAAATCGGAGTCTAAGAATCAGACCACATTGTGCTCGATGCTGTACAAACACAGAAAAATAGAGACTGCTGCTACAAAGATATCATAAGCTACCATTACACGGAGAAAAAAAACCACCTCTTTAATCTGAACCAGAACTGGTTCACTGTGATCTTACTCTCACAGTAGGTTCTTGCAATGGAAGAAATCCAGAGCTATATAGTCTACTGCAAACATGCAGTGAAAGACGCACTATGCCACTTCTTAATGCTTTCTTTGTTCATTACACTGGATTCAGAAGATCGAAAAGGAAATTAAAAGGTCACTCAGATACATGAGCTATTTTTGTCCCAGAACATGCCAATAACTTGGCTCAGAAGCAAGAATTAAAGAGCAAGACTGCCTGGAAACCAGCTTCCCTCAAATCCTTATCAGTAAATATTTAACTCCTTTTTTATTTCTGTAGCTACAAACACTGTCATGAGCTTATATTTATTAATTCATAAAACTAGATTTATGAAAAGTGTAAAGGCTAATACTTTCCTTACTAGTGGCTCTCCCTCTCCAGTTCCCAGTTCTTTCCTCTCATCTTCAGGTCTTAACACAGTCTCACAGCTGCTTTCATTTCTCTTTCCCTCTTCCTTAAAATTACTATCACACTTCCTTACCCTCCCTGTACACACTCCAGTTCACACTTGGAGCAAGTCTTCCCTCTCCCACAGTTCCTTGTGCTATTTCCTCAGCTGAGCTCATTAACAATGTCTCCAGGACTTCCCATGACTGAAAAAAATTTGCCCTTGGGCATACAGGAACGAGCTTGTAAGGTTTGGAGGGCAGTTACTGTGTGCATTTTGCAAAGGCCCTGTGCAACTGAAGCGTTAGCAACCCAGTGAGGATTGTGTGGGCACACCACCCCCCCCTTGACAAGGGCTGAGCTATGTTCTCACTGTTCAGAGCTCAGTGGAGAAAATGAGCTGCACACTAGTAATAGCGGATATGTTCCTTCTTGCAAGGGGTTATCACCACCCTGCACCTACTTGCATTAGGTTTCCCCAACCAACCACAACTGGGAACACAGGAATCTCCTGCTCTAGGGAAAAAGGAACAAACTGGCTCCTCTCACACGCCAGACATACTTCCCAAAAATGCACAGGTTTCTTGGCAGGGGTTTTGGTTTGGTTTTTTTTTTTTTTGAGGGGGGAGGAGAAACAGGAGTGGGGGGTATTCTGGTCATTTTTTTTTTTTTTTAACTCCTCCTCAGTTTAGTCATGCCTCCTTATGCACAAGCATACACCCCTCTCCTTGACTGAGATCAAGAGCTGCTGCTGAAGGTATCTTTCAAAGCTCAATAATAGGCCAAAGCATGCTTGCAGCACAGACAACAGGGTACTGCAAAGGAAGTAGAGAGTAAATGACAGAGAAGTGGGACAGAGAAAATCGGTTTACTACATAACATCTCCATCTTGAACACTGATGTTGGGCATCAATGTTTAACCTTTTTGTACATTCTGGCAGCACCTCAAAGACCATGCTAACTTTTGTAATACAAATAACATTAAGAAGAGATCTCTTCTGTTCTTGATGTCTTAGCGTTTATCTGGCCTTTCCTTGTATTTTACTACCCCCACTGCAGCTGTTCCTCTTCCAATAAAGGACAAGATCTAATTGCTGCCTTCTTGCAACCTTGTAACTGGCCGCAGTGGGAATCTGGGGGAACCTAAGCCTGCTCCCTAACATGGCTATCAGCAGGTTTCACTCCTGTGGTTTTGTCTTCTGCCAAGAAGAGCATTAAAATTTGAGAGCTATCTGTCATAACTGAATCACTCTATTAATACCAACATCCTCAAATGCACCCTTCCTCCTTCAAACAGCCCTCCAGATTTGAGTCTCCTACACAAGCAGATGCTTAAAACAGCATGGTCCATTGACTTGCCCCGCCAAGGAGCCACATTAAGTTTGGAACTACCTACAAGTTACAGTATTTTGCAGTTGAAGCTGTCTGCAAGACCACCTTGTCTCACTAAATGCAGCAACTACAAGCCGTCACATGCTAAGCAGCACTATATAAATGCACCATCACAGGTGACTTCCAGCCCAAGAGCACCTAGACACAAGTCTTCCAGAAAGGACTAGTGCTCTCTGAGCACAGATAGCAAGGGCAGTTCTGTACCACAGCTGTCTTCAGTGCATAGTCTGAGGCAAATCCCTCTTGCCCTGCAATAATCATCTCTGCACCTGTTTCCTTCACCATAAAGAACCTCTCCTCTAGAAGATCATGTTTTCCCTGCAGAAGAATTGACTTATGCCACTGCCATAAGCCTTCTAAAGCATTATCAAGAGATACCATACAGAGAGACCAACAGGCTGGTCACAAGATCTGTGCTAGTGCCTTTTCTCAGTATTGCATTAACCAGTGAACACCAACACCCACACATTTTCATAGAACTTTGAACTGTTACACAGGCATTCGAGTATGGAAAAAGCTGGTATCTGAATTCTCTCAAAAAAAGAAAGACAAAACTTTTGTTTCACTGTAAGCAATGCCATCACTATACTATATTCTTAGTAAATACATCAATACTGACACATACTCATCTTTACACAACCAATTACATGCAAAAAAATCACCATCCTCTCACTAAGCCAACACTGCTCTGGCATACAAAGTGACAGAGATATGCAAAGAAATTGCATTCACTAGCAAAACTAAACTACCACAAAGACGATGGGGTTGAACATTCTGTTTTATGTTGGAGAAGAAAGTGCAGAGGCCATAAGTAACAGTAAAACAGAAAGAGAAACTATGGTTGAATTTACTGACCCAGAACACAGGGTTCAGTTACAATCTATATACACACACACTCCAAATCCACAAAATTTTATGTAGCCCCCTTCTTATTTGTAAATGCACGTTTAGAAATTCAGGGCAATAACCTGATACACTGGAGCCGAACACTATTACAGCCTATTGCAGACAAAGCAGAAAGAAAACAAAAAGAATTTGTATAACAAAGCAAAACTCAGCAAGAGGGTAACATCTGTTACTTCTACCAGCAATACCATATGGTCAGTATCTGAGGTACAGAGAATGAGCTCATTCATATTTAAAAAGAAAAGTAATAGGTCATTCCTTCCAAGATAAGAGGAAACATGCCTGTTCCAGCCCTATCACCCCCAGTCCAGTTTTGGCATCCTGAAGAACTGGTGCTGCCAATATTCCAGTCCAGACTCTCAGGCTCAAAGCACTTTTCATGAAAGAATGCCAGGATGTGGAGGATGAGAACACTCCTATGGGAGTTTTGCTTAGCCCTGACATGAGTCCAGTTTATCCAGTGCCCAGTCAGAGCTGCAACATTGAAAGAATAATTTTGTCACCAGCAGATTACAGTAACACACTGGAGCTGCGACACATTTGTCAGCAGTAAGCATGGTTAGAACAGTAAATCTCAACTCTTGTTTTGAAGCCATCTTCAACTCAGAATTGTGACCAGCAGCTGGTTCAGATCACAGCACCAAAGAAAACATCTGTCTTCAACAATATGAAGCCTAACACATGGCAGCAATGCTCCCTAGTATCTTGCCAGCTGAGAAAACTTCTACTTCGGCAGTGCTACTCCACACACAGGTCTGACATGAAGCAAAGTTGTTATATGGGATACAGAAGTCAAGAGGGACAGTCTTAAAGCATACTCATTATCTCTTAAAAACCAGATCAATAAGGTCTTTTTCTGTTTGAGCACCTGTTGGTGGGTATCATTTAACTGTGAAAGCCTTCAGCAAGGAGATACGACCCCTACTACTACAGAAATCTCTCAACAGCTGTCAAGCTATAGCACACAAATTAACTCACCTATTGCAAGAGTCACTCAGTCCCAACTAGGGCTTGACATACTTGCTCGTTCTTCATTCTTCCTAAATCTGAATCCAGATTTGCTCTCTGAAGTTCAAGTATTCACTTTGTCAACTGAGTTGCAAAGACGGATTGCAAAAAGGATTAGGAGGATTTTGCAGCAGTGCTGAGCTGCCTAAGCCACTGAGAGAACAATGTAAAAGTCTATTCTGACAAGCAAGTGCCAGGAGTAAGTAAAATGGAAAGTGACAGACCAGATTAACCAGTGCCAACATTACTCCCCACACAACATCTTCCAGTCTCTCCTCTCTGTCCCTTAAATACACTCCAGTTTGAGACCAAGTATATAATTTCTCTGACCCACGCATCTCACTTTATATTTGCTCTCTGCTTGTGAAAGGGAATTCAGGCAAGAAACTCAGAGATGAAAACATACACAAAGAGCAGTCCACAAGGGTCTCCAGCAGAGACAAGCACTTGCCTCAGGGAAGACAAAAAGGCAGTCTCCCAGGTACTTGGTGTATATCTCTCATGTGGACTTCAAGTCTGCTGCTGAGACAGCAATGCTAAGACAGCCTCCTCACAAGCAATAAGGGGAAAAGTACTGCAGCACAGAAAAGGCACAGACAGCCTGGTTAACAACCTCACAGCCAGAAAGTGTCAAAGGGAAAAACATTCAATATCCACATTTTAGCTATTGCCAGGGTAAGTATTTACTGCAACTCAGGCTTCAGCACTTGGCTTATGTTACTCGTATTTAAGATCATTCGTGCTACCAAAGTTACTCCAAATCAATTCCTGGCAAGATCTATAGTCTGCATTTCTTCCACGTGAAATGGAAGATCTATTGCAAACAAGAAGCATCACAGAATGAAAATCATTTTCAGACACAATCAATAGCCTTGGAAATCAAAAAGGTTGTAGCACAGTTTTAAGCAAGTCAGAGGTCACTGGGAGAGATTAAATATGGGCTTCCGTAACAAACATATCTAGGCTGTCTTTTTGCCTACTATCACTAACTCTGCTTGTGGCTAACAGTGATCAAACCAGAACAAGCTTGCTACTGTTTTCAGAAAACGCAGATTTTGTGGAGACAAACAAAATCCATTTTTTTCCTGTGTGGAACCTGGGACAGCCTATCCATTTCAGGATCTCCTGAATCCAGAGATGGATGTAGTGTCCCCTTTGCACTCTGGGGTATGAAACAATACAAGTCGGAGAAGAACAGGTTAGAGCTGACCAGCAGTTATATGGGCAACCCCAACACAAGCACACAGGACTGCAAGAAGTGGCAGTGGCCAAAATGACTCTGCACATGGCACCGATCCCCTGCAATGGATAAGGAGGCTGAGGGGGAAAGGCTGGTATTTTTCATCTGCTCTGTGAAATAAGTCTTTTACAATCCCCTTTCCCAAGTCTGTCTTCTCAGATCTGCAATCTCAACATTAAACTTCACTAGCAAGGAGAGCCATGATTAGTTCCAGCTGACAAACAGCTAAGCTTTGCCTCAAAAGTCTGATTTTGATCCTCATATTTGTCATCTATTCAGTAATTAAATTATTTTTCCCCTCCATAAATTAAAAGGAGCTTTAGATATTAGAGATGCCCCCAAATTCCTCCACCATAGTCTGAACTTTAAGCTCATGACAGCTTAGTTGCTCATTATCTCATGCTGTACAGAGAAGAACAGAAGCACATACAAGCCTTGAAATCTGTGAGGACTAAATTTATACCATGGGATATCAAAATAACCACATCTATGTCAATGACCTCACTATGATCTGAAAGGAAAAAGTAACATTTCACCCTGTGATCTTTCTCATAATCTTACATAAACAGATCTTGAGAATTTTTCAGACAAAGGTAGGATTTCCCAGCTGACCAAGTCCATTAAAGGAGTCACTGCTCATTAGACATTCAGAAATACCAGTGCTACAGGATTTTTTTTTGTTTTCTTAACACCAAGTATTTCAGCTCCCTGGCCCAATGAAGCCTGGCAAGGTAGTGCTTCCATTTGATGCAAAAGGAGAAAAGATCTAGCACAGTACTACTGCAGGAAGAGATCCTCAAATTCATCCTGCAGAGATATGAGGAATAGGAGTTGGACTCTATAATCCCTGTGGGTCCTTTCCAACCCAGGTTATCCTGTGTTCTTTCCCTAGAAGAAAGACAAGTACGCTCTCCAACTTAGGCATCAGGACAAAGTGTCTTGGGTTTTTGTTCAACAGAGATTCATAAAAATCTTCCTTTGTGATATAGCTATCTCTGCATGTTTGCACTCAAGATAAATCCAGCAGTTTATTCAATGTCCACTACAGCAAGATGTGCACCTCCAGAGTCTGCAACAACACCAAGAGCAAAGCCTAACAGAACCCCCCTCTCTACTTTTTTCTACCATAACATTTCCCACCCAAGAACAGCACTTCTGTATTAAAACTTTATTTTTCTTTTCAGGCCAGGCAGCAGCCCCACATTCCCAATTCTGAGACTTACCTGAGACGGAAGACTTTATTCATATAGACTTTGGTGTCTGGCTACAGTAACGCCGCCTGCCATGCCATCCAATGCAGCACAAGAACTCTCAGGCTCCCCATGACTGCCTGTGCCCTGCACACATATAAGGTCATCACCTCTCTATGTGCCAGATGTGGCTGGCACAAACCTACACTAGCAGCTGAAAGTTTGACTAGAGCCAAACGTTGGACCTTACAGTCACATACTGGGAAAACCACAACATAATGAAGTTGCACACCACAGTACAAAGCATGCAGCAGCCATGCATTAAGCCCTATTACACCAGAAACTGTCATTAATAGTAGAAGTAAATCCACATATCATTTTTACTCAGTTTTTGTTTCTCTATTTTAGCTATCTTAGCTTTTCTTGTTCCAGAACACACCAGAGAAGCTCATGCTGTGTTACAGAGTTACCTGTAACACACAGCCAAGTTATCCCAGTGTAAGTCTCACCCCAGCAATGTCTTCCGCACAGAATATCAAAGAAAAACAATGTGGCTTAAGCTTTTAATATCAGTACAAAGTAAACTGAATTTACTTAAAACTTCTTTTGCCAAACACAGCCTAAAGGCAAAAAAATATGGCCACATAATAACATCCATACCCCCAGAGAGTACAACTGACAATATGAGAGACTACAATCATGTTTGAAAACATTACATTTGTAAAGATGGAAATGTTCTAAGACATGTGTGTCCTGGAATACATGCTTGCATCGGCAGGTGAAGGATGCCAGTAAGGGAGGGAGAGAGGTTGTCACATTTGCACAGGCAAATAAGGTTTTACTTTATACAAGACCTTCCCCCTATGTTAAGCAAATGCAACAACTTCTCTTGAGAGGACATCTACCAGCTCTTACCACTTCTTCCTACATCTACATTCTGCAAAGACAGATATAGTACTAGAGGGCCTCCAAGCCCAGACCCCAGTAGCAAGCTGAATATCACCTAAATACATGGGTTTGAATGATGCCTTTGCAATGTTCCTCTGAGCCTCATGTTGGTTTCTGGCTAATAGCAGTGATTTGCTAGCTAGGGAACAAGCACAGCATTTCTCTCAAGGGAAGGTCTCATGAGAGACACTCACCTGCTACATATAGCATAAACTATTACATAAGACATCCAGACCTGAATAACCCAAGTGCCGTGCCTGCTCTGAGCTGGAGGTTGGGTCTACAGTAGCTCCAGAAGTTCAGTCTTTACGACACTGACTTTTCACACCCAAAGCTATTCCTTGTCACCAGAAAGCTACGCAACATCTCTTCTGAGAGCTAGTTCCTGGACACCAGGAGACTGGTGGATAGTTGAGAGTTTTATCTTCCAAAATGTACTCAGATCATCACCTTCCTAAAAGCAGCTTCACATAAAAGAAACAGCCTAGCTCAGTTTTAATTAGTTACATTTTTCTATACTTCTTTTTATCTGCCTTCCTCCATTGCATGCTACTGGCCTTTAACTGCAATTTGTGTCCCCACATGAGAGCACCACATAACACACTGCAGATTACAACTCAATTACAGGCAGATATATAGCTGAGGAAACTCATCTGCCCTCAAAAACTGCACCCATATTGGTGTGCAAACATTCATATGTGATCAAAACAGCTCATTTAGCTCACTGCTCCACGTCCTGATGATACTAGAGGCTTTGACAGGCAGGAAGCACATAGTGTAGTAGCTGCCTGGGCCTCAAAACATTCATGGCACTATATAAAGCCTGCATTAACACTGCCTATGCTAATCACCTTTCTTAACCTCCTCTGCTGTTTTGTTGTCTTGTTTATTTTTATTTTTCCTGAGAGGATAATATAGCCTCAGTCTCCAGAGGTGTCTGTTCTTACAGGCAGTGAAAGTCAACTACCTTTCTCAGCATCCAATTCCTGGGTAGCAGGCAGTGTCACACTTGTCAAAGGATTCCACATATTCTGTTCTCAAAATTCTTACTTTCCTTCCCTTCTCTAAAAAGGGAGAGGATCTCTGCAGTAGTCTTTCAAACACCAAGCAGAGGGTGTAAAAGCAATCACCTTCACAGTGCAAGTCTGAAATAATTCTGCTGAATTCACAGATTCATGCCAGTATAAGCCAGCTTCAAAAAGCCTGCTTATAATATCTTATTGGCTCCTCCTTAACCTCACCTACCGCCAAGAATTTGTTTCAACTCGAAAAACAGGCTGCCTTCTACACTTAGAGCAAATTCTACCATCATCACATACATTTTTGGATCCACATCCAAAAAGAAGACAGAGAAGACATTGAAGATAAGAAAGGCTAAGATAATTCTGAGTTCTAGAGAAAAAAAAATCTAGACAGAATTTGATCTTCATGCTCAGAAGACAAAAAACATCCCTCTTTACTGTATCCATCCTAGAAAATTCACCACTTGTGGGGATAAACAAATTGATCACCCAGCACGAGCTACTGAAAGGGAAGAAAGTGCTGCCTTGAACTTCTCTGAGCAGTTGTGGGCAGCTACATCTTCACAGAATTTAAGATGTGCATGTGCCCTTGTTAAAACACAGTACTGTATTGTCCAAGCTGAGTATCTGTCAACGGCTCCAAGTACTCCTTTATGTAGGAAGAGGGTGCCAAATTCCCCTATGTACTGGGGCCTATTAAACAGTTGGCATAACAAAAAAAAAAAAAAAATCAATGTACACTTGAGACAGCAGGAATCAGTTAAGCAGCAATTAAATGCACAATGCAGGAGGACTATAAAATACCAGCTTGCTTTAGCAAATGTGATTGCTTGCCACCAACAACCTCAGGAAAAAAAAAAGAAGTTATTACTTATCTTGAATTCATCAAGGCTTGTCTGGAACAAGGCTTGGAGAGGCTGCAGCACATGCATCATCTGTTAGGACCAGTATTTCTGACTCAAGTCCTTCTCTTTAGTCAGCATCAACCTGTGGGAAACCTCAGCTGGTCCAAGGAGTTAGTGTGTGAACTTAAACATTGGCCTTGAACAGATGCCCATGCATCCTTGGAGAAGCTGGAAGGTGCCAAGAAGAGCCAAGTAAACAAGATTAGGAAGCTGCCAGGCCACAGGTGGAATCACCCAATTATGAAGTTACAACTGAGAAGTAGTCGTCCAACTATGAACTGTTGGTCTTTAGCTAAACCAATCATGCATGGAAACGCAGCTCGGGAAGGGGTATAAAAAGTCTTGTAAAATCAATAAAGATGGTCTTTTGGCCCACAAATTCTACATGTCGTGGATTGCCCCAACCACGCTATCAACCAACACACTAGTACACCATCGGAGATGGTGCAAGAGACTAGGCACAGATGCACAGATTAATCAAGCCAACGGAGATTAATTTACAAGGGGCAACCTAGAGTATTTTCTCAGCTATGTTACCAGAGGTCAGAAGCATATTAGTGCTGTTAACAAGTAGCAGCTCAAATGCTTTAACTCCTTCCGACTGCAGTGTTCAAGCCCTTTCAAAAGTCTTGCAAGTACACCTCCTCATGCTGCCTCACACTTTATGCAAGGCAGTCTTTTCTGTTAAAAAAGCGAAAAAACAACACTCAAATTGTTATGAAGAATACAGGTGTTTTCTGTGAATCATTTAAAACAAAACACAGATGCACCGACAAATTTCATCTTACTCTGCAACAGGCCTATCTTCAGGTGACAGAGCAGGAGATTCTGTAGCAAGTTTTTCAGGCGAGTATTTCATTGATGAGTTCATCCTAGGCTCTTGCTGCCATAAAACTGTCACTCTGCTAATAGAGAGGTGAGCCTCCGATGCCCAGCTACCAATAGCTGTCTTTTCCTGGGGCTCTTAGAACAGATTTACTGAGTTTGAGAAGATTGCTTTCTGTCACAAACTGCAGAGCCCTTCATATTGGAAAGGCAAAGAAAAGAGAATTTCAGCAAGTGAAAACAGCGGCAGTAAGGACATAAACAACATTCTCACCCCAGGGACGCCTTCATTTTCATCTGAAAGAACCATCCTTGTAAAGTAGTACAACAATCTATACATTTGGTGTGAACCCAGACTGCAACTCCTGTTTAAAAATCACATAGAGCCTGATCTCCTACTAGAGGGGAAACAGCACCTGCAAGTGACACTGAGTTCCAACCTGCCCTGACAGCATCAGGTGAGATACCTGATCACCAGCTAGTTTGACCCAAGCACTCCTCAAGGTGCTAAGCTCTACCCAGGAACACAACTGGCTCTCAAGATAAAGGAGGCAGAGGGGAATCAGCCAGGGAGCAATCTGGGAGTAACGTGCTTCCCAGTTTCTCACACAGCAAGGTATTTGTCACATCAAAAGTCAAAGAGCCTATTGGCGATACACCAGTTGATAACTAAGCTATGCTAAAAACTTTAGCTTCACAGTAAGAGATAAATACAGATGAAAAATTAAAATCAAGAGCCTGTTTTGTTCCACAAAATGTATGGAGAAGAGGTGGAGAGAAGTGACTGACGTAGTTTAAATGGAATAATAAACTGTCTCCAGGACATGGTTGCTGCTGAAAACCCACCTTCCTGTCTACCAGAGGTTAAACCAGAGGCATAACAATTAAGTTGGTCTTCAAGTTACCTTAGAACACACACCAAAACCAAACCCCCTATAAGTCCAAATCGCTCTCATCTAGAATACAAACCCACAGTTCATACATGAAAAAACAGGCAGAGGAAGTCCTCTCTCACCTCCAGTTAGTGAAGCAGAAAGAAAAATATCTGGGGAGAAAAGCCAGACAATTTTGAACATTCAGTACCGCTTCCTTAACTTTTAATACCAATAATGCTGTGTGCCCCTGGAGTTTCATGCTACAGCACCACCTGAAAAGGAAAAACTAACCTGGGGGGGGAAAAAAAAAAAAGTCAAAATGTGGACACCAGAGTGGACACCACTGTTAGAAGGACTTGGATTTTAGAATTCCCACATTACAAATGGTTCAAGCAGACAAGAGGGGAACATAAAAGAAATTGCACATTAGAAAACTTCAAGGTTTTATGGGAAGCTTTGCACAGATGATGTTCAGAGACACTTCCGCCATCCTCCTGTTCTCACTGCATAGGATAAAAATAACAGAGGAGAGATGAATCCTCAGTTCTGTACTGCAACTTCTAGTGGTCTTTCTCTCTCACACACACATATACAGACTCCATTTCAGGATAACTGTTTCAAATCATAAAAAATAAGCAGGATGTTGAAAAGTGGTAGAATATAACTCATTTGTAGGAAATGCTCTGCATATGCCAATCAAGAGTAAAGAAAAGATAAAACCAACAACACATACGCCTCTCAGTTTTTATTTTCAGGTCATAAAAGCAATCACCACCCTGAAAATGAGCATTTACTGGGATTTAACAACTGCCTGGCTCATAATTTTACCCACATAAAATGTGTCACTCTGCATGTGCTAGTAATGTCCCTTCAGGATATTGCCAACAGAATCAATCTTTAAATAAACAGTCATTGTTTGGAAGTGCTCATAAATCCCTTTCTGCAGATAATATTTCCATGCAGGTTCACATCAAGGATCCATGCTGGACAGCCTTTGTTCCATGCACTCCCCACTTGTGTGCAGTCACTAGCAAAAACCTTTAAATCAGTCTCCTCAGATGGGCATTTTCTGATGCTTATTCCTTCCTCCCCAGTACCTTTTTGAGCTGAGCTCACCTCACCTAGACATTTTGTCTACACAGCCAAAAACTATACAGCTTGCAAAGAGATCAGATTTTAATAACATCACTGCAGGCCTTTTCCAATTCTGCATTAGGAAAAAACACCCCAAAATTAAACACTAAGAACACTGCACAGACCTGCAGATGCTAGGCTTACAGATGCAATCAGTCTACCTCTGTCTTATAGAGAAGTTCTTTAGTTTGCCTAAATCTTTCTTGTCCCTCTATTCTCCAATGATACTAAAGAGGGTCTCAAACCACCCTGCAAAGAACAGCCCTTAGTGAAAGAAAGCAAACTCCCTTACAAATTCATCAGAAGGCCAGCTCAGCCAGACTTGGGATAGATTATCCACAGAGGATTGACACCAGCTATCCTCAGAAAATCCGCTATCACAGACCAAACAGCTATACCAGGAAACCTGCATTTAGAAGCACAAGGATGAGCTTCTCAGCTTCATACTGCCAAGGAAAGTCTAAAGAGGATAACTCGTCACACTTCTCCCCTTCCCTTCTTCATTTCCTCACCACCAACCCCTACCCTTTCCCCACAGACACAAATAAGATTTAATAAAGAGACATGGTTTTACTGAAGTAATTTTTGTGTTCTATTACAAGCAAGGTCATATTTCACTATATATATGTAGGCTCCAAGCTCTTCTCTACTGCCATGCAGCTCATCTTTAGATCCCGAGATCATTTACATAAACCAAAAGAATGCATAGTTTGCATACACATTCATCCTAGATTTGAGAGTTCTCTGGACTAGTGATCAGAAGTTAGACTCTTTCAGGGTAGTTAAAAGCGTGTGAGAAACTATTTGCTTGCTCTGGCCAAGGAAAGATGGAAAAAAAGAGACAGAAGGAAAAACATTTGTTAAATTTCAGCTAATAACAGACTTGCATTCTTTCAGTTACTTGTCCAAACATGTAGCAAAAGATGTCACTGTATTGAAGTCCAAAGTGTCTTGCATCAACAAAAAGGTATTTTCTTATATAATGATTAAAAAATAAACATAGACATATCCACCAATGTATCTATTTAACTGAATTTTACAAGGTACCACTCAGGAGCACCAAAAAAAGCTCAAAAGATTTAAATGAACACTTCTAATGAGACCCCTCAAAACTCAAGCTTTTGCGCTCAAGGTAGCAGTTGAAGGAAACAAGAACAGGCCAGCACAGCAAGAGGAGTGGTAGCAAAGGAGCTTAATGTCTCATCACTGCCAGAGGGATCTGAGGGGAAGAGGGTATAGTACAGGAATTATCTCTATAATAATTAGCATCAGAACAAAGGCTCACATTACTTCGTCAGCACTAGGACTCCCCTGGAGTACTGGATAATAACCCTATGGAAAGCACTGGAGGGATTTTCTTTTCCTCTCTCGAAAAATATATCCCTTCTCTAGAGGGGAATAAAAGGGTGAGTTCTGAAAAAAAGGTTTACGTTTAGCTCTCTGGAAGAGACATCCAAGTAGTTTTTTAAGCATTAATACACAAAACACACAAGTAATTGCCTTCTGTCATAAGTTTTCAAAGGTAGCATCTGGGTGCAGACATGAAAAAAACCCAAACAAACAAAACCAGAATATTTTCTGTTCAAAAGAAAAGGTCAGATAGCACAGATCCCTCTATGCTTAATTCTGTAAGGTTGGAATTCAACAGTTTCTACAGCAGAAAGCAAGGAGTGGGAAGGGAGTGAAAAATACAAGGAAAAAGACATCTTGTGGCATCTGAACACCACAAAAAAAGCGGTTAAGAGGTGTCAGGAAAACGCTAAGGCCTGGTTACAAAAGAGACAGACCCTAAGGGCATTGTGGAAGACCAGCGGTCAAAATAGGAAGCAATGCTAACAGTAACCGGCTGTCTGGCTGCAGGAGGACATGGACGGCAGCACATTCTGACAGAAAAATCACTGGCATTTGGACAAAATGCAGGTTTAAAAAGCAAAGAAAAAGGAAAAATAAATAACGGCATTAGCTTTCATCTTACCTGATGCTGACACAAGCTGGCATACAATGTGTGTCAAGTTAGTATGATTAAAGTGATGATTCAGTGACAACGAGTTGATTCACACACCTATGAATGCACAGAAAAGTGTAAATTGTGAATATACAGGGGATAAAAAAGGCACTCTGACACATAACAGAGCCAGAAGGCTGAGGGTTAACTCTATTATATGCAAGTACCTATGCTTCGTATATAGACATTAGCCACAAAATTCAGATCTGGGTTTGAGAAATACCGCACAAGTTACTCAAAACTGTCCTCACACATTCCATTTAAAAATCTCAAGCACAGTAGAGTGTTACCAAAAACATTTTTCAGCAGCACTCAAGCTTTGTTAAGTTTTTATTTCAAAAGGACAAAAGCTTCCACATCAAGTCTGGCCATCAGCTACACACATATACTCCTACAAACACCGCATACTTCCCAAACAAGCGTAGGAGAAAGGAAATTCACTTCCACCGTGCCAAAAAAACACCACTATGCCTTATTGTCAGTTATCTCCCTACCACGCCCTTTTTATTCAGCATTCATACCAAAAATTCCAAGACTTAAAAAGAAAATAAGATTATTAACAAGGTAACCTTCTCCACTTTGGAAAACACAGCAATTAACTGAGAACTGGGCAAACTGGTCATCCGAAAGTGAAAGTAAAAGCTATGCAACTGAAAGGAATTTTTGTCTAGCCTCCTTAAAGATCTCTTTTGTTGCTAAAGATTTCGTTGTCACATTTAAATGTCAGCTTTTTGAGTCTCGGTAGTGTGCAAGGCCTGCAAGGCAGCAAACCAGAAACAAACTAGAGATGGAGATTCTTTCTCACAGCTAATGAAACTTAAAGTAAACCCAGCAAACTGTTCTTCCTGTCTCTCATTCACCTTAAATAACCACATGCTTACAAAAAGACAACTCTAAATCATACAACTCTGCTTCCTATACCCACAAATGGTTTTAAATGGATCTGTATTTGTAGTCTTAAATGTGTTTATAGTCTCTGCTTGCAAATGCGATAAAAAGCATTCCGCACATTTTTGTTGCACATCACAGAACTAGTTTGCACAGAACTTCAGGATCACACAGCTCTTTGCAATAATACATTAGTTTTATAAAGACATGCTACTAGATTTTCCTAAGGGGAGAACAGGAGCCTCCCTCTCCTGAAGCAAGCAGCATGAACTTTTTACACTTTCAAAAGGAGCAAGGGGCCCTCATAGAGGAGCTGGGTTTAAAGCTTTCAGGATGATCCCACATATGGCCACTGCATCACCAGTGGCATAAGCGGCAGCAGATGGAGAAATGAAGCTTTCCTGCCCTCTGAGCAATGCTCTGCAATTTTGACACTTCTCTTGAGAAGCAGAGATGTCAATCGCCCTTCCAGACTTGTGTTTTGGCACAAAAGGGATTCTCCTCAGGCTGTGTACCAACACCAAAGGATAACCTATACAGGCTACTTTGGGGGCAGTTTCTGTCTTAGTTTTCAAGTATAATGCAACCCCACACAGCTGACAAATTACTGTTAAGTGTTCTCCACTGCACATCAGTTCTCTTTTGCCTCTTGGATCATTAGAGAGCAACACATACCCAGTATGCATCTTTATTTTCCCCTTGCCACTCATTTAAAGGGATTTTAATTAACACTACAGTACCTTACCAGGTCTAACAAAATGTGTTGTGAGAGTGACTGACACAAATAGGCTCCAATACCCAAAGGAGATTCTTGCACATCCCGCAATATAATTGTATTAGTGTAGACTGCTTCAATGCCTATTTCTTAAAAGCTTTCCAGAAGTTATTTAACAAAAACAAAAAGAAAAAAAATAAACTTAAGCCAGACACATTCAAGCATTTCACTATTCTATAGAGTTAAAATTACACAATTACACATATAAACTACAGCTCCTTTTAAAGAAAGCTGCCTTTAATGGCTACTGTTGAAAATCAAGTTGCAAGTTTAAATGTTGAAAGATCTATATTTTAATACACCATAAAATCATCAATCTCAAGCTCACATACAGAAATTGGAGATTTGGGTTTGGTTTAAGAAGGTGTTGTTGGGTTTGGGGCTGTTCTGTTTTGGTTGTTTGGGTTTTTTAATAAGACTGATGTATCAACAGCATTTCCCTCTTAAGACTTATGCTCCCTTAAGAGTCTTGTAGAAAGAGATCCAATATTCCAACATAACTTCTTATCTGTCTTCTTTCCCAACCAAGACACAAACTTGGTTTTGATCAGAGATTCTTTCAATTCCCACTTATTAAAAAAACCATTAAACCAATGCAGGGAAAAAAAAACCAAAACAAAAAAAACCCAACAACAAAACTGACAGGAACAGCAGCAAACCACAACACATTTGATTACAAATACAAGAGGAAAATGAGTTGAGGGAAAATCTAAACAGCTTTAAAATTTTCAAAATAGTTCTGGAGTTTTAAAGGGTAAGGTAAAGAAACTACACACAGAGACAGAGAACTGAAACTAGTTCACTTCTGAGCATGAGGTTGAAATGGTGAACATTTCAGCCTAGCAAAATTCAAGCTTCTACAAGGAAGCCACTACCCTGGCAAGTGAGTTTACACTGCTGGACTGAAAGCCATTCTAGTCTATAGCATAAATATGATGCAGTGCTTAATTCTCCACATAAAAGTGCTTCCAGAAGCCAGTTTACCTTTACCCTGCTCTACCAGCTCCAAAAGCAGTACTTCACCTTGCCTACAAGGTTACTGCCGCAGAGGCGATGACCAATCCATTCCATATAACACTCACTTATACCAGGAAGTAAATTTACTGCTAGGTAGGCTGGTTGCCAGGATAGCAGTTTCCTTCAGGGAATCACCAAAGCCACATGAGACACATCCTTTGCACTGTGGAGAAGGTTCTCAGTGTATACTCTGCTTTCAGAGTCTGCCTGTCATTCCTCACACTGGCAGAGAAAGCCAGAAGCCAAGGGAAGGGAACAACTGAAGCAGTAGGGAAGAGGTAGTTCTATACCTCTAACTTCTCGTCTTGCAGCTTTTCAACAGCGTGAGCTTCCTCCATAAACTGTCTTGAATTATCACACAAAAATATTATCAGTTGAAAATAAATTAGCAAGCAAACAACAGGCTAGGCTTCCACCAGATGCTTGGCTCAGTCTGAAAATACCCTGTTTGCACTAAGCTGTGCAAGAACACTAAGCTTCCCATGAGAGAGCACTAGCTGCCACTGCTCAGTAACAAAACAAACAGCATATGAGTGGTAGGTGAAAATACTTCTTGCTACATACAAAAGCTCGCTACCTGAAATCTGTGGGAAGCATTTCCACTGGTTAAACTTAAAATCAATTTTTGCAGCTGCCCAAAGGAGCCTGCTAGCAGAATCAAGGAAAACAGTGTGCACACCTACAGAACAGATGAATTACACAGGACATGCAACGACAGACTGCTTCATTGAAGTCATCTACCTGTCCCTAACTACTACTCCTGTAGGAACAGCTGCTGACACAGAACCCCCAAGTCTGCAACTAAGTTGCACAGCTGAGGAGTTAAGACCGCTGCAGACTACTCTTAGACACTCCAGTATTGGGGGTTAAATCATTACATCTTAAGTAAATCAATCTCTAACCAGAAAAGCTCCATAACAGAGATTAAACATGTGTAATGGTATTTCTAAAGACATGACACTCATCATGACGGCTGGATAAACGTAATTACAGACTATTGTATTTCTGGCAAGAGAAATCTACTGTTACTGATACCGCATTATGAGCAAATATATTTGCTATGTATGGGTTAAGTTTTCCCTTTTCCAGTTCTAGGAAAGGCCTGCATGTTTCTATTTACATAGTCCTAAAGTAGAATTCAATCCCTGCTGCATCTCCTCCCCCCTCCAGACTTTCAGGCAATCGGGCCCAGCCCCGCCAGTGAAAGATCACCTCTCCCACAGCTAAGCTTGCTCAGCTGGGATCATCTGGTTATAGCAGCTGACAAGTGGCTCAGAGGGCAGGGCAGCTGCAGGGAGTCCTTGCACCAGGCAGACTGCATGACAGGATGCAGGCCGGGAAACGCTGGAGCAAGACCTCCAAGGTACTGACCTTTCACGCAGGTTTCAGCAAGCAATGGGCTCCTCCGGGAGGAGGACCTCAGGTTACCAAGAAGAGACGCAACTTTCAAGAGCACACCAAAAAAAGACAGCAGCGCTCTGACACAGAGTCTGGGTGCAGCTTCAATCTGGTTTCTCAGGAAAGCAGAACAAGCAAGAGATATATTTGGGCGGTATAGCAAGCAAGTACACTGATAAAAGCAGAAGTGATGCAACAGGAACAGCTGCAGACACAGAAACCCAAGTCTGCAGCTATGAGGTTGCACAGCTGAGCAGGTGAGGTTAAGACCACTGCAGACTGCTCTGAGAGCTGAAATAATTCTCCAGACAGGAATAAATTAGCTGAAAACAAGCATGATCACAGGACAGACCTAATACCATCAAAATCAATACACTACAGGCAGGATGCGCGTTTAGTGACTTCACTAACTATTGCCTGGTGGCTCCCCAGGCAGCTTCTGAGCTCAAGCAGCCATTTCAGTCCACCTTCACACACTGCACTAAATATAAACTCAGCTGATAACTGTCCGGAAATTGTTTCGGCAGAACTAGGGTGCACCGAGCAACTCTAGGAGTTGAACCTTCCTCAAAGACCACAGATAGTCCACTTGCATGACACAACGAGAGAAGGTGACAGAATCAGAGTCTCTTACACAGCAGTTTGGAAATTTCAGCCTCCAGATCAGTACTCTTCCAGACCTTGGACTTTACTGAAGCATCTGCATATTAAAAAATCCTTTTAAGTAGGAGCATGAGGGCACCGGAGTTTTCATGACTATTTGTCTCAGAGCATCTTGCAGGCTCCCTTGTCAGGTGCTACTCTGCTCTACAATGAGCTGCTACATCAGACAGCTATAACAATCATCTTCAGTTTTAAAAGCTCTGTTAGATTAGGTTGCAGGTCTTTCAGGCACATTTCTTTCATCCTGGTGGCCTCTTAAAGAAACAAACATTCCTACTTTCACAGTACTCTCATCTCTACTGGTCCATAAAACACCCATTTATATAACAGAATAAGGCAGTTTAGGAGGGCAGATAAAACTAAAAAAAAAAAAAGGTTATTTTCTATTCCAAATTTTGCTCACAGAATCTTTACCATGAAGAACATGCAAGTTATAAAAAGACAGAAGCTTGATAGCTTGATCTGTAAAAACTGCCAGTGCCACAAATGGCCACTAGATTCCAATACTGGACAGACTTATACTCTCTGCATAGAAATATACCCGCAAAAAAAAGCGTAGTACAAAAAGAAGAAAAGGAGGCAGACTTGCAAAGAGATTTGACAGACACCTGAAGACAAGACAGGGGATGAAATCAGTGATAAACTGCAGACGCAGAAGCACTGAACCTTAAATTACGGGCATTTAATATGCAAATTCTCTCTCTGCTTAGGTGTTCTGCCTCCCTTTGATGCATACAGGCAAGTTCTAACTAGAGAGCAGACTAGGGAGAGTTCCCTTTCCTCATAATCTCAAGTATTTTTCTCTAAGCAACACTTAAATGCTCTGAAAGTAAGTATATCACTTCTGTTTCCATTCAGAGGGGAAAAGGAAGAAGAAAACAACAAAACCCAGACGTATAAAAGAATCATTCCATTAAAGGAGAGACGATGCCATTCCAGCTTTGATGCAGGACGAAAACAGCAAACTGGTGCCCGATTATCTATAGCGCAGTCCAGAAGAGAAAGACAAGCTGAACAACGGAGTACAGTACGGATACTCTGGAACAGATCCAGATGTCTTGAGCTTAGTCCTACACCATGAAAAATTAAAGAGGTTAAAACCTCCTCTTAAGAACTTTTCTTCGCATTGTTCTGACTCAGACACTCCTGCAAAAGCTGCATTGCTCCAGAAACCTCAGGAATTACAGCGACAATAGACTCCTGCCAAGAGGAGCACCATTACATAATAGCATTTATGGGAACACGCACAAAAAGCCACTAGGAAGCGCAACCAGACAAGTGCAAAATCCTCTCTGCCCATCAGCTCAGCTGAGCTCCTGACCACTCCAAAGACGAATTCCGGATATTTTCAATTTACACGTTTTGCTTCCTCTCACCTCCTTCCATCCAACAAAACCCGTGTTACCGTAGAGTCACCGAGATCAAGCCCATCTCCAAAAATAAGCCCACTAGGAACTACTGCATTAATCTGTCTAAATGAACACTGTGAAGATATATGAGAAATACTTATAGGGGGTTCTTTTCTCTGCGTCTCGCCGCATTTCAGCGACGCTCACAGCACTTACCGCTTTTTGTTTCTCCCTCGTCGCTTCTGCACCCCCCGAAAAAACCCTGCGGGGCTTTATTTCGGTCTCCGGCTCCTCGGGGAGAGGTTTCCAGGCGGGTTTGCTCCGCTCCGCGCTCGGCCCACGTGTAAACGCGGCCGCCGGGGGGAGTGAAACAAGCGAAATAAGAAAAGCGAAGGCGACGCCGAGTTCCAGGCGCTGAGGACCCGTTGTTTTTTTTTTTTAAAAAAAAAAAGGAGAAAAAAATGGGTTTTTTTTAAAGCCCGGGGATCCACCCCGCACCGCGGAGCATCGGGCGCGGAGACCTCGCACCCGGGAGACCCCGCGCGGGGCCGGCGCTGCGGAGCAGGGGGAGGCCGGGGCCGCTCCCTCGCTCCCAGACGAAAAACTCCGCGTCCCTCGGCCGAGGGGGCGGCGGGGCTGAAGGTCGCAGCCACCCGCCCCGGCCGCCCCAGCGTCTCGCCCGCCCCGCCCCGCGCCGCCCACCAGGTCCGGGCAAGGGGGCGGAGCCACTCTTAAAGGGGACACGTGGCGGCAGGAGGGGACGGTCCGTCCTCCCACTGCAACAACCGAGCGTTCCCCGTGTGCTGTCAACCCAGCGGCGTCTGGCTGCCTTCTGTGACAAAGTGACCCGCCTGCTGGACGAGGGAAAGGCTGTGGATGTGGTCTTCCTGGACCTCAGTAAAGCCTTTGACACCGTTTCTCACAGCATTCTGCTACGGAAACTGTCAGGCGCACGCTCTCCTGGGTGGAAAACCGGCTGGATGGCCGGGTCCAGAGGGTGATGGTAAATGGAGTTAAATCCATCTGGAGGCCAGTTACAAGTGGTGTCCCCAGGGCTCAGTGCTGGGTCCAGCCCTGTTCCATGTCTTCATCAGTGACCTGGATGAAGGCATTGAGTGCACCCTTAGCAAGTTTGAAGATGACACCAAGCTGGGTGGAAGTGTCGATCTGCTGGAGGGTCAGGAGGCTCTGCAAAGGGACCTGAACAGGCTGGACTGCTGGACAGAGTCCAGTGGCATGAGGTTTAACACGGCCAAATGCCGGGTCCTGCACTTGGGGCACAACAACCCTATGCAGCTACAGACTGGGAGAAGTCTAGCAAGAAAGCTGCCAAGAGGAGAAGGACCTGGGGGTGTTGGTTGACAGCCGACTGAACATGAGCCAGCAGTGTGCCCAGGTGGCCAAGAAGGCCAGTGGCATCTTGACTTGGATCAGAAATGGCGTGACCAGCAGGTCCAGGGAGTTTATTCTCCCCCTGTACTTGGCACTGGTGAGACCGCACCTCAAATACTATGTTCAGTTCTGGGCCCCTCACCACAAGAAGGATGTTGAGGCTCTGGAGCGAGTCCAGAGAAGAGCAACAAAGCTGGTGAAGGGGCTGGAGAGCAAATCTTATGAGGAACGGCTGAGAGAGCTTGGGGTTGTTTAGCCTGGAGAAGAGGAGGCTGAGGGGAGACCTTATTACTCTCTACAACGACCTGAAGGGAGGTTGTGGAGAGGAGGGTGCTGGCCTCTTCTCCCAAGTGACAGGGGACAGGACGAGAGGGAATGGCCTCAAGCTGCACCATGGGAGGTTCAGGCTGGATATCAGGAAAAACATTTTTCACGTAAAGGGTCATTGGGCACTGGAACAGGCTGCCCAGGGAGGCGGTTGAGTCACCATCCCTGGGGGTATTTAAGAGATGGGTGGATGAGGTGCTCAGGGACATGGTTTAGTGGCAGATAGGAATGGTTGGACTCAATGACCTAATAGGTCTTTTCCAACCTAGTAATTCTGTGATTCTATTCTATGATCTCCCAGGGACATGCCCATCACCTTCAGTGCTGCTGTGAACCCTACCAGAACTCTCCAATGGCATATCCCCATGGGAGCCATGCCGAGCACCCCTTCAGCAGCTGCTGTTTCAGAAGATGTCCATCTGCCAGTCCTTTTCTTGCCGCCTGTCCTCTGCCTTCCTGCTGGCAGCCCCCTCAGCTCCCCTCCCAGCCACTCCTGTGGAAACACAGCCTGTGCCTTGCTCTGTCCTGCTGCTTAGCACCAGCAGATGCAGGTTGTTAGCTGGAAGGTCCATTGCTGAGCCATTGTTGGAGGTCACAGAAGAGTCTGCAAGTGTAGGGGACAGTTTCACACCTTACTGCCACCTCCTTTCTTCATTTGGTCTGTGCTAGGACAACTGCTGTTTAATATCTTCATCAAAGATACAGGCAGCGGGATTGAGTGCACCCTCAGCAAGTTTGATGACACCAAGCTGAGTGGTACAATTGCCACACCAGAAGGACGGGATGTCATCCAGAGGGACCTGGACAGGCCGGAGAAGTGGGCCTGCGAGAACCTCATGAGGTTCAACAAGGCCAAGTGCAAGGTCCTACACCTGGGTCAGGGCAATCCACAGTTTCAATACAGGATGGGGGATGATGTAAGTGAGAGCAACCCTGCGGAGAAGGACTTGGGGGTGCTGATTGATGAGAAGCTCAACATGAGCTGGCAATGTGCACTCACAGCCCAGAAGGCAAACCATATCCTCGGCTGCATCAAAAGAAGCATGGCCAGCAGGGCGAGGGAGGTGATTTTGCCCCTCTAATCCTCTCTTGTGAGACCTCCTCTGAAGTATTGTGTCCAGTTCTGGAATCCTCAACATAAGAAGAATATGGAGCTGTTGGAATGGGTCCAGAGGAGGGCTACAAAGATGATCGGACGGCTGGATCGCCTCCCATAAAAGGACAGGCTGAGAGGGTTGGGGTTCAGCCTGGAGAAGAGTAGGCTCCAGGGAGACCTTATAGCGACCTTCTAGTACCTGAAGGGGCTACAAGAAAGCTGGAGAGATACTGTTTACAGAGGCTTGTAGTGATAGGACAAAGGGCAATGGGTATAAACTGGAAAGGGGCAGATTTAGACTAGATGTAAAGAATTTCTTCACTATGAGGGTGGTGAGGCACTGGCAGAGGTTGCCCAGGGAAGTTGTGGCTGCCCCATCCCTGGAGGTGTTCAAGGCCAGGTTGGATGGGGCCTTGGGCAGCCTGATCTTGTGGAGTGTCCCTGCCCATGGGAGGGGGGTTGGAACTGGGTGGTCTTTAAGGTCCCTTCCAACCCAAACTATTCTATGATTTTATGATCTGCTATTTATGGCCTCTCTCAGGACAACTTTTCTGTATCCAACAGAGCATACAGGGAATCAAGAGGGACTTCTCTCTTTTTTCTTTCTCTTCTTGAGTTAACACTTACCTTCCACAGATCTGCGGCATTATTAATAATTTGCTATACAGAGTGAGCTCTTTTCCCTCTTGTATAGTGGGGGAGGTATGCGTAGCTCTATTGGAAAGGTGGAGGGATGTTTACTTTTCTTGGTTTTCTGCAATAGTACAGTGATCATCTATAGTAGAGAACCCATAATAGGCTATAAAAACTGTTTACCATCACTTGATTGGATGCAAGACATGAATACAGTACATGACAAAAACATTCCCTACTCCTCCTGTAAGCACTTCAAAACCAAAAGCAGGAAAAACCTACGTGGTCTTCTGGAAAACCTGCCTGAGCCATACACAAATCTGCCAATTTACGTAGCTGGTCTTTCTGTGACATCTGGGGCACAAGCCATTTTTTTCACCCTGTCCCTTCCAATTTCACATTTTGCTCTGGTTTGACCTGTTGATGCAGCTCCCCTGGACTTGGAGGGGAAGTTCAGAAACCTACACAGCTCTGAAAGAAAAGAGCTGTGAGGAGGCTGCCATGCTACTCCCTCCACTGAGTTAACACACACAGAAAGATGCAACTTCTAGTAAATCCTCACTAAAATGGCCTCTCACTGAGGGCTGGCTCACATTTTTGGGTTCAAACAGGTAATGTTTTTAACTATTTTGAGCTACTTTTTCATTTCTATGCTATACTCTTTCTCATTGATTCTCATTCATACCTATCCATAATAAAAATGACTATGCTTCTTCATTTGGGGGTGTCACAATAGATACATTAATGTGACGTGCTTGGGTTTTATTCATTGTGGAATCACAGAAACCAGCATTTACAGATTACCTTATATGTCCAAAGTATTGCATAGTCATTAACTGATGATTTCCACATAGGATCTGCCATCCTGTAGACACTACTACAAACTGCTCCTAAAACATGTACTTCCCTTTTCACAGCCCCATACCCGTGACCTACTTCCATTTTTTCTTCGCAGGCTCCACGTTCTGAATATTTTCCCTTTATTACATGTGTCAATAAAGGAAGATCAGGAGCTGCCACCACCAGAACACCTCTACCCCAGATGAAAAGCTTACAGTTACAACCCAAGTATTTTGGCACAGTTTTCTGATGTTCAAAGCCTTTCAGGTTTCTTAAATGGAAATTATAAGAAATGCATAATTGAAACATATTAATTTTGGATAGCATAAACTTTAAAGCATGAAAGCTGCTGAACTTCACCAGAAGGCTGAGGCACATTTATTGTGCAGCCCCATCTGATCAAACAATTAATTTCTCATCCAGTGGCTGTAGATGTTGCTTTTATTCTGCAGAAGCAGCATGACTTTTGCACAAGTCTTAGCCCTTCAATATTCTCCTTCCTGGCAGAGACGCCAATGGGCATTAGGGTGGGCTGTGACCCACTGGCAGGGGTCAGGGGAAGAGGACAGCCTGTACGTAGGGGCAGTGGGGCACTCCACACCATGTTTCGCTCTAGTCCCCAAGACAAACCCACATCAGTGGGATGATGAGGGAGGCCGGGTTGCCCATGCCCTGTGGAGAATACCTGTTTTACAGCAATACAAAGCATCTTTCCTCAAGCAGTGAATGCACACTATTCTGCACACCTTGGTAGTCCACTCCCACCCGCCCCAGCCCCCCGGGACAGTTGCTGCCCTCCATATTCAGACCTGCCACTGGATTATTCAGTCAGGTCTCCTGACAGTCTAAGCACTATCACAGGAGGAAAAACAACCTAAGAGATAACATTACCTCAGGCTGTGGTGCAACTCATCTTTGCCCACGAGCCCCTATAACGTTACCTTCCTGTGTAATATCTTCCTCTTCAGTGCTACATACTCCTCCAGAGGAGGAAGTGCTGTACCTGCTCCATGCCATTTGCTCCCTCTTCAGCAGAGTGGACAAGCCAGCAAGACCAAAGCCCAAGGCAGCTTCACTCCAAGAACAACCTGCCCTAAGGACCCTTCAGCACCCAGCTCAGTCACCAAAGACTTTTTGGCTTCAAAGCATTACCTCACAAACCTTTTCTGCTTAGTGAGACACTTCTGAAATTCTTAGTAGTAAGATACAGGTGAACTACTCACCTTTGGCTGCTTCCATCAATCCCCCATGTCCAGATTCTAGGGAGAAAGCAGGTAGATGGCATCATACCAGAGATGCCTTTTGATCCTCAGAGTTGGCAGCATGCCAGGCATGATTTTAGCAAGTGGCACCTTCTGTTTGGGTGTATATGACAGCCATGCACTCTGTTGCTCCTTTGCCTTCTTGATGATAACACCTATATGGCCTCTTCAATGGCAATTTGTTTGAAGTGAGATTTCTGCAGCAGTAAATCAGTTTTTAAGTGCTTCTGAAATCTCCACAACCTGTTAGCCCCTTGTATGGTTTACCTCTCCTGGTTTGCTTTGTTTTCTCCCATTCCCTTTGCCACACATCTCCTGTTCTGCCAGCCCCCTGTTACACTTCCAGGATCACTGGAACCCACGCACATTTTTCATGTTTAGTAGGCCATTACTCACTTATTAGTATTCAGAGCAGATGTAAACAGAGGAACTCATCTCCAAAAGACTACTGAAGCAACATGAGAAAACCAACAGTAAAACAGAAATCTTGGCACACAATGCACCCTCCCACCTTGCTGGAGCACTCCAGAAGCAGAGTGGACGATGGTGAGCCCCTCATTTCTAAATCCTTGTAGCCTTCTATGTGCAGTTCATAGCCTGCTGATGAAGGACAGGTGAGGCTAAGCCAGACTATGAGCATCATCCCTGCCATGGCACTTCTCTTCTTGGAGTACCGCCAGTGTTGACTGTGCTGAGATTATTTCCTTTTCTGTGACTTGAAATGCAGCGCACAGCTGTGGAGCAGCCACTGGGGCTATCAAGCCATCATGGGAGACAGAAGACCCAGCTCACAGCCTGGAGCTTATAGGGATTTGGGACTTGAAGTTGTACATCATTTGTTCTGTACATATAGGCCTGTACCAAAGGAGCTCAGAAAAAAAAAATCTCCTGGAAACTACCCAGAGCTTTTCTCTCTGAGGGAAACAAACGAGGCTTTAATTAATTTTCTTTCAAACACAGCAAATTGACTTCTGCTCCAGTTGTGTTAGATTCAAGCCACACAGCACAATGGTATTAATTCCACTTCACTTAAGGGCTAAATGTTCAGAGCCAGGAAAAGGGAGTTTCCTGTAGGTCTTGCTCATGTTGAAGTCAACAACTAAACCATGCCAGTTTTCACAGGAGCGGCTTCTTCAAAGCCTCCGTTTCTGAGGTTGACTGTGGCATGCCTCTGGGTCAGCATAGCAAAATGCAGGATATATTGAAGGCACTAGCTGAGCAAGTTGACTGTTTCTTGCATATTTTTAAAGATCTGCCACAACCTATCTCAAATTTAATTTTACAGGCTCAGATATTGAAGATTTTTAGTGTTCTGTTGTAAGGCTGTTTACAGGTTTACTGATCATCCTAAATAGCCCTGTTTTCTACAACTTCATTTATTCTTAACACCCGAGTTCTGCCTGCAGGATTTCCTAACGCTGGAATAACACACAGCATCAGGACAGGGTTTCCTCCATACTTAGCAAACCAGTGTTGTACTTACTCCCTCATCTCTACCAGAAACACTTTGACAATAAACCAGAAGATCATGTTGGCCTCCTTGGCATTTGCTTCTTCTGGATAACTCAGAGTCACCTTGCAACTGGCCCCCATCCCTCGTCTGGGAGAGGTGCACCCAGATCCCAGCAGAATGAACCGCCTGGGTTCAGCAGCTTTGTACAGCAGTCATCCCACATGGATATCTCAGCATGGTGTTCTACAGCACCATGGACCTGTACCAGCCTGTCCAGCACTATCTCATGAGTCACATCCCTACACTGTGCTAAAAAGCCAGGAAAAAAAAAGGTACAAGAAAATCCAAATTACTCATTCCAGTGAAACTGTTGGTATAAGTAGAGAAACTGCAGAATCTGACTTAGGTACATATATATATATATGAAATGCCACTTCTACAAAATTGTTGTGGGAAAATATACATCCTACCCCCTTAGTATCTGCTCAGTGATACAGTAACTCTATCATTGCCTCTATGCTATCATAAAGAGGTTCAGGGAATCCTATTTTCTTGTCTGAAGGATTCTGTTTCAAAGAGGTTGAAGGACAAGATCTCCTTCACTGTAAAATCCTGTGATTAATGTAAATTGCCTTCCAACCATCTTGAGATCTTCCTGCTGCCAAATTTAGCTAATATATTTAATATACAGCTTCATTATTGCAGTGGCTATACACCACTTAGGGAAGGTGCCATTATTCCTCTTCAAAGATGGAAGAAGGAGGCCTAGATCCCCGAAGATACCATGTCACAGCATTTATTTAAGTAAAAAAAGTGACAAAGCCAAGAACTGAACCTGTTCCTGTCTAACAGCCATTGTCCTCAATCATTCTGTCTCTCCAATAAGAACTTCATGTTTCATGTTCTTCTATAAAAAGCAGTCCAATTTACTCTTGGGTTCTCCTCTCATTCTCACATTAGGGAAGTCAGGCATCTCTTGCCTTACTCTTCTTCAAAATGAAGGGTAGCTGTAAAAATCTTTCTATTATGCACTAGGTTTTTCTTATGGGACATTTGTTAACTTTTTGGATTCCCATCCACTCTTTCCATGTGATGCTACACTGTTTGGCTGCATACAGTGACTCTGTACACCTCAGGGAAAGCAATAAATATTTATTTTCTTTCCTTTCTACAAAATCTCATCCCTTTTCAAGTTGCAAAGCTGCATGTTAAAAATGCTGACTTTCCTATCTTCTGAGGCAACATCTGGCATAAAAACTGGCTGCAAATATGATCAGAGTTAGGAAGATTTCCTTGCAACAGTCTTCTAGCTGGCTTTATTCCCAGATACCAGTCCAACAGAGAAGAAAAATCTATTTGGCACTGTCTCCAGTTGGAGTCTCTCACTTTTCAGGTAAAACTGTTTCCCTTCCTGGGGAGGTTTTGATGACATGGGCTTCAGATGACAGGATCTGAACTGCACTGGAACTGGTATGGCCTCCAGGGTTCAGCATGGATGCTCTTTGATGCTGAAGAAACTAGGAATCCCCAGCTCTTGCTGTAGATGAATAATAGAGCTTATCCCCTTCAAAGCCTAAACATACATATATAGATATATTTTTGAGGAACTGAAGTGCAATCCTATCATTGTAAGTAGTAGGCTTCAGCTGCAGACATTAGCCTGTAATCAAACAGAATTATTCATCAGGGGGTTGTCTGTAGTTATGGCAGACTGAGTAGCTCAGGTTATTGTTAAACAGTGTTAAAACAGCAGAGGTAACTCAGCCCTGGGCGACTGTGTTGCCGGCTTCATGGGTGGATGATGCGACTCTGCCTGTGTGTGAACACACTGCCTCCACGAGTGTGATATCTGTCTTTCAGTTCTCCTGAATTCAGGAGGCAGGCATTATGGGCTTAAGGCTTCTTTGGCTTTCTCCTCAGGCCATGATGTGCATCAATGCAGGCTGAGTGCAAAGACCCCAGGTACCTCTTTTACACTCCATATGCATGCATGTATGGCAAACAAAGAGGGGAAAGGTCCAGTTTCCAGCTCCTGACACCTCTCTCATGCCCTCTGATGCACTTAACTCCCAGATGAGAGCAGAAGAAAACAGTGAATCTCTTCCTTCTGTCTGCAAGCTCCTTGGCACAGAACCATTAGGCAAGACCAAGTAGAACCTAGGAATGCAAAATAGCTCAAATTTAGACTGGAGCATTAAATACTATACCATGGAAAACTATGGTTTGGTGCAGCTTCTGACAGATGAAGGAGGAGTGATGTGAGATTTCTGCAGTTGTCCTAAAATACCTAACTGATAAAATCCATGTCATAGTCAAGGTAGGAATCATACAAGAACAGAAAGAATCTCTTACTGTTTAGCTAATAAGCATCCCAGATTAGTTAACACTAAAATAATTTTAAATCTGCATTCTTAATATAACAGTTTATTCTGTTTGATTACACTTTGCATTTCAGTCCCCCTGAAGAGTATCACCAGCAATGTCACATTTCCCACTGTTCTCCAATAACTTCAAGTTGTGATTTCCAGGCTGTGATAGAATAAATAGCACAGCTTGGAAAGTGAAGCAGCATGCAAGACTGATCATTTGCTCAAAACCAACAGTTTTCAAGTAAATGAATGGAACGTAATTGCTTTTCAGCTTTAAAATGCAACCAGAGTTAGCATGTAATCTTCCTGTTCAGTTTACACTCAATGTCACTTGCTTATTAGAGATGATTCTGTGTCACTGCACTAATTGTATAGGGACAGTAGCTCATGCAGATGTAGTTTGTAGTCCTGCACAGATCACTCTGATGGCGTACGCACATTTCATATAACAAAGACTTCCTCATACTAATTTTCAGTTGTTTCATGTATTTGCTTACCTCGTCTTAAGTTTGGTCTGTAACCCTGGGACCTCCATGATAACTGTCCTCCGTGATTCACTGTGTACAAGGGCTCAATAACTCGCTCACAACCCACAAGCTATCCATAACAAGCCAAGCCTGACCAGGAGAACTGAGTGTGTGGGGTTCAGCAGCTGCATCTCAGATTTGATTTTGGCCAAAATAACCCAGTATTCTAATTTCTCAAAAATAGTCAATGACAACAGAATACGAGTATCCCCAAAGCAACCACAATCTAGTCTCACATCTACACTTGTTTCCAAGGAAATATTCAGTGACAAGGTTTTTTTCCTTAATTTTCAAATTTCTCTCTGCCAGCCTATGATATTTTTTCAGACAGCCCTGGTAACTGCATAGGTTTACCCCAAATATAAAGACTACTGCAGATGTGCCAGACTTGCACAAAGCCAAGTGAAGAGCTGTTCAGCAAGACCCTGAGAAAGCACCCGTGCAGCAACACAGCTGCCAGCCCTTAATACAGAGAGTGCCAGCTGTCTGGAGATCCTTTCAGCTAGGGACTAATGAAATCTCTTCATTACTAAGGACCAAGTGGTTCTGATGAGACACCAAACAGCAAACGTCATTAGTGCCACGAGGCATGACGAACACTAAAAACTCACCATCCGCACAGTTCACATGCTTGTCCTCCAGCTTTAAATTAGTGTGAAGAATGTAGTATTTGTAGTGCAAGTCTGTCCCCAGTGGCTGCCAAACATTTTGCTTCTGGCAGTAGCCCTCTGCGCTGTCCCTCGACATATGTCACCATCTCCAGCTACCTCCTTGCTCCTCATCTTTTCTCTGCTTCCTGACCCTGCACATCTGCCCCAGACAGAAGCTCCATTTCCCTAGAGACTCGCATGAAGTGGCTGAGGCCCAGCCACAGATGACAACATTAAGCAGAGCCTCTGGGCTGTGAGCAGTGGGGATGGTGGCTTGGCTTTGGGCAGCTACTTTAAAGTCACTCAGGGTGCTGTGCAGTTGCTGGAAGAGCTTGGCAGAACAGCCCCTGCAACCCAGGGGAGGAGAGAGGCTTTGCCTGTTTCTCCTGGGCAGGCAATCTGTGGCAGCAGAAGGAAGAAAACAAACTCCTATCCTGCTGCCTGTGGAGGATGGAAAATACAGGCTGTCCCAGGGCTGCGGACAAAGCAGAAGCAGGGAATGACAAAAGCAAAAGGCAAAGCATGGGAATGGATAAAATGAGCCAAGAATGAAATGTCCCAGAGGAGGGCTTTAGCTTTTGTCAGGTTGCTACACCAGCATTGCAGTATTGATGGTGTGGAAAGCCAAACTCAATAATCAATGCCAATTTGATTATTAAGCAGGTATTCCTTTAATAAACAGTGCCAGGGTACGCATGAGGTAATCCACCTAGTGTATCCAATGATTGAGACTGTTACATGACTTTTATACTGGTTAAACACACATACTCATATAGATTCCGGGAAATGCTGGTTAAACTGTTGCATGTCCATTATTTTTCTGGGAACTTATTAGCATACCCACTCTTGTATGCATTTCTTTGTGTCTTCAGAAGCCTCTGATCATCTTTATCTTATCCCCTTCCTCATTATGTCCTTTTCATGAGATTCCTTCCATCAGCATGGTGGGTCACAGTCCTTGGCTATCAGGCAAGCCCAGCATGTAAAGTCTCTTGAGACTTCATGCTCACCCTTAGCTCAGGGTGGGCTGCAAAATCACTTGGATGGACTGCAGGGCTGTAAACAAAGGATTATGGCATGTTGTAGGGGGACGTTTACAGAGAAGGGAATAAGGGTTATCATGGGGATGGGGATCAGTAAGACCTTAGACTCAGTGCCTCACTAAACTTTTAAACTAGTTCTTAAATGATCCAGCTGACAGAGGAAAGCTGTGCTGGAAAGGCTCTGGTATGTCTGGGAGGGGTGCGGGAGCTGCCTCCAGGCAGGGAAAGGACATGCTCAGGAAGGTGCTGGGTGGGTGCTCCACCAGCAGTTAGAAAGCAAAAGGCCCTGTGCCTGGGCGATACTAGCAGCCTGTAGCCTAAAAACTATGTCAGAGGGCTGCACGCTCTTCTCTCCAGGACCATCACCTTCCACCATCCCCAGGGCTCAGGAAAGAGCAGGAATATTCTGATGCAGAAGCAGGAGGACTCTAAAGAGGAGAGAGTACGCTGAGAGCTGGAGAAGCTATGCAATAGCTAGGTCAGAGTCCACCCAACAACAGTGTAAAAACACAGCCTGAGAAAGAAAGAGTAGAAATTGCAAACTAGACGGATTCAACCTGTAAAACCAAAGTTATTTAGCAAGGAGGAAATAATTGACCAACTAACATTCACTGTGGCAGAGGAGGGAACAGTTCTGGAAAGTCAAACTGTGTTCAGAAAACCTTAGGAGAGTTGACAAATTAGAGAAGGACACATGAGGAGTTGCAAGAGAGGAGGAAGGAGGTGTTGACGGGAGCATCACAGAATCAAACGCAGAGATCAATATGTTCAGCAAGTGTTCAATTTATTGAGCTTAGCTGTTTCTTTATAAATCCTTTTTAGTTACATAACTGGGTGCCCAAGAGGGTATCTACAGTGTATTATTGGTTAAAGGTAGCTGTCCATAAAGCTGTTACTAACATATTATTGGCTAAACTACTGCACATGCTAAGAAACCAAGTTACACTAAAATTAACTATGTTCATAGTTCTCTTTAATTTTTTTTCTTTCAGCTGGTACTCGTTCCCACTGAACCATCTGTTGTATTCCTTCCAGCTGCTTATCAGAAAGCTGTCTTTCCTCCTCACCGAACTGGTCTTTGTTTATCTTTCAGTTCTCTGTTTCAAGGCCTTCTTCTCTGTAAAATGTTCCCACAATGAGGGAAGTGCTAGGCAGGAGCTACTGGGAGAGCCTGACGCACCAGGAGGAGGCCAGAAGAAAGGTGATATCTCGTTGTGCAGCTACAGGGAGTTGTGAAGACATTATATTTTCCTTGGCTCTGAGGGGAGATGGAAACAGTTTACAAACATTTATAAGGCATAAACCCAAGCCAGAGGGAGGGCAAATTACTCAGTAGAGAATTAAAAAACCAATGAAACAACAACAAAAAAAAAAAACAGGAAAAACTGAAGCTGAAATTAATAACAATTTACCAATGAGCTCTAGTAGGTTGTGAAATACCTCTCATAAGGAGAGCAGGGAAAAATGTGGCTAAGGCTGCCCAGGGAGGTGGTTGATTCACCTTCCCTGGAGGTGTTTAAGGCACAGGTGGATGAGGTGCTAAGGGGCATGGTTTAGTGTTTGATAGGAATGGTTGGACTCAATGATCTGGTAGGTCTCTTCCAACCTGGTGATTCTATGAAGGCCAGTTTTAAAGTATAGGAATAAAGTAATTAATACATGTGCAATGAAAAGCATAGAGAAGAATTTGTTGTAGTGATACAAGTATTTCCACTCTCACAATCTGTAGTCTAAATTTTCCACTGCCCTGCTCCTCTTGCTATCATTAACAGCAATGCAAAGGAGGAAAATGTTTATTAAAGCAGGAGCATAACCTTATAGTACTGCTCTGCTAGAGTGCATATATTTCTAGACATTTCTAGCCAACAAAGAATTAAGTTTTATAATTGTATGAGGGAAAATGACTCACTAGCAGAGGTTCTCCTCAGGTCCTCCACAGAACTACTCCTGCCCTATCCCAAATCTCTTTTAATCTCTGTGAGGCAGGGATATGACTCCATGTTTGGATAGTGTGAGTTAATGTTTCCTAAAGTCATATCCAGCTGCTTCTAAAATCTGCTGAGAAATCCCTTTCTGATTGTATCTGGGGTCCACTTATGGGAGTCTTAAAGATCCACAGGGAAATCTGAAAGGTCAAGGCCCAAATACAGAGAATACAGCTCCAGAGGCTGAAGCAGCAACCTGCTAAAAGCCCCAGGCAGCTCACACCTTACCTGGCAAATACACTTACCGGCTTAATATATTCTACGAGGAGGGAGCACAGCTACGGATTGACAGCTATGGTGCGGCAGCTGGTGTTAATGGTTAGCCCCAACAGCCAGTGAGCTGGGCACTTCAGAGAGCAGAGAGCTGAGGAGTTTTCATATACCTAATTACCATGCTTTATAATCATCCCCTGCAGACTATGATGATGATGAATGAATGAGATCAGATTAGTCAATATGATTTATTGGTGGAGTTTTCCCACTCACTATGGATGCATCATTACTGCATGCATTCATCAGCAGAGGGATGAGCACCATTCAAAGTCTTTGTACAATTTGAAACCACAACCAACCTGCAGCTCTTCAGCTTTCTCCCAAGGACTCTCTAGGCCTTTCTTGGGTCTTTCTCTGCTCTGTATCCTTGTCCTGGGCCATCCTGGAAGTCCTTTAGCAAGTGCCATGTCCTTCCATATTAAAGCAAAGAAGACTTGAGCTGGGCCTGTAGAAGTGAGAAATTGCCAAAAAGCACTGAAGCTGTTACACAGTAGCTGATGGTGCATTTGCGACTACTGTCCTCTGCCTGACAAAATAAGAGTTGCTCCACTAAGGGGCACAGATGTTCTGCAGCTCCACAGCCAACAATCTCCCTTGAACAGTGTTTGTATAATAGGGCACTCCTCAACCCTGCTGTGGCTATTGAGCCCCAGATCCCTGTAGAAACTGGAGATCTATCAAAGTAACTGCAGCTAGCATGTTCAAAGAGGGTACCTGCAAAGGTCTACTGTACTGCCTAGAACACCACTGCTCTCCCCTTGTCAGTCCTGACACATTCCTGCAGCAAGCGACAGCTTGCATTAGCACTAAAGGGTATAGGATTCCACAGCTGGAAACTGCTTTAAACTGAAATTTGAGAACTGTGCATGAACTCCCTAAGGAGCCCAAGGCGGGCACCTTCAGCTCCCTGTGTCTCAGTTTGCCATCTGTAAAACTGGGTTAGCATCTCCTCCTCCCTCTTACACCCCTCTTATCTTTGCTTATATTAACCGTAAATTTGGATAGGCGTGCTTGTGTGCGGGCATGATGCAAAATAGAGGGCACAGAGTGCTGCTTCTGTGGGGAAGGTCTGCAGGGAAGGAGGTGTGCGTGGAGGGGCAGGTGCACCAAAGGATGCAGGGATGAGCACACAGGGACAGAGGGATGAGCACAAGGATGGAAAGATGCGCGCACGGGGCTGGAGGGGCCTGCAGGGCCGGGCGTTCCCCGCCGCAGCCCGGCCCCTGGCGGGGGGCGGACCCCTCCCCTCCCGGCCGCGGCGCTGCCCGGGGCTGCGGGGCGGCTCGGGGCGCAGCGAGCAGCCGCCCCGGAGCCGGGGGCGCCGCGCGGGGCCATGTAGGAGCCGCCGCCCGCCTGATCCCCGAGGCTGCCGGCACCGAGACGAAGCGCCCGCCCGGTGAGTGCTGCGGGGGAAGGTCCCGGCCCCGGTCCCGCTGCCGCCCGCGCATCCCCATCCTCGTCCGCATCCCGGGCGCTCCCGTCCGCAAGCTCGACCCCGCCGAGCCGGGCCCGGGCACCGCAGGCGACCTCGTTCGAGGCCCGGACGTCCCCCGGACAAACGCCAAACGCGCTGCGGGGCCCGAATGCGCCCGCCTCACCCCAGACCCCGCTCCCCATCATCCCTAACGCCCCCCGGTACCTCCCGTTCCCCGCGCTCCCCCCGCTCACCGCCGTCTCCCCCGCAGGCTGAGCCATGGTGGAGCCGCCGGCCGAGCCGCCCCCGCCGCCCTGCCCGGCGCCCGGCGGGGGAGCGGCGGCGGAGCCCGCCCGCCCCGGGGAGCAGTCGCCGCTGCTGCACCTAGACCTGTACAACTTCGACTGCGCGGCGGCCGAGGGCAGCCGGTACGTGCTGACCAGCCCGCGCTCGCTCGAAGCCTGCGCCCGCTGCGCCGTGCGCCCCGTGGAGCTGCTGCCGCGGCCGCTGGCCGAGCTGCTGCGCGAAGCCCCCGGGCGCTCCATGCGGGTGGCGGCCGGGCTCTACGAGGCCTACGAGCGGGAGAGGCGCCGCAAGCTGCAGCAGTGCCGGGAGGAGCGGGAGAGGATCGTCCGGGAGGAGAAGAGGAGGATCCTCGCTCCGCTGGGCAGCCGCCCGCCCTCGCCCGCCGCCCGCGGGCAGCGCCCCCGAGCCGCGGGCCGAGCCGCGGGCAAGAGCCACTCGCTGGACTCGCTGCAGAAGCGGCGCGAGGGCCCCTGGGGCAAGACCTCGTCGGAGTCGGGGGCCTCGTCCTCCTACAGCGGCGACAGCCCGCGGGAGCGCGGGGCTCGCGGCGGGGGCCGCGGCCGAGACCCCCGCGTCGGCGCGTCCCCGCTGGGGCGCAGCTTCAGCCTGGGCGACCTGAGCCACTCGCCGCAGACCGCCCAGCGCGTGGAGAGGATCGTCCGGGAGGTGAAGAGGAGGAAAGGGCTCTCGGAGGTGCCCGAGAGGGACAAGAAGATCGCGGCGCTGATGATCGCCAAGCACCAGGAGGCCAGCCTGCTGCGGGAGCAACGGCAGGCGGCTCACCTGCAGTGGGACAGCCAGCGGCGCCTGGCCGAGCGGCGCAGGGAGCGCGAGGAGAAGGAGAAGCAGAGGGCCCTCCTGCAGGGCCAGCGGCTCTGGGAGAGCCAGGTGGAGAAACGTCGCGGGAGGCTGAGCCGGGAGCAGGAGGAGGCCGCCCTGCTGAGGCAGAGGCAGCACCTGGTGTGCGAGGAGAGGTGGCGGGAGCAGGCAGAGAAGCAGGAGCGGTTGCGGAGGGAGAGGCTGGAGAGGGCCATCCAGGAGGACAAGCAGAAGAAGCTCCATCAAGAGCACAGCCTGAAGGCGAAGGAGGAGGGAGAGAGGGAGCTCCGGGAGCGAGAAGAGCAGTTCCTGCAAGAGAAGCTGTCCATGGCTGCACAGAAGAGGCTGAAGAAGGAGGTGCAGTTGCAGAAGGAGAAGAAACTGCTCAACCAAGCAGAGAAGCTGAAACACGAGGCCTTGGTCAAAGAACTGGCCAAGCAAGAGGCAGAAGAGAAGGAAGTGCTGAAGGCCTCCCTGGAGATGAGCTTGACCAAGGCCCAGGAGAACTACGAGCAGCTAGTGGAGAAGAGGAACCAGGAGCTGAGGGAGAAGGCCAGGCGGGAGGACATGCAGATCCAGAGAGCCAAACTGGCAGCAGAAAAGAAGGAAAGAGAGCAGAAGGAGCACTTGGAGGCCCTGGCTAGAGAGACAGAGAGAAAGCTCCAGCATGCTGCCCAGGCGGCCGAAGAAGCTGTCCAAGAAAAGGCCCGCAAGGTGGTCTTGAGCCGTCTGGAGAAAGAGAAAGTGCAGAAGATGAACAAGCAAAAGGTGGAGCAGTATGAGGACTTACGGCGCAGGGAGATCCTCCTGTCTATAGAGAGAAAGTTGGAGAGGAGCGAGCAGATCTTCAAGGAGAAGAAGACTCTAATAGAAAATGCCAGGTCCGTCGCTCGGGCGTCCTTCCATGTCCGGGAAAAGGTACGGGAGGAGACAAATGTGCGCACCTTTGACAAGATGGTGTTGGAAGCAGAACTGCATGCCCACCTGAGTAAGAAATGAAAGGTCTTGTCATGGATGAGTAGGGGTACATTACTGGTTGTCCATCGTAATGCCTCAGAAAGCTCCTCTACATTAACATTTAAAAAAAAACACCAATCAATCAACAGCCACCTTAATATCTTATTTTGGGGGAGCAGGGTACCGCACAAAAACATGGCAGCTATTTCACATACTTTTTAAAATATGTTTTTGTTCTGGGTGTGTTTTAAGGACTGACTTCCGTCATCTTTACAGAGGGGAAGCGGGTTTTTCTGTCCTCCACCCTGCAAGTACACACATTTTATCCGAGAGGGCTGCAGAAGAAGTCTGCTTGAAGCCTGTGAGTTACCAATTGATTGTCTACAGAGGAGCTGACTACTGCTGCACTGCACACAATACAGACTAACGACTACCGCCTACTAAGAATCAAACCCACCCCATTCTGGCTTGAGTGACAGGCAGTTTGGTTTAAGTTATGGGACTGCATTTTCAAAGCCTCTTGTGCCGAAGGTGAGGAGGGCTGGAGTACAAAATGCCACCCGCCCCTGGATGTCCCCTTTCTTGCAGCTCATACCAAGCAAAAGAAAGCACAGATTAAGACTTCCTAACACCGTGTAAGTAGACATCATGATCAGAGCTGGGCAGAAGCTGTTAGATGTGTTCACAAACACAATTACACTTTCTGCTATTGGCAATTGTTGCCCCTGCCCGGTATTCTCACCTCTCCTTCCCCTTTCCAAGTTTCTCTTATAAATATTTGTACAATTTCTTCTTTTCTTTCGGAGGTGGGGGGAAGAAGAGAGAAGTGTGTGGGAAATGCACAAACTGATGGGCACCCATACAACCCTCATGTTCATTAAATTATAAAAGCGAATGAACCTGTGGAAGCTGGCCTGTGTGGCAAATGTGCAGATCCATTTGTAAATGGAAATCTGCAAACAAATTGCATAGAGAAATTGCCACTCTCGGGAATTCTCAAAACTTGTGGAGACCCTCAACAACCTTATCCAATTTGGCCTACCTTGAGCAGGAGGTTGGACCAAGTGTCCTGCAGAGGTCCCCTCCAACCTAGTAGTTCTGTGAGTTACTTACAATGAGACCTTCACCCAGCTTTTATCATCGTCTACAGGGTGGGGCAAAGTTTGTCTGTCCACTGGTGCTAACAACTGTATTATATAGGGCACAAGAAGAAGTAAATGCACAAAATAAGGTACCTTACAGATTCTCTCAGATGAGGATCATGGAATTTTTATACCATTTAGAGGGAACTGAGTCCTTCTGCCATTAACACACTGGAAATGTGAAAAAGCCTACCTACTCCCCATGCACAGCATTCCAGTAAGACAATATTCTGCTCCAGGTTTCCTTGTTGACTATTTGCTGGGTTGCAGTTACAAGCACACATTCAAACCAGGCACTTCCTGCTGTTTTTTTCTAACTACGGGCAGTGCCTGCTCTCTGTTCTGCCATCCGTGACAACATACTGGGTTGCTGCAGTGATGGCATCGGACCTAGAACATGAGGAAGAAGCAACGAGAACAGCCAAGATCTTGTTTCCTTGCAGATGTCTCTAATGTGTAATGTAAGGGAAGATAAAACCAGAAGAAGGCAGTCTTGCGCGCATAGATTGCTTACCAGAGTTTCCTAGGAGGTGACAGCATGTGAAAAAGATCTCTTTAAGGAAGGTGTTAAATGAACGGCAACAACAGTAGACCAGGCACACCCTAGTACGCTTGAAAAGCTGGAGACCTTTTCCAAACAGTGTTGAAAATGATGCAAGTAGGGACTTTGATTTTGAGGGAACTTGCTCTTTGAATCATGGTACAATTGGTGCTGTCGAGGGCAGGCAGCGTGAAAGTAGGAATTAGGACACCAGGGCGATGTTTGCTCTGTCAGTCATTGGCTCGCTGTGTAACGCCAGGCGAATCCTCAGGGGATGAGCTTGCTTCTGTTGATATAAACGAAAGCAGGGGGTCTAGCAGGAAATAGCATCGCCCTGCTTGGCAAAATGCTTCAAAGAGTTTGGATAAATTATGCTAATGAAGCACAAAGTACTTATTTATCTATCTGTTTATTTATTTATGTATGTATTTATTTCTTTATTTGAGATGTTATTACAGTAGAACATATCCATTGGTGAAAAACACTAACACCAAATAGAGTTTGCCACCTCACCCTTGTCCTCAAAACAGCAAGGATTTCGAACAGCGAAATCAATTAACACCTGACAAGGTCCTTAGTGGAGAACAGTCTTCTTTACCTCTTGTTTGTACCATGGTGCTCCACCTGTGCCCTTGTAGCTGCAAACACCTAGAAAAGAGATGCCCAATGGCACAAATCCAGCTAGGACTGAACTTCGCTTGCTCCCTGACAACACTGAAGTTGGGATAATATCTGCAGTGACTCCAGCACAGACAGCACGTCATCTTGGTTGGGCTGCAGGCAAAGCCTTCAGACATGGATGTGAGGACTCTTGCTTCCCACATCACCTCATCGTGGTTGGAAGTTCATCTAGCAGAGGGCGCATAGGGAGAGCTGGGAAACAGCGGAAAAGCAGCAAAATGTCGGCGAATGAGCAGGTGCAGTATCTTAACTGGAAAAGCAGTTTTTCCCTAAAGGTCTGCTGCAATCTACCTGAAGGCTTTGTTAAATTCTCCCTCTGACAGGGCATTTCCAGTGTACTGAGAACATTTTACAGCCCAGGAGATGTCTTGGCCACTGACTGTAATTACACCTGGGGTCCATCTGCTGCTGCTGACTGAGTTTGACACCTTTGGGCTACAGCTGAACTAATCAAAACGCACCTACTTGGTGGTAATTGGATTGGCAAACTACTGGTCTTGTACTGTGCAGCGTGCAGCTCAGGTTTTGAATGTGCAATCTAAGAAAAAAGATATTTTTTCTTTCATATCTGTGTATGAATATTTTTTTATTCCTGTACTGGTTGTTCCACACTCTGTGAAAGTCAATGGAGTTTGTAGGTTGTTTAAAATTGCGACATGGAAAACTAAGTCAGCAAGTAGGGTGGAAGCATGAGGGGTATTTCTTGTGCCTGCTTATTCTTCTCTTTATTTGAGAAGGAGTGTTACTGCTGGATCTATGTGGGAACAGAAATGAAACCCTGGGATGCAGGTAAAAAGTATGGCCCTTTTAGAGGAGTCTTATTTTGTGTTTTTGACGGGCCAGGTAGAACTAAAAATTAAGCATTAAATTAAATTTGAGCAACATGTTACCTCACAGCTCAATAGTTGTTCACGGCTCATTTAGAGCAGAGGAGCAGCTGATGACATTTGGTTACGTCCCATAAAAAGATGACTTAAGTTGTTCCTCTCCTGGGATTAGAAAATCTATTTTAGGCTATTGCTCTATTATAATCATAAGGTTATAATAAAGATTTTGTTTCTAGGCCATTTGCGTGCGTGCCACAGAATGACCTGTAGACCATGAAATCCCTTCAGTTTAAAAGCAGCAGCAACAAAAGGATAATTATCAGGAAACTTCTCTGACTTATAACACTTCATAGATCCAGCTATCGTCAAATTCCCAGGTTTCATTTCCTAAATGCTTGAGTCTAGCTCCAGGTTTCATGTTGGATTTCATACATCTAAAGGAATAACTCAAAATCTGGATCCAGTACCACTAAACATTCAAATATAAAGGCGAACACTGACATGTGGACACACTCCTAGCCCCACTTGAAAACCAGTGCACTGCTTACTACTGGATATTGACTGGGACTCTGGGTAGCGGTTGACCTGCTCTATTTTTACAGGTTTTTTGAAGCTGAGATTTTGAAACATTAGGGGGAAAGACTCCAATATTGTTTAGTGGTGAACTTGACAGTCTTAGGTTTATGGTTGGACATGATGATCTTAAAGGTCTTTTTCCAGCCTAAACGATTCAGAGGTTTTGTGAATATCGTTTCAATGTTCTAATAAGAAATACAGGATCAAGTCCTGGGATTCATTTTCAGGGAGAGCTCCCATCACTCTATAGTAATGTTTTTTTGAATATTCACAGACTGTTGTTTATGTGGCTTGTCTAGTTTTTAACAGCATCTGGACTAAAGCTGGAGCCCTTCAGTGCCAACAATCTCTTCTGTGTGCTGCCTCTTCACACAAAATTTGTCACTAAAACACAATCTCTCTGTCAAGGTTGAATTTTCCAAACACATTAAAAAGCTATTAGGAGTAGCAGCTGCACTACCATTAGTTTTACGAGGTATTTTTTAACCGAGTTTATCATAGATACTTTCACTGCATGCATGAGAGAGATGAGGATTAGATTTCTCGCCTTGGTAACCTACTGTGTTTCTTATGATGCTTATGGAGCACCAGGCTAAAAATTCTGTGCTAAAATTTCTCCTGATATCAGAGCGATGCTGTTCACTAAGCAAATGCTGAATATGCAGTGCACATGGATTTCAGACAGGACTTATTTCAGTGTGTGTGTCTTTACTTAGGCAAGTCTGGACAGGGAGACATGGGAAACACAGAATTTGCAATACAATGTCCATCAATCACTTGTTTTCCAGAGGTTCTGCTAAGAACAGCCCCAGAACCACCTCTGCTGACAAAAATATAATGGAATGCCATACTGAAGGTTTTGTTTTTTTAAAATTTCTTCTTAAAGCAGATGCAGGAAGGTGTAAGGACGAGACACAAAACTAGTTAGATGCAGCACACTACGAGAGTATGACTGATCCTCTTCACACACAGTTCCACTTTGCTGCTGTTTAGTAGAGCAGCCATCACATCCAGGAAAGGAGAGGTGGTCTAGGAGGGATGTGCCTGCTCTCAGATCACACAGGCTCCCTTCAGAGCATGCAAGTTTAAGCTCATTTAATGCTTTGCTGAAACAAGGTCCAAGGGAATTAAGTTTGTTAGAACTGGACTTTTCTATTTTAGTTGTAAAAGAAAGCTGTCATAGGCAAAGAACAGGAAGACACTGGCTTAAGCCCCGTGACATCTACTTTGCACAGTACAGGCATGTTCTAACATGAGGTGGTGGGGTACCTACTGCAACTCCTTGTGGGAGTGCAGCCCCCACAAGCTCTTGGGAAGAAGGTAACACCCACTGAAAAGAACCAGTACTGAGACATGGTGAGAAAATCAAAATGCCTCTGCTTCCAGGCTGGAGGCAGCTCTGCCCCTGTCTTTGGTAAGATGCTACTAGATGGTGGTTTAAGGAGAAAGCACTGGGAAGAAGGAAAAAATGGAAAACATTTCTGTACAAGCTATCTGGAAATGCATTCTGCATTTATGCAAAGCAAGCAGCCATCTGGGAAAAGCCAGCATTCGGAGCCTTCGTAGCGGGATATACCCTACATTCTATATGACTTTTAATGCTAGGGCATAAAAAAATTGATTTCTAGACTGACTTCTTTGTCGTTAGCCCTTTCTTTGAGCATGGCTCTTTGCTGTGAACCCCGAGCTTGTTGTTGTAACATTCTAGTCTGAAAGGATGCAAATTATTCTTTGGCAAGTTTGCTATCTTTTCCTACATTCTTGCCATTCAAGAAGAAATCCCCCACATTACAGAACCACTCTGGCAGTAAGATACATCCTGTATTACAAAACCAAACTGCCAGTGCTATTTTGTTCTTTTGTGCTTCACACAGCTCTCTGCATCCAATCTCAGGACACCGTGGTGAGTTAAACTAGTTATCGCCCCCAGCCTAAGTACAGGCAAACTGAAGCAGAAAGAACTGATGTGATTTGCCCTAGGCTGTGCTGGCACTTGGTGATCTAGTTGGAGCTCTCACTCACATCTTTCCTGTTCCTCAAACAACCCTCTAATTAACCATTCCTGGTTTCAAGGGAAGGGTACCCCTGTGACAGGAGCTGTGGCAGCTCCTCTGGCTCCTGCTCTGCAGCTAGTGCTTCACGGACAATGAAGATTTGAAGGTGCCAACCTCCACTTCTGGGCATTGCCAGTACCAACCATGAATCACTTCAGGAGTCTGTAAAATTTCCCTTTAGGTTTTCAAATGGAAGATCTGAAGGTGAGTGGCACAGTCTGTATGGGGAGCCCCAGACAGAGGCAGGGCAGGAAGAAGGTATATTAGCAGAAACGTGCAGGAGCTATAGGTGGAAATGTTAAATGAAAGACCAGACATGGGCTGAAAATTGCTTATATCTATATGTATGGCAGTGTACAATAACACTTTCTTTCATCACATTGAAGTTACAGGGCCCAGTTCATCCCATTAGTTGCCTTTCTAGAGCTGGCAGAGTTACTCCAGGAATGACTACAGCCTAGATATACTAACCTTTTTATTATTTATGTAAATCACAGTGGCTTGAGATAGATTATGCTTCCAAGAGCCTGGTGGGGATTTCTCCCTGCCTGCACTGCAGCTGGGCAATAGGGTGGGAGGGTCACATATCATTTGGTATTTTTAGGCACAGCGACAAGTTTGTCAATACTCCCCTGCTGCACACTGTGCTCCTGGTTGTTTACAAAGCAATGTCTGCTGCAACAGCTCAGTGCAGCTGAGGGGAAGAGCAGCTGGCACAGATGCAACCTTGTTAGACAACAAGTTAAACAGTGGGGAGGGAGTAAGAGTTGTGGCTCTGCGTCTGTTGGATGCTACTCGGAATGTTTTGGTTTGCAAGAGAATGATGGGATAATTCCATCTCATTTTTTAATCACCTCCAAAGTAAGCTGTGCTAATTTTGACAATTATTTAATTATTTATAAGAGATGGGAAAATAAAGGAGGAAGTCACAGATGTGTAGGTGAAGCAGACAGACATTTCCCTTTCCTTCCTGAAAAAACCCTTGAGCCTTACACCAGCAGTTGGGAATCTTGTTAACTGCCAAGTTGCATGCATTTTGTTAGACCCAAGGAGAGGGCCCACTCACAAGCTTTGCTACCTGTGCACCTGTCTCTGTCCACACTGAGAGAGACAGGCTTCACATTTACCTCTGAGCAACAGATATTTCCTCAGACTTGAAGGAACAAGTGAGATCAAAGAAACACAAGGTGAGATCCATGAACAGAAAGGCAATGTAGAGGGACCACTACATAGCCTTCCTGGGTAGACTCAGGCCACATCTGACATGAAGCCTGACGGAGAAGCTACACTTTGCTGTTATGAGGGTATTTATGCAGCCCTCACCCAGCTGTGGTCTAGGAGCCTCCACCATTTTCTGCTCCCAAAAGATCAAGTTGTCCTTATTTCCTAGACAGTTTAGCCCTGAGGCTCCTGCTCTCATTTCCTACACCCACAGCTTGGTACCTGGGAAGCCAGCCACAGTGCGCAAGCAAGTCTCTACTTGTCTACAGAGGCTTCAAGCCAAATAATTTGTCCTGTTCTTTCTTAAACTGAGGCATGTCTGTGCATAAGCAAATACAGGAACTGTCTGAATATGCGTTTTGGACCTTTAGGACCTTTATCATAGACATATCATAGAATAACCAGGTTGGAAGAGACCCACCAGATCATCGAGTCCAATCATTCCTATCAAACACTAAACTATGCCCCTTAGCACCATGTCCACCTGTGCCTTAAACACCTCCAGGGAAGGTGAATCAACCACTTCCCTGGGCAGTCTGTTCCAATGCCCAATGACCCTTTCTGTGAAAATTTTTTTCCTAATGTACAGCCTAAATCTACCCTGGCAGAGCTTGTGGCCATTCCCTCCCGTCCTGTCCCCTGTCACTAGGGAGAAGAGGCCAGCTCGCTCCTCTCCACAACCTCCTTTCAGGTAGTTATAGAGAGCAATGAGGTCTCCTCTCAGCCTCCTCTTCTCAAGGCTAAACAACCCCAGCTCTCTCAGCTGCTCCTCATAAGGCCTGTTCTCCAGCCCCTTCACCAGCTTCGTTGCTCTTCTCTGGACTCGCTCCAGAGCCTTAACATCCTTCTTGTGGTGAGGGGCCCAGAACTGAACACAGTACTCGAGGTGCGGTCTCACCAGTGCCGAGTACAGAGGGAGAATAACCTCCCTGGACCTGCTGGTCATGCCGTTTCGGATACAAGCCAGGATGCTATTGACCTTCTTGGCCACCTGGGCACACTGCTGGCTCATATTCAACCAGCTATTGACCAATACACCGAGGTCCTTCACCAGGCAGCTTTCCAGCCATTTGTCTCTAAGCCTGTGGTCTAACCACAGAGGGAAAATATGTAATCAGTTCTGCTGCTGCTGCTAGTGCTCACTCCATTCATGTTATACTGTCTGGGAAAGCAGTGCAAGGAAAGCAAATTAGCAGTGATGCAGCTATTTAAAAACCAACCTATAGCATCACTTTGCTATGCTGCAAGTATGTGTGGAAGACAACTTCCTCACACAGCTGGTGAATGAACCAACAAGGGAAGGTGCCCTCCTGGACCTGCTGTTTGTGAACAGAGAAGGCCTTATGGAGGATGTGGCAAATGGAGGACGCCTAGGACTAAGTGATCATGAGATGATAGGGTTTTCTGTTCTAGGCGAAGTGAAGAGGGTGGTTAGCAAGACAGTAGCATTAAATTTCCAGAGGGCAGACTTTGGACTCTTCAGAAGGCTGGTTGGCAAAGTCTCATGGGAGACAGTGCTTAAGGGCAAGGGAGCCCATGAGGGCTGGGAGCTCTTCAAAAAGGAGATCCTAGCAGCTCAGGAGAAAGCCATCCCCGTGTTCCGGAAAAAAAGCCGGCAGGGGAAAAAAACTGCTTGGTTGAACAGAGAGATCTTGAGTGATATGAAGAAGGAGAGGAATGTTTATGGGCTCTGGAAGAGGGGACAGGCCTCTTGGGTGGACTACAGGAGGGAAGTGAGATTGCGTAGAGAAAAAATCAGAAGGGCAAAGGCTCAACTAGAAATCAGATTGGGAAAGTCTTCGCACTGATGAGGCTGCACCTCAAACACTGTGTTCAGCTTTGGGCCCTACAAGAAAGACATCAAGGTGCTGTACCATATGCAATGAAGGGCAACAAGGCTTTTGAAGGGTCTGGAGCACAAGTCTTAGGAGGAGGAACAGCTGAGTGAACTGGGGTTGTTCAGTCTGGATAAAAGGAGGCTGAGGAGAGACCTTATTTCTCTTTACAACTACCTGAAAGGAGGTTGTAGTGAGGAGGGTGTTGGTCTCTTTTCCCAGGTAAGAAGTGATAGCACAAGAGGAAGTGGCCTCAAGTTGAGCCAAGGGAGGTTTGAACTATGTCTTAGGAAATACTACTTCACAGAAGGGGACTGTTGAGCATTGGAACAAGCTGCCCAGGGAAGGTGGTTGAGTCACCATAGCTGGAGGTATTTAAAAACGTGTGGATGTGGTGCTTAGGACATGGTTTAGTAGTCAGCTTAGCAGTGTTAGGTTTAGGAGACGATGATATTAAAAGGTCTTTTCCAGCCTAAACGATTCTGTGATTCTGTGATTCAGTGCTTGGCATAGGAAGTGGTGCCCCTTCTTGCATGAGATGGATGCTTTCCTTTCTGCAGCCATCATCACCTGTACTTTGGGGTAGGGTTGGCAGCCTGTCTAAGACACGTACACCCTGTCACCACTGTGATGACTTCCAGTGAGGTGTAGATATAGCCAAGTCCATGTTAAACAGGCTAACTCAGTCACCACTAGCAGCTTAACAGTGCAGAGCCTAGGATGGGCTAACTGGTTTGATATTCTCAAGCTTCTCCTTACAGGCTTTTCAGCCCACTCTGCACTCTATCAGTAAGCTGATAATTAGCTTATACAGGCCTGCGTGATCTGTCATGACAAGAATTTTAGGCATAACTTAACAGCTCTGAGTCATGACATTGCTCTTTGTGCTAGCAGTTTCATCTACTGCTGCCCAGGATGAAGAAAGGCAGGGAGGATTTTTTCAGAAGACGAGCACTGACCTGCGGCTCTCAGAAAATACTAGGCAGGTGGGCAGGCTGCGGGATCCTCCAGGGCTTTATGCAGCACTAGTTAGAGCACCTGACATCTTAGGTTTGCTATGGATACAGTCCATATCACTTTGCAAAGTAGCTGTCACTCCAACTCACATCTCTTAGGTGCTGCAGGTCCTAATATTTTCCAGGCAGAAGACGCTCTGACTTGAGTTTTCTGTGATTCTTACAGCATTTCAAAGAAGCTGCTCTTACCTCTTTGCACTGACAGGTATTTCAATGCATTTTATTTTCAGTTCCATAAAAACAATGTGGAAGTAAAGATTCCTGAAGGCAGTGGTGTTCACACCCAGAGCTACTATCCTCTGTAAGTGTCTCTGATCAAATTGTACTGTGCTACACTATAGATTTCTTACAGATCCTGCAGTCCCTGGAAACCTGCAGATCCATCCCCGCAAGGACACTGCAAATGCCACATGTTTCAGTCACACCCCGCAAGTCCCCAAATGCAGACAAAATTTACTGTAATGCAGCTACCAGGGGAATTTCTGCAGAATCTCCTGGAATCTGCAGGGACCCTTTTTGTCCATCCTGATGCTAGTACTATATAAACTCACAAACTGCTTCATACATGCTGACCTAAGAATCCTCTCCATGACAACACACTGCAATATCTTCAGATACAGGGAGGCACCCTGCAAAGCAAGGCTGGCTAGGAAGTCAGCATACCAGAAATATAGAGTATAATGTGAGCATAAGTCCTTTCTGGGGGGGAAGCTGGAGGCACAAACACAATGGGACAAAACGTCTCCTGGAGGAAATAACTTGCATTTGAGAGAGAAGGAAAAAAAAGAGAGATTTAAATCACCTTCAGATCATAGTAGACACAGTTTATAGGTCCCGTGCAACAGAAATATACATGGCAAATAACTCCTTTCACACAACATTTTGGATACACTCAGGAAATGAATGGTGAAAGGTACTTAGGACAACTAAGAAAGGAGAGGTGTTCTCCAACAACGGCTGGAAGTGGCTGGAAAGATGAGTGAGTGGAGAAATGTAGAGAAGCTGTTCTAGACATATTGAGCTATGATGGCTCTCATACAAGCAAAGAAACATGTCCTGAATGTGTGATGGAGCAAAGAGGAAAAAGAGAAACAAGTTCCATGGAGTTTGCTGGGCTATGTACATGGTGGACTTAAACAAGTGAACAACGTAATGAAAATAGGGCTGGGACCCTCCATGAGAGTCATGATGAATTTTCATTTTTTTAAGGTCTTCTCCCTGTTGAAGGCTCCTCCCTTACAGTAGCAGAGAAATATCCTTCTGGATCACCCCAGTCCACTCGTTTCCTCCAGCCCAGGCTTGTGTGGGTGCTGGCAGGCAGGAATCCCATGGCAGGAGGGAGCCTGAGCTAACCCACCACCTTTTGGGTTCTGGGGCAGCAGCCAAGGGTGCCGGGGGCTCCTTTGAAGTAGAGGGTGATGAGGAGTATTTCCCTTAGTGTTTTGACATGAGCTGGCACTAAAAGGATTTTATCGTATGTCAGTGCTAAGATCAGGAGGATAAGCTGTAGGAAAGGTATAGGGCTGAAAAGCATAGGATGAGGAAGCACATTTCTGTTGAAACTAGTTTTAAATCTACTTTTTTTTTTCTTAAAGACCGAATTTAAAGTCAAACTGCCAGTGGCTGGTGAGACCCAGGTCATGCTCATAGACCAGTTCTCATTAGGAAAGCGGAGAGCTGGCTGGCAGTTTCACACAAAAGCCAGATCCATTAACTGCTTTAATTGTGAGCAAACATTTTGATTCAGTCACCAGACCACAGGGATGGGTTCATGCCCAGTAAGTTCAATTGCCCAAAGGCAAGCACATGGTAGCAAATAGCACATTGCTCTGTCCAAACAAAAGTGACACTACAGGCAAAGGAAACCTGAGGCTGGAGCTGTTTCCAGGGAGGGCAGGGATCTTCTGAAAGGGAAAAGCCAGATTAAAGAGGATTCATAATCCTCAACCATGCAGTGACAGCATGGGAAGAGAGGTTTGCTCAAAAATATGGGTCTCCCTCAGGAAGGACAGTGCCTCATCCCTGGCAGGCTGGATGTGGGCTCATCTTCTCCCTCCCTGGCAGTGCCAAGAAGCAGACTCTCAGCAGAAAGTGGGGACAGGCAGCTAGCTGGGAGAATGAAATCTCCTAAATCAGACCTTGTCCATCAAACCTCTCACAAACTCTGATTTTGCTAGCAGGCAGAACCCTAAATATCACCAGGTGGACTGGGCTTCAACCCTCAATGACTTGTACAGCCCTGAAAGCTGGTCATACATGCACACTCTGATGCATTTGCTACACTTGCTTGGACATTAAAGCAGGCTCGTGGGGCTTTCCAGCATGCCAGCTGGAACTTTGCAGCCACATCCCAGCCACAACTTGGAAGCACCAGAAAAGGCTGTATCTCATCCTTCTCCAGCTCGAGTCAGCAGGATTAAATGGTTATTCAAGAGTCCCTTCCACCATTGACATAATGGAGGAAAAATAATTATAAACCTTCTTTTTCCAGCAGACAGGATCAATACACACAGAGATGCTCTGATTTCTGACATGCCTTAGACCTCAGATGACTGTGGCTTTTTGCACCATATGGCTCTATCACTTGATAAAATAGTGCTCTAGATATACTGGTTGTTTTCCAGTCTGCCGCCAAATTGACTTAGGAGGATGGGCATATTCAGCCACAGTTTCTGTGCTGCTGCCACTGCTCCTGAATTCTCCAGACCTATTGCAAGCCGTTGTATTTTTGCAGCCCCTCCTCTCTGGGAGCAGCTACCAAAGGGATTAAACATGGTGTGTTATCCACTGCAGTGGCTTAATCACTAAGCAAAGTGCTCATCCCCTGACCGCAAGGTCAAGGAATTATCTTCCTGACAGATAACACAGCCATGGCTTGAAGCAAAATGAGAAGCTGAACTGTCATTGAAAGTCTACAGGCCATGGCTTTATTGCTGTTTCAGGGAGAATCATGCTCCTAAGATGCTATGAAAGTGTAGTGTGACTTTTCCCACCTACCCTGAGATGTCTCGTAGCGGCAGGGGATAATAAACACAGGAAAAATGGTATTCAGCTTTGTGTACATGTGTCCCCCTCCCATAAACACCCTCTGTGCCAAACCTGTCCCTCTGAGTGCAAAAGGTTTTGCTGGTTGGATATATTTACCACAACGTACTAAAGAGAGAACATTACACGGGAAGAGCTTTTAATAGACTGTGAAGAATCAACCAAGTGCTAAGTCTAGGCCAGAAAAGAAGTGATCTCAGGGGAAACACATGTATCTAGAAACATGATTTCATAGGGCACAGGTCCTGTATATTATTGCACAGATCCTGTATATTATTTTCAGCAGAAGGTGGGAAGTCCTGTTTCAAAGTAAGCTGGCCCATTGGGACAGAGTTGCAGGGTCTGCCAGCCTTACAACTCACTGCATACAGGCACAGCTCCACTGGGCTGCAAGAAGGCAATTGAAGGTATAGGAGAAAAAACCTCTTCATTTGAGATTTACGTATAAAAAGTCCAGGTCTGCTGCCACCATAAAAGAATGAGGAGAACTCCTGACACAGAAACCAGGTTCTTACTAACATGGGACTAACATGGGGCATCAGCTCCTGCAGCTTTGCTGTTAGTGCCTTGGAATCTCTGCACATATCTGAGTGGGATAAGCCACAGTCCCCTGCCTGGTGGCTGCCTGAGGTTGGCCCCATTTCATAGATGAGGAATGCTTAAATGGCAGTTACAGAAAGAGGCTGAAAAGATGAGGGTAGCTAACCAAAGCTGAATGACACAAATAGTTCCCAGCTCCCTGGGTGACTCCTTTGAAGCCACGTATATGACAATAACTACAGAGGAGAAACCATAATTTCTCCACTTCAGTCAATTGACCAGGTTCCCAAGATTCTAGTTGAAATTATTCACACATTAAATCTTTCTTGTTGTGCCTTTCAAAAGAAGCAAAACAGTGAAAGGCAATTTTCCCACCTCCCTCAGTACCTCTTGCCTTTGCAGACCCAGGTGCTCCATAAAGACCATGGTTATCACCATTTGTCTGTGAAATAACCACACCCTGCTAAGTCCGTGTGACTTTCTTGCGAACAGTAAGGGCCACCCTGCAACCAGAGGTTCTGCGCTCTTCCATCTTCCCAGCAAGCTTCCTGCAGTGCTGGCATGGGATGCAAGAGGAGCAGCTCCCACCTCAAGGTATGGGACAAACTCAGAACCTGCTTGGCATATTTCAATGTTCTTCAGCTAGAAATTAAAATAAAAATGTTTTTGTTACTTTCAGCTCTGAAAGATGAAGGATCAGATCATCCTTCAGACTTCTGTGTCTGTTAATTTTGGTGGACAAAGTCCACAACTGCGAAGAGGTGGGAGAGACAGAAACTGCTGACACTTCATTTTCTTATGAAAGCAAGCCAGATGGTCAGGTTGGTAGCTGAAGCTTTTTGAGCTGAATGTGTTGCATTTAAAGAGTGCGTGTCCCCCGAAGAGGGGCTCACTGAGGTTATGTATATGCTGTTCATCCTCCTGGGGCAGGGCACAGATGTCAGTGCCCTTTCTGCCCACCTCCAATGGCTCCAGTCCAATAGTTAAGTCATAGCAGAGACACAGAGATATATAAACAAACTACAGGCAGGACTGGCTGGCAAAATAAGTAACCTGCCTGCCCTGAAAGGGGTCTGGATGAGCCAGCTGCAAATAAAAGTCCTTTTTCCCACCTCTTATCTCAGGTGAAGATGACAAAAATCCCACAGTGCTCCATGTGGAAAATAGAGAGGTAATAACACTTCAGATTACCCACCTGCATTTTCTCTGAACCTCTGGAGAAATCTGACATTATGTGTAAGTCTTAATTAGGAAAAAAGATATCTCTCTCCATTAAGTGACTCACAGGAGCAGAGATGGGGGAATGTGCATTTGAGAGCTGTCTGCCTTGCAGCCTGCTGGGCACTTTGGCCTTGTCTCCTCAGTGCCCCTTTCACCGCCTCTGTCCCTGCAGCCACCACAATTCAAGCCTCAGTGTCACTTTCGCCATAGCAGAAAGCTGGACAACCCCTTCACGAAAGTCACATCTCTAGATGTTCTCTAGAGCACAGATGTTCAAGGAACCTTTTTAAACATGTGGAGATCAAGCACTGTTCTACTTCTCCTTTGTGTGCTTCTTCCCACAGGAATGCTGCTGCAGGCTGCAGCTGGATATGTACCCCAGAGCTTGTTCTGGACAAGTTACAAGCTTCTCCCCAGGAAGGGCAATGGCTACATAAATTCTCAAACTCAGCTGTGGGATGGTGTGAGCTGCCTTCTCCTCCCACAAAGCTTCACCTTGGCACTTCTGCTTGGACTAGTTTTCCCATTTCATTGAGTGTCACCTCTTTGCTTCTTTACTCATGACTTCTCTACATCTCCACCATGCTCCAGTTGAGAGTACAACCACCAAGAACAGGAACATCTCTTCCAGTCCATCCACCACCCTTCAAAAGCTACAGCAACTAGCTTGGAAGATAATACATCTTCACGCCCGCAAAATGGTCTCTATATGTCTAGATACAAACAGCTCCTGGCAAATGTGTATAATGAAATACAACCTCTCCAACAATGAGTGTGAGGAGCCTAGACCAGTGACTGCTTTCCTTTTCCCTTTTAATGGTGCCATCTCCCATGAAAGATGAGGTGGACTGAAGATTCCTTCACTAAGCACTTCCTTCCTCTTGCTCCAGCACTGGTGGCTGGGTTTGCCAGGTTTGCCTTGGAGATCCCTCTGCCTCCCAGCCCTCTGTGCACAGCCAAGCTGCTGAGACCTGCCAGCTCACACGCTCTTCAGCAGGCTGCTGCTTCCGAACACTTCCCAAAGAATCCCTACTGGGTTGTATTTAGGTATGCGTTAGCCCAGGCAGCATTAATGTAGGTGGGAAAACCCCCAGCAGCATTAATGTAGGTGGGAAAACCCCCAGTAAGCTCCAGAGAAAACGCGATGCGGAGCTCCTCCCCAAGCCTTTCTTGTCATAGATTAGAATAACACTAAAATTCACCCAGTGGTAAGTAGGCGAAATGTACTTGCCTGTGGCAGACAGGAGAAGAGATTAGAGACTGCGTGTTTTTTCCTAACCTTAAGCTTTTCAATAAATCTCTGAAGATTAAGGGGAGAGATTCCATAAAATAAAATCTGATTTGTCTTTGGTGCAGCTGTCCACCCAAAGATGAGTACCCACTTCTGTATAATTCACATTTCTTCACACGCAGACTCCAGAAAGTGAGCTGCACGCATGACCTTACTACTGTAATTGGCATCCATAACATGGCAGGCTATGGTATTAGGGCTGTAGGGATGGTGAATACTGACCCATTTCTCCTCAGAAAAGAGACGAGATTAATTTCTTGTTGCCTTGGGAACTTGCACTCTACCACAGCAAATGCCACCTGACCAGGCAAAGAAAAAGCAGAATAGAGTCCTGCCTGTCCTACTGTCTCCTGACCTTATACAGCACGCCCCCCTTCCTCCATAATTGATATCTCCTGCTGCAGAAGCAGATGTGGCTTCTGCTTTTCTGGCTGTCCCATTACAACAGTACTAAGTGCCAGCCAATTATTCTGCAAAACAATTCAAATGTATTCAGTGTGTAAAATTGGGAAGCACCACCTCATGGCAACACCACCTTTTCCTTGCTGCACTACATCTACAGAAACTCAGCAGTTCCCTCCTTACATCTCCTCTATGAACTTCCTTTGCAGGACACACACACAACCTCCTCCAAGGGGAACCAGTTATTTGTCTTCTTTTCTGACATTCAGAGATACCTAGAACATCCCTGATTCATGTGAGAGTGACATGTTTCCAGGGCTCTTGGGATATAGTTGTACTTTATTAAATCATGCGGAAAGGAAAATGTTAAGGAAATTTCTGGCATACCAGGTGTCTCACCTGGCTTATTCAGAGGATGCTAGCACTATGAAATGCATTAGTTCTACTGTGCTCATGATCTGAGATGATTCATCCAGAAAACAGCAGTAGCAAAGAAAAGGTCACATCAGGCATCCTATACATTAACTTCAAACCCTGCATTAGCCGCAAGCCTAATGCTCCAGGCCCCTGCCCTGAGACAGGCTGCTTGTCCCCTTCACTGGCACAGCTCCACCAACAGCCGTACTGGCAGGGAACTGCTGTGACTGACCTCCATCCAGGGCGAAGATGCTCAGCTGCATGTCTTCCGCAGGTCACTGAAAGACTCAAAGAAGCCGAGACTACAGTTGGCCTGAATGTTGCGTGATGGAGGAGCAGAAACATCCCTGCATGTGGGATTAAATGATGAATGTCTTTGCCAGGGCTATTTATCCACATGCTGCTTTCTCTGTAGGTCTGGCAATGGCAGCTATAATAGACACAAAGCCTCCAGCGTGAGCTTTGGTTATAAACCCCACTGTGTTTTCCCTGAAGATAAAACTTTCTGGTCTGCTCTCTGCTCATGAATCGAGAAAATCAGAGGAAAAATCAGAAATTATTTTTGGGCAAATTACTTTCAGGCAAAACAAGAAAAATAAAAAAAGACAGCATTGTCCCTGCCCACCTGCAGGGCTTGGCTAAAGCCACATGTGACATAGGCTGTGAAACAGGGAAGGAAGGTGCTTAGATAATAGCCCAGGGTGTTCACTACCCATCTCTATGCATTTTCTGCATGAAATGTTCAAGTCTGAAAGACTTTGTGAGTAGTGTGAGTAATATTTTCTAAACAGAAAGCCAGCATTATGAAAAAAGGCATGAGCAGTTACAATCATCCATGGGCCAAATCTCATGTCCTTTGCACTCTCCAAGGAGAGTCGCTCCCCAGCCACACCTTCCTCTCTGCCTGGACAGCACCATCCTCCCGTAACACCGAGGAAACATGGAGCCTGCCAGGATAATGCTAAATTGTACCTTGAGGAGATAGCTACAATTAGGCAAAGAAGAACAAAGGGAAAGCTGAGGGAGAAGGCTGATGGGGAAGACAGAGAGAAGCCAGCTTGCCCTTCACAGTCCTGCTCAAAGCTGGGGAGACCTGGATGAGCAGGAAGGGAGAGGACGTTCCTCATGTAAAGCAATCATAGAATCACTAGGTTGGAACAGACCTCCAGGATCATAGAGTCCAACTATTCCTATCTGCCACTAAATCATGTTCCTGAGCACCTCATCTACCTATCTTTTAAACACCTCCAGGGATAGCGTCTCAACCTCCTCCCTGGGCAGCCTGTTCCAGTGCCCAATAAACCTTCCTGTGAAAAATTTCTTTCTGATGTCCAGCCTGAACCTCCCCTGGAGCAGCCTGAGCCCCCTCATCCTATCCCCTGTCACTTGGGAGAAGAGGCCAGCTTCCTCCTCTCCACAACCTCTTTTCAGGTAGTTGTAGAGAGCAATGAGGTCTCCCGTCAGCCTCCTTTTCTCCAGGCTAAACAACCTCAGTTCCCTCAGCTGCTCCTTATAGGACTTGTTCTCCAGCCCCTTCACCAGCTTCGTTTCTCTTCTCTGATTGTTTTCTAACTAACTCTCCTTAAGTACAGACAGGACAAACTCCTGCTACAGAAAATACACCAGAATCAAGGTCCAAGGTTTCAGGTCTGCACTTTCCCATCTAGACAAGGAAAATAAAATTATCAGGATGCTTAATTCCTTTGCGTGGTGCTATACACAACAGCTATTCTTTGCTTCCCTGCTAAGTCTGCTCTTTCCAAATCACCCCGAAATGTACTCGTTTCCCTTCCCCTTTTTGCATCTTTTGGCCTGGGAATGAAGCAAAGCCCATGTGCACCACCTCTGAGAGCCATCCTCTGGATCCTCCCTGCATGACTCTTAAGATCCAAACAGTGTGTTTATAGCAGAGCACTGTGTCCAAGGAAAGGGAGGTGCTCTTATCTGTTCAGGAAGCGAGCGGGATGGCTCCTATGCCTGCTTCCAATGGCATTTCCAAAGGCTGGTTCATTACATCCTCTCTTTCCACACTGCTGCTGCTAGATGAAAGCTTGGTAGCACAAGTCTGCCCCAGCATGCTTGGAGGCAGTAGGAATGCTGAGATATAGGAACAGCTCAAGCAGTGGGCACAGAGCATTCTGTTCCTGAGTGCCAGCACAGATTGGCAAGCTGGACTCATGCTTGCTTGCAAGGGGAAACCAAAGACTCCCATGACATTGAGCCCCTGTAAGCTTAGCTCAGGCTGCCCAGGGAGGTGTTTGAGTCACCTTCCCTGGAGGTGTTTAGAAGATGGGTGGATGAGGTGCTGAGGGCCATGGTTTAGTGTTTGATAGGAATGGTTCGACTCGATGATCCTGAGGGTCTTTTACAACCTAGTGATTCTGTGATCTGTCTGAAGCACCACACAATTGTCAGAGATGTATCTAGAAGGCTGCTGCTCCAGGTTAGAGGAGTTTCTAAACACCCAAATCCAGGGTTGCAGGAATTTCCAGTCTCTTCCAGTCAACATTTAGACACCCTAAACCTTCCCAGCACCAAGACTGACTTCTGGACTCCTCAGCAGTACTCATACACATAACTGCCCACAAAAGAGAACAACTATGAGTCACATCCCCACATCACCCAGCCAGGCTATGTCAGCAAAATCTTGGCTGTGTTTTCTCTCCATGTCTTGCCAGCACCAAGAAGTTAGGGAGAGGAAGGGCTTATCTTCAGACATCTTTTCTCTGAGAACCTTCTCACCCACAGCAAGCATGTGTTGTGCCTCTGGCAGAATCAGGAAAGGAGAAATGAAAGCAGTAGCTTACCCATGTGGGTTATAATCCATTCTCTCTGGCAATCTTTGCTCTTCTGTATTGCTACAAAAGCCATACTGCATTCTTACCTTCTTGCCATGTGTCTATAAATCTTCTCAAAGCCTCACATGCTAATGAGATGAGGGCACAGCTTACCTCTGTCACCCAGAACCCTCACAAAGACAGAGCACTGCTGTATGTGCTATTGTCTTGTTTGTGCTTTCAGCAGTAATTCTAACAGAAGCCATCAGCCGTATTTCCATCAAGGCTGAGAGAGCCCACTCCTTTTCAAAACAGGACGTAATCCCAATGAAGCAAGTCAATTTTCTCACATTCAGAAAAGGCTCGTTTTCAAGCCCCCTTATTAAAATAGCAGTGCTAAAAATATTTACTCCAATCTCACAGAGCTTAGAATAACAAAAAAAAAAAATGAACCAAAAAACAGAAACCCCAAAAAACAGGACGTGTTTTCATCACACCAGAGGAACAGAGGCTGGCATCTCCTGCAGGGAGTGGCTGACGCATGGAAGAATATAGCTCTCTCCTCAGAATTAATGGTCAAGAAACCAGTGGGTTCAGCAGCCCTAGGAGAGAACTCTGCCCCTCTGCTCTTGGGTAGTTTCCACAGAAGCATTTGCAGCAAAGGTGCAGTCAAGAAGAACTCAAGGATAAGCAGAGTTCACTTATTATTTAAGCAATGCAAAGCTTGCACTTTTCCTGATACCTAAAAATAAGAACACATGACCCTGCCGAGTTATTTATTCCAGCAGCTCTGAGTTAGTAAAAAAGCACCTTTGCTACCCCCATGAAATGGCCTTTATAACTCTTTTCCTCCGAAGTGCCAACACTGGGGAGGGAGGGGGAGTGGAAGATACTGGTTCCAGCACTACAGCGTATCCTGCACTTAGTTAATAGTGTAAAAAATGAGCAGAAAGGACTCACAAACCGGATCAAGTACTTAGTTGAATCCTTCTCCATTTTGGCTTTGGAATTAAGCCTGCAGTAAGAAACAAATGCTATTTAATATAGAAGAAGAGATGTTATTTCAGTGGCCAGAGAGGCATTGCAGATTGTTCAAACCACATGTGTTTGCCAAGTTCAGGGTTCCAACTGGGCTCAATCACTGTGACTGTCACTCTGACGGCTGCCTCACACCCAGCTCTCAGGTAACCAACTACAGCCAGTTCCTCTGGCTTGGTCATTTCTCCCATTCATAGCCATGTCCAAAGTGGATGGACAACAAATACATGGGCTAAGTGGAAAAAAATGTAGAATTGTCCTTATGCCAAGTACATCAGATGGAAGATGCTAAAAATAACAGCATCCTTCACAGTCACACCAGCACAAAGGAACACAGTGTCCAGGCAAGCCCTAGAATCTGCCTGAAGCTAAGCTTTGGACAAAACTTTCAGAGCACAGCCACCTTCCTGGGAGCAAACTTCTCCTAACTAGACACAACATGAGACATCTGTCCCTCTAGTGACACTAGTGATTACATTGAAAAGCATTCAAAATAGACAATTTCTGTGAAAGCTATCATCTTATTTCTAAAGAGATTCATTAATGTAACGCTGATGTCCTAAGCAGAAAGCCTGCCATTCATCTTGAACTTAAAAAAAAAGCCATACTCTGCAACTGAATATTGCTACCAGTCTGTGCCCCTTGCATGCCATGCAGAACAATGTGCAACACGCAGCAGCAACCACTTATCCTTTATAATTGACTTCTGACCCTGAGGGCAGTTTCCATTTCTTGTCCACTTTCTCTGCTTTAGAAGCAGCACATTTTGGAGGCAGTGGGGTTGGCATTGCCTTCCTTTCTCTGCCATTGACTTCTGTGCAAGAGCAAAGCCTTGGGGCAGCATGCACCAAGGGGAGCTGCTGATGCCCTGTCCTTCAGTAGGAACTGCTTTCCTACACCAGGGAGTGAAAGAGCCTGGAGGCTTTGTGCATCCATTTTATGGTTGGACTCAATGATCTTAAAGATCTTTTCTAACACAGAAGATTCTGTGATATGTAGAGGACAAAATTAACCCATAAATTTACCTTAGTGGGAGCCACCATTCATATTGTGAAAAGTTTGCAAGATGATGCAGAAGAGAATCAGCAGGCTTTACATTTGGCAGTGTCTGCATAAGAAACCATATTTAAAGTGTCTCTGAAAGGGGCAACAGAGGGAAGCTTCAGAGGGAAGAGAAGTTTCCAGATGATTACTAGAAAGTGGAGGAGGTGGAAGAAATGCCATAGGCTTTTCAGAGCCAGTCTAGCTGTTCTGCAACTTCTGAAGAGAAATTTTAGAGGTGCAAATCATCCTATATCTTCTCCTGTCCTCAGACACTAGGGAACAATTTAGGGGAATCTCCCTAGTGGAGGGAGTTCTCATCTCATCCCATGATCTGACCCAAGATTACTAGCAGAGGTTATGTGAACAGAGAAGGGTCGTTCCCTAAGACACCTTCTGTAATTGCATTGCATTAAAAAACACAGATAACATTGAAATCAGTAATTCTGTGTCCTTTCAAACAGGATAATGAAACAGTCAATTAAAATGCTGTGTTGCATAGGCCCAGCTCCATGCTGACACTGCCAGGGAGCTTACAGAGTAGTATCTTCCTCTGCAGGAGTAGTATTTGCAGCAAGGAACGACGGATAGCAAGCAACGACGGATAGCAAGCACCTCACTGCAGGTGGCTCAGCGCATGCTTTGCTGGTTTCACAGAGAGCTGCCCACTGGCTTCAGATAAGCAAGCAAGGCACTTCTTCTTTAGATTTCATATATCCTGGCTTTAACTTTATACACATTTTAAAAATGGAAGTGGGTAGCAAAGCCTTCTACATACAACCAGTCTTTTTGAGAGGTGATGTTCAGCATGTGATGCAACAACTCAGTGAAGCAGAGGAAGTGCACTGGTAGTAAATGAGTGCGTCACAATGATTTGTCTCAACTCCCACAGAGGCAATTTAACATTATTTCAGTGGCAGTGTATCAAGAATACACAGGAATTCGCTCTAGTGCCAGCATAATTTATTCATTTATTGCTGTCAATACGCACAGTAAAGGAAGACCCGATGTGGCTACCTCCTGAGTACAATACTTTTGTAAAATCTGATATTGTGGCTTTTGATGGTAATAGATCAAAGGTGCTGTATTCACAAGCCACAGGGTGATTTTCCTAACTGTCTAAATTACAGATGTATTCCACAGCTGTCCTTTTTTCTGTCCCTTCCACCATCACATGATATAGACATTGTAACTGGAAACTAACCAGAGACAATGTGAGGACAGTGTAAAAGGGAAAAACAGCTCTGGATTGCTTTCTTACAGCCCTTTGCCCTTCTAGGAGCAATAAATCATTTATGGCTTTCTAGTATGTGCATGTGAGTGGAAAAAACATAGAAGGATCAGGCATGATAAGGAAGGATGCAGATTCTTTTTTCCTATCACATCACCCATCATCACAAAAATTTCAGCCTTCAGTGTTGAACCCTCTGATTACATAAAAGCTCCAAATGCATGGCAGAAGGATACTGCTCACTAACTACCCGACATGGAAAGTACAGGTTGTGCCTTCAATACATGTCCTCTGGTCACACAAGAGTGACTCCCTTCAGGAGCATCACACCATCCCAGTATGCTCCACTATGCAGTATCAACACCTCTCCTCTGGCTGGCAAGTCAGGGCTCCCTTCCCTGCCTCATCCCTGATTTCTCCCTAGAAACAGCGCAGAATCGGTAGGAAATTACTTAGGTGGCCAGAAGTCAAAGCCTGGGATTGGAGAGCATCACAGTCTGCATGGGACAGAGGTAAGCAGCTATCAGTGGACATATGTAATACCTAGGGGTACTGGTGATGGGCACATCCCTGAAAACTCCAGTAAATCTGCACTTAAGAGTCCCTGAGCCCTAACTGTACCTTTGCTGGTAACTTAGTTCACCTTCGTATCATTTATAATTTTTTTCCCAAATTTATACCACATACTCAGATATATACTCAGATAAGTGTTATGCTGAGTGTGCTTGTTGTACCCTGTAAGCATCAGGCAGTGCCCTCACTATAGCACAGGCAAATATTAGCCAGCTGCTTGCTTAAAGAAGGTGAGAGAGGCTGCAAGGTTTCCACAACAAAGCGGGCCTCTCCTGTAACATACGAGACAACCAAATATAGGTCAAATCCTTACCTGAAATAACCATCTGGTGAGCACTTGGGAGGAGACAGAGGCCAGCCAGAAGCCCACTTCTGAAAAGGCTGTCAACAATGACTCCTCCAATCCAGCCATGACTTGCCATCAGAGCTGAGTCAAAGGCTCCTCCACACTGAATCTAGTTAAGAAAATAGTTAAGACCTTCTGCAGCACAGAGCTCTATGTATCCTTCTGGCAGTGATGCAGCCAGGTGTCCCGATGCAAAAAAAAAGTGCAAAGGTGCCCCAAAGATGTTCTGCCCACAGTCAGCACAGTGCAACCCTCCCTCCAGCTTGCATCAATGCTGCCAAGTTACATATAAGCTCTTCTCTGCCCATGATCTTGGAGCCAAATCCACAGCATCCTCAGGTTGTCTTCACCTCTTGTTCCTACTGTTTGCTTGAAATGTTGTAGCATCAACAGATCACCCTGTGTTTGGTATTAATGCCTGTGTTTGGGAGGCTGGGGCTACCGTGGTCTTCAGGAAATGTGCCAGGAAACATGCCCACCAAAGTGCTGACTGAGGGTGTGCAGCAAGGCATTTTCTAGGGGGAATCAGGCAGAACAGTGTAAACTGTGTCTGACTGGGGATGTTACAGTAGCTGGAGCAGAGGCTGATTGATAGGGGACTGTGTCGGAAGCATTTGTATTTGGCAGGCAGACTGGACAGGAAAGGAAAGAAGAGGCACTTCCTAAGCTACGGTCTGTGGCTTACGTTAACACTGACCGTGATATCTTGGCAAAACGTGGCTTAACATAAGCAACTGTAGCAGAAGGAGCTGGAGCAATCAGCAGAGAAAGTCTGTCAGGCTGCAGGGAACGTTCAAACTAAACAAAGCCACTAACAGAGGGAATTGTCTACACACAACTTTCCCCATTTTCTCCACCAAAGGGCAAATCTCCCTTCTGACCCCAGCACCCAATGGCATAACTTGTGTGGAGCTGAATGGCAAGTTTAGATCAGAAGCCCCCTCCTAACAAGAGTCACTTTTCATCCTCTGAAGCAGGATCCTTTTGCGACTTCATGATCTGATAGAGAGTTTCCCTGAAGTGCTGGTCCTGGCTCAGTCTTTTGGCTGCTTCTTTCAGCCCCTCAATGTTTTCAGCTTCTGCATGTGAGAAGATGAAGGACTGGGACTGCTTCACTGAAACAAGAGCAGCACAGAAATGTCAGCATTCTCTGTCATGGACATAAACTGAAGACAAAGCTTTTACTAGAGCACACAAGCCATGTGATCAACACAACTGAAAGCCTGGCAAGGGATGTGCTAACCGTTGCACTCTTAACAGCTTCACCTTGTTGTTTTCAAAAGAGGAAAATTCTGACAGCATGGAAACAGACTTTTCTTCTTTACAGCTGCTTCTTAGTTAAAGTTCTACGTAGAACCTGGCCTAACCTTGCAGGCAATCACTCTGACCACTGGATTAGATTGAATTGGACAGTGTCCAGGTGTCCCTTCCAACCTAACTTAGTCTATGAGTAAGCATTCAGATGAAGCTTTGAGCATGTTTTTTAAGGAGCACAGGAACAACACAGCAGTTACCTTTTAACACACATAAAGAAACAGGCAACCAGTATGCAGATTCAGTGCATGCTCTCTGGGTAAGGAAACTCCAAGATTCTCTGTAACTCCTTTCTGCTACTAGGGAATACAAAATATGGACTGCATTTGCAAACCTTACTGCTCTGTCAGCCCCATCTGCACATATCTGCTCCTGCAGGATATGAAGGAAAAAGCTGCCTGATACCTACAGTCATTCCACGAAGTGCTGGCTCTCCGGCGGTGGAAGCGGCAGCTCTTTATGCGACGAGTGGCAGCCTTGTGGATGTACACAGAGTTCTTCATGATCACAGGCATCTTGGCCTCGAGCTCAGCATTTCGGATGCACTCTTCAAAGAACTCTGAGGAGAAGATGCTGTGAGTAGTGATGGGAGAGACACTTCAAGCAATGAACCAGTCACAAGGGACTGCACTCACCGTTGGACTGAGACAGGTAACAATGTTCAACACCTCCCTAGATCTTCACAAAGAAGCAGTTAATGATGTTCCAGAGTATCATCAGAATTAACAAGTTCAAAGCGATAAAAACCTCCATTCCTCAACAAATGCATGCTCAAATTATAGAAGGAACTGCAACCACCTGTTTCCCGACAATCATTCCCACAACTGCTCATGATTCAACTACCAAAAGCCTCTGATATTATGATAAAACTTCTCAGCACTCTTGCAATACAGGGGTATGAAGCCTTTTTCATTACACTGTCTTTGAAGGACTTCTAGAACCTGTCAAGCCTCACTGCAAAAAGGAACATGTTTGCAAAACTGGCATGGGTACACCCCCCCGACCATACATGGCCAAGGATTTCTTAATTGTATAGCAAATACTAGCATGTACATAAATACATTACAAACTCAATATAAAGACTGATTAACAGTTATTTTATTTATATATTAAAATTATAAATGTGTATACAAAAATATTTACAAATGTATATATACGTATATATGTGACAGTGTTCAGAATGCCACAGCACTTTTTGACCTCTACATTGGCCAAAACATCCACCTTTCACCAAAACGAAGCCTTAACCACACAGACACAGCATCTTCATCGCAGTTTCCCCCTGCACTATATGTGATGATGGAAAACAAGAAAGATCTCATCCAGCTGAGGTCAGTTTCCAAACCTGACTCAAGCCAGATGCCATGGTAATGACCCATCTTACAATTGAAACAACAAAAAACCAAACCAAAACAAAAAAACCCCACAAACACTAAACTTTTGAGGAACCCACAAGTGGACTGCACCTGACCTGTGGACTGCAGTTAGTCATTTCAGCACAGCACTGCTGTGCTGATGCAGTAATTTTGGAAAGCGTGTGCTCATCTCTGTTCCTAAGTTTGTCTTCCATCTGGCAGGAAAGGCTGGGATAATTTTGGCCTCCTTTGAGGGCAAAACACCAAGTGCCTGCATAGTACATTCTGGATTCTCAAAAGGAAGGTGCGTTGAAGTACAAGGATAGCACATTATATACAGCTTTGCTAATCTGGGGACTTCTCTTTGTATCTGGGAAGATGGGTAGAAATATTTCCTCTCTCAAACTTTGCTCATCAGTAGAGAAGATGGATGACTTACTTCTCAAGTTACTGACATCTGCTTTCATCTTCTCCTCTTTCTCCTTGTTGCAATCCAGAGAACTTAAGCCTTGCTCCAAGCTCTGCAATGCTTCCTCAGCTTCTCTCAGTCTCTTCTCCAGATCCATGCGCACCTTCACCTCAGCCTGAGGAAGAGAATAAATGTTGCTGAAAAACAGCTTGTGTCTCAATAACCATCCTGCTAACTGACAAGGTCTGAGAGAGACCCACCAAGCAGAAGAAAAGTGAAAAGGCAAGAGTAAGGAAAAGAGTTAGTAATACTGTAAGACAACACAAAAGTTCTCTCATGTCTTCAGACAGAATGTGAATTTGAAGTTCAGATTAACTTCTTAATCCCTCTTTACTCTGACTTTCATTTTCACAACTTCCATCTCATTGTATGAGCCACATGGAATCAGAGATAGTATTTCAATATGTAAATCTGTGCTTATGAAAGTACTTTCAGCTGAGCAGGAACAGGACATCTTTACAGCCAAAACTGATTTGAGTTAAAGACAGTTAATTCCCACAAAGGAGTGTGTAGTACTTAGTTTCAGGAACAAAAAAACAGGAAAAGTTAGAAATAAAAGATAATATCAGTAGCAGCTTGGCAAATGAGAGTAACTACTACAGCTTAGGGTCAATTTAGCTTTAGTTTGGCCAAGTGGAAGGTTACAGGATAAGATAACCTTGGAAAAAGATGAATTGTGGGTTGGGTTTTTTTCAACAAAGCATTTGCAGAAGAAAGTTAAGTGTCAAACAGCCAGCAATAAGCACAGACTTTATATTATGCAGATTAAAATAAAATAACATATTTGGTCCAACTACCTTTGCATAGATTAAGGTATCTTCCATTACTGAGATAACATAAAGGAGGGCTGGTACCTTACCTGCATTCCTCTGCTTTTGAACCCAAGTTCATGCAGAGGTTTCTCAAGATTTACAAATCTTATGATTGATTTTCTGGCACAAGTGAGGAACAGGTATTTCTGCTCAGTTCTGAAATGTTCATATTAGCGTTTCTTTGAAACAATCTTTATTCTTGATCATGTTCAGTTTCCTCTCTTACTTTTTCCCCCCTCCTTCCACCTTTAAATAGTGCTTTCATGATAGCAAATTAAAAGACTTTTACTGGATGGGTTAATCAGGCCTCAGGATAAGAAAATAAGCAGTTGTGCTCCATAGGTACCACATGGCAAATTCACATTACCGTGATATGAAGCATAGCAACTAAGATTTGTGAAATACAAATTTAAAACAACATAAAATCAAATCTTCCACTTGATAGGGAATGAACAAAAAGGAAAGAGTAGACAACACTGGGCTCAGGAACAGCAATATGCAACATACATAAGGGATACCTTGAGGTCTCTCTCTGTCTGCTGTTTCTCTGCGGTCAGCTCTGAGAGAGAGTTCTGCAACGCTTGTGACTGGGAAGAGTAAAACTCCCGCTCCTCCTCCAGTGCTCGTGACCGCTCCTCATTCTCCTTCATCCTGGGGCACAGCACAGCAAAGGAAGGTGACCATTCCATTCCTCCACAACTCACAGGAAAGAACATTCTCAGTGATGGAGCATGCTCAATTACCTAGCTGCCCTGAGCAGTGAGGTACTAACAGGAGCACTGTGTTTCACCTCAATAACTTGGGCGTTGCTGGATAGAGATAGGAGTACATTTCTGGAGTAGAACATTCTCAACACTCCAATGAGGTCCAGGAGCATCAAACACTTCTTATGGACAAGTCCATCAGCAACAAAGAGTTTCACATGCCTAAGTTTTGATTTGAAAGGAGAAGGCCCAAGTGGCAGCAAGGAGTCCAGCCTCACTCTGTTCCCTCTGAAATATTTATAACCTGAACTCCTACCATGGGAGCCAGATAAGCTTCCAGACTTGTGTTGGCAACCAAAATGCAAGTCAGCAGATAGTCACACCATTTGGCACCACTAAGCCTGAGAAGGGCAGAAGTGTCCTCTTGCCTTTACCGCACCTAAGAATGGAAATTATAAAAGATCGTGCCTCCCTCCAGGTTTCAGAATAAAGAGGGGAACAGTTTTCAAGTGATCCTAATTTTAAGCCTTAAAATATTTATTCATACTCTTTCTGATCGCCTTCCACCGTTCTCACCATCCTTTTTGCACCAGATCACCTCTTGTCCCACACAGCCATCTCTGGCCCCGCTGTAAGAATGACTACCCTCACTTCACCTCTTCTCTGCCAGGAGTTTCTCCTCCAGAAGTTGTTGCATTTTCACTTCAATCTGTTGCAGGCTGCAATGCAGTCCCCAGATGGGGCTTTGCTCTTTCCTGGGGCTAGTAACAGGCAGGAGCCGGCTCTCATTTTCTTGCAGCATCTCCAGCATTTGCTGCTTTTCCAGGGAGAGCTCCTTGAAGAAAAGCAGAGACTGTGAATATCAGCCAAGTCTAACATTTCTGCTCCTATTCCCACTTGGCTCCTCCCTATTGAGTCTCTCCATCCTTGCATCCACCTGCCTCATTCAGGTTAAAAATATCTTGTACCTGCCTCATGAGGAGCAAACCTCCACCATAGCCTTTGCTATGCAAGGAGGCAAGAAACTGCAGGCTCCTTTGACATGATATGCTAGTAAGGTCCTACCTCAGAGACTGGTGCCTTGTGCTTCGCTAGTGTATCACCACTGCAGGCAGCTTCTCTGCTTTTTCTCCTTACCCTGCTTCTCAGTCTGAACTAGAAGCACCCCTCTGTGGTACTTCTGACTGTGGGGCAATAGGACATATGCTGTTTTCCTGTGAAGTGTTCAATTCAGTGTGTAGCTATAGGGCACGAATACGTTCTTCCCTAGCTTTCCAGTTCTTTTTTCATTCCTATAGCTGAGGACAAAAAAGGCAGCTCAAAGAATTTTTTGACAAATTTGCAGGGTCTGACATGAATATTAGTTGATGACAAGTTTGACATGAGCTGGCACTGCATGCTCACAGCCCAGAAGGCCAACCGTATCTTGGGCTACATCAAAAAAAGCGTGGCCAGCAAGTCAAGGGAGGTGATTCTGCTCCTCTATTCCTCTCTTGTGAGATCTCATCTGCAGTATTGTGTCCAGTTCTGAAATCCTCAGCATAAGAAGGATATGGAGCTGTTGGAATGGGTCCAGAGGAGGGCTACAAGGATGATCAGAGGGCTGGAGCAGCTCCCATACCAGGAAAGGCTGAGAGAGTAGGTGTTGTTCAGCCCAGAGAAGAGAAGGCTCCAAGGGGACCTTATAGTGAACTTCCAGTACCTGAAGGGGCTACAAGAAAGCTGGGGAGGGACTTTTTTACAAAGGCATGGAGTAATAGGATGAGGGGGAATGGCTGTAAATTGTAGAGAGGAAGATTTAGACTAGATATTGGGAGGAATTTCTCCACAATGAGGGAGAACAAGGCACTGGAACAGGTTGCCCAAGGAAGTTGTGGCTGCCCCATCCCTGGAGGTGTTCAAGGCCAGGATGGATGGGGCCTTGGGCAGCCTGATCTAGTGGGAGGTGTCCCTGCCCACAGCAGGGGGTTGGAATCAAGTGATCTTTAAGGTCCCTTCCACCTCAAACCACTCCATCATTATTAAAGATGACAATGAGGCTTCAGAAAGTGACCTGTGTGCAAATGTCACAAAAATTACCCATTTCATACTGCTGAGAAAGCTTCAGTTCTGTTGAGTTCCCTGTCACTTCTAGTCCTTTTCTGCAGGGGATTTTGGCCTTCCTGTCAGCTACTGAATTAACCTGTTTGTACACTTTGGCACTAGTGGATACTAGATTAATTCCATGGGACAGCATTGCTTTCAGCCCTGGTCAGTTCTCATGGATCATTCCCAAAATGCTGTCAGAGGGGAGAAGTCGTCACTCACCTCTAGGGTTTTCTGTAAGGACTGTGTCAGGCTTCGCAACCCTTTCTTTTCTTCCTCCACTCCTTTAAGGCAGTGGGCTGTGAGCTCTAGCTCCCTAGAGAAGCAAAAAGGGTGATAGCTATTGCAGGGGAACACTAGCTCCACAGACCGCACTCCGACTGCATTGGCTGTGGATCTTCTAGTGCAGGACCTGCAACTAGTGGTTTGGACAGACGATCCTGGACAGTTAGGAGCTTGCCAAGAAGCATTACACCTTGAACACACTACAGGTGTCCACAAACTTTACTGTGCCTCCTGATCATCAAACCGAACCCAAATCGTTAGCGTGTTTCCACGGCAAGGGCAGGGCTACAGTTGCAACTGGGAGAGCTCAGACAAGGCAGTCATATCCAAGCAGATGTAGGTTTATAAAAACAAAGATGGTTTGCAAAATTACACTGGCTTTTCCAAGTTGTTGTTTAGGAAAAAAAAAAAAAAAGAGGGCAATGGCAGAACATGCCCTTTCAACACTTAAGGTAAAAAGCATTTGGATCCATCCTTTTCTAAATAGGTTTGCTGTTCATGTTTTACATAGTGTAACTTTTAAAATTATTCTTGGTTAGGTAGCTCCATCATCCACACGATGTTATTCAGCTGATGGTGCAAAATCAGATTCAGATATCTGGAGTCTACATGTTTGGTCAGTGACTAAAGCTAACTGCTTCTCTGAAATCCTCTAATACTTGCCCATTGCCATGCTACCCCAAATAAGCTGAGGTTTGCTCATATCCCGGAGCCTTAGAAAATGAGATTGCTGGAGTTCTGCATGCAAAATGAACTAAGTGGTTTTCTGTTGGTCATACAATTAATAGCAAATGCAGGTAAACAGATGTCAGTTGTCCTTGCCTTGGTCAGTATTGGAGTCCAACACAACAAACACAAAGAATAGCCCTATAGCTCAGGAATCAAGAGTGGTAGGGGAGAGACAAAGAGTTGGTTATAGATCATGTTCAAACTTGTCACAGTAAGACAAGGCTTGACTCTCTCACTTCACTCAGTATGAGTAGATGTGTGTTCAAATATAGATGTTCATCAGAAAATGTTGGTGTGCAAGAGTTAACAGTAGGTTAACATCAAGCCAATGTGCCCGACCACAACACTTTGTGAAGCAGGTTTTAGCTAATAACATCATCATTGTGCTTCAGTATTCACCTTATTCTCTAGATCTGTCTCCCTGAGATATCTACCTCTTTCGAAAGATCAAGTCTATGCTCAAAGGAATCTATCTTTTATCATTAGATGTGAAAGCAAAAACAATGGAGATCCTGAATAGCCTTTCAGAAAATGGTCTGCTGAATTGCTTTGAAAGTCGGCAGCATCGTATGCAGCTGTGTGTTGACTCAGCAGGAAACTATTTTGAAGGTTGATTTGCTTAATTTGTTAAAAAGAGTTACAGGCACAGTCTTTTTTTTTTGTGTCAGACACGGTATAGCATTTACATCCTTCCTACATGTAGAAAATAGGTGGGCTTTACCCACTGTTTTGATTTACTAAAACAAGAGCACTTCTGCTTGGTGTAGGAGTTCGTGTCCTTTCCCTGCTCCAGGCAGTTTGCCACTTTACCGCCTGATCTGTTTCTGCTCCAGCTGCAGTTCCTGTACCACCTCTTCAAACCGATGTTTCTCTGCTTCCAGGACCTGGTTTAGACGCTCGAGCTCCTAGACAAAAATAGTAGACAGGAATGTACTCTGCTGACACACTTAACAGTCAGGAAAGGCCTCCCTGTTAACTGGGATTTTTAGCCTGCTGTATTGTAGAGCCACAGGGTGTTCAACTCCACCACACTTTTGATCAGGGGCAATTAGAAGGGACTAAAGATTGGTTGAAGATTTCCAGACATTCAGAAGTCCCAGTCAGGTTACCAGGCACCTGGAAATCCCAGACATGCTCCTAGCATAGATCAGCTCTGTGGCACATACACAGAAGGCTCAGAGCTCCCTAAGAAAGCTGGACTCAACATGCACATACCATCTCCAGGCACCCACATGCACAGGCACAGAAAGTTCAGACCGGAATGCAACAGCCCCAACACTGCTGTGTCTGTGATATTTCTACTGGCTCTGCTTTCCATCCCCACTGACACAGGAAAATATGAACTGCAGTTACAGCTTTGCACGATTTAATCAGCCTGTCAGTATCTGTGCTAATAAAACCATACTTAAAGTGTACCAAATACCACAAGTTATCCTCAAGCAAAGAAACAGTCTCTTCCTTTAGTCTAGAGGAAGCAGCTGTACTGACATATACTGTGGATGGAGGAAGACAAAGTACAGTGAGGACCCCCACCCAGTCAGGTCTCCTTGCAGCCTTAGCTGCTAGGCAGGTCAGAAAAGAGCACTTAAGCCAGATAAACTCATAAGACTCTTGCTACCTGGTGCAGCTACATGGTTCAAGCTGCTTTCCCAGTTACTGCAAAGCCTTCAGGCTCAGAGCAGGTCAGATGGCCACAGCTCTGTGAGGTATTCCTTCATCAGCATCAAACTCTTTCAAATTAACCTGGGCCCATCTGCTCTTTGTGGGCAATGGAGATACCGTGCATGGCTTTGTAAGAGCAGTTTTTTTCAGAGTCCTTAGACCAGGGCATTTCCCTCTCTATGGCTGTGTCTTGTATAGCAGGCTACCTTACCAAAAAGGGATATCTTCCTACAAAAGCAGGAGTAGCTTAGCCCTAAAGTAGTGTCCAAGTCATCTTCAGCTGTGCAGAAGGGTACTCAGGAAAAATAGGCCTGAAAAGCCTAGGTCAGCATTGACATTTTTTGCTAAAGAAGGATCATGGTCATTTCAAATTAACCGGAAAAAAGAGCATGCAGTGGTTTGCAAGACTGTAATGTGGTGGTCTACATCCATGCAAGGCTTTCCTACCCTACCATGTAATAGGATAAGCCATCTGCAAAGCTGTCTTGCAAATGGTGCTATAAAAAACAGTATAGGCTTGTTGTAAGCATGAGGATGAACTACTTTTATTATATCACACACATATAAGTTGGGAGTAGTTTGGAAAACAATAATAAACTTGATAAATTAACCTATAATAGGCACATCTAATGGATTGTTCTCTTGAGTTTTCGCTAGTACAATGTTTATTATTTTTGCCATCTTTAGTGTGTCCAAAGAACAAACCATATTGCTTTTTGCTGCTCTTCCTTTGTCACAACGGTGTCTCTAGAGCAGGGCAATGTTTTTTTGCTTATTACTGTGGAGACAGATAAGTTGATTGCCACAGTCTTCTTGAATCTGCCAAATAATAAATTTGTAATTCAACCCAGTGAATATGAATTTAATCTGATCTTCCTCCACTGTCCTCCTGGAGACATAATCAGAAACACTGCATGGAAAGTGCCTGGGAAGGGGAGAAGGAATACACTTCCAAGACTCATCTCATGGCATGACTCTTATCCCTCTCTTCATCCAGAGGGCCCAGAGGATGGCCAGAGGCTTCTGGCTCCACAGCCTCCCTCCCTGGACCTTGACAAGCCCTCAAACCAACAACTCCCAGTCAGGCCACATAGAAGCTGAAGGAAATAAGCTTGTGACGAATGCTCACCTCTTTTTGCTCCCTCTGCAGACACAACTCTTCTGTTTCTTCCATTAGCTTATCTGCAAACACACACACACACACACAAAGGCCAAATGCAGTGAAAAGCAATTTATATCCTGAGGAGATTTATAAGCATGGAACACTGACTGAAGCTTGAAAATGCAGCGTTCCCTATTGCTTTCTGCATATTTGTCTGGGAGGCTCCAAAGGCTGAAACAACACTAATGAGATGTCCTGTAATTTCCTTTCTGTCAAATATCTTAAACTAAACAAACATATTGCTGTGCACTCCTTCTAAGGTTTCATGTCAGTGTTCTGAAAGAGCACTAATGAACTAACCTTTGCAATCCTCTAGCTGAGTCAGGAAAGTATTCTTATTTTTGCTTCATACAGGAGGAAGAAAAGTCAGAGAAAGGATAAGTGGTCGCACTGGGTTGCATTCCATGTGGCAGCAGTCAGTTCTCCTGCAGCTCAGTGCCTCATGCTGACCCACTTAGCATATCACCCTCTCCTTCAGCCCCCTGGGCATCACTGCCAGCTCCCTTTTGTCACCTGGAGATGTCCCAATCAAGCCCAGAAATCCATTCTCTAACTAAGCCACAAAAGTTTTAGCTGTTAAGAAAAGTTCCCCTCAACATCAGTTGCTCTTTTCTACTGAGAAGGACACTTGCCCACCAAAGACTGCTCTGATCTTTACACTGTGATCTCTGTCGTGTTATTCTCTAACCTTAAACAGAGGCTCTGTCTTAGACAGCTTTTAATCACTCTTACAGGAAACTAGACAGAAATGCATCCCTCAGTTAAGCCTAGGATTTAGCTCTCAGCTCTGCCCACTGGTTGCTGTGTGCAGAGGAGCAGATTCACTGTAGCACTTTACGATTAAGTCTTCCTTGGACCAGGCAAGGAGGATGCTACTGGTTTCCATTTTACTGGGAATCTAAACAGATAACTACTGCTGGCAGAATTACTATTGCAAGGAGGAATGCAGACTTCTACCTCGAGCTCACAGCAGGGCTCGTGGTGCCAGAGCAATAATGTCATGTTACTAAAGCTCTGCCGATCACCACTGCTACCTTTCCTCCCCACTCTCATCCTCTTTCTCCTTGCCAAGACCCGGTACAGCTGCAATGAAATTACACAGAAGCTCTTCTACCTTCCATTTTCTGCCCCTCCTGGGAGATGCAAGCCGAGGGCTTGATGGGTTTCTGCAAAGTTCCTGTCTAAGAGAAAAATCTGTATCCTAGCTGAGTGGGGGGCAGGTGGAATGTAATTCCAGGGATATTCAGGGAATTCCTCAGAGCAATGTTTGCTTCCTCCAGAAAGCCTTGACCTGATTCCAGAAGCAGTGCTTGACATCAAAGCTTAACTACAGGGTGGACACAGATCATCGAAGGTAAGGTTAATGAGGCAGGAGCCTCAGCAGTTATATAGATTCCTATAAATAGACAATTGCTGTCAAAGAAAAGTAACCAATGGTGACAACTGACCAGCTCTGAATGTTCTTGTCACGGACTGAAGAACTCAGTGAAATTTATGTTTTATATTCCAAGTATCTCCTGTTTGCCACAGAATGTGTATTCCTCTTCTTGCCCTTCACCTTTACTTTCATTGTACTGTGGCCATCTTTAGTCTCTTAGACTGACAAAACTTTCCTCTTTCTGATTTTCCTCCTGTCTCTTCAGGTCCTCCTCACAGCATTCCCCATTATTCTTTTGTCAGGTGTGGAACGACTCCCACCTGACTATCTTGCATACGAACCCATCCATCAGACTACCTTGTGCAAATCTATCTGTCATCCATGTGTGAATGTTGTGCCCATCTATAAGAAGGGGCGCAGGGAGGATCCGGGGAACTACAGGCCTGTCAGTCTGACCTCGGTACCGGGGAAAGTCATGGAGCGGGTGATCTTGAGTGCTATCAAGAAGCACTTGCAAGAGAACCAGGTGATCAGGCCCAGTCAACACAGGTTCATGAAAGGCAGGTCTTGTCAGAGTAACCTGGTCACCTTCTATGACCGAGTGACTAGACTCTTGGACGAGGGAAAGGCTGTACATGTGGTCTTCCTGGACTTTAGTAAAGCCTTTGATACAGTTTCTCATAGCATTCTGCTTCGGAAACTGTCGGCCTCTGGCCTGGACAGGCGCATACTCTCCTGGGTGAAAAACTGGTTGAATGACCGGGCCCAGAGGGTGGTGGTAAACGGAGTTAAATCCAGCTGGAGGCCAGTGACAAGTGGGGTTCCCCAGGGCTCAGTCCTGGGTCCAGTCCTGTTTAATGTCTTTATCAACGACCTGGATGAAGGCATTGAGTCCTCCCTTAGCAAGTTTGCAGATGACACCAAGCTGGGTCAAAGTGTCGATCTGCTGGAGGGTCGGGAGGCTCTGCAAAGGGACCTGAACAGGCTGGACTGCTGGGCTGAGACCAACGGCATGAGGTTTAACAAGGCCAAATGCTGAGTCCTGCACTTGGGGCACAACAACCCTAAGCAGAGGTACAAACTAGGAGAAACCTGGCTGGAAAGCTGCCAGGAGGAGAAGGACCTGGGGGTGTTGGTTGACAGCCGACTGAACATGAGCCAGCAGTGTGCCCAGGTGGCCAAGAAGGCCAATGGCATCTTGGCTTGTATCAGAAACAGCGTGACCAGCAGGTCCAGGGAGGTTATTCTCCCTCTGTACTCGGCACTGGTGAGACCGCACCTCGAATACTGTGTTCAGTTCTGGGCCCCTCACCACAAGAGGGATGTTGAGGCTCTGGAACGAGTCCAGAGAAGAGCAACAAAGCTGGTGAAGGGGCTGGAGAACAAATCTTATGAGGAGCAGCTGAGAGAGCTGGGGTTGTTTAGCCTGGAGAAGAGGAGGCTGAGGGGAGACCTTATTACTCTCTACAATGACCTGAAGGGAGGTTGTGGAGAGGAGGGAGCTGGCCTCTTCTCCCAAGTGACAGGGGACAGGACGAGAGGGAATGGCCTCAAGCTCTGCCAGGGGAGATTTAGGCTTGAGATTAGGAAAAAATTCTTCACGGAGAGGGTGGTTAGGCATTGGAACAGTCTGCCCAGGGTGGTGGTTAAGGTGAGGGTGGATGAGGTACATAGGGGCATGATTTAGGGGGATGAGGTACTTAGGGACATGATTTAGGGATTGGTGGGAATGGTTGGACTCAATGATCCAGTGGGTCTCTTCCAATGTGGTTATTCTGTGATTCTGTGCTCTTGGATCGCCATGATGAACATGCTTTGACCTTGAATTATGATTAGTTACATGTAAGACCATATACTGAGATCATCCCTGACCAGCATGAGTGCAGAAATACAAAAGGTTCTTCAAGATTCCTCCAGTGGCTTGATGATCAGGAGTAGATACCATGAGCTCCTGCTCAAGGCATCACCAGCCTGATGCACCCAAAGCTCCTGATTGTTTAAAGTGGGTAACTGTCCAGACTAGTCACTGGGCTCACACATGTGACCAGCAGCCCCCAGGTCAGAAGGGCTCTTAGACGCTGGGGAATGCTCTAACTTAGGAGGTGTCTGGGTTAAAAAGACTACTTTCCCTCAGCTCTTGCTATAGGAAATGTAGGGAAGAAACAGCTGGACCTCCCAAGGCAGTCAGAGCATTCAAGGCACTGCTGTTCAGAAACTGGATTCTGAGTAGGGGATTGGTCTAGATAACCTCCAGAACTCTTCCAACTTAAGTTATTCTATATTTGGACCAACTGCTCTCTCCATTGCCTACAGAGAGAGCAATGATAAATTAGCCACTGCTTCTAGACATCTCAAACAAGGCCATGTAAATGCTCCTACATCCAGTATGAACAGTGTGAGCAAATACAGACAAAACCGAGTAAGATCAAAGAAATGCAGCTAGAGGAGGAAAAATCGTGCACAAAAAACTGATCAGAGGAGGAAAAATCATGCACAAAAAACTGATCAGCCTCAGAAATACCAGTATTGCGTGATTCAGGGAGACAAAGGTGTTGGCTGTTTGCCTGGTACGCAGCTGAAATGAGCACATCCAAACTACCTGGGGGCAGCACAGGTTTGTACAGTCCAGCCACCAGGAAGAACTGCAGGACAGAACCATACTGGTGAGAGCATGTTCTTCCTTTCATGCTCTGCACAGATGTCGGGACCCTACCTTAACATTTTCACATTTTGACTCCCTTCAAAACCTGGATTTCAGCTGCTGCCTACTCAAAACCTTCATTCAACAAAAGTCAACAGTAAAAGCCTGTGGCTGCTTAGCTTGATCACCCTGACAACTTCAGAAAAGCAAAGTGGCTATTTTGAGGTTTATGGCTTTTGGAAGTAAGAGTTTCCTACCTAAATACTCCTGTTTCTCCTTGGCCAGCTGCAGTCCTTGGGCTTCAAGGCTCTCAATCATGGCTTCTCCTAGCTGGGCATTCTTCCAGGTCCTAGGGAGAGCAGACACAAAGCAGGCAATGTAAAAGAGCTAAGGGTCCCACAGAGAGAGGCAGGGGACTCAGCCTAGCAGTCCACTAAGGAATTCAAACACACAGACTCTCATCTGTTGGGGCAATGATTCTCTAAATATCTTCTCTACAAATTAATTAGAGAAAATTTTACCTTTTTTTTTTCTTTTTAAATACAGGATATTCATGTTAACACTGCACAGCTATTCAAATGATTTTTCCAGCATTTTGGAGATCTCTGCACTGAACTTAGTCTTAAAGGCTCTCCAGACCAACCCAGCACACGCATAGCTTCCAACTGCAACAGGATGTTCCTGGAACCTGTTAAATGGATCCCAACAGACCATATAACCATATTTTAGCTTTTAACTTAACTAACATCCCATCTGCTAGTGACATTGTCTTCTGCAGCCTTTTTAATATTTTGCTGCTATAGCCACTCTTCCCTTTCACACATTAACCATTTATTTACTCTTTCCCGCAGCCTTTTATCTTCAGCCTTTCTGATATACATCATCCATCCCAGAATCAATCATTCCCTCATCTGCTAAACTTGTAAGCCAGTTAAGATTTGGTGTCTGTCCCTACACTGTGAGTTAAATGCCTCTCCCTGCAAAAACAACAAAGAATCAGAGACAAAAACCAGGCAACATGCTGGCAAGTAGGGAGAGTCATAGGAAGCAGGCATATTCAGAGTACATTGTGTTATTGCAAGACCAGTGGCCAGTGGGTCTCAAGATCTCTTGAATACACTATGAAACTAAGCTGCAAAACAGGCCTGTGGAGCAGATGCCCATTACTGATTGAGTTGGATAGGGTAGGCTTTAATATAGATATTAAAAACCGACGACAAGGACACACAAGTCAAAAACAGAACCAGAAATTAATTTTGCTGCTCACTTCTATTCATGTTCCACTAGAAAAAAAATTATCTACACACATGAAACATAAAATGCATACATAAAATTCACTCCAATCTATTTATATAGAGGCACATACAGAAACAGCAATTGCTTCCCAGAAATTTTGACATCTTTGCCAAACCCTAAGGGAGCTTATTAATACTAGGTACCTGTAAAGCTTTCCTGTAGCAGGCATTTTTGTGAGCCATTTGAAAATGTAGCTTTTCGGAAAGTGTTAAGTTGGCAACATCTTATAAAACATCTTCAAGGCAACTTGTACTGTCTCTTACAAAAGCCAGACAAACACATTAAACACACACCACCCCAGGGACCAGGCTGCTCACAGCTCCAGCAGTCCAAGCACTGCCTGTGTTTTTTGCAGACTGCTGGGTTTCTTTTCAGCTAATGAGCATCTAGGATATTTCTAAAGTGTAGAGGAAATTACAACACTAATTTAAAAGGTGAGGTTTTGCCCACAGGTAGACATCTTCATCTTCAGTGAGAACGTGTGAGTGTGAATGTGTTTTTTCACTAACATTCTCTGATACAGGATGAAACTGATCCCAAAGAAACTTATAACAAACAGCTCAAGGTGGAGAAGCGGGGGAAGTGCATGTGTGACATGACAGAATTTATTATATGATTACTTTGAAAGTCTCAAAATGGCTGTAGCATTTAACGTGCCTGTTTATTCAATTTTTCAGTGCTCCCTTCCTTTCCCGGCCTAATAAGATATTTCCCTGTCTGTAACTCAAATGTTACTACACCCACTGCTTTATAACTTAGAAGATTCTGCCATATCACTGTGTAGCATTTAAGCCTTTATTCTTTTTATCTGCTGGAACCAGTGCCAGTGCGTAACCGCATCAGTGGTGAGGTAGAGGCTATTGCTTCAGCTGAGGGGCGAGCAAGCAATTTTCTTTTATTTTGTACCTCTTACCAAGTTAGTTTCCATCAGAAAAAAAACAGATTGCTTAAAGTGCTGGAAAGCACAGGGTCAGGAAGGCTCTTGGAACAAGTAGAAAAGACCCTCATAATATTCTTCTGGGGAAAAACCCTCTCTATTTGCTATACAGTTCAAACATCATTAATTTCAATCCTTTTGTAGCTTTGGGAACACCTCTCTAGCTTTGCCAGTATTTTATGTTCTTCAGGAGCATCCACAACCTGTTGTTGGAGACACTTGGCACATCATGATCCACAGGACATATGTACCATGTTACCTGTTTTTTTTTTTCCCCCATTGCCAACCAAGCTCACTTTTAACAAGTGCAAGCAATGCTGCTGTGGGCACAGAGAATGTACAGGTGCCTCTTTTCTCCACTAGCAGCAGTAAAAGCCTCTCTGGGTGGGAAGAGAAGTTGAATGGAAGTGAAGGCTTTGTGCCTTTCTGAAAAGCTTTCAAGATCTGGCAAGTTTAAGTCCAAACCACAAGACATTAGAAGGTGAAGGGACCGTCATCTTCCCTCTACATTGAATAAGTGGTTTTCTTATCAGATCAGGAGCCTTGTAAAGGAGTGGAGAGCTAAATGTATCCCTGAGCACACTCTGATGGTGAAAGTAATAAAGAGTTATGCAGGCTCACACACACACACACACATACCACCCAGCCCTACAGGTAAAGAGGCAGCAGGCAAAATTGAACCAAAGGAGCGAGGACAGAAGATGCTTCCCATCCTGGATTCACTCTTTCCTCTATTTAACAAAATCTCAGTCTATGGAGTTGAGGTTTGTTTGAGGCTTTTTTTTTTCTCTTTAGTTGGTTTAAAATAATGAGGGAGAGTCTAGGATGAGCATAACAAACAGATGAACTGTAAGTGCTGCAGTGCCTTCGGCAGTACAATCTGTGCCTAGGCACAGCAGGGCACTAAAACAGGTTACCTAGATTTCAGCTGTGCCCATTTAGGCTTCCTATTCATTGCAGATCAATTTGCGGGCCCATTCTGTGTCTTTTGGCTGATGCTTAACTCCCCACCTGGCCCTGCTAACATAAATCACATAAGCTGTGCTTTTCCTAACATGCAGGCTATCATCAGCAAGGATTAGGCCAGCAGTGGAGCTGCACCACTCTCCTTTCTTGGAGCAAGAGACAGAACAGAAGCAGAGAGGATAAGGAAGGGGATGTCTCAGGCAGATTTTCAGCTATGTGCAGGTAGACTGCTGTGTGATAACAGCCACCATTTATCTCCTGTTTTACACACTAGTGCTCAAATATTGAAGCAAGGAATAGAGTAAAGGCTGTCTCTGTGAAATAAGCAGCTGCACAGGGCTTCTTTGTGAAAACCCCTCCTGAGCTGTGCAAGCTATGCTCCTTCCTTCCCATACACACCCAAAAGATTAATTTGGCCCAGAAATTATTGCCCTTGGCAATAATTGACTTTAACATTGATGAAGGTAAGTGCAGACCTGTGGTATCAAAGAAAAAAACTCCAAATTACTCAAGGGCTAAATCTGGGTCCCTCCTTCTCTGCTCTGTATGAGCAAGCCTGCTCATACAGCAATCAAACTCACTCTTGCAGGTGGGCTGGAAATGCTTTTCTAACACCTCCTCCCCTGGGACTTAGCCTGCTTCTGCATCGCACTGTTAAACTATATTGAGAGGCCAAATGCTCCTGCTGAGGCCTGAGGGCCCTAGAATCTGGGCAGAAAGGACACACGCAATCGCTTCAGGGCTGTTACTGACATCTTGACGTGACCAGCACCACTCAGGAGAGCAGGGACAGGCTGGTGATGTCCATGCTCAACAGCAGGGTGCATGGTTGCATGGACAGCTGCTCACTGGCTTTGTGCCTTGGCTGTTCTGCTCTTATCTTACCCTAAATTTATACCACAGGGAGGTTTCCTGCCCCCCACCTCTATCAGAACCGTGGACCTTGCTTCCTGCACAAAACGGACCAGGAGAGCTCCTGCTCAGTCCCAGGTCCCACCTCTCTGAGGAAGGAGAGAGGAACAGCAGTTGCCACTTGGTATACCAGCATTTCACAGATGACAGCCTGGGGTTGCTAGCAACTGCACACCAATGTGAGAGGGTTTGTGTCTGTTTTAGAGCATTCCTGTTTAGGGAAAGGAGGAGTCCGGGAGGCAAGTGAAGGTCTTGCTAGTCTTAGGAAGCTTGTCTGCCTCCCCATAGTGCATCTAGTCAGGCTTCTTCCTCTTTTTCCTTTACACATCTGCAGAGCAGATCAAAGATAATAAGAAATACAAAGAAGCTTACACTTTTCCAGATTCCTGTAGCATCTCCAGCCACTGAGCCTGCTCAAACTCGGATTCGGCTGCTAGAACAATGTTACCCTAGAAGAGGGGAGTAGAGAGGAAAAAAAACTGGATTAGAGAGGCTGGTGCTTTACATGCTTCTGTGCACTCAGGGGATGAATTGGACACAGCTAGCACAACTATGGCAGGGGGGCAACCCACAACAGGCTTCCACCTCTGCAACTACCATCATATGGGAGCAAATCTGATCCAGGCCTACCACACATTGGCAAGAGATGCACATGGCAAGTGGTCATAGTAGGAATAAAAAGACAGGGCTGCTGAATATGTTTTCTGGTCTGCTAGTATCATAAGACCTGCTGTTAGAAAGAGCAAGTTTCCACGTTGGTTATCAAAGCAGAAGCATCAGCAAAACCTTGAGGGGACTCTCTAAGGTTAGTCTGCCCAGAGAGGGTAGGCATACCTTGGTGGGGTGGGAAAGACCACCAATGCAGCTCCACTCATCAACAATAAAATGTTTTGTGGTGTTTGGGGGTTTTTTCGAGAAGAAAAGAAGCCTACTTACATGGAAGTCTTCATGAGAGATCTTTATGGCATAAGGCATGTTGGGCTCTTCTCTGGGCTCCACAATGCAGCCTCCCAGGGGGATGACACCCTGGGGATAAACCACAGCACTCCAATCAGTCAGCAAAATCAACTACAACTATTAAGTAACCCGCAGCTGAACTTTCAGACTCGGTCAGTTGTGGGACTCTGCCCTGCCTTGGCTGTCCTAGGAGGGGCCATACACGCAGTTCCTGAAAAGCGGAGGGACTCTTACCACCACCAAGAGAGTTCGCTCCAAGTCGTTACCACAAGGAGATGACTCTCCAGAGTCTGGCTTGAAAAGAAGGCTGCTAGCTACAACATGGAAGTAGGAGTACTTTTGTCAAGGAGGAGATGACCTAACAGGGGCAGACATTACAGTTTCAGTGTGGTACCATGAAAGAGATTGTGCATCCATTACACTAACCCCCAAGAGGTTAACACCCCACATATGCTGCGTGGGGGCAGGTGGGTGGCCTGGTGCTCCTAACCAAGACCAGTGAAATCATAATCCTTGGAAGCACATACACTTCATCAGCCTCCAGTGACTACAGACGTTAAGAGAAACTCAGAGTTCCCTGTGAGAGCTCCAGGCAGCAGAGCTACAGAGGCCACTTCTCGCGGGTGAGGGCACATGCATTAGCAGGGGCTGGCTGGGACTGCTTACAAGTGCAAGTACAGGTTAGAAACTTATGGCAGCCGAAGCTGTTAGCCCCACCACTGGCTTTGCCAATAGAATTCTCATAGCCACAAGATTAGTTGATCAGGAGTTTGTGAAAACAATGGAATACATCATCTACTACCAGGTTAAAAAAAAAAAAAAAAATTGAAGTCACGTATGTGCTGAATCCCTAAGGAGCATGAAGAGGTACTGCTGTGATTCTTGCTTTTTTGAGGCTTCTCTGGATGTGTGAGATGTTTGTGACTTAGCTCCTTTTCACTTGCTGGGCCTGTGGAGAGGGAGAAGTTATAGACAGAGTAATCCCCTCTCCCACACAGACACTGCTCACCTTGGGGTGGATATTGAAGTATTTATTGCTTTCAAAATTCTTCTTCTCACTCTCAGCATAGTAGAGCAGGAAGCTTTCCTTAATGATGAAGAACCTTTAAGACAGAGAAAGGAAATAAATTCCGCTGCAATAGAGGTCATGGTTCACAGCACAAGAAAATCTCCACCTAACTACAGCTGCTTTCTGAGCAGAAGAGTTTACTATTCCCTTCTAAGCCTAAGGTGAAGTGCCTTACTTCTACTCATAGCCAAGAGCTTGACACTAAGTACCAAGTTCAAGTGCTTAGTGCTTGCAGTTTACCATAGCATGCACACACTATTGTGGAAAGCAAACCATGGCACCATTTACTCACAGGAAAATGGGACAGCAGACTGTGTCCAAGACAGAAGCACATCCAAAGCCTTTTGGCATCTTGACGTGTGTGCACTCTATCTAGTCCATGTGTTGGATTCAACCTATTGGAAGAACTGCTCCTTTTTCTGTTTTTAAGGGTCTCTCATACATGGGGCTAGAGCAACCAGAAGTTTATTCTTGCAATATACTCCTTGCCACGATCTCTCCTCCCACCACAATAAAAGCTAGAGAGGAAGTGTTTCCACTATAACAAAGTCCTGTGGATGGGAAGTTCACAGGCTAGCATCCCCAAGTGACTTTCAAGGCAAAAGACTGGCCATGAGAGCAGTTAGGAGCAGAAATAAATTGAGAAGGTATTTTTATGCAGAGGTCCTAGCAAAATCTCCTGTCATTTACCTTGGTAAATGGAAGGTAAAGGTAAAGGAAATTGGATTTTTTTTTGTGATATGCATTATACGAAAATGTGCCTTGCTCTGCTCAGTCAGCCTTAGGTAGGCTCTGATGAACACTGTAGAGTAGCCATTAAATATCACAGCGTCTGTAAACCAGGCCTTTCATTTACTGGAACATGCCCTCAAAATTGTCATTAAAGGAATGCCACTTTTAGCATATTTGGATGTTTAAAATGCCCCATAGAGAGAGTCCCTCTTAGAAATATGAGGTTGCATTTGCCCTGTGGGCAGTGGTACAGGGGAGAGATATCTGACTTAGCTTAAATTTGGTCTAAATCTGCAGCACTCAAAGGCTGAGGAGCTGCTGAAAATATGCAGACTAGTTTATCAGGAAGGTTTCAAAAGAGTAATTGACAAAGAAAATATGTTGTAGTGGTTTGGACATATATTCCAATATGAGAAAAGAGGGATTTAGATAAAGTGAAATGCAATAAGCTGAAAATGAATAAATAATGCCTTTTTACACTGCACGAAACACTGCTGTGTAAATCATTTTCATGTCATCCTGAGGACAAGAGCTTGTGAGGAATATGGAAAGGATAAGACATTTCTGTGAACAGTGAGAACATCCCTGGGAAACCTTCCTCCTTCTGGGTGGAAAGGCCCTCTCTGAGAGGGATCAGAAAAAGACTTTCTCCACGCACCACTTTCCAGTTGTGTAACCTGGGGATTCCTGCAACAACCGTTAAAGATGGGCTATGGACCTAGAGGTTTGATCCACAAGAGCAATTCTAATGCCTCCATGTGCCCACCCCAGCCCAGCATTCTCCTGAAGCAGAGACCTGTCAGATGGAGCCAAGCACTGCCACCAGTATAGATGAGCACTGCACTTGGTAGCAGTTTAGCTCCTAAAGCTAAAGAAGCTGGCAGAGAATTATCATTGTACTTACAATATTTTATAATTAATAATTATTACACTCAGAAGAAAGCTTTACACTTCCACTAGGTCCTATCTCTTGCTCTACTACTGTGGCCTCAGCAACGCAGATGAAATTGCCACATGCCAGAGAAATGTGAGCCTCGGGCTCACAGAAGGACTGGGAAGAGAGGACAGCTGAATTTCTGAATGCCTGCAGCATGCTCAAGATTTGGATCTACTTCATGCCTGCTCCAAAAAGTCATTGAACTTCTGCATATTTACATCTGGAAATCTTCAGAATGTATCAAGTCCAACAGCAATTCATGTTCCCCAAAGTTTTGCTTCTTGCCTTCTGAGCTACACCCATTTCTGCTGATATCAGAGATGGAGAGAAACAGACAGCTTGCCGTCTCAGCAGGACACTGTCTTCTCCCTTGGTACTCCAGGAACATTGTGGCTGACTGCCTAATCTCATTTCTTGCATCTGTCCACACTGTGGCAAAATTTCTCTAGTTAGAACAGCACGACTCAGTGCAAAAATCACTCTTCCACACTGAGCTCATTTAAGTAGAAGATCAAAAGGGTCCTGATTCACAGTGCAGCTTGTCCAGCAAGTTATCTTAACAGGAACAATTACTATTCGTCCTCCCTTGAGGGGACCATCTCACTTCCACCCCAGGCTCAAGTCGCAATGCACCTCCCAGAGGTGCAGCGATGTCCCCACAACTGGGAAAGCAATGCACAATCCCACCTGTGGCAGCCATCCATACTCTCTCTATGTTACTGTAATATGGGCCTAAGATGGACAGGGAGATGGGCTGTCCATGGGAACAAGGTGCTTTCCTCGAACAGGAACTTCCATCCTAAATCTCCTTCCAGCGTCACAGATCAGGGATAATAATGGTTTCCTCGTAAGGTAATGCAGGGATGGGAAGGAGCAGACACACATGAAGAAGGCAAAGGCCTGAACCATTCACACAACTTTGAGACCCTGGTAAACAAAGCTAATTTAGCAGATGTATTAGGCACATCTGTGAGTCACATTCCTGATAGAGTAGATTCACTAAGGTCCCACCTGTGTGAAACAGGGATTGGTATTTTCTGGTACATCTTCATTAATGGTAAAACCAGCCATGACTCCTGCAAGAAGGTGCAGAGCTAATCCTGGCCAAGGCAGATACCAGACAGGCCTCCACAGAGCAGATAGAGCTTGGTCCTCGTTCCTCCTTTCTCATCCTATCTGCGAGTAGTAGCCTTCTGCCTTCCTCTTTCACTTTTCCTCCTACCTCTTGTCATTAACTTTATGAACAAGCCTTCTTATGAGCAGCTACAGGAAAACAATAGGCAAAAGATCTTTATCAGTCTGTCAGGCAGAGACCACAGTACCTGTCTTACTCTTCCTCTCCTGGCAGCCCCAGGCTTTCCTGCCTTGCAGCTAGAGAGGCGCCCAGGCAGGGAGCTGGAAGAGGTGGATGCTTTCCAGCAGCTTCTGGACAAGTGGGAATTTTGCAAGGACAAGAGAGAAACACACAGTCTTCTGGATCCACAGCCCTACTGCCTTGGCAGCTCTTGCTACCCACACTGCATGCAGGCATGTATGCTGCTCCACAGCAGGAACTATGGAGGGTGTTTTCTAGGTGTTTTGTGTTTTTTTAAGAGCAGAAACCAGTCCTAAAGAATTATCCTTTCCATCTGTCCTGCAACCGCATCCAGTTGGTACTCACTCTGCTGGACAAAAAGGTTATGTGTAGGCTTTGCAGTGCCAGAGCCAGAGCTGGTCCAAGAGTACATAAAAATTCTGTCTTAACTGTGCTCCCTCCTTACAGCAGCAACCTGACATCTCTGATGAATTTACTCAGAAGTATGTGCATATTTTGTGTTTTGTTCTCTACTTTTTTCAGCTCCTCATGTTCCACCTTACTTTCTGACTCTGGCTGACCACCAAGACGATGCCCGCCTAGAAATGTTCCCCTCGGCCCCAAAGTCTCACAACTGAATAGCAACAATCAGCTCAGAGCCTGACATTTCTATGTGGACCTGGGATGATTCAGCAGAGATGTGTCCCCTCCTGCCTGCAAAGCTATATTCATGCCACATCCAGGGGAGGCATGTACCTTGTGTGCTTCATCCCAGACTCCATGTCAGGCTGATGCCTTTACCAGTACAACTTTTCTAGTAGAAAAGAGGCCAAGTCACTTGCTGTTAATTGGAAGGAAGAATGGGGTGCATCTTGGTGGGAACAGGAGGACCACAAGACAAAGGCTGAGAATACAGCTTTCTAAAGCCACCCTAGCAGTGGCCCAAGCTTAGACTGATCAAACGCACCAGTAAACTCAGAAGATGGTTGTCTCTCTCTCTTGGAAGGTTATTACTTTACAAGGAAAGAAAATCACAGTAGCCAAGGAATAGAACTTCCTCTCTTGGAGAAACAGGAGCTAGGATTCTGTTAATGACATTTCAAAATAAAGCTCTGAAAGGCAGCATGCGCAGCTTGTGCCCTGGCAGATAAACACAGCTGCGTTGGTCCAATGGCAGCAGCACCCAGCCCACACTCAGTCAATACCTGAGCCACTGTATAAATGCTTAGGCTGCAGGACACAGCATTGCATGGGCAAGGGAAAGGACTGAAAGTGCTTCAGACAACTGTCTCAGGTCAAGTCTTGCTCTCCTCACAGGTGCCATCAGATGCCCACTCTGACTAAAATAAGCCTCTGCTCTTCCTCCCTGCTATCTGCATAACCTCTACTACTTAAAAATCCCCAGACCTGGGATTTCAATTTCCAAACACTGGACACCATGCCTTGATTTTTTATCTTGATCCATTATCCAGTCAGCCCCCATGCTCCCCTTAAACATTTGTTTTCTTCTCAGTGTTTCCAGCAGCTCTTTTGCTAAGTGAATGGGATCAAGCCATTAAGTGCTCTGCATCTCTGAACAGCTAGCTACACAGGCCCATCTGCATAGATGATGGCCTGATGCGATTGATCTTCCTGTTACATGCTGGTTTATCTCTCAGAACTTAGAAAGACTTTCCTTGGGACAGGGAGTAATACTACTGTCCAGTGCAAAATTACTTCACATCAAAGATACTGCCTGTAACTACCAATTGTATAAAAGGCAGTAATCTGAGATTTCAGGACAAAATTATACTTTGCTTAGAGATTAGATCCTCCAGTGAATCTAGTAACAGGGATTATTCTCTTAAATTCTGTGGGAAACATCCTTCCTCCTTTTCATAAAATAAGGCACTTGGCCAGTTGCATCTTGCTGGGTGTGGAGGAAGATTGAGGGGGGGGGGGGGCGGGGGAGTGGAGATGAATTGCTCTATATCCCCTCCATGACTGACTTATAACAACATGCCAGATTTATTTTTTTTTACTTTAGAGCAAATCTCTCCCATGAGAGAAAAAAAAATATCTTATAGCTCTTCCTGTCCAAGTCTTTTCACTTTGTAAACCTCTTCCTTCCAAAGCCTACAGATTCCCCCTGTTCATCTCCCTCTGACCCATTTCTAGTCCCCTAGGATCCTCAGCTGCCATGCTTGCAGCTAACCTTCCACATCACCCCTGCTCCATGGTCACCTCCCCATCTCTTCCCACCTGCTATCACTAAAATATTTACCACTTGCTGAAGATGACTTCTAGGAATAGAACAACACTAAATAAATAATGACAGCAAGACAAGAGCAAAGATAGGCCATTTGCCTGCAAGAAATTTTGATTAGAAATAAGAAAGCCTTTTAAGAATGTCTCATCCGTGGCAGATTACTTTCCCCTCACTCTTCTCTCCGCTTCTTTTCTGTAACACAGTCACGTTAGTTTCCAGACATAGTTAATTTAAATATCAGTGTTTGGGAGCTGAGTAGAGGGCACCAGCATAAATTCTCTCATAGGTGAAAAAAGGCCACAGTCTTCAGGGAAGTGGGGGAGAAGTAGTACAGAATAAAACCTGCACACAGATCAGAGATGGCCACAAACACAAAATTGTTTCCCAAGCAACATTTAACTATTTTTCAAGCCATACTATCTTCACAGGTTTAGACTGGACTGCACCGTGGTTACTACATGGAGCAAAACTGGGAAAATCGGGTTTAGAAATTGATGTGTTGTATCTACTCTGGACTGTAGAAGAAAGGTACCCACAAAAGGTAAGTACCAAACGTAGCCAACAGACATTGCTTATGTGCAAATTGACTTATTCTTCCAAAAAGCATTGAGGTACACTGTGCTACAAAGGCTATAAAACCTGCCTTTCAGCTCCAGAGGTAGCTCAGGCTTTCTGTGCTGCCTTTTATTAATGACTCATATGTGCCTTTCCCGAGTGGAAAGGTAAGGAAGGGAAGAAAACAACATTACTTTGCTTTTCGGGCAGACTTATTCATCTGGTGATATCAAATGACTAAAGAGAGGTAAGTACTGCTACCCTTCTTTGATACATCATGGCAACAAATCCTGGAAACAAAACATATCTTCAGCAGTGGCAGGGTGAAAATGCAAGTTCTTCAGCAGCTAGTCTTCTAACCGAATTATTTGCCAATGACGTCTATCAGCAGTGACATTAATCTGCCACCCAGGAATGCTGAAAGGCTTAATCCATTGGATCACATACCCTCAATGAGCAATGAGAAAGACCTGTACCATGTTTCTGTGTGTACCCATCCATAAACAGTCGTGTCTCATCACTTGACAACCAGCAGAAAACTCTCCTGTGAGACTTGGTGATTTGCATAAAGAAACTACACCAACTTTAAACCTCAAACTGACCTATCACTTGTGTTATAGAATGTCTTTCTATCCTTGGTAAAAGGTTATAGCAAACATTTTTCAGTTCCAAAATTCTTGGCTGCTAATACCCAACGCACAGCAGTTCACAAGTCCCTAGCACCAGCTAGGAGAGAGTTCAGAGCCACCTTCTCTCCAGGAAAGAGTCTGCATTTGCTGTTCCCTGTGTGCATCACCGCCAGGCAGCACAACAGTATAGATGATGGTTCACAAACCCCTGCAGAACATCTGCCCACATACACAGTCCCATGTGCACTTTCAGCTCAGCCTGGCCATCTTGCACCTGGAGGGCTCAAAGTGCATTATCAAATGCTAATGAACAAAGTCAAGCAGTTCAGGGGTAAAATGTAGGAGCTGACTCTTCCTCTCTCATGAAACAATTGCAAGGTGATTATCCCAAGGAGGCAGCTGGTCCCTGTTCCCACCCTAAACAACATGTAGCACAGAGCCTGGGTAGATAAAGAATGCAGCACGATGGATAGCCGTGTGTGTAAGGCAGGCTCAGAACAGCAGCGAAACTATGCCCAGAGTTTCACTCCCTGTCTCTGCTGAGCTAGCGGCACTTGATTGCTACACACTCAGGCTCTAACTCACCCCAGTACCCTTCGGCTTCGTACTTCACTTAAGCATCCATCGGCAACTATGTCTTACCTCCTGGACCATTTGGCTGACTGCCTCCCAAAGGGTCTCTTCCATAGCACGCCGTACAGCTGCACTTTGGTGCTGATGTCCAGAGCATCTGAATCTGCCTGCTCCATGGATGGAGAAGGGGATACGGAACTGGATTTTGAAGTGAACATTATAGATGAATCTGGTTCTAACTCTCCCCCCTCCACGCCACAGCTCAGAGAATCCAATTAAATGCAATGAGCCAGAAGGACACAACCAGCCACTCCAAGCGGCAGACAGAGCGACTGTTTGAATCAATAAGTTGACTGCTCAGCACTCAGTCAATAATTCTCTCCCTGATGCACCGATGATGAGAGTTTCCTCATTGCGTATTACTTCCTGATGCATTACAGACAGCACGCATCCCAGCACAAGGAAAAAAAAACAGCAAAGAGAGCCAGAGATCAGGAACTGAGAGAGGCAGAAGAGCTCATCAGAGAGAAATCTCCCAGCAACAACGTAAGCCAAAATACCTCTGCATCAGAGATAGTTTAGATGGTTATTTCACTTGACATTGCAGCATCCCAGGCAGAAAACAGGACAAGATGGACATTTCACTATCAGGCATCTCTTACTATGATGCATACCTCTGAAATCTTGCACTTGGAGACAGGTTCTTCTCATTTGCCCTGAGGAAGAGGGGAGAAGAGCAGGTGGGAGCCAGCAAGTTCAATCAGATTCCTTCTCCCATCAGAAGGCTTTTGCTGTGCCAGCCTGGCACTGCCCACCCTGGTTCAGTTCACGCGGCTGCTGGATTTGGACTGGGCACTGTCCATGCTGCACAGCTTGCTCAGTCTTAAAGGGCCACTGCTGAACAAAGTTGGAGCACTAAAATTCTGCCTGCCTCCCATGCCTTGCTGCATCTTGACATGGCAAGTGCCAGCTCTGCCCTCTCTCTTGGGTACCAGCTCCTTTCTTAGCCACAGCACAGAGACAAAGGAGTGTCACACAGGTCAGGTGAGTCTCCATTCATCTCCTGTTTAGTTCTCCTGCAACAAGCTTTTTATCCTGGTTCCCCAAATCTTTGTTCCTCTCTTGAAGCTCAGCTTCCTTGCACAGATACAAATAGTTCTCCCAAAATCCTCTGTCTTTTGTAACGGTCACAGAAAAGTACATAAGCATCATATTGTTCCTTCCTGCATCCTATCTTCTCTCCAGAATTAGGATTCAGGGAAGAACTGCCTGCATTGTGCCTAGGAAAGAGTCTAGAGTTTTAGGCTATTGTATAACCAATACTAACATATCCGTGCTGTGAGGCAACTGCTCCTCCTTTGTCCTGTGCCATCCTATGTGTGCCTATGTTGGTGCTAGAATTGCCAAATGTCAGCCTTTCTCAATGCAGTTATTCAAAACTGACACACTGCAGACACATGACCTTTTCTCACTCCTGGAGATTAGAAACCTGGGATGTGCTATAGGCTAGTCCACAGCACTTGAAAAGCATCTTAAATAGAGGAAACGCAGACTGTCTGCCTCAAGCTCACAGGCTGCATTTGGTACTAGGGAAATTATAGATGCAAATCCCTGATAAAAGTCACTATTGATCACAGAGGGAATCAGCAAACTCAATGCTTTGTCACTTTCTCTCACCCTAACTTTGACTGACCCTTTGGTTCCAGACAGGACATGTCCCAGGCAGCAGCTGATCTCATCTCATGGCATCTCACAGTGACATTAAGGGAGAGGGTGGGGAACAGGAGAGTGCAACCTCTGTCTCGCATGAGCCTCAACTCTAGAATACATCCTACATTGCAGAATAGAAGTATTAATGCTGTAGTGACTGTTCCACACACTGTACTGGAAAGAAAATACTACTCATAACCAGGGTTTCAGGAGAGGGAAAAGTTTCCCTTGGAATATGTTGCACAAAGGGTAAAAAGGATTCTGGGCCCAATGGCATCACCTTAATTTATAAGTGCATGATAAAAAGCCCCAGAGCTGCTGCATGAGGACAATCCATTGTCCTTACCATTGTACTGCACCAGCAATGCAAAGCCCTGATAGCAGTGACTTGCAGTGAGGAAAGGCAGGTTTTCATCTTTTGCTTCTTTACTTAACTTTACCTCACAGAGACCAAGACAGACAAGAGGCCTCCAGCTCTGAATATCAAAAAATGCAGATATTGTCACCTCTGAATCACAGAATCACACAGAATCACAGAATCACCAGGTTGGAAGAGACCCACCGGATCATCGAGTCCAACCTTTCCCACCAATCCCAAAACCATGCCCCTAAGTACCTCATCCACCCTCACCTTAAACACCTCCAGGGACGGTGAGTCAACCACCTCCCTGGGCAGCCTGTTCCAATGCCTAACTACCCTTTCCATGAAGAATCTTTTCCTGATGTCCAGCCTAAATCTCCCCTGGGGGAGCTTGAGGCCATTCCCTCTCGTCCTGTCCCCTGTCACTTGGGAGAAGAGGCCAGCACCCTCCTCTCCACAACCTCCCTTCAGGTAGTTGTAGAGAGTAATAAGGTCTGGAAACATCCAGGACAAGCAAGAGACCAAATAGTCACAGCAAATTCTTTAGAGTGGGCAGTTCCAGGGAAGGCAAAAAGCAACTTGCTTTTGTAAAGTCACTGAGAGCTAAATATGGGCAGGGGCTGGCAATCCTAGGGCAGTAAACAGCAGTGGGATGAGTTCTGTAACTGCTGGTGCCTGGACAAAGTAATTCGTAATAGCAGGGGTTATGTTAACATTTTCTTCCTGTGTGTATCATTCTAAATAAACTGAGGGTCTGTCTGAAGGAAAGAGCAACACAATGGGACTAAGCAACTTACCTCTAGGAAACCAAAGGTGACAGCATAAGGGGCAGCTTAACGGTTCTTCAATGTTACTCGTGTCAGGTGCATAACTTCAACTGACCAGAAACTTAAGAGATCAAGAGAACAGTGTCTCAAAACCAGCTGAGAGAAAAGAGTCTGTCACAGGGTAAGCAGACAGAGTCGGGTCCTGCAGAAGCACCCTCTCCAAATTCCAGGGGACAGAAACCCTTAGGAAAGCAGAAGTAGATCTGGTCTCGCTGCAAGATCTTGGTGAAACCTAACAGTCCAAAAGAACATAGGCATTTATACAGAAAAAGTCCATTTGTATGTAATCTGGGAGCTCATCATTTAATATGGGCAGAGGAAGGAGACTCGACTATAGGAGACCTTAGCAGGACAACCGTGTGACACCAGGGCAAAAAGAAAAACTCAGTTGTGGGCTGCAGTACAAGTGAAGGCAGACATAAGCCCTTGTACCAGACTCACACAAGAACCCTTCTCTACAGTTATGGCCAAAAAGATTCTTCAGCCCTAAAGAGATGCAGAAAAGGACTTGAGGGATGATAACAGGTATAGTTAACCTGTAGCGTGACAGGAAACGGAAAGGGCTTCAGTGTTTAAATGAGAACAAAGGGGAAAATTTGACTGCTGTCTAGTTTCAAACATTCTTTCCCCTCTTAATGCATTGGGGTAAAGGCTGATGCTTGCAATAAAACAAATGGGCCTAAATTGGCCATGAATAAATTAGAAAGTGTGTAGCCATCATAGAAAGGGAGTTGTGAAATTGCCTTACAATGAGAGCAGCAGAGGCAAAAAGCCAATACTTGGAAAAAACCTTTTACTTGGAGAACCAGAGAGACAGGTTTTACTGATACAGAAATTAGTTTGCTAATATGTTGTACCAATAAAATTTTGCTCAAAAAAAAAACCCTGGAAGTAGACAGCAGTGCAAGGTAACACAGAAGTAACACGCTATCGCAGGCCAGCCTCCTCCTGGAATATGCTCCCTTTGAGTTTAAGGATGCACATATTGGCTAACTGCAGCCAATAAGGAAGATTTTTTTTTTAAGTGAAAAGTTACACAGCATTACAACAGTATGTGATGCAGAAAAGAACAAACTAATCCTTAGACTGGGGCCAGGAAATCAAGATTTGGATCAGAGCTGCCGGAAAGATTCAGATCTGGCCTTCCCTTTCCTCTTAAATCTTCTCGTAGGCTCTGTAGCCATTTTCAACTCAAAGAACTGTTAGCAATTATGGGAGGTGTCAGCAGGTACCTGTAACAATGTGGAAAAGTAAAAAGAAACTCCAGCTCGGGCTTAATTCATGATATATCATTCTTGGAAAGATAAATGTCACATGTACCTATTAAAATGATGTTCCAGCTTCCCAGATGTACATTTGTGCACAGAAGATATTTTAAATAGAACAAAAGCAACCACCAATCCATCTCTTTAGTGAGAGACGTTAACAGATTATGTTTCTTTTGCACATGGATATTTTCTATTGTCACGTGGGGAGCCAAAACTATTCTGTAGAGCTCAGAAAACAGTTATTCAGCAAATAGGCATTAAAGTGAAGATGTACAGCCCCATCTGACATCATCCCTTGGTGAGAATCACATGTTTCAGTGCCCTGTTCCAGAGAAAGCCCTCCATCAGTCCTAGCCCTTGAAATCCACCTAGATCAATGTTGGATGCCCCATGTATCATATTAGCCAAACCATTAGCTATGGATATAGCAACACTTCAGGAGACTTACAGGAAGACAGAAAACAAAATGCCAGTTTACCGAAGCAAAAGGATTTGATAGCAAGCAGCCAGCCCAATAGCCTTGTGGGCAGTAAGCACTCACAGCCTAGCTTTTAGGGGGTAGCTTGCTCATGGACTGACAAAACAGTCAATGATCTTTTCTCTCAGCATGTAAAGGAGATTATTTCTTTCTTTTTTTTTTCCTTTAATCCTACTAAGGTCTCTTCTGGAAGAAGACTCATTCACTTTGGTGCTTTACAAAAAGAGATTTCTGTTAAACAGGCATTTTTAGGGACTTTAGAATACATTAGTGAGGAGCTACATTTGAAAAAACTTCCTCCAGAAGACAGCCTGTTGGCTTCCTGCAATACACCAGTTATTCCCCCATCGAGCCTAAATAACACAAAGTGATCACTTGGTTTACAAAAACACAAAATGCTTAGTACTGGTATAGTTAAATAGGCTGCTTCCAACCAGCAGCTTGTTCAACAGCAGTAAATGAAAATACCTTTGCTTTCTTTCTTTTCTTAGATTATGAAACCACTAGCACACACTCCCTTCCTCCCTGGGGAAAGGTGGTGGGTGCTGCCTAACCAGCCACACTGCTTGGGCAGCCCCAGCTGGTTGAATTCCACTCCCACAGGGTGCTCCTTCTCACAAGGGGCAGCTGAATCTCCACATACCTGGAGAGGCAAGAACAAACCTTTCCCTGAGGAGGTTTCATAACAGTGTTCTGCGATGGGAAGCTTGCAGCTTAATATGCATGTCTGTCTACCTTTCCTGGAGTGTTTCACTTTATCCATGTCTTACCTGCTTGTGGTCAGCATTACTCATCCCAATCCCAAACATGATAGTAGGCACAGTAGAGTCACCCAGGACATGATCTGACCAGCTGACACAGCTTAGTGAGCTCTGCAGGAAGCTTTCCTGGACAGAAAACATCCAAGTGAAGTCAAAGACTACCTGTGATGCACATATACATGCCACATGAGCAGCACGGGCGATATAAAGGCCAGCAATTTTAAAAGACTTTTTTGCCCTTTGTACCCTGTGATGCCAGGACACACTGAGATCTAGGAAACAGATCAGAGGCAAAGTTTAGAGCAGTTGTTCTGGTGGTATGCACAGATTCAAAGGTGTAGTTGCTTACTCAGTCCTGCTTTTGCGCACAGAAAAATTGCTGCCTCTGTAACAAGGGCACCCAAGCAGGGTTCAGTACGCTAGGGCCTAGTTTCCAGCCCTGGCAGTGTCCCTTCCTGGCTTGAGCATGTACCTTGATCTCTCTCAACCACGGTTCCTGACCCACGACACTGGTACTAAATCCAGGACATTACAAGAACATATGCCCGTGCAGTAGTTTGGATACAGTGGCCAAGGGAAAAAAAAAAATCTGCAAAAGAGAAGAATCTCTTAAAGTTTCCTTGGAAGAAGAAAGGATGAGAAAAATGTAATACCTTTATTCAGGAACATAGGCAAACAACCAAAACACCATCTAAGGTCTGACGAAGCAGCCCAGTAGGAAGTCAGATGGTAAATGAGACCCAGGGCTGATAGCTGCCCACTCTGGAGAAGGGCATTCCTTAGTTCCTTAGTTGTTTCAACACCAGTCAGCAGATCTGAACTCTCCAAGTTTCTAAAACAGCGTCAGGCACAGGACTACTTTCTGCAAGGTGTTTCTCAACTGCAAAAGTTTAGATATTGCTTGCAGTCCATTAATTCTACCCACTTTATTCCCTCTGGTCAAAAGAGGGAAAGAAGTCATAAGCTTAACTTTTAAACAATAAATACATATTCAGAAAACAGGGTTGACTAAACCATGTTTTCATTTAAAGTCCATAAAATGTGCAGCATATGAACACAGAGATCATAATTGCTCTTGCATACAGACCCAATGTTCCCTTTACCCCTATCATTATTATGACTACTGAAGGCAAGGAATTAAAAAGCTAAGGACAAAAGAACTAGGACTTGATTTAGAAGTGGAAACTGCAGGGATCACAACACCACTGTTCTTCACACCTTTCACCTTATACATAGTGCTGTGCCCCAGAGCTCTGATCTGCAGCAGCCTCCAGTCCAAGTTTCTCTCTCTATCTCTCCTGGTTCTATTCACAGCCAGTCCCTGCAAGGTCAGGGCTCATGTTGCATGCATACACGGGAGAGGAGCAAGGCATACTTCTTAACTCCTTCCTGTCTGCATTCTCAAGCAGTTCTCTAAATACAGAGGCACGAACAGAAGATCATAGAATCATAGAATCACGAGGTTGGAAGAGACCCTGCGATCATCAAGTCCAACCATTCCTATCAAACACTAAACCACGTCCCTCAGCACCTCATCCACCTGTGCCTTAAACACCTCCAGGGATTGTGACTCAACCACCTCCCTGGGCAGCCTGTTCCAGTGCCCAATAACCCTTTCTGTGAAAATTTTTTTCTCAATGTTCAGCCTAAAAATGATGGTGACAGCTCTACTGCAAACCTGTACATAGAGAGCCATCAGCCAGATGAGAGAAACTGCCTGGCAAAGAAAGTCACCAAAAACAGCCTGTTGTATTTTGTGGAGAGCAAAGAGGGCCATCTCCTCGCTCACCCTCCTTTATGTGCCCTCGAGTCAGCCATGCTGCTGCAAAGCTTTTGTAGATGACACCTCTTTCATGCTGCTGAAGTTCAGGCTACAGGGGTAAACAGAAAAACTCCCAGGCTCATGACTTGGCCCTCCATGCACACCAAAGCATGTTCATGTGAAGCACCTACAAAGAGTAGGAGTACAACATTTTTTTCAAGATCAGCCATCCCTCAGTTTCTCTGTCAGAAAGAGAAAACAACATAGGAAATCCACTCATCCTACCTACCTTCACCCTCTAGAGGCTAGGAAGGAGAGCTCAACTAAGAAGCATTATAGCAAGAGTCGTTCAAATAAGGCTAAGGCTCATAAGCAGGGTTATCAGCCCAGTGCAACAATGAATATCTCATTTAAAGTGTTTCTGCTGACAGCAGAAGCCCATTAACTTCCACAGATTCCAACCTAACTGTGATCATATATCAAAAAGTAATTGCTATTTCAGATGTAGGGTGGGCATAGAGATGGCACAGAGATACAGAACAAGCATTTTCCCCTTGCCTTTTAGATTTCCTAAATACTACATAGGTTTGGCGTCAGCCATCAGGATATAGCTTACTTTTAATTAGCTGTACAAGTTTTCCGAATGAGGCATTTTTCTTAACACCCCCCAACCACAACGGTTTGTTAATCTCTAGACATGTCAGCAAGAGGGAGAAGTGCTGTGCCAAGGAGGGTGAAATGTTGTGCAATTTTGCCTGCAGGGATATTTGGATAAGGCTTGCAGATATCAGTAGAAGAATGACTTAATTTGTAAGCTGGAACAATAGTTGACAGCTCATCTTCTTGCTGCTGTGCTCATCCTTAATGAGTTTCTGATAAAAATGCTGATGAAAAATTTCTTTCCTTAACAAATGAAGGAACATTCTACAGCCATCATCAGGAAGCCTTCAACACCACAGCTCCTCAATATTTAAGTTTTCAGTGGTAAATTATAAATCTTGTAACATAAATGGACCCAAAGCACTTCCTCACGTTTCCAAAAGGATTTACAACAGACAGCAGCAGTTAAGTCTCCAGTTACTAAGATGACATTTTTATTAAACACACTAAAAGAATACTAATATACTGCATAATGCTTCATCATTAAAACTGAGTTTTACTTGCTGAATACCCAAGACTATCTGGCAAAGTACTGGCTTCCCATCCTTACTGCCTTGCATGTGTCTGTACTAACAGCAAAAGCAACACCGTCATTTCAGTTCTTCTACTGATTTCATATTAATCATATTCTCTTGTGATTAATCCAGTATAAAGAGATTACACTTCCTAACCACAAAAGTCCTATGAGCTACCAGAAAAATCAGAAGTAAGCAATTAGCTGAGAATATTGCTTCTTGCTTTTATGAAATAGCCAAACACCGGTAAAGTGACAGAATCCTGGTTAAGTCTGTAAATAGCAGCTGCAGGAGAAAGAAATAGATCCTTTTTCTAATTAATTCCTCACAAATCATCTCTATCAAGAGTACGTCTCCATTTGAGACACATGAAGATCTTAGGAATGGATATATCAGCCATCCTATAAGAGCATCATTCCCCTATTTTCTAAATATGTATATTTAGAAACCAATCCTTCTTCCAGGGCAGGTGGAGGGTATGGAGAGCAAGAGTAGTTATGAACTGTGTCAAGACAGCAGCTGTAGGAGGGATCTCATCAACATACACAAATACCTGAAGTGAGAGTGCAAAGAGGATGAGGCCAGACTCTATAGCAGAGCCAGTGAGAGGATTGGATACAATGGGCTGAACACAAGAGAAAAGGGTTTTCATAGAATCATAGAACAGTTTGGGTTGGAAGGGACATTAAAGATCATCCAGTTCCACCACCCCTGTCACAGGCAGAGACACCTCCCACCACCCCAGGCTGCCCAAGGCCCCATCCAACTTCACCTTGAACACCTCCAGGGATGGGGCAGCCACAGCTTCCCTGTGCAATCTGTGCCAGTGCCTCACCACTGTCATGGTGAAGAAATTCTTACTTATGTCAAGCCTGAATCTGCCCTTCTCCATTTTACACTCGTTCCTCCTTGTCCTATCACTACTATTTTCCACTATTAGGATGACTGATCACTGGCACAGGTTGCCCAGGGAGGTTGTGAAGTCTACCACCTTGGAGACAGTCAAAAGCCATCTGGACACAGTCCTGACCAACTGGCTCTAGGTGGCCCTGGTGGACCTCCAGAGGTCCCTTCCAGCTTCGACAACTCCGCAATCAGTGCTCTAGATTGCATTCAATTAGCATGTTCCCACCAGGTGCTAAAGAATAGGGCACACTGCCAGGTACCATCCACATATCAGAGAAATGAAGGCCAGTCATTTATTACTTATCTGCAGGCTGCTTCACTTTCTAAGATTGCTTTAAACCATTAATACTCCTCAAATTACTCCTCCTGATAGTTTGACCACTTAAGGCAGAGTGACAGTTTCAGACCACTTACTTGCAAAACCCACAGAACTACCTAAAGGTGTTTCCTACCCAGGTCCTTCCTTGGGGACTGCCTGGTGATAGGGGTCAACTTCCTAGTTATTCTTTAGTTAATGCAAGTATCCCAACTTTAATTCTTATCCTTGCACTAAATCCTGGCAGTAGCTATAGTAGGTTTCAGTGGTAACAACTTCCTTCTACAAACTCCTAAAAGCATCACGACAGAAACAACTTACACAGGCTTTAGCAAGAAACAAGCACCCTCAGTTTTCACAAAGCATCTACTTCTGCAAGGTATTCATTTATTTGCAACTTAAAACATTTTTAATACGTTAAATCTAGTCCCAATCAAGTAACATTTTTACACAGAGGTGTTTAGCTATAGCCTTTCTCTTTGAAGTTGCACCTTAAAAAAATAATTGGTTTGTATGAAAAATTTGCCCCCCTACAACCACAGCACACAATGTGCAACTCACTGTATTTTTTAAGAATCTTTTATTAAGACCTGCAAACCCTAAGAGTATGGCCTAAAATGTCCTACAGGAAAAAAATCTGGCTGTCCTGCAAGTTTTTGCTCAGATAAAAGAGATTTTTCAAAGCTCTTTTCAAATCCCCTGCCCGCATGCCTTAGTATAGATTACACTAGTGCAATTTGTTTTCCAACTATTTTTTTGCACTTCACAATTATGTTAGAAGCAAATGAAACCCTCCCAGAGAAATTCAGGTTTTCTTCACAGCAAGAACACAACCTGCTGTCAGTTCCAATGACCATCACGACTAGCATTAGACAAAAAACTTAGGTAGCTATGGCTTCACGCAGGCTTTCATTTCATCGTACACTGCAGAAAGAAGGTAAGCTGCCTTCCAGAAAGTCTGGCTCAGTACTGAAGACAGAGCAATACTGAAGAGCTGTTAACAGGCAAGCAGTAGGATTGCAGGGCAGTCAAAGCAAACGGAGCTGTGACTCGGTGTCTGAAAACAGCAGGAAGAGGGGAACAAGCCACAAGACAAGGGTAAGACATTTCACCAGCAGTCTTCCCCCACAGTACAGGAACAAAAAGCAGGTTAGCATTTTCTTCACATCTTTTCAAGTACACTTAAAGCTGATTGCAATCCAAATCACACAGTAGCATGTATCTACAGGAAAAGCTACTTTTGTCTCAGTCTCCAAAAGAGAATGGAGGGACTTAGTGTTTATATGCTGGGCTTGGGGCTGACAGAACTGTTTTCACTCCATCCCGTGCTCTCATTTTCCTTTATCCTCAACGGTCCTCCAGCCTTTTAACGGTGGCCTGAGGCAATCCTAAGCCAATTTTGTCCTTATGGCTCTTCAAAGAGGTCCCTACCTTGTAAACTTCAGATATTTCACTGGGGCAGGAGGAAGAGATTTTATACCTTCAGGGCAATGTCAATCCCTAAATGCTCTTGTAGGAGACAGTAGTTGTCAAATGCCCCTCTCAAGCAGAGCTGTTAAATATTTTCTGTATTTATACCTCTAAACCCATTCATTCCCAAGTCCAAATCAACCTGCTAGACTGCACTTTCACACTTCAAGTTTCCAAGGAGGTGCTCAGACATCACAAAAAGCAGCAAACATCTATACAAAAAAAAATGTAATGTCTACACTGCTTGCATCCCATTCAAGACTGTCATTTCTCGTTGTCAGAACCATCACAAAACCGCACCCAGTAAACGACAAGCCAACTCCAAAGCACTGCACCTAGTAAAAATTTAATATAATAAAACAAATTGAAAACATTATTTTAACCATTCACAATTAAAGTGGAAAAATTATAAGGCAGCCATTCATGGAATGATTTTGTGTACAAATGGTTTGGGAAGAGAGACATTAAAATTACAGTTCTGTATATGGAGTCCAGTAAACAGCAATGACCATACAATGTTTCTCCCTGGAAAGCCAAGGCTGCTAAAGGATGTAATTAAAGGACAATAAGAAAAAAAGATTTATTTAATTTTTAAGTGAGACTAACAGGAAATCTGAAATTCATCATAAACTTTCCCACTATACCTCAACCACTCCTCCTCCTTCTGCCCCCAAAGAATACAAATACACTTCCCTCCTCTTCTTCCCAAGTCCCAGTAGACAACAGGAGGGCAGCAGTAGTAACATTTGTTCCACAGCATCTCTGTTGTTCTGTATAAGGCCGATACCACATGGACACATCTGCTACTACAAAAAGCTCCTTGAAGGCTCTGAAGCAGTTCCTGACTAAACACAGTAATTTTCCTGGGTCTCTGGGATAACATTAGCTTTTTACACAAACCACCTGGAAGTGGTTCTTTGAAGTCAGCAGTGAGTGTCTGTGCTAACACCCAGCCATCTGATACACCATAACTTTCAAAAAATTCCTATCTTGGTGGACGGCTCTGCCATCTTCACTTAAGTTAATATCAGTGCAGCTTCTGCAGCTGTCACGAAGTGCTGAAAAAGAAATATTTCCCTTTTTTATGTAAGTAACAATAAGAGAATTAGAACAGTACCTGAACACACTGGGATCAATAGAAAGAGCTTTAGTCTAATTCCTATAGTGATTAAGAAATCATTACTGAAAAAAAAGCTGATGAGAAGATTATAGATTTCCTAGACAGATTTACAGAAGAAATGGGGCCTGTCACTTTGTAAAGCATTACCTGCTAGACCTTCTCCTCACAGTAGAAAACATAGGTAGAGATGGCTATTACAGAGAGTACAAGGAATGTGTTTGCACCAAGGTCCCCTCAGGAGTAGAAAATGATACCAGATGGCCCTGACTTCAAGCAGTGCTTGGATTTACCGTGACAGATGGGGAGATAGGTAGAAAAAGAGGACATTATAAAATGGGCCATTTTATTTAATTCATTAAAACACTCTGCCTCAAGAAAATAATCCTCCATGTGGAACTAACAATTTGAAAAGGTTTGATCATTTAAAATTTTATCCTCTCTTTATCACACAACCAAAACCTTCCTTATTTACTCTAGTTTCAGCTACAGAATTGAAAATAATAGTTCAACACAGATATAAGAGAGGCAGCCAAAAGAAAATGCGGTTGCTGCTTCTAAATGGGCAGGGAAAAATTAAATCACAGAAGTGTATCCTTAACCAAGCACTGAAATGAAAAGTATGTGTTATCAGAATTTTTGTGTTAATTTTAAGTTGCCAATGTTTCCATTTAAGCATCTGCTGCTGTAACTTGGACGTTATAATTCATGAAAGATTAAACTTATTACAACCATTTCTGGTGGCTGTCCCTGCAAACTGGAAACATGATCTGACAGACAGGAGCAAAAGACCACAAGACCTCTCAGCAGCAGCACCTCTCGAGAGGTTGTCAGCAGTGAAAAGACTGGCTGGCACATCTTCTTCCATACACTCATCCATGTAAGAAGGTACATGGATATCCAACATTGGCACAAAAAGGGTGAAACTGTCCCTTACCTAAATACCAATCTAACCTTTTCCTCTTGTTATATACAAAACAAAGTTGAAGTGGAACGCAGTCATGATGCCTGCTGAACCAGGGGTTTGGATGTACCTGCAAGTGACAGGCGACAGTTTAAAGCAAAAAAACCTTACTGTTCTCCAAAACATAAGCATCTGATGCTTCACTAAGCTACCTCCTGCTTCTACAAAAGAGATCTTGCAAACTCTCCAGCTGTGGAAAACAGTTTTGTCGAAAGATTAAGCAAGGTAAAATAATGAGATTATCAAGGAAGAAGGTAATTAAGGGAAATCAGGAAGAGCACTGGAGCTCTGGTTTAAATATCCCTGTATACCATTCACATGCATTGGTAACCTGTATCACTAAACTTTCTAAGCTGGGAACTTACTGGTTGCAGGTGTAAAAACAACAGGCTTAATGCGCTGGAGAAGATCTCATCCATGTCACTAATTTTGCAATGGTTTTTCAGAACAGAGCTAACTTCTTAAGGTCTAATATAAAGCATGATTGTCTAGGGCTGATACACTAATTCTATCTGAAAATACTGTCTTGTAAGAAAAGATGACTTCTAATAATTTTGCACTGATTTTATATAGTAAAACACACATTAACAAGCACTCCTGGAAATAAACACAAGGTTCAATTCTGGGATACACCTGTTACAAAGCTAACAGATTAAGCAATCGCCAGCCTAAGAGCCAGGCCATACCCCTTATTGAACTAGTACACAAACAGGACAATGACAAAAATTTAAAGAAGTTAAGAGGCACAATGGCCTGGCAGTGGAAGCAATAAATGTCATGGAAAACAGACAAGCTCATTCAAATGGAAAGAAGCAGCACTTCAGTTAAGATAGTTCAAGTCTGGAAAATCTATGTTGAACAAAAAAAAAAAAAATAGAACTATATTTGGCAATGTTATCTTCAAAAAGTGCAGACAGAGCACAGCTTAAGAAGGGTACGGCATAAAATGTTTTCCACTAAAGAAATAATCTGATGTTGAGTTTGCACATGTCACGCATTCCTGACTTTTCAATGCACTAGTTAAGAGTACAATTTGTTTTGCATAAAGGAAATGGTGCCTGACAAGAGAAGGCTGTGCCTTGGAAAGGGAGGGATCTTTCAGTGCTCTTCTGCAGTGAGTGGCATCAGCAGTTGGCAGTAAGCCTTCTAGTAGATTCACAAAAACTAATGTTTATCAGTAAGTGGTGAACGCACAATTCCCAGAGGAAAAGCAGAATGCCTAACAAGTCCACTGGGAACCCACTAGTTTGGGTTTTTGTTCAGAACTGCTTTAGAAACACTTTATAGTCGATCTGTAGTATAAATATTTAACTAAACATCTGTTTTGTTAAGATTAATACATTTATTTAATAAAATCCCCACACCCGCCACCGATTTCAGCAGTTCACCTTTGAAAACGAGATGGTAAAGTTCTCTGGTCCTCAACAGCTGTCTCCATCACATTTCTACTCCTCAGAGCCCAGAACAGCTCGATTTTAAAGGACACTGGATCTCTCTCAATAGTAGCAGTAGTATGACACTACCAAATAGCTAATTCCTGCTTACATTTTTGGTGCCTACACTTTGCCAACTTGGCAGAAGACCATCTCCTAAGAAGTATTTTCTTTTTAAAAAAATTATTAACAGTTGCATAAACAATCAAAATAATAGTCTCCTTATTTCCATTCTTTGTCTCAAATAATGGAACACACTGCAAGATTCATTTACACTTTCTTAACCAGCTGATTTCCTACCCTAATACTACACTCTTTCTACATCATTCCTTTACTATCAGTGACACTTCTGTGCCAATAGCAGCACTGTCCAGAATTCCAAGTGTAGCCCATTTTTACAATACAATTAGTGACAAACATTACAAGGACCAGTCGCATTGTCAGGACAACACAAAACCACTTGGGGAGAACCTCTTTCTTCATTAGTAAGACTTCAGCCTCACACAAGGCACCCATCCTTTGCTTTTGCTCTCAGCTATGAAAGCTGAATTGCAGGATACTTTGGTGATTGCAATTTCATGATGAGTCGCTATGTTCTTCCCCTCTCACCTTCCTTAAACTCCAAATTCCATCTTCCCTGAGAATAGGGCCAGAAGAATTAAAATAGCAAATGTCTTCAGAAAAGGAAGTTACACAGAATTTATGTCCGGCTGCCAAAGTACATTTTGCTACACTAAAAACTTTCTCAGTATTCTTCATTTTGCAATCAAAGTTCCCTCTGAACTCCACAGAGAGGATGCAATGGATGATAGGTAAGAGACAATGATAAAAGGAGCAGCTGACATTTACTGCTCATGTCAGATCGAGGGGAACAGTGAAATTCATGTGTTTAATGATGGTGTCCAATAGACAAAACTAGAGGAATCAGGCATCCTAATACTAGGGCTGCCACCTCCAGACGACTGAGTCCTTTTCCTCCAGTTGATTCAGGTTTGTGGCTATGAGCAATTCCTCCTACTTCTGGGAGGACGTGAACTGTGGCAACATACAGAAAAGTCCCAGCAGAAAACAGCATGGCAACTCCAGTGGCATTGACTTCTGAAAGGGCTTCTTTGCTGCTCTGAAATGGAAAAATAAAAGAAAGAACAAAAAAAATGAGGATAAGCAGTTGTTCTTCAATCAACAATAAAAAAATTCTGCAAGAGTCCAGGTGCATTAAGATTTCCACTAACTTAGTTGGTCACAATAACAACAGTTCAATGTGTTTGTGTCTTGCACCTTATGTATAATAACTGACAAGCGGAAGTTGACACTGAGGACAGAAAGATTTACTCATCCTATGTAGTTCACTTCAGATTTCTAGAATCCCTTACAGAAGAAAAAATGTCAGTCTGTCCAGAAGCATCTTGTTTGACCCAGTCAAAGGAATATATAAAGTATCAAAATCACAAAATGTGCTTATAAAAAAATCAGATGACACAGCCACAAATTTTAGAGAGGACACTCAAGGTTGACTTTTCTTTATTTCTAAACAGAGTTCATATAACATGTCAGCCTTTAAATACCCAGTCCCCTGCTGGTCAGAGCAAGATTTCCTAGATTCACATCCCAAATGATCACTCTTTCAATTTCTCATTTGTTTGTACAACTAAATACACAAGTTCTCCAGAATTTCCATGCAAACTTCATTAAGAAATGCATCTTCAGCACCAAAAATGAGCACCTCTTCACATTCATACTAGAATTAAGATAATGCTATACATCATCAAATACAATTAAAGGCAAAACCACTCATATCAGTTACAAAGTGCTTCTTGAACAATTTCCAACCTAAGTGTGATGCTAGTTCTCAGCTAAATTTTCCAAAGAGCAGAGATACATCTTCTGCTCTGGAACCACCTAATCACTGTGACAGCCCTTGTCTCCTAACAATTCTCTGTCCTTTCTGAAGCACTAAGTGCAAAACCAACTCTTGGTGAGACTACATCAAAAGAATGCTCAAACAGCAATCTCACTTCTGTTTACATACCAAACTCTTTCCGTCATCCCCAGTACTGCAATATCAAACATACTCCTTTCCAGCAAGTAAAGGGATTAGCCCAGATTATTTACTTCAACTTTCCTCTCCCACCTTGAGTTTCATGATCACATTGGATTCTTTACGACACAACACCACGGTGTGTCACCAGCATGGTCCACTGCAGTGAGAAATATAAGAGTGGCCTGGGAAACGCTATGAGACGCAGAAGTGTTTAATCTGGACAGATGATAAACTCATGCTCAGTAGCCCACTTCAAAGGCCATTTGTTGTATAAAGCCAGGACGCTACTAGGGTTTCAGAAGCAAAAGAGGCAAAAGGGCTGTCCTAGCTGAAGATTCAACTTCTGACGTAGCATGAAAAGAACTTTGAGCATATGACCAGTTCTGGGATGGTGGGGGAAACTAGCAATTTGTTACCCACATATTAAAATAAGAATGCAAGCAGCAACGCTCAAATTGCTACCTTTTAATTTTTTTTTTTTTTTTTTTACTTTTTTCCAAGCAGCTTGGAATCACATTCTGTGAAACTCATGATATTACTTCCCCCAAACTCCACCACTAAGCTACATTCCAGGCAGGAAAAAGAACCAAAAACACCACAGACCTACCTTGCTTAGCCCCAAGTATGTCACCATCGACATAACAGGTGCTGCTAATGCAAAGACCAGCAAGTGTTTTCTGATTCGATTCCGTTCCAGCCCAGCGTGCATCAGGAAGGAAACCAGGCCAAAGGCAGCCGGTGCCTGCAAGAAACAATATTCACTAGTAACATTATCCCTTGTACAATCCCCTGAAATCTGAGATAAAGTTGAAATACAACGCGCTACACTGAAATACACTGAATCAGAAGAAATTCAGGGAAAGCACTAGCATGTTGCAGTTATCCCAAATCAATAGAACTCTGTAGACTACCCTACCGTAATAATAGTGCCTAATCAAAACTCACATTCTGGTTATCAGAGTACACGTTTGTGTTGTCATTATAAATATTAAAGTTCATTCTGACTTGAGTCATTGTTATAACACCTAAGTTTCCATTAACTGATGTAATTTCTTTTGCCATCCTGACAGTACTCTACATCCTTAGAAGGACAGTTTCTTTACCTACAGCAGAAAAATTCTACAATTAACATAGCAGAAGAAAAAAATCACAAAAATAGATAACTGTCAGCTTCCACATGAACAAAGACTTAAGATCTCTCTGATGACTTCATCATTCAGTTTCACTTCTGTTCCCAATGGAAAGCAAACAAATACTACTACATTTCCCTGTGCTGGCATCCAGCTTCATATCCACAATGCCGTCCTGCTCCTCACAGAAATTGCTATATTTTTGCTCACACAAAAACAACAGCAGTCCACCCTGACATTTTTTGAGATAAGAAAAAAATACATTGGGCATTTTTTAGACACAGATTTTTTTTTTAAAAAAACCTAGAAAGAAACCATGAGTGAAGGAAAAAACATGAAAGGCAAAAGCATCAATCAGGATCAGAAAACTAGAAAAATAAAAGACACCAGAGAAGAAATAAATTTCTTTTTCAATATCAAGTATTTATTGATAATCTTTCACAGGAGAAATTTTTCTCTTCTAAAGTTGTACAATTTCAGAAGTCAGTTCATTTGAACATTAAGAATAACAAAATCAAGTTTCACTTCTCAATAGCCATAAACTGAGCTTCACAGCAAAATGTGACATTGATGTTGTCACCTTGAAGACTTATGTAAAACACAATTTATTGAATGAACAGTGAAGACAAGAAATAGTAGATGTGGATTTCTTAACATTTTGAACATGCGATTAGGCAAGCAAGAATTCGCATGAAGATATGACCAATATATGCATGTGCTACCGTAAATCAAATATGCATCTGCACATATGTTTAGAACATATATAGCTGAGATCTTCCACAGTCGTTGTTTGCTTGCTATCATCAAAATAATATTGAGGGTTTTTTCCTAGCAGAAATTGCACATGAGCAATACTGAAGCTACTATAATAACAGAGGCAACCAAAAGACGTGATTTTAGTACACTGATATTAAGTGTTTTCAAAAAATTAACACTTTAAACACTACATTTATTCCTAATAATAATCCTTCTCATTTGGGTAAGAATATCACAGAACCAAAAAACTGCTGTAATTAGCCTGAAACCGCTTTTCCTCCTTGAATACTCAAGTATACACTTCTGTGCTTCACTCTCTAGAACTTCTCTGAATAAATCTCAAAGCAGTAACAATCTTGGGGGGCACTGTTTGTTCTGAAGTTTATGTGTTTTTTTAAAAAAAAGACACCACCACAGTAGCTTCAGAAAAAGTAAGTGTGAAGTTGCCACATTTCTTCATGAGCTTTTTTTCTTTCCCTACTCTTTAGAGGCTTTTCCCAACCACTGCAACTGAGGTAGGCAGTCAAAATTGTATCTTACTGGTATCCCATTCAGACTTAGCATCCATCACCATTCTGTCATTCATCATATCAGCGCTTGAAGCTGTACTACTAACTTTCCCTTTCAGTGGTATTACACATTTCCAGACTACATCATTTAGGAATCTTAACATCTTCAGTAATTTCTGTATGTTTTAACAGTCTTTTAAAGAACAAATAAGATTTTTCTGGACAATGACTTACCTTGTGCAACATAATCGCAACAAACACTATCAACTGGACACTAGTCTGAGAAGTAGAAGCTGCTGCACCCAACGCAACACCATCAGCTGAAACAGGAATGCAAATTCATGGATTATTCCTCCACATCAGTTTCAGTTTTCCCACCCCCCCATCAATGGCAGACCATACAAAACATGTTGATTTGGAAGTTCTGTTAGTCAAAATGCCATAAACAACACCAATCACTCCCCTTTGTTTCTTAAGCCACAACAATTTCAGACAACCCTCAACAAGAGCTGTCTCTATTTCCCAATACCATAGAAATAGGCTGATAATCTATTTGATATTGACAGATTCTGACTAACTAGACTAGGTAGCAAGTTTACTTATTTCAGTCTTCTGTAGCAGAAGTGGCTTCCTTTCAAAATTAAAAAATTCTTCTAACCACTAGAAGAATTTTAATTAGTTCCCTTTAAATGAATTTTCAAATATAAATACTACCTTAAATACTATTTTTTATCATTTAACATATATTGTCTAAATGAAATATGAAATAAATTATTCAACCTTTATATATAGGATTCACTTAGCTTCATAAAGAAATATCTTTTTTATCAACATCTTATGACTTATCTAGACAATAACTTTCAGCAGGAGAGATTAAAAAGCATCATTGCTGTAATACACACATATAGTGAAGAATTACAACATGAAAATGGGTTCACTGCAATACACGCTTTTATAGTCTTTACAAGTCAGCCCAAGTGTATTTCACACAAATCTTTGTGCCTCGTCATATAATGTCCTTTTTGCCACAAGACACATTTTAAAAAAAATATTTTTTTTTAAACACAGGTCAACACACAAGGTAACACAAAAGTGTTTCATACTACCTATCAAACGTGTTAGCACATATTGAAATTTAGCAGCTGAAGCAGCCGAAGGAGTTGAAGAGACGGAGAATGGGCATCACACAACTTCTCAGGAAAAAAAAAAAAAAGGAGTGGAAGTACCATACTCAAATAAAACTCCAAGGAATACTCTGAGCACAGGAGTATGGTTTCCCAGTAAGTTTTGGGGAGAATCTTTAGCTCTGCCCACCCTGCCTTTTTATTTTTTTTAATAAAAAGCCACCTTCAAAATCAAAACCCAGGTGTTTCTACCACATCTAAAGATAAGACATGGCACAACAGAAGTACTTGTCAAGTGCTAACAATAGGCCCCACGCTACCTGCAGCGTGGACTACTAGTCCCAGTGTCGTGGTGATTTTGGAGTTGCCTGATCTTGCAGCTTCTGGATCTGAAAAAGCAATGAGGAAAGTTTGGATCAGAAGAACAAATAACATACATTATGCTGGAGGAAAAATCATAAGTACTGCTTCATATATCTTTACCAGCTGTTTAGGCAGTTTAATTCAAAACTATCAGCTTTTATATTTCCTGATTATATATACTATTAAATAGTCTGATACCAAACATCCTCAAAGCATCTGAAGTTCTGCTATCAAACACGTGACAGAATCATAAACAATTCTTTGCAATTTACAGGATCACTGATGTAGGCAGAAGTAGTTGTTTTTCTTAACCTCTTAAGAGGTCAGTTAGCTGACTGCAAGCACATTTACACAGCTACATTAAGTCTGCACAACTGCTATAACAGAGTCCAGTACTCTTCATTTCCTCCTGCCTGTCCTTCCACCCTCCAGTCTCTCTCTTCATACCCAGGCACCCACATAGTTGCCCAGTGAGTCAAATCAGGGAAGTGAGCTGGCTAAAAGCCCATGTATTCTCTTTGATCAGATTGATCTCCTGAATCAAGTGAGCTTATTTGAGCAAATTACAGTATGCTCATGGAGAGGCTCAAAAAGAATATTTCCTTTAAATTTGTTTTGGATCGACCTCAAGGAGTGAGCCCACAATTGATTTCATACCTCCATGCTGGCCTACAGAATTTTTCTAGTTTAGACAAAGTGGGAGATAAAAAAGTACCTGTGACGGGCACAGACTACATAAAACCTTATAAACTATAAATAGCATAAGTATCTAACAGAGATTGTAGTCAACTTCCTCCAGTATCTTCTCTGGTGAGACATATACGAAAGGGTCATAAATCTGTACAGACCAAGGATTCTCCCAGCAGTTGCTCACCTGCATCCCCTTAGTCATCCACACTGTCATTGCTTCCTTTGAAAAACTCTGAAAATCAGCTAGCCATGGCTGTGGGCTCCATCTATGCTTTATTCAGGAGCACAACAGTGACACAGCCCCTGCACTGGCCTCCCATCTGTCCCACCACACTAACCCCACACATGCAATTGCGCAGAAGTATTGCAAATTGCCATGAATCCAACTAAAACATATTCCACCACCCCCTCACCCACCCTCTGTGTGTTTTATTTTTCCTTCAAGATCAATTTCTCAATTTTTGAGGGCCAAATTCCACCATCAGAGGTACTTTTGTGGGAGATAAGCGAGCAGCCAAAGGCAATAAAATACCTTTTCAGATGACAAAACACCTTTGACAAACTTCAAGCTACAGTTTGAGCATTAGGCCACAGGCAGGAAACAAAGGCAACTGTAGGCATTTTGAGAGTCTTATAATGAAGCTGAGAAATCTTTGGGCTAAGCAGGACATATTTTGAAGTACATGAGGCTCTAAACTAGTGTGGGAGTCCAGTGCAGTTACACTAAAGGACCAGAGCTTTCATCTAGTCATTTCTGCAGTCTTACTTAAGATAAATTTCTGGGTTTTTTTGCGAATTTTACCTACATGTAAGACAGTTAAGCAGGAAAAACAAGCAAAGATAAGACCAACCTGAAGGTTTTTTTCAAAAGCCAAAGAAACCTCCTATAAGTGATATTGTAAACAGATAATAACTCAAGTGTCAAGTCACCCCGCACCTCAACACCATGCGTGCTTGTACAGTTATTTCATGTTAGCAAAGCAAGCCCTCAAATTACACTGAATTTCAGGATAAAACTTTTCACACAGACCTTGCTTTATACTTGAAGAGCACCTACTAAAATTCTGGCATGACTGGTCAAATTAAATCCCAGCAGCATTTAAAACAATTGCAACTAGCTAATTAAACTAACTGAAGCAAATCTTTACTTACCATCTGTAGAGTGCACATGAGAGCTACCTATCTGGTCCACCAACAGCATGAAGACAAAGCCGAGGACAAGGGATACGCCGATGTAGGCATGCAGCCTGGAATGGTCATGGCCGTACTCATGTACAACCGCAATTTGGGCTACCTTCTCAGACTCAATTACACGCTGCATCTCACTCGCTGGATGATGCTTCCCTGTGGCAGGCAAGCAAACAGATTAGGACACAGGGGACTAAACATGGCATGGACACTTCTCTCCTCCTTTGCTGAAAGTGTTTCTTACATGTTGTTGGACAATATATAAAAGTTCTCTTCTAAAATCAGTTTTAGGTCATTTACTTAGGGAACTGCACATTCGTCTGGCTGGCCTACCTTTGCACATCTTTAGCATGAAAAAAACAAAGAAAGCATTAATATTTGATAAGCCAGGCTACTCTGTTTAAATGCTGCATTTTAAAAACAAATTTGATTTATAAAAACTGCTGATAATTGCTTTTTTAATTTAAGTTGCCACTTTTGTCACCTTCAGAGATAGTGTCAAGGAGTTAAGTTATAATCTTCATTTAAGTGAGAAAAAAAAAAGGATGAGGAGACAAAATAAGTTCCATCCACTATGAGATCTAATGAAATCCAAGATTAGCTTTGTATCTCAAAGTATCAGTCTCTAGTTCAACAAGTTAGCATTGATATACTCCACTGATACAGACACACTGGAACAACACTGAAGTTATGCTGTCCTACAATATCAGTACCATCCTAGAAACTCAAACTCCAAGCCCTGGGGCTGAACGTTGTGTGGTCATTCCCCTCCCTTACACAAATTTTAATTCAATCCCCTCTCCCTCCCCAGTAACTTTCACTTTGTCTCACTGAGCTACCCTGAAATTAGGTGAGCTCTGAAAGACTCTAGAATCTAAGGAGAAAGACGAAAGCTGGACAGGTCTTTAGTTAAGTTTCGCTTTTTTTGGTGCATAGGTCATCGTTAAAAAATATTTTCAGATACTTCATAGATGAGTGACAAACTTCTCTACTAACAATGACTCTAAGAAAGGAGAGCCTTTATAGGTTGCCATTAGCCCAGCATGTGTGATCTTTATCATAAGCAAATACTCAATACACACAATTCTCATCAATTTCAACAGAAATTATACCAGTTTCACTCTAAATGTACACAGGCTTAAAGAGAAAGAAGGTGTTTATTTCAGAACATGCACCTAACATTTCCAGTAGTCTTTGGCCTAGTGGCTCCCCAGACAGATCCATGAGATCCTCCAACCTTGCTCATGACCGCAGGAAATTACTGCTAACATAGAGGGCAAATAAGGTCCAGAAGTATATAGCTTTTTCAGTACTAGGCACCAATGAGTTGCAACAGTTGCTTTAATATGCTTAGGTACTAAAGGCCTACAAGAAAGCTGGGGAGGGACTTTTAAAGGCATGGAGTGATAGGACAAGGGAGAATGGCTATAAATTGGAGGGGGGGAAGATCTGGACTAGACACACATGAGGGTGGTGAGGCACTGACACAGGTTGCCTGGGGAAGCTGTGGCTGCCCCACCCCAAGAGGTGTTCAAGGCCAGGTTGGATGGGGCCTTGAGCAGCCTGATCTAGTGGAAGGTGCCCCTGTCTGTGGGAGGGGGGGTTGGAATTAGATGATCTTTAATGTCCCTTCCAACACCATTCTATCACTCTGTGTGAAAGACATTTAATAAAGGTATTTTTTAGCAAAATTCTTGGTGTGATTTTTTTACAGCCTTTGGCAGAGACAAGACATGAGGCTAGAAAGCCCTTTGAGCGATGTGTAAGAGGCATTTAATGCTCCTTGGCATACATGTTATTATAAATAATTGTACTTCCACAGCAGGTAAGGTGCTTTACACACAGTATTATAATACTCATGTGTTTCCAATAAGAGAACAGGCACAGTTTTTGCCATATCTGCTACCTTTGGGTATAAAGTGTGCTTCACATTCACATCCCTACAAGACATAATTGTTATTAGCTTTAAGCTATTCATTAAAGGATTTGAGGTTTTGAAGAGTGGCAATGGCAGACTAGAACTGAATGCTTGAACTTGGAACCACATGCAAATATCTGTGTAATGGACAACACCAACCAAGAAAGAAATGCCTCCAACTCTGTGAATTAGCTCTATATGAGCATAGTTTTCAGGCACGTGTTACAGTAAATTAATTCAAAGATGCTCTTCAGCTTCAAAGGAAGGAATTCTGATGAGGGTATGGATCTCTGAAACACTCCCAGCATGTGATGAGAAGCAAACTAAAAAAAAGCAACAGCAAGTAGTCCACAATTTTATTTTCTGCCAAAGGCATCCTTACATCTCCTTTTAAGTTTCAGTGAAAGTTAAACCCTTAACTCTCCCTAGAATAAGAAACACTACATATGACATAGCATAAAAGGCTCTGGTTCCAAGAACAGTACAGTACCTGGACCTGCTAATTATTGGATCACTCAGCCAGAGTCATCCAATCCAAAGCCTGATGAAACTTCTTTGTCAAATCATCATACACACACAATATCATGCTATAGCAGCTTTGTGGTAACATGCCAGCTTGTGTCACATTGCTCTGAAACCCCTCCCACCACTCTCATGTTAAAAGCCCAAGAAATGAGCCTCGGCGTATCATAACACCATGACCTTGAACAAGGCCATCTACAGACATGGGTTTGGTTCTTACCCTCCAAAACGTCTTCATAAAGTGCATGTACTCCTTCTGGCACAATGACAGCCAAGGCAGTTCCACACAGCAGCCCAGCACCCAGAACAGTCACTAACTTTAATCTCTCCTGCAAAGCAAGTACAAAACAAGTATCACCTCTATGATAAAAAATGCTTTCCTTACTCTCCTTCATTAACAGAGGTTAGGGCAGAGAGGTGGGGGGAGGAAAGTGATCCACAAAACTTCTCACTGATTTTTATCCAGGAGCCCAAATTGGATAGTCTGATACTTGTAACTATTAGCTTTCTCAAAAGTGAACATAGGCAGTGTCTGATGCAATCAACTGAAGAAGGAAATGAAAGTTAAAGATGACCCATTGGGCTGTTAGTATCAGACAAGAAATCAAACATAGCACACCTGAAAACAGCAAGAGTTGCTATATTTGGCACTGATTATTTCTGTTGAACTCACCCCCTAGGGTCACTAACTCTAAGGCCAGCAGAGACAAAGAAAGACTGAAAGACCTTGAATTTTGAAGCACGTTTCTCACTCTACATTTTACCTTCATTCTCGGTTTGCTTTCAAGTATGTATTTCTGACTAGAAATCATAGAGAACACAGCAGAAAGGACTGAATCCCTACAATGGGTCCAAAACCAGAATTATAAAAAACAATTTAAGAAGGCTTACTCAAATGAGTCTGAATGAGGAAACTACACCAAGAAAACTGCTAATGGTGCTAATACACATTTCATATCCGCCTTTTTTCTCTTTAATTTGATCAGGAGATGAATAAAAGCAGAACAGTGCTTATTGTTTTCACAATTATTTCTAAGCCTTACAGAGGCATTTTAAAAAGAGCTAAAGACTACAGGCATTTAGGGCAACATTAAATTACATTCTTCTCTCCACATAATTACAGACCACGGCAATCCCCTTTTTTCCTCTCCACAAAGACAAGTTTTAAAACAGTTTTTTTTACATAATTATTGCAAATGTGCAATTAAACCCTAATGAAATACACAAACTTAATGGGTTTATGGTATAGTGAAGAAAAATAGTTTAATTCATATTTAAGGAATAATTTCTACAAGATGAAAAGTCACACGCAAAGGGTTTATGAGTACTTGCTACCATTATATTCTAATACGGGATGAAAAGCTTAGAGCGCTATCACCCCTCCCAAACCAACTAAATTCTGTTTTAACAGTATAAGAACAGTTTATTATTACTTTTGCTTCCTTGTGACTACAACATTGACAGGCCAAAGTCAAAGCCGTGTTCTGAAATCCAATTAAATAAGCATCTAATACAACAACGTACAGAAGTTGTTTCTCAATTTCTGTAACTGTTCTTATTATAACACCTGTAGCAAACATGGTAGTTTAGATCCTCATAACAACTGTGTAGCATACACTTTGTGGCAGAACCACCATTATCTTCCATGCACAATGAAACGTTTGGGAGCTACCAAAATACTACTTTTAGCCACTGAGGACGTGGAGACAGACTAATGGGAAAAGACTTGTTGCATATCTTTATTATGTCATTCATTCTCCTTCATGCACCACAGTGATGTGTCGTTTAATCTCACCAAAAGAACTAACTCTTCTGTGGAAGAAATTGGAGGCTCTAGAGAGACACACAACTAGCTTTCTGAAAGCGAAGTCAAATATGGTCATATGGAAACAATTAGAGCACTATTGGGGAAAACCCAAATAGCAATGTGCAAGAAATGAAAACACCTGTTATATTTCCACAAGCACACATTGTACACTGGCTTATATTACAATCATGCTTGGTACACTGTTATACAGTGGCAATCTACATGAAAAGATAATCTTCGACACCTGCTGTTCATAAAGCTGTTTTGCAAAAAATATAGTATCTCACATAGAAAAAGAAAGATTATTTTCATGCTGCAGAACAACAACCTTTTTTACATGCATACATAAACACAGGGGAAAAGGGTGTCAGCAGTAATACTGTTTTATTACAGCTAACTGCAAATACAAAGTATGGCTTGCTTTCACTTGAGCATCTGTGAATTTTAAAGATACATGAAAATAATAAACACTAATAAGTTACTGTTTCAAGAGAAGTCTCCATCCCCTTTTCAGTAAAAAAATACTTAGACACAGTGAATACAGCAATGTAGTAGTTGCAGCCTACCCAGACAAGCAAAAGTAACTTAGTTTGATCCATAAAATCAAACTATTTCAGTCACAAAAACGCCTGTGTGTCTCTTGTTAAAAACAAAAGCAACATTGCAAACAGTGCTGAAAAAAATAGGGGAAAAGTCTAAAACTCCTCAAACTCACAAGCTGTTCCACTGTACAATATTTGCTTTAAATTTGCACGGCACTGAAACTGTTACTTGGACCTATCAAAACATCACACCTGCTTTCAGTAGCAAGCAGTCCCAGGCCAGTGAACACTGCCTGCCTTCGTTACACCAGAAAGACTCAAACTACTGTAACTCCTTTTTTAATGTTTTGCATTTAGGCTGTAAATTGAGGAATAGCCTCAAGAATTGAGACAGTGCTCTTTCCAGCCCAAAGTTAGCCCAACAGAGTACCAAAAATCACCACTAGGCTGGAAAGGTACATCTGCATACAGAAATAAATTGAAGCTCTGTTCACCCTGTAACATTTTACAGCCAATCTTTAGTCATACCTGGCTTTGCTAGAGCTCCATACTTTCAAGAACATCCAGATCTAATTGAAAGAACCAGTATGAAATCAGAACACAACCAATAGGTTTCATGGCAAAAAAAACTTATCTGAAGAAATGTATTAGCACTAATGAATAATTTTATCATTTTCCATCATTTGGGGTTAATTATGTAAAGCATTCATTTTTGGTTTCTACTTCACTGTTATGAGTGGTCAGTGGGAGAGGCATTTTTCCTCCTCAAGGCCACGTACAGAACTTCTGTAAACCACAGAAATCATAGTCGAAACAGTAATTTCAGTTTGGAAGTGTTCACGTTGCACTAGCCTAAGCAATTATTTTAAACAAAACAATTCTATACTCTAATGAGAAACCTTCAGGATTAGCTGCATATAATTTGCAAATATTCTGCTCCTCTTTTAAAGAAGCATAGCATGCGGATCCTTAAGAGATCCAATTTAAATCAAGTGTACAACCAATTCAATATTTTCTGAAAGTTTAAAGTATCAGATTGTACATATGTGTACTGTCAGTAAAATACAGTACACACTAAAGTCTAATAAGTACGTGATTACTGCTTATGCAGAGTACTATGGATCCTCCACTCATCTGTATCCTTGCAGCTGTTGGGAGCCCACTGATTCAACTATATAAATATGAATAAGCCACAAATACAGATCAAGGACTTCAAACACTATCAAGTACAAAGTCAGAGATAGCAGATTACGTTCAAGCATGTACATGAAGAACTGCAAAATTAAATTAAGAAAGAGACAATACTGGCATGCTAGGCAGAGTTCTCAGAAAGTTTGTTGAGAAAATCCTTTGTAGGCTTTGAGGCTAAAATGATTTTTGAAGAACAGGACAGCGAAAGCAACAGCCTCAAAATCATATAAGCGATGGTCCACCCAAAGTACTGGCAAAACAGAACTATGTTAATGTTTATGTAAAGACCTTGGAATACATGGCCACACTGCAATCTATTCAGCAAAAACGTACCGTTATCAAAATGAATGGTCTTTCTTTCCACATTGTTCAGAGTCCACTACTGCCAAAGCTTCCTTTGCACTAGTAACAAAAGGACTGAAGGACAAGGACAACCAGCACTGTGACTTGATGGAAAACCAAGTCACATCTTTCTTCCAGCACATTGCTTTCCAAAAGTGGCACTACTCCCACTAGAAACAGGAAACCTCTTGAAAGAGAGCCCTTACTACCTCAGAACAAATAAAGTCTCACAACACCAAACTTGTATACAATAATCATCATCTAGAAAAAGAAACATGGGCATCGGAGGATATTAGGAGATCTCCAGGCACTGTAACAATCATTATCGCCTCAACAATCCTCTCCTAGAAGCTGTTTACTCATGACCTCCTCTACTGTTTGGAAACTCATTCAATCCATATAAAAATCACCACCTCCTTTAATAACACCTTACATACTAAATATATTTTTCCAAAAGAATGCCTTGAGTTCCACAGGATAGGAGCACAATTTGAAGTTGTGTTGTAATCAAAGAGTTAAGGCTTAACTTTGCAGCAGCACAAGTTATGAACAAAACTTCGAACCAAACAAGTTTTTGGAGAACGTTCTCTGAATAGAAGCCCTAACTTGAGCAGCCCATAGACACATAATAATATTAACCTTTGACTTCCTAAGTCTATGACGCAAGCTTCTAAAAATAACTATAACCAGCCACTACTGTATCCTTCCACTACATGCTGAGTCTTTGCTTGATCTGCAGCTGAGATGTTTGGATCATGTTTGAGCCACTTAAATGGCTTGGATACACGCTATAGAACAAGCATAGTTTTACACTGCAAGTTTGAACGAAAATTAATAGCGCATTAAGAACTTCCTTAAAAAAAAAGGTGTAAGGTTATCACATAATTCACAACAGCACTGCCACATTCAAAAGGCCAGAGCTCTACCTCTCTTCCTCTGGTTTCTCCCGTTAGCAACCAACGAGCAGTTTGGCTAAACCGTCTTACCTCGGAAAAATTAACTGCCAAGGGTATGATTCCTGCCACATAGCAGGCGACCAGCATAGCCAGAGACAGGAGGCAGATGGAGCGGAAGTCATCCATTTCGCCGCTTTCTGTCCGGTCCCTTAAAGCGAAATTAATTCAACAGCAACTTTTCTACCTCGCCCCACGCGCCCTAACCCGTGCAGACACCGAGCTCCCAGCAGAGGCTTTCAGCCATATCCGTCTCCCGCGGTGGCGGCCCCTCCGGGCCCGGCGTGCGGCGGTCGCTATCCCGCCGGGGCAGGTAAGGAGCCTCAGAGAATTGCGGGGCGGAGGACGGCCAGTCCCTCACCTAAGGCAGCGAGACCTCTCCCTATACCCCGCTGCCCCGGAGAGAGCAGAGGGGGCAGCTCCTGGCAGAGGAGCGACCTAAGACCCCCACAGGAAGGCGGCGCGAGGGAACCTGCAGGACGAGGACGCGCCCCCCACCCCTTCACTACCGCTGCCGCCAAATGGCACAGCCACGACCCAGCGCTTCCTCTTCCGGGACTCCACGCGCGCCCCACAATCCCTCGCGACGATCACGCGATTCCCGGCTTCAGGATGGCGGCGTGCCCAGCCCCACTCCCCAGGTTCCCGGCACGCCCCGCGCAGCGGCGGGAAGGAGCACGCTCCCTCATCAAAGATGGCGCCGCCCCCCACCCCTTCAAGGTTCCCGGCACGCCCTGCGCCGCGCTCTGTGGCGCCGCGGCCCTACGCTGGCGGCCGTTGGCGCAGCGCTTCCGGCGGGCGCGGGGAGTTGTGGGGGATTGGCGCGCGCCTCTTCTCCGCGGCGGTGCTGAGGAGCGGGAGCCGTGATGGTGAGCGCGGCCTGGGTCGGGTGCCGTGGCCTCTGGGGGGTGCGGACCGGAGCGGGGCTGGGCCCGCTCTCTTCTCTTTCCGCTGGGGCGGGGGCCGGGCGGGAAGGTGCGGCGGAGGGAGGCCGCGGGCCTGCCGGGCGGCAGCACGTGCTGCTGGGGCCGCCCCGTCACAAAGGCCCGCAGGGAGCGAGGCGCCAGGCCCCTTCCCGGGGCGGCCCCGGCAGTGCAGCGCCGCCTCGCCGCCCCCCTGTCTCCCTCGTTCCCCGAAACTGTTTCTGCCCGCGCCGCTTGCTGGTGCCCGCGCGGGGGGCTCCTTGAACCGCGCGCTAGAGCACAAAGGCCAACGGGTCACGGGAGTCTTTTTTGCGCTTTTCGCTGATAAATTGGAAGGGGTTGCAGTGAGTTGCTGCCACGGCTGCTTCTGAGTCCGCAGCAAAGTTCTCCGTCTGCCTGGCGCTTGTTCAAAAGCAATCGGCTTTGCTCCAGGGAGCGGCTCTGTCCCTGTCGTCTCAAGTGAAAAATGACACTTTAACCACACACTTTCTCTGCCCAGCAGGAGAAACAAAGACATGTAGGTGTGTGATATGCTGCTTTTATCTTACTCTTTTTGGTTTGTATTTTTGATTTATTTTTTTTCTTTATTGTTGGGTAGACTCCCCAATTGCTAGTAGCCTCTTTGGGCAGATGCTGCCTCTCTCCTGAGTCCTGCTGTTTTGGCTTTCTCAAATGCTCTTTAGAGGTTCAAAATTGGTGTAATATAACCTGTACGATATTTTGTTCAGCCAGTACAACTGTGCTTTTAAAGAAAAAGCGAGAATATCCAATATATGCATCATAATAATAATCCGTATTGGACTCTGACAGGTAACTTAGTCCTAATGCCAAGGCTTGTGAGTCTTGCTTTATTTTGATTTTCTTTTTCCTAATAATAGGATTTATACCTGTAGAAAAACACAGGTTATTAATTGTACTGATTTTTTTTTGTCTGGTCACCTGAGCATGTTTTCAGTAGGGCAGGTAATAGTTCGAGAAAAATTTCCTTGTGCTTCTGAACTTGTCACATTTTTGCACTGCTGTGGTAGGAGGGGAGGAGCAGTTTTATCAAGTCATGCAATTTTTATTCCCTTAAGGTAATGTGAAGCTCTCAAGGGAATGTTTGAGATGTAGCACATTAATTCTACAATAGATATTGTTTCAATGGCATTCGTTTTACTAAATTCCCGGCCAGTATCTGCTGTGGGTATTTTAGAGCATTTGAAGTCATAAATGCTTAAAGTCAGAAGCCCAAATTATTTCTTTCTGAAAGAATTGGCTTACATGACTGATTCACGAACGTATTTTTCTGTAATCTGATTATTGGGGTAATTTCAGAATATGTATATTCATGTAATGCTCAAGGAATGGGAGGGATAGCCAGGATATTTATAGGCTAGAAAGCCTAAAGTGATTAGCCAGCAAGATTCTGGGAGACTGGATGCAGAATTCACTCCATTGTGATACAGTTGTGTGACTCCTCGCCAGTTCATCAATATCTCTGCTCTCTTAGGTCTAAGAGACCAAACTTCCTTAAGACTGTGTTTAGGTGAGAGAGACAAATACACATACGTAGTCAGACAGTGTAAATGTAGTTTGCAAAACATTCTGATGCTCAAGTAACACAGCTTTTCATGGAACACACTGACTGGACTGGCTGATGTACCTTGTCCATTGTTGTTAATATGTGATCCTTAGCCAAAGGCTTTGGGGAAATTAGAGTTGCAAATCATGGAACCAAGCCTTGTCATCGGTGACCAGCAAATAAAAATGATAGTCCTGGGAAAAGTACTTCATAATAGTTTGGCAGAGTCATTTGGACTCCCTGGTAAGACATGCCTGTTGAAGCACAATGCACTTGAGAACAGCCCCACTTGGGAAGCCAAATAATATGTTTTGGTATTTGTTTCCAGTGTGACTTACTCTGCAGTCGCCTCCATGAATATTATGTGTTGTGTGCTCACTTCATATATTAGCACTGAAAATATTGGATCTAGTTAGTGGCGCTGGAAATGGTGCTTTGTACTGTGCTTGCAGACTTTCTATGCATGTAACCTGTTAATTAGATCACAGATTGTTTACACTTCAGAAATCTTGCTTGTTGATTGCTCAAACTACTTGCTTTAGCCAAGTGAAAGATATTACAGAAATAGTGCAAGCCACAGACTGCACAATCATCCAAGTCTTCAAAGCAGAAGAACAAGCTTAAGGACTCTTAACATTTGGAACAGTTATCTGTGCCATAATTACTGTTTCAGTAGATTTGCTGAAGTATGAAAAATCAGTGCATCTGTTTTGCAGGAAATAATCTTGAATACGAAATGCGGATTTGTTTTATAATTTGTGTTTCCTTGAAGTTGAGTGAATAACTTAAAATAGCTGTTAGCGGTAAAATCTTTAAGGTGAGACTGACAAGGAGGTTAAGTTGGACTCCCTCCTTGCTCTTTAGTTGGAATACTTAAAATCATAGTAAGAGCTTGCATTTGGAATAAAAAAGTAAATACACTAATGTGCATAGCTTTTATACATTGACTTTATTGCTTTGCTTTCCTGTTTAAATAGAAAATGCTATTTTGGGGTGGGGGGGAGGGAATTCAAGACAATAGCTGCTTTATTGATGATTATACACATTTTAACCTTACATAAATATTCATAGAACTGACTAGAAACAAAAATTATTAATGTGGATTACATTAATAGAAAGTACTATTTGGAAAATATCTGTCTCCTTGATTGGTGGTTCAATGTTTTAATATTATACTTCAGAGAAATAATTTGAACAAAACGTCATTCAAATTTTGCAAGTAACCCCTTTTCTTTGTGTTTGTTTTGTTTTGTTTTTCAGTCTCACACAATTCTACTTGTCCAGCCTACGAAGAGGCCAGAAGGCAGAACATATGCTGATTATGAATCGGTAAATGAGTGCATGGAAGGTGGGTGCAGACACAGTAAACAAGAATTGTTAAATCCCCATTTTTGACATATTTCCAAACTTGGTAAGAAGATGACTTGCTGTTCGTGTTTTCCCAAGGTAATTCACAAAAAAAAAAGCAAAAATCTGTCATGCTTTTAGTTTACTAATGTCTTGGCAGACTAAAAATAGCTAGTCTTTGTTTCTAAAACTTCCTTTTTACATGAAATGTCTCTTTTATTTAACTAGATATAACTACATTCAGTTTTAAGAGCAGGCTGTATTCTTGGTGGGGCAATGCAGCAGACTTGCCTGAAGACATTTCATTGCAGGATCAGAGCCTACCTATCTCACCAGTTTTTGTGCTAGCCATGTAAAGGAAAGATTGTTATGGGAAATAATATAAATAAATAAATATAAATAGCGTATGCATGTAATTGATACATAATTTGCAGCCTCATGGCATATGTGCCAGAGAAAAAATCTCGCATGACTTAGAAACACACAGTGAGCTTGGAAAGAAGATTGAGATTCTACCTCTAGCCTCTGTGCTCACTGTATTATATTCTTCTCAAATGTATCTGATTTATTTGTAGACTAACTTAAAACCAATTTCAATTCCTGTACATGTTTACCTCAGTAGCCCTGTTTCGCTGTCATAAAGAATGAGCTCTTATGAGCCTTGAGGAGCTTTATTTAACATTAGTTGTTATATTTCTCAGGTGCTTGTACAGTAGGAATATATGTCGCAATTTCTGTCTTAAAATTATTGGAAGAATTTTCTGGTTTCCATTGGAGTTTACTGTAAAGAAAGTTCCATCTTTGACAGAACTAAAACTTTTTTCTCTAGAAGATGATAATGCTTTTTTTTGTGCATCTTACCTGTTTTTATAGTATTATATTTCAATGCAAGTATGTAGAACAAAAGCATTTAAACTCTCCAAAATCTGAGTAATAAGTTTGTCTGTTTTCATGGTAGTCATTTCTAAACTTTACTGAAATCTATGATTGAGTATCTAAAGAATTTTCAGCAAATAAAGTTGTTGTGTTTTCAATATTGCATTGTTAATCTTGTTTCTCTGCAGGAGTCTGTAAAATGTATGAGGAACATCTGAAGAGAATGAATCCCAACAGTCCATCCATTACATATGATATCAGCCAATTGTTTGACTTCATTGATGACTTGGCAGATCTCAGCTGTCTTGTGTAAGTTCAGTTGTACTTGTACATTTCAGTGACCTGGAGAGGTCAGTAGTATCCCATGTAAAGTCTTACATGTTTTGTGTGAAATATATTAAAAGTTCTGGGTTTTTTTTTCAATAATTGTATTAGTAAGACAGTAGTATTGCAGATGGCATGCCATCTTGTCCTTTTCAATTTATCTGCATTGGAAGAAAGTATATCTAAAAAAAGCTTTGAAACTGATGACTCCACCTGCATTTTAGTCATGTTGAAGCTCATTTCAAATACTGAAGTCCAATGGTTTTATACAGCTACATATTATATTAATGCCAGAATCTGTTTAAATTTGGGCTCTCTCTGCCTTTGTGTGGTTTGTCTGATTCTTAAGGAGGCAAAATGATTACAGAATTTTATTCAGCTGGGGGCTGTACTAGTGGTATGGTAGAAATACATAAAAGTGCATTGCAGACAACTATTACTTTTTATCAAAGTGCAGCCAGATGGAAGTTACTGTAAATCCTAATGAACTGATTGAGGAACAGATCACTCCCCCAAAGAGCTTTGCTAATTGTTTAACTGTTCTTGTGTATACATGTCTGGTTCTCACCTGTGTGTTGAAGTGATGGGCCAGCAAAGGTGGCCTTGTGTATTTCCATTTGGCTGCACTGTGAAATCAAATGTTAAATTTCAATATTCGGAATTATAGAATCATAGAATGGTTTGAGTTGGGAGGGACCTTAAAGATCATCTAATTTCATCCCCCCTGCCATGGTCAGGGCTATCTCCCACCAGACCAGGCTGCTCAGAGCCCCATCCAACTTGGCCATGAACACCTCCAGGGATGGGGCATCAACACAACCTGTTCCAGTGCCTCACCACTCTCATTGTGAAGAATTTCCTCCTAATGTCTAGTCTTCCCATTTATAGTCATTGCCCCTCATTCTATCAATACATGCCCTTGTAAAAAGTCCCTCCTAGCTTTCTTTGTAGACCCCCTACTGGTACTGGAAGGTCGCTATAAGGTCTCCTCAGAGCCTTCTCTTCTCCAGACTAAACAGCTCCACCTCTTTCAGCCTGTACTTGTACGGGAGGTGCTTCAGCTGTCTGATTGTCTTCACGGCCCTCCTCTGAACCCATTCCAACAGTTCCATATCATTCTTAATGTTGAGGATTGCAGAACTGGACACAATACTCCAGGTGGGGTCTCACAAGAACGGAGTAGAGGGGCAGAATCATCTCCTTTGTTTTGCTGGCCACGATTCTTTCGATGCAACCCAGGATACGATTGGCCTTCTGGGATCTGAGCACACATTGCTGGCTCATTTTGAGCTTCTCATCAATCCAAGTCCTTCTCTGCAGGGCTGCTCTCAATCACATCATCCCCCATCCTGTATTGAAACTGTGGATTGCCCTAACCCCAATATAAGACCTCGCAGTTACCCTTCTTGAACCTCATGAGATTCACACAGGCCCACTTCTCCAGTTCATCCAGGTCCCTCTGGATGATATCCTGTCCTTCCACTGTGGAAACTGCACCACTCAGCTTGGTATCATCTGCAAACTTGGTGATTGTACACTTAATCTTACTGTCTGTATCATTGATGAAGGTATTAAACAGCACTGGTACCAGTACGGACCTCTGAGGGACACCACTTGTCACAGATCTCTATCTGGACATTGAGCCATTGACCACAACTGCCTGAATATGACCATCCAATCAATTTCTTATCCACCAAACGGTCCACCCATTAAATCCATGTGTCTCTGATTTGAAGGAGGATATTGTGGGGACCACGTTAAAGGATTTACAGAAGTCCAGATAGATTAGTTACGTTGGTTTTCCCTGTGTCCACTGATGTGATTACCCCATCGTAGAAAGCTACTAGGTTGGTCAGACAGGATTTGCCCTTGGTGAAGTTATGCTGGCTGCCACTAATCATCTCCCCATTCTCCATGTCTTTAGCATGTCTTCTAGGAGAATCTGTTCCATGACCTTCTCGGACACAGTAGTGAGGCTGACAGGTTGATAGTTCTGGGTCATTTTTTCTACCCTTTTTAAAAATGGGCACATTGTTACTGAATCACTAGGTTGGAAAAGACCATTGAGTCCAACCATTCCTATCAAACACTAAACCATATTCCTGAGCACCTCATCCACCTGTCTTATAATACCTCCAGGGATGGGGACTCAACAGCCTCCCTGAGCAGCCTGTTCCAGTGCTCAGTGACCCTTTCCGTGAAAAATTTTTTTCTGATGTCCAGCCTGAACCTCCCCTGGTGTAGCTTGAGGCCATTCCCTCTCATCCTGTCACTTGGGAGAAGGGGCCAGCACCCTCCTCTCTACAACCTCCCCTCAGGTAGTTATAGAGAGCAATGAGGTCTCCTCTCATCCTCCTCTTCTCCAGGCTAAACAACCCCAGCTCTCTCAGCCTCTCCTCATAAGGCCTGTTCTCCAGCCCCCTCAACAACTTTGTCGCTCTTCTCTGGACTCGCTCCAGAGCCTCAACATCCTTCTTGTGGTGAGGGGCCTAGAAGTGAACACAGTATTCAAGGTGTGATCTCACCAGTGCCGAGTACAGGGGGAGAATAACCTCCCTGGACCTGCTGGCCACACCATTTCTGATACAAGCCAAGATGCCATTGGCCACCTGGGCACACTGCTGGCTCATGTTCAGTCGGCTGTCAACCAACACCCCCAGGTCCTTCTCCTCCTGGCAGCTTTCCAGCCAGGCTTCTCCTAGTCTGTACCTCTGCTTAGGGTTGTTGTGCCCCAAGTGCAGGACCTGGCATTTGGCCATGTTAAACCTCATGCCACTGGTCTCAGCCAAGTGGTCCAGCCTGTTCAGATCCCTTTGCAGAGCCTCCCTGCCTTCCAGCAGATTGACACTTTGACCCAGCTTAGTGTCATCTGCAAACTTACTTAGGGTCATTCAATCCCCTCATCCAGGTCATTGATAAAGACATTGAACAGGGCTGGACCCAGCACTGAGCCCTGGGGAACACCCTTCTTCCAGTCACCAGGGACTTCTCTTGACAGCCGTGACTTTTCAAACTTCATGGAGAGTGGCTTGGCAAGCACATTGGCCAATTCTTTCAGGACTCTGGAATGCATCTTATCAGGTCCCATAGACTTAAATATGTTCAGGTTCCTCAGGTGGTCACAAACCTGGTCCTCTCCTACAATGGGAGGGGCTTTATCCCCCTGGTCCCTGTGTTATTGTCCCGTGACCCAGGAGGGGCAATGGAGAGTTGAGGGGAGCGGAGTGAAGACTGAAGCAAAAAAGTTAAGTACCTCAGCTTTCTCCGTCTTTTGATATGAGGTCACCAACTTCAGCCATCAGTGGGGTTACACTTTCTTTTCTTACTGACATACCTGTAGAAGCCAATATAACTTTACATCGTAACTGAGTCACTTAGTCCAGATGATGAGTATTTTCCATACCATAAATTTCAAGGTAATGGTTTGATATGACCGTGGTATCAACTTCGCAAAAATTCTGTGGTAATGAAGATAAAAATCTCAAAATCTCATTTTCAACACATGACATAGTGTCGGGCTTTCTAAGCTCAAAATTCCAGAAACTCTTTTTTAAGCCGGTGAATGTGTGGTGTTGACGTCCCTGCAGCTAGCTGTACTGCCCCATCTGAAATCCCAGTGCAAGTACTTGTGCAGTTGCACAGCGAGCAACCTTTGCCACATTATTTTGCCAGTTCATTCCAGTTTAAAATAAAAACCTGTTTTTAAAAACCTAAGCATCAGATTGCATTCCTTTATGTTCTGGTGTACATACAGAACCTATGTCAACAATAGTGACTTATTAGAAATGGCGTTTACTAATATTTTCAGTGGCAGAAGTAAAACAGGGTTACACTTTCTGCAGAATTACCTTGCTCCTAGACATTATTCTACCTTTGGTCTTCAGGTGTTAGTGCTGGGCTGGTGCAGTTTGAAAGATACACTTTGTTTTACTTTATCTAACAGACCGAAGCTAGCTACTTGATTTGGGAAGTAGAAACTGTTTTCTACTACAGCCTTGTGTCTTTCTTAATTAGACTTACAAAGTCAGCGTCATGCCAAATTCTACTTCAGCTTACAGTTTTCCACCAGATGGCACACAGTGCATCAAACAAGTCATAGAGATTCCTAAAGTACTTGCTATCTGGTCTCATGGTGTAACATTATGAATGGATTGGGGTGGAAATAAGTAACTTTTCCCAAAACTAATATTTCTTACACTGCACTGGAACTGCTATGATATCAAGACATACTGAAAGTATTTCTATGGCCTTAAACCCGTTGTGTTGGGTTTTAAATAACAATAACTTAGAGTATGCTTAGGGGGTTTTGCTTAGTTATGAACTGTAAATTATTCTGGATTGAGTTAATGCTAAATTTTTACTTAGCTTCTTACCAATGACCATCCTGCCCTTCCTATATGATTAGAAATATGTGTACCAGGTTTTAAAGACTGGGACTTCGGTAGTTCTTGAAGCATTCACTGAAAGTATCATTGTCATCAAAAAAGCATTCAACTTTAATGACTAAGGGAAGAGGAAGGCACGAATCTACAAAGATAACTTTACAAAATTTGCTTTTATTTTTCGGTCTAATTCTGCTTCAATTCAACAGTGTTTTGAGTAACTGAGTTCTCTGGTGCTGGCAAGAAGTCTTGCTAGTGGACTGTTTTTATCAGCTGTCCCCGAGTAGTGAAGAAAATGCATCTGTGGGTTCTTGATTTCAGTTTGCTTTTTATGAAGTGTCCTTGTTTGTTAGATGTAAGCTTTCCATCACTGCCTGCTGGCAAGAATCCTTTATCATCCATCTAAGAGTCTCCCTTTGTCCTTGGAAAATTCTAAACAGCAGTGGAATACTTGAAAACTCACCTGAATGCTTGTTTGTTGTACTGTTGAAGAGTGTTTGGCCCATTAAGACAAATTAGATTGTTTCTTGGTTTAACTGTTGTTCTTCATTCTGAGCTCCAGAATATTAAGATGCTGCATTTGTTGTCTCCCATAAGTAATTATATTCATGAATTAAAATGTGAACACACTGTGATCCAGTCACTCAGTGGATCTTGGAGCATCAATTTTTATTTCAGTTTCTTATGGATCTGCTAGGTAATTGATTTTCAGAGAATGGGATAGATCTCTCTGATAAGTGGCAGTTCCCATCTTCTTCTGATACTACTCGCATTCTCTACACAGCTTTCTGCCTCATACGTGTGAGGATGCTTAATTGTTTCTGAAGCTCTCCTGGTAGATGTACTATAGGACAGACTGATATTGCATCAATTCTTTTTTTTTTTTCCTCTAGTTACCGTGCTGATACTCAAACATACCAACCGTACAATAAAGACTGGATAAAGGAGAAGATCTATGTCCTCCTCCGCAGGCAGGCCCAGCAAGCAAGCAAATAATGGGGGCACCATCATTTACATAGGTTTGGGGGAGGGCTTGGACAACAGGTGTGTACAGAGTGTTGTAGTGAACGTTTTGTATTATAGTCATCCTGTTGCCATCTTGTTAAATTCTCTAGCCAGGATTGAATGTATTGTTAGAGATGCAAGGATTTTGTTGGATTTGTCTTTTTTTCAGTGTAAATGGAGAAGAAACTGCAACATCTTCAGCACAGTTTTGATTTGGGTTTTTTCCTCTGGTTAGCTAATGGTCTTGCCTTGTTTGAACCACTGGGGCTGTTCACATTGTACTTCGCCACATTCACTGTATGTGCCCTTCTGTGGGGTTTCCAACATTTAGTTATATCCTTGAGACGGTCTTAATGGGGGAATAAAAATACTAATCTTTAGTTAAACTTGAGTGTTGTTTTATGTTTTTTGTCAAACAACAAATTAAATCCTTCTTGCCTGTTTGCCAGAGAACAAGGTTTGAAAGGTTATGTGGACAGAACCACTAGCTGTTTACTGTATTACAGAATGCCTCAAATTCTGGCCTGCCAAGTTAACTTCTTTGGCCTAGTCTTGGCTGCTGTATTCCTGGGGATATTTGGAAAACACAGGAATCCTCTTCAGATCTAAACTCAATCTTTCTACCAGGCAGTTATAGTCAGGTAAGTGTGTCTGCTCTGAGCCAGGTGATGAGTAAGAGCAGACTGAATGTATCCCATCACACACTCCACCAACCTTCCTCTGCTGAGGGAATAAGCAAAGCCACTTGTTCTGATGAATATCTGCCCCAAACTGCATTTTCAGTTTACAAAGTGTAAGGATTCAACTGCTTGCACACACTGTAAAATTATGTGTGCCCTGGGTATCTTGAACGCTGATGTCTCTGTAATTTTACTGTACTGAAAAAGTTTGGATTGGAGGACACATTAGACCAGAAAAATACAGCAAGTAGAAAAAACTGGTACTTTGTGCCTTTGCATTAGTCTAGAGTCTAATATATATGTCTGCTATAGGTACAGATTTGAATCTTAGACTGTACAGGCATACCCAGCTACTTCATACCCATCAGTTATTTCTGATAGACCTCACAGCAAATGGATTGGCTTAAAAGAATGTGAGGTCAAATTTTCTATAGTAAAGCTTTAATGAAAAGACCTTCACTGAGGTGACAATAGCTGCTGAAGACTTGGAATCAAAATACTGAAGAGACCAAAATTCTTGGAAAGGTGTTGGAAAGGGCTGGTTAATGCTTTTTCCCAACACAAATACAAACTGGAGATTAGATCTACTAGCTCTACCGTTGTAGTGACCAGGTTTTGATTCAATGTGCTAATGTCTAAAGGTGCTTCCTTTATAGTGAATATTGATTTTCAAAATGTAATAGGTTAGAAGTACATTAATCCACCTAAGGTTATGTAAATCTGCAAGTACTTTTATGTGGAAGTTTTAAATTCAAATGTAGCTTGACACAGTAAGAAAACTTGCAAAATTCACTCTTGCGCCACATAACAACATTCAGGCTTTATGTAAGCGTAGTTACTTAAGCAGCTTGCATAGCTTAACTTCTGGTAAATGTTTACAAAGATTTTGTTAAAATTCCAGTTTTCTCATGGTGGATCATTCAAGATGCTAAGTGGGATGCAATTTTGCAGTCTTTAATTGAAGACAAATAAGAACCCTCTCAACCATTAAAAATATTTATATAGTATTTACCTCATTCTGTGAGATTACTTTCAGTTTAAGGAAATGTAGGATCTTTCCTGATCATGAAAAGTGCAAGGAACGTGCTGACTCTCTAGTAATCAGTAATTTGGAATGTAACACCACCACTCCTTCAAAGATAACCTAACATTTGGTCTAATGAAAAAATCTTCCTCACCTTTGTTTTTTTGTTCTAGCATCGTAACTGTACAGACTAAGGCCAGTAAACAAATACAATAAAACATGAATTTTTAATTTCTCATGTTAGAGCTGAAAGTGGGAAGAAGGTGCTTTAAAGATACAGTAATAAATGTTTCTCTTTTATGGAAAGGACTTTGTGAAGATATGTTTTTTTGGAAAGTAAAAGATAAACAGGCTTTAACTTCAAGGTTAATTCAGTTCTTTATACTTGAAGTTATGTGTTTGTCTCAGTTTTCATGGAATTGAAAAATGTAGAAGTCCATTTTATACCTCTGGAGCCAGGCTCTACCTTCTGCTGAGACAGGTATTGTCTGTAGATCTAAGTAAAACTCCCTACTGCATAGTCCTTGAGCTGCTGTTGTCCATGTTCCTTTAGACTTGCCTTTCACTTTATTAACTGCTTGTGAAACAACAGGTTTGTTGTTTAGCAGAGCAGCTGACCAATTACACTGGAAGGAATAATGTGCTGCAGCATCTACCTGATGTGCAACTGATTAGCCAGAAGAATCAGGAAATCTGTCTACAACTAGTCACTTCCTTAAGTAATATAGTAAAGAGGGTTATGAGCATTTGGAAGCATACAGCAGAATCACAGAATCACTAGGTTGGAAACGACCCCCGGGATCATCGAGTCCAACCATTCCTATCAATCACTAAACCATGCCCCTCAGCACCTCGTCCACCCATGCCTTAAACACCTCCAGGGAAGGTGAATCAACCACCTCCCTGGGCAGCCTGTTCCAGTGCCCAGTGACCCTTTCTGCGAAAAATTTTTTTCTGATGTCCAGCCTGAATCTCCCCTGATGCACCTTGAGGCCATTCCCCCTGATCCTGTCACCTGGGAGAAGAGGCCAGCTCCCTCCTCTCCACAAAACCTCCTTTCAGGTAGTTATAGAGAGCAATGAGGTCTCCCCCTAGCCTCCTCTTCTCCAGACTAAACAACCCCAGCTCTCTCAGCCGCTCCTCATAAGACTCGTTCTCCAGCCTCTTCACCAGCTTTGTTGCTCTTCTCTGGACTCACTCCAGAGCCACAACATCCTTCTTGTGGTGAGGGGCCTAGAAGTGAACACAGTATTCCAGGAGTGGTCTCACCAGTGCCGAGTACAGAGGGAGAACAACCTCCCTGGACCTGCTGGTCATGCTGTTTTTGATACAAGCCAAGATGTCATTGGGCTTTTTGGCTGCCTGGGCACACTGCTGGCTCATGTTCAGTCGGCTGTCAACCAACACCCCCAGGTCCTTCTCCTCCAGGCCGCTTTCCAGCCAGACTTCTCCTAGTCTGTAGCACTGCACGGGGTTGTTGTGCCCCAAGTGCAGGGCCTGGCATTGGCCTTGTTAAACCTCATGCCGTTGGACTCTGCCCAGCAGTCCAGCCTGTTCAGATCCCTTTGCAGAGCCTCCCTACCTCCCAACAGATCAACACTTCTAGTGAGCCCTGGGGAACCCCACTTGTAACTGGCCTCCAGGTGGAGTTAACTCATTTACCACTAGTCTCTGGGCCCAGCCATCCAACCAGTTTTCCACCCTGGAGAGTGTTCTTCTGTCTAGTCCAGAGGCTGCCAATGTGCTAGTAGACATGTTACTGGCACTCTAGTAATGTAGTCTGCTCTGGAAGGCTCAGTGAAAAATTACTCTCCAGTTTGCTTCATGGCTCCTTTCCAGTAAAGGGTGGCAGCAGCATGTTCAGGACTGTCTCCAGTTGCACTTGTCCTTATAGGCATAAGACAGCACTTCTACTAAGATATATTAAACACTTGCCTGAGTTCAGCTACTTTAAAAGTGAGGATTGTCGGCAGCATTTTGCAAGTAAAGCCATAAACAAATTTTATGATTACAGAAAGTGTGTCAAAAAATAATGTTGTCATCCCATGTGTGCTTTGCCTGTGGCAAATCATCTGGTGCTTCCTGCATAAAAGATGGGCACAAGTAGCTGTGTTGGTTATAACCTGCTACACTGTGGAGTAAGTGATATACTAAATTATAATGGCTGTTTCTGCAAGAGAGTGAAAGGCATAATGCTGCTCCCATGCTACATACTGAAGAGACATTGACAGTGGGACTGCGGCTACCCTCAGCAAGTATGATGATGATGGTGGTGGCTGAGAAGTTCAGAGTGAGCTGGCAATGCATGGTTGCAGCCCAGAAAGCCAATCACATCCTGGGCTGCATCAAAAGAAGTGCGACCAGTAGGCTGAGGGTGTTGATTCTTCACTCTGCTCTCACGAGACCTCACCTGGAGCACTGCATTCACTTCTGCAGTCGTCAGCACTAAAAGGACATGGATCTGTTAAAGTGAGTCCAGAGAGAGTTGCAAAGATCATCAGAGGGCTGGAGCACCTCCCCTAAAAGGAAAGGTTGAGAGAGTTGGGCTTGTTCAGTCTAGGGAAGAGAAGACTCCAGGGAGACCTTATAGCAGCCTTCCAGTACTTAGAGAGGGCTACAGGAAAGCTGTGGAGAGGCTCTTTATCAGGAAATGTAACGACAGGACAAGGGTTTCAAGCTGAAAGGTGGGAGATTTAGATTAGATATTAGGAAGAAAATTTTTTTTGTCCTATGAGGGTGGTGAGGCACTGGAACAGGTTGCCCAGAGAAGTCATGAAGTCATGGAGATGTTCAAGGTCAGGTTGGATGAGGCTTTGGGCAACCTGGTCTAGTTGAAGCAACCCCTCTCCCAGGCAGCAGGGTTGGAACTGGATGATTTTTGAGCTCCCTTCCAACCCGCACAACTGATTCTATGACTAAGTGTTGTGAGGAAGGGGAAAACAGGACTGCTAATCAGCATCAACAAGCATAGTAGCCAGTCACTTAAACAAAAACCAAAATCTCATCAAAGGCTTTGAGAACGAGGTCAAGCAGGGTAGATGCTGTTGCAGAAAATGGTAGATAAGTTGTCATGTGTGTATAAAAAACAAACCCAGTTCATCTTTCACTGCATGCTTCTCCCAATTAGTACTGCACTGGGGCAGGCAGAGGATGCCTGACACTATTCTAATGCTTTAATCAGCCCTTCAAGTACAGGCCAAGATGTTGCAGCCAGTTCAAGGACCTAGGTTGGATATAACCCCACTACTTTTAGAATTTTAGTTGTATTTGATACCACAATAACAACAAAACCACTCTTTTGCAGGAACTGCACTATGTAGACTCCTTCAGTATGCTGAAGGGGATGGTTAAAAGCGAAATTGAGCTTGTGTCCCTACTTTGAGGGTGAAATAAGCTAGGTAGTTAAAATCCTTGTCCACAGTTTCTTCCATTGTGATGTTCTTTTAAAACAGACTGAAATCATTACATCCATCACAACACATCATAAACACAGCAAGAAAGTAGCATCCCTGCCATTACATCAGTCTGTCCTCATGCTTACCACCACTGTCACATACAGCACGGAAAAGAGTCAATAGTAGCCAAGATCAGCTTGTTATCTTTGTTAGTAACTAATATAAGTACTTTAGAAAAATCTGTTCACAACAAGAGGAGACTTGACCACTTCTAATATTTTTATAGGCTGGAAGAACTGTCAGATTTTTCATTTGTATCAGAAAGAGGTAAGAAAATTTTAAAGTTGCTGGTTGTGATCTCCTTACCACTAGCCAGTGAGCAAGTTCATGATGCACTGAAAGCAAGGATACTTCTTAAGACAACTTACTCTCAGAGGGAGGGGTGTGCTCCAGCTACTTTGCTTTAGAGTGCATAAACAGTTATGCATATTTGCAAGTCCCACTGAGTAACAGCCTAATTGTATTGGACTTGGCTACACTGGAAACTTAAAACCATCCATCAAGAAACCTAACAAACAGTGAAAAATCAAGGGTGGCTGGGTGACAAGTACAAAGTAATTTTAAGCTCCTGTTTTTCACCTGCTATGAAACTGTTAAGTGTCTGCTAGACCCTGAAGAGTACTAAAGCAAACAAATTATAAATTCTCTTTCTTACCACCATCATGCAGTGAGGAGTATTTGCATGGCCAGGGAACATAATTTGGTACTTCTCCAGCAGGAGACAGGGTACGGTTGACATTCGTAACTTGAGTCCAAGATACTCAGCCTCGCTGAACATCTGAACCACTCACCTTAGGTACCCACTTCTCCTAGAATTCTAGGAGTGCTGACTTCAGTATTCATCTCAAGATAAAATAATAATTTGTACTAGCTATGCATAAACTGCAAGAGTAAATCTGTTGAAACAGAAATTTATTTTAAAGCTCTGCCATATTACTCAATTCTCTGAGGCTTTCTGCACTCTCTCATCTGCTATAATGTTACTTAGCATTGGCTGAATATAGCACATTATTCACTGAAACAGCAGGAGAATGAATTTGCCACTGAATACGCTGAATGGAGGCATTTGGGGTTTTGTAGTACAAGGCAGCTCCCTATTCTCACCCATTAATAAATGCTTCATCCTCACTATGTCTGAAAAGGACTGAAGTAAAACTCATCTGATTTGTTACAGGTAAACATCGTTTTCTAGCAATTAGTTTTTTCATTACTGTCATCTGAACTATGCCTGTATGAACATTTTATCTGGATGAGGTTTGGGCACAGCTCCAATGTATAGGTATTACTCCTACTATTTGTGCTTAATTTCCATAGGACATGTAAGTAAAACTTTTATGCTGCACATCCCAGCTCAGCACTCTCCCTTGTTGAGCTTTAGCATGGGTTTTATTAATTTTGTACACACCCTAGTCTATCTGCTGCAGCAGCCTCTGCAATATCTCCATAGTCCTTCTGACTAAAACTGTTGCTGTGCAGTTGTCTTTGCACCAGCCACCAGTGACATGCACATAACTTCTGGAACTCTTGTGTAGCTGCTGTGTATGTCACAAAGCCCGGGAGAAGAGAAAAAAATTGGGCTGTGTATTTAGAGGCTACGTTTCTGGATTCTGCCACTGACTAATAAGAAACTTGCATGGCCCAGATCTCTAATGTACTAGTGCTTCCATGTGGTGTATTTAATTCTTGTTTGGAGAGCTTCTGCATCACTCCATTGACTATGTAGGAAACGGGCTCCTCAGTTTAAACTGTTGCCTTCTTAGTTACTGGAGGGTTGGGTTTCACACACTCCAAACACAAACCTGTTGCTCTGAGAGGTTGCAAAATATACATTCCTGGGGATGTTCAAGACCTGACTGGACACAGCACTGAGCAAACTGGTTTGCTTAGACCTGCTTTGAGCAGGATTTGACCAGATCACTTCCGGAGCTTTCTTCCAACCTAAATCAAAAACATCATTCTGTTGGAATCACTATTGGAACATCCCACATAATGAAAAATGGGAAACCTAAGATTTGAATCCCTACTCTGACCAACCTCATGCAGGCATTTAATCTCAGCACTCCCCACATCACCTAGGACAGTGCTGCAAATGGCAGGCTATGAAGTAGTTGTGAAGGAGCAACTACAAAGTAGTTGCAGAAGGAGCAGCAGTGACAGGGGATGAGGAAAAGGCTTAGGTACTTAATGCCTTCTTTGCCTCAGTCTTTAATTGTAAAGAAAGTTGTTCCCTTTCTGTACAAACCCAGGAGCCAGAGGAGCAAAATGAGGCTCCCATGGTCCAAGAGGAGGTGGTCAGAGCCTTGCTAGCCCAGCTAGACATCCACATGTCTATGGGGCCGGATGGGATTCACGCAAGGGTATTGAAGGAGCTGGTGGATGTGCTGGCCAAACCCCTTTCCATCATCTTCCAACAGTCCCGGAGGACTGGGGAAGTTCCACTGGACTGGAGGCTGGCTGATGTGGTGCCCATCTACAAGAAGGGTCGCAGGGAGGAACCAGGGAACTACAGGCCTGTCAGTCTGACCTCAGTGCCAGGGAAAGTCATGGAACAGGTGATCTTGAGTGCTATCATGAAGCACATGCAAGAGAACTGGGTGATCAGGCCCAGTCAGCACGGGTTCCCAAAAGGCAGGTCTTGCCAAACTAACCTGATCGCCTTCCATGACAAATGGCTCGGCTGCTGGACGAGGGAAACGCTGTGGATGTATCTTCCTGGACCTCAGTAAAGCCTTTGACACAGTTTCTCACAGCATTCTGCTACGGAAACTGTCAGCCTCTGGCCTGGACAGGCGCACACTCTCCTGGGTGGAAAACTGGTTGGGTGGCCAGGCCCAGAGAGTGGTGCTTAATGGAGTTAAATCCAGCTGGAGGCCAGTTCCAAGTGGGCTTCCCCAGGGCTCAGTGCTCGGTCCAGCCCTGTTCAATGTCTTTATCAATGACCTGGATGAAGGCATAGAGTGCTCCCTTAGCAAGTTTGCAGATGACACCAAGCTGGGTCAAAGTGTCAATCTGCTGGAGGGTCGGGAGGCTCTGCAAAGGGATCTGAACAGGCTGGACTGCTGGGCTGAGACCAGCGGCATGAGGTTTAACATGGCCAAATGCCGGGTCCTGCACTAGGGGACACAACAACCCTTTGCAGTGCTACAGACTAGGAGAAGTCTGTCTAGAAAGCTGCCAGGAGGAGAAGGACCTGGAGGTGTTGGTTGACAGTGACTGAACATGAGCCAGCAGTGTGCCCAGGTGGCCAAGAAGGCCGATGGTGTCCTGGCTTGTATCAGAAACGGTGTGACCAGCAGGTTCAGGGAGGTTATTCTCCCACTGTACTCGGCACTGGTGAGACCGCACCTCAAATACTGTGTTCACTTCTAGGCCCCTCACCACAAGAAGGATGTTGAGGAGCGGCTGAGAGAGCTGGGGTTGTTTAGCCTGGAGAAGAGGAGGCTGAGAGGAGACCTCGGTGCTCTCTATAACTACCTGAGGGGAGGTTGTAGAGGAGAAGGAGCTGGCCTCTTCTCCCAAGTGTCAGGAGACAGGAGGAGAGGGAACGGCCACAAGCTGCGCCAGGGGAGATTTAGGCTGGACATTAGGAAAAAAAATTCACAGAAAGGGTCATTGGGCACTGGAACAGGCTGCCCAGGGACGTGGTTGAGTCACCTTCCCTGGAGGTGTTTAAGGCACGGGTGTACAAGGTGCTAAGGGGCATGGTTTAGTGTTTGATAGGAATGGTTGGACTCGATGATCCGGTGGGTCTCTTCCAACCTGGCTATTCTATGATTCTATGAATGGGTTTGTGTGACACATGGAAGTATCCACAGGGCTACAGAAAGTACAGCTAATCCCCAGTGACAAAGACAAGAAGAAGTGCAGTTAGATTTGATCTCATTCTGATATTCTCTTTGATTGAAGGTTCACATGGGACACTAAAAATGCCACATTGTGGAGATTTAGTCCTGCAAAGTCATCAGACCTGCCTCCCAGATGCAAGCCTCTGACCCCACACACACACTCACACATCTCCACAAGCCTTTTCAGCCCTCAACAAATTAAAAAAAAAATCTGTATAAGAGATAAAAGGCCTCAAACCTGTGATCTACTGACAGGAAAAGCTCAAGGATGTTGCAAAATGTCACGGGAAGATATGAAACAGGCTATGCCTGACAATGGGGGAGTAAAGCAATCAATCACACTTGTGTCCCTGCCTCCTCTCCAACACCACTTGCTAATTTCATTGGGAGGCAAAGGTGATTGTATTCAGTAATTCACTTGAATGGGGAGGAGGATAGTCAACATTACTAGGACTAGAAATAAACCTTGGTCCACATTTCATTTTTAGCTATGCTTACTCTCAGGTTCTGAGCAGGAAGGGAAGGGTGGGGTCGAGGGAGAAGTCTCTCTCAATTCATGATGAGCTTGATCTCTTGCCTTGTACATCTATTCTGCTGTAACACTGGAAAGTAGCAGAAGGACAAGGCGTATAGCAAGCAGAGTCAGCGTTTAAGTCTTCTCTTTGAAGCAGCCGTGCATACCTCAAATCCAGAATGGTTTCCTCTCCATCCCCATCATCTCCAGATATTTAGCCAGTGCCAAACCAATGCAGCTTTCCTTGCCTGTCTTGTAATACTGTTCTGGAACAGGCTTTTCACGTCATTAGTTTCCTTCTAGGCTCTGGACCAAGGGAATTTAATTTCAGTTTCTATCCAATTTGTGCTATCAATATCTTTTCATCTTCTTTCTACAACCATTTCTCCCCTCCATTCCCAGGGAAAGCAATCATTCCCTTTCTCAATTCTGCTAAATTAGTAACCTGTGATTAGTAGTTTCTTCTCGTACAACAGGTTGCTTTGTCTTCTGCTCATCCTAGCAGTTTTCTGCATCTCTCCCTGTGTAAGTCTGTCTTAAATTGAACATAGTTATCATACTGGGCACCTGTAGCTCTAAATGAAGTTTACCAGTCTTTCGTACTGTGGTGACGATATCTTAGTCTTAACCAAGAATGAATTGTGTCTCCTAGAACTGCACATGTTGTTTCTGTGTTTACAACATGCTTAATTGCTCAGTGATCACTCAGTGCACCCTCTCTCCCTTTCCTCCATCACCTCTGAATAAAAGCATTCATTTTTCATACAACATGAAACAACTTCACCTAGAAAGTTTGAGAGAGAGAGGAGGGAGACTTTTAATGAGGACGTGCACCTAGGATATTCTAGAGGATCCAAATCCCATCTGAAATGAGCAGAGCAGGGACTATGTTAACCATAAAGCAGTATTGTTCTGTTTCTTGGCAGTAAGGCACCCAAATCAGGTCAGCCATAGCTCCAGGAAGTATTCCCATTTCCCTTCTGAAAATACCAAGCAAAAAAGGCACCCCTTTCCATCTTAATTAATGGACTAATCTTCTTGCTAGCATATTGCATAATGTAGTCAGCTCTCTGCTCAGCACGCTGGCTTCTGTCTGTCTCACTCCTCAGTCCCAAATCTCTATTCTCCTTAACTATGGGAAGCCCAGGTATCTCATTTGGAGTCCCATATTCCTCCCACCGGTAACAGCAGCCAGTAGAATTTTTACCACTCTCCCCCTCTCCCAAGACACCTCAGATAAAGCATTATAAGTGCCAGAAACCTAAGGTCTCTGTATAAACTGTTCCTGTAGAAAATTCATTACTACCTCCTGGCATGCTGCTGTCAGAAGTTAGGCATTACTTAAATCTAGTTGCAGGTAGAATGGGGATCCAGCATCAAAGGTGTTTGGCAGGAAATGCAAACTGAAAAACTTAACAGTGTGACTTGCCCAGGCTCCTTTCTAGCTCCTGGAGTAATATAACAGTAAAATGCAGGTCCTAGCCAGCTTCCTGCTGAGAAGCTGCAGTTTCCCCTTTCCCTCTCTCACACTTACATTAACCTAAATGACATTTCTTGCCCTGCTTTCCATTAAATGCTGACACTTACCTTAGCTATCAGTAAGTAGTGCTAATTAGTTAATGCAGAAGAGAATCAAAACTCAGCCCTCTTTTTGCTTATTTAGACAAGCCCTATAAATAGAAAGCCATCAATGGTTCTTAAATGTAAGGATGCCAGCCTTGGCTCAGGATATCAATGCATCAGAAGTTACTGAGACCACTGAGAGTGCTTTGAGAAAGTAGTACCATGTAATTGCCCTTGTTACATTTTTCCCCTAGGCACTTGGTTTGGGTCACTGACAGAAACAGCCTAATAGATTAGGTGGCACTTTTATCTGATCAGATACACATAAGCATTCTGTGTAAGGGTTATTTTGTCGGGTAGTTTGGTTTTGGGTTTTTTTCCTACTTGACTAATGTTTTCCACAGATATTTTGCAGTGAAGTTCAAAGTGTCTGTGCAGATGAGGAGGTGCAATAGGCAGCATCCTTCTTCACTGTATATTTTCTTCATTGTTTCCACTAGTCTGGCGTTTAGGGCACGGTGTCATGAGTCTGAGAGAACTGGAGATGATGTAACATTAGCTGATGTGGGAACATTTTACAGAGAAGAAGGCCTTGAAACAGAGAACTGAAAGATAAACAAAGACCAGTTCAGTGAGGAGAAAAGACTGCCTTCTGATAAGCAAAGGCCAGCTGAAAGGAATACAAGAGCTAGTTCAGTGGGAACGAGTACCAGCTGAAAGAAAAACAATTAAAGAGAACTATCAACATAGTTTATTTTAGAGTAACTTGGTTTCTTAGCATGTGCAGTAGTTTAGCCAATAATATGTTAGTAACAGCTTTATGGACAGCTACCTTTAACCAATAATACACTGTAGATACCCCCCGGGGCACCCAGTTATGTAACCGAAAAGGGTTTATAAAGAAAGAGCTAAGCTCAATAAAGTGAACACTCACTGATCATATTGATCTCTGCATTTGATTCTGTGATGCTCCCATCAACAAGTGGCACCCGAATAGGGACCCTTGGATTACCTGCTGAAGTTGCTCAGAACGACTGAATACGCGGTAGAGGGTGGAAGGACTGGCCAAAAACTTTCTAGCACTGACCCGGTGCTGAAGACTGAAACTTTCCGGCACTACTGAAGATTGGAGTAAGATGCACGTCCAAATAAAGAAGACTCCGGAGTCAAGGATCCGCTACAGGCAAGTACGCAGCGGTTGAGGGAGGAATGGATTTCATACTTTTTAAGAATAAAGAGGCAGTGATGAAAATCCTCCAACCTAACCCCTCCAAGAGAGGGATTAAATATGACAAGAATTGTCTAACTGAACTATTGAAATCAGCTACTAAGTTGCTTGGTTCCTGGCAGAAAGTTTTTGAAGCGTTAAAGGCGCATGTTGGCTCTAAAAAGCAGAGCGATAATTCCGAGCCAAGTGCAGGACCATCAATATCTGCACTAACCCCTCACCCCCATAAACTGGCTGCGCCGGCCTCTGCACCCCCCAGTGGCGGGGGGTGGCGACAACCCCTTTGATCTGGGTCCGAGAGACACCGAGAAGGAGCCTGATCCACCTCCCTCCTGTCCCTCAGAGTGAGGGGCACAAGCCAGGAGGGAGGCACAGAGACATGGGGAAGTTGAAATATTGCAAGCTTTTCCTGTGATGGGACGGCAGTCCACGCCGTGAACTAATCAGTGACAAAGCGATAAAGGAGATTCCAAAAGCTGCAAAAGAGAACACACTAACTGCTCTGGAGCCAAGCCGCCCCACCGAGGGGTTTTGCCCACCTCCCACCCTGCACCGGGCCCTACCAGTCTCTGTTACACCAAGCAGGGTACAACAATGGGAAGCTGTAGATTGGAAATTATTAGAAAGAGCTCGTAACTCAGTTACCCAACATGGTTTACATGACTAGACAAATTATACAATATATATTTACTTCTGATATCCTAATTCCCAAAGATGTAGATCAAATCATGTCTGTTTTATTATCTCCCTCCCAACAGATGATTTTTGATAGAGCCTGGCAAAAGGCAGCAGAGGCTGAAATGGTTAGACCAAGACAGCAAAATGATCCACTTTATGGTGTTCAATCATGATGTTAATTGGATCAGGAGCTTTTGCTTCTGTGGACATGCAAATGCATTTCTCTAATGAAGTATTACGGTTATCACAAACACTGGCACTACATGCACTTGCTAGCATTCCTGGTTCAGACTCCAAAAGAACCGATAAATTTGTGTCCATAAAGCAAGGCCAAATGGAATCTTTTTCACAATTTGTTGATAGATTATTTTCGGCTTTAGAACAACAACACGATTTAACCCCTGAAATGAAAGAGAACATGTTTAAATTATTGGTCTTTGAAAACTGTAACTCGTCAACCAGATGACTCCTAATTATCTTACCTCAAGGATCATCAGTAGCTGGCATGTTAGAATTAATGAACAGGAATGCTCAGGAAGCTCATGCTGCTGTGTTTGCTGCTGCCGTTTGCGAAGCAGTCCAACCTGCTGTTCGCAAGGCAGTACAACTATTAGTTGCGGCAAAAGGTGGTCAGATAAAGAAATGTCACAATTGCGGGAAATTAGGTCATTTTAAAGCACAGTGTAGAGCTCCAAGGCAAGGAAAGTGGTGTGACAATTGTGAGAGAGACAATCACAATACTAATGGGTGTAGGAGATCAAACCAGGGAAACTCCAGACCGAGTGCGACGACCCCTTGCGCTGGGACAAAAATAGAGAGGGCCTGGCCTGCGCAGACACAAGCAGGATCAGAACAAGTGACAATCCCAACGCCAGCCCTGAACCCGCGACCCAATCAAGTGGTATCACCTGCATTCCCTCCACCACAGCAGGGAGTGCCGGAGTGGATGTGGAAACTGCAGTATATGTCACCCTACAAGAGGTTAAAGTATACTGAATTGATTCTAATGTAAAGGGTCCTCTGGGACAAGGACTTAGTGCTTTTTTAGTAGCGAGATCATCTACCACTTGTAAAGGCATATTTGTTCAACCTGGACTAATTGATGCAGACTTTACTGGAACTGTCCAAATTATGGTACTAACATTAACACCTCCTGTGTTCATACCTGCAGGAAGTCGCATTGCTCAATTTAGACCTTTTAGATCTCATGTACCAATGACAGGAGCTGACTCCCGCGGAGATGAAGGTTTTGGTTCCACTGGACAATGGCAAGTATATCTTACTTCAGATATACACAAAGCAAAACCAGAATGTCACTTCGACATGATAGCAAAGACTGGTGAAATCAAGAGGGCCAAAATGCTTATTGACACTGGTGCTGATGTGACCATTATCTCACATCAACAGTGGCCTCCTCATTGGCCTATGGTGTCGACTGCTACTGGTGTTTTAGGAATAGGCGGTGCTCAAGCCACACAAGTCAGTCCAGATCCCATGTTTCCAATTTCCTGATGGTGCACAGATTTGTACTAGACCTTATGTTATGGAAGTCCCCATTACCCTAACTGGGCGTGATATACTTGGTCAATTGCATACTGTATTGTTTACTCGTCCTTTTTAGGAATGGTCATTGATGAGCAGCCAGTTTTAAAAATCACCTGGAAATCCCAAACACCCGTCTGGGTGGATCAATGGCCATTAAAACAAGAACGGCTGCAAATTATTCAGGATCTAGTACAAGAACAACTGAAAGCCAGAACATCTTAAAATGGCTGTAGTGTAACCCTTAGTTGTGCACATTCCACTAATGTTGTGGGGGAGAGATGTGTTAAATGCAACGGGAATAGGCACTGGAACTATGAACGAGTGAAAAATTGGGTACATTGCAAAATTTAGTGGAGGAGCAAATAGATCAAGGGCATATAGTCTGATTTAATAGTCCCTGGAACACACCTGTATTTGTGATAAAGATTGTTTGTTTTACCAGAATTGACTGATGCCGACTTTACAAGAATGATGCAAGTAATAGCTTGGATGCCTATGCCTCCTGACTTTATATCAAAGGGCACTAGAATCACTCAGCTGATTTGTTTTTCAGCAATTGTACCCCATGAAAGAAATCGCATACGGGGAGACAGAAGCTGTGGTTCAACTGACCAGTCCGTGATTCTATCAACACAGAAACAGATATAAGCCTTATCGGATAGTGCATGTACATATTTTAAGTGTTGTATGTTCCTTATACCGAGTGTAGTTCAAATATCCATAGCATGGAAAAATTGTGGGTCCAATAGTGATAACCAACGTTGTATGAATGTATTCAGATAGCTTTGAAATGAGTGTTCGCGCACATGTGTGTGTGTGTGTGTGTGTTTGAAGCGCTTCAAATGTTTGTAAGACTTACGAATTGGTTTTGATTAATCTTGAAAATATATCTCTGGGACCTTTCAATCTCAAATGTCCACTAAGCTGGCAAACAGGTAGATTTACCTGGGGACCTTTGGAATGAAAGGCTTCAGAAGGAAAATTTTAAAATACCTAGCAAAACATGAAAAAAAAAAAAGGAAAAAGAGAGAGAGAAAAAAAAATGGATAAAGCCTAGCCTTGCAGCTGTATGTGTGTGAGTCCATCCCCCTGTCCGTTATGTAACTGAAAAGGGTTTATAAAGAAACAGCTAAGCTCAATAAATTGAACACTCATTGATCATATTGATCTTTGGATTCCGTGATGCTCCCATCAACAAGCTGATATAGTTACTGTTTAAGAGCTGTTTACTCCTGGGCTTCATGGAGACCCAGAAAATACTTGCCCCAGAATGCAAGTGGTACTACAAATTAGTTGCAATACCTGTTTTATGGCACTGAGTGTTTTTTAAAGTGACTCTTAACATGGCAGATAACTGTTTTTGCAGACTCAAATGCAATTAATAATACTGATTTAGCCAGATTCATGTTTCTTTCAAGTCTAATGCTTCAGCACTCTTGCAATTACTTCTCCATAAGACTTCTGTGGGCTTTGCAATTGCTTTCTGCTGCTATTTTAATCCTATACCCTACGAGTATAAACTGTTGCAGAAACTCCATCTGAGTTCATTTAATGAACTACATGAGTCAGAGCCCTGCAATAAAGCCCAATTAGAAATGAGAGCACAGAAATTATTTATCTCCTTGAAACCTTTGGCAGGTCTCAGGATCTGCTTGGTCACTCATCGCTATAGCAGGCACCGAGCCTTTCCTGCCAGTTCCTTTTCAATAGCTTGCTGAGATTATGTTCAGATTAAGATGCGGTTGAATAGATCAGTTGGTAGGGGCCCTGGGGTATGAGGGAGAGCCACCAAAAAACCCTCCTTGCACAGGCTCACAGTCCTCTGGGTCAGGTTTTATTACTATCTAATTCAAAGGAAATTTCTACAGCAGCGCTTGCTTCTCTTCTGAGCAACACCAAAAACCTTTGGAGACTCTGTAATGTTTCGTTAATGGACATGGTGTCTGGAGGCTCAGAGTTCACATAGGTCACAGATGATAGCATTTCCATGCACAGCACCCCCATGCCATGGACTTCAACTAAAAACCTTTAGCCTCGTTCACAGTGTTATAAATAAAGTCGTGTTTTCTTTGAGCCAATTAATCAATTTTATTAAAGCAAGCGGTAATCAGGCAAAACAGCGCTGGGTGACCAGGGGAAGCTCAGTTCCGCCACCGACACCCCGCTCAACTTTTCGTATGTGCTTATATATGTTCACGCACTGGAGCACCCTGATGAGTTAGCTCCTGGTTGGCTAGTCGACAGTGTTCCCGCGCTGTCCGCACGCATCCAGCAGCTCCCAGATTGGAAGATGTTGCTGAGTGTTGCTGGTGTCTCTGCCCCCGGAGCTCCCACGTCCAGCAGCTTCCGATTGGTGGAAGATGTTGCTGGTGTTTCTGCCTCTGGGGCTCTTCTGCAACATCCGGGCACCGGCCCAACCCCCACCACAAGGCTCTACAAACCACAATAAAACCTGCACGAACACAACCACTGCCCACAACGACATGCACAACACAACTGAACCCCACTCAATTTGTTCAACAACTGTAACCATAACCTATTACAATTCCTCCCTTTCCTTTTAACCATCTATTTGTTGATCAAATCGAGTTACCGCTTCCCGGGCTAATAAGATCATGTCAGCTTCTTCATCGGTATCATGTTTTTGTAGCAACATAAGATGTACCTGCTTTACATGGCTTTTAACTAGTCTTGATGATATAATATCCTTGGAATGATGATAACTGACATGCAATATTCCTTGGAACTGTTAAAACACTTTTCAAAACACACATGGAGTAAGTCCCATCTTGGAACACATCCATCTTGTTCCATTTGGGGGAATAATATACCCCGTGGTTTCATTAAAACTCGGTATGATATTCCCACAAAGTGATCTCTTGGATTTTGGTACTTTACCTACACAAGTCCCTATTCCAGTTACATGTCGCATAGTTATCCCTTTACTCTGATTTTCCCAAGGACATTGAATAGGCGCAGACTCCTTGCTTATGGTATATGAACGATTATCTCCTATAGCTTCACAAAAGGGTGGATTAACATTATAACACAACCAACAACCAGTGGTTAAGTTGGGTTGAGTCTCAACTTGAACTAATTGGCATAAGGTTGGAGTAAAAGAGGGTGACCCTGATGTGGTTTGTTGTTGTATTATTGCTTGGTCCTCCCACCGATAAAGGGTCCATTTAAAATGTTGGTGGGGACTTCCCTGGTTTATTGCTACTATTACCGGTAAGGTAAGGAGGACTAGGGAGAGTCATTTGGCCCCTGGTTGGTTGCTGAAAATCAGCCAGTGGAGGTTCATTTTGTTGAGGGTTGTTCTGTTTAACGGAGCTATTTTAGAAGTTTTCAGAGGCACTTGCCAATCCCCACAAGGATACCCCTCTGCCCTGCCCTAAGCCTACTCTGTTGCTTCAGAGCAGCCGGGTAAGTTATCTTCTCGGCAGCAGTTGTAGTCTTCAGGGGACTGCTTCCTGAGTTTTCTCCTTATTCTGTCACAACCCACCTTCCAATACTCAACCTAATAGGGCTATTTTTGAATACAAAGTTTTGGCCATTGTCCTGAATCCTCACAGGGTTTGGAACACTTCCTGTATCTTTTCTTACTAAAACGCTTCTTACACTTCCTCTTGGTTATTTCCCAAATATCTGGACTCACAGTCCAAACAGAGGGTACCTGAATAGTTTTACTACACTCTATATCCTTAACTATAAGTTCTTTCTCTAATTGTGCAATAGTTTTGTACCAATCTCTTTTACAGTGTTCGTATCTAGGATCCGTGACACGTTCTCGTTCAGCAATTATTAATATTCTAATGGTATCTGTAGTCTTTTCCCAACACTCATTACACCATCGTCCAACATAAAGAAACTTTTTCCACTTCTGTAGCCCGCACCCGTTACACACGCGGCATACCTACGGATTGCATTGCTTACATACAGGACACACGATGTTCGACTTCTCCTAATTGTCCATAAAGAGACTAGTGTCCAGGCTTATGCGTCACGTGTCTGCTTCCTCTTGAAGGTCAGGTTCAACTCATCTGGTTTCCTGGCAACTTCCCAGTCTGTATGCAAGACAGGACCTTTGACTCGGCTAGCGTGTGTCCATCCTCTCTCTGCGGTGCGGACTGTGGTATCTGTGGTGAGTAAAACAAGGAAAGGTCCCTCCCAGCGAGGGGTTAATGATGATTCCTTCCATGATTTTATGAGTACTTGATCTCCTGGTTCAATTCTATGTATTGCTATATCTAAATGTGGTCTCTGAACTACCAGGCCTCGCTTTAACAGTTCTTGCCTCCTTTTCATGAGTTCTATAAGGTATTCTTGTAACATCTTTTCTTCCACTTTAGGGTGTTCTATTGGTTTCTCCAAATCATAGGGTACCCCATATAACATTTCAAAGGAGGAAAGTCCTGTATCAGCCCTCGATTGTGTGCTTATGTTCAAGAGGGCTAATGGGAGGCACTTCACCCAGCTCATTTTAGTCTCTATCATTAATTTGGTTAGGTGCTTTTTAATTTCTCCGTTCATTCTTTCAACTTTTCCCAAACTCTGGGGGTGCCAAGGAGTGTGGTACTCCCATTTGGTTCCCAGAGCCTCTAATGTTTCTTTAATTATTTTAGAAGTAAAATGGGGCCCTCTGTCCGAATCGATAACTGACATGGTCCCATATCTAGGTATAATATGCTCTAATAATATTTTTACTACTGTCCTTGCAGTGGCCCGAGCTACCGGAAAAGCTTCGACAAAGTGAGTTAGGTGATCTACCAAAACTAGGAGATACTTATATCTGCCTACCTTCGATAACTCTGTAAAGTCTACCTGAATCCTCTCGAATGGCTTCTTGGCTAGTTGCCTCCCCCCAGGGACTCTTTCCCTAAGGTGCTGTTTATTTATCTTTTGACATGTTAAACATTCTCCAATGATTCTTTTTGCTAGATCATACACCCCCATGGCCATATATTTATTAGCGAATTGATCTACCAGAGCCTGTACTCCCCAATGGGTTTGTCTGTGAAACTCTCTCAAGACTCACCAAGCTACTCCTTTCGCGAGCATTTCTCTCTCATCAGGTAGCCACCACTTTCCTTCTTGTTCGACTATTCCCATTTGCTCCAATTTTTCCTTTTCCTGATTTGTAAATCTCATAGCATACTTAGTTTGTACAGGATCCTGTTCAACTGCTTTTATTACCAGTAACGCAACTTTCTTAGCTTCTTCGTCTGCTAAATTGTTTCCTCTTATTTGCGTGGAAGTTCCCTTCTGATGGCCCTTTACGTAAACTACCACAATTTGTTTAGGCCCTCTTAATGCCTCCAAGGTTTGCTTTATTAAGGTCTCATGTATTAATCCTTTACCTTGAGAATTCATTAGTCCCCTCTCTTCCCAAATTTTTCCGAACGTGTGAACGACCCCAAGTGCATATTTAGAATCCGTGAATATTGTTCCTCTCTTATCTTTCAACAACTGTAACGCCCTTAATACTGCAAATAGTTTGCAGGCTTGTGCCATCCAACTTATGTTAAGGGTCCCAATTCTCTAATTATCCAACTGTTTCCGTCTATTATAGCGTATCCTGACTTGCTTTTCCTGTCCACTACCCGCGATGATCCATCTACGAACAATTTCTCCCCATATAACAACTCCTCTTCTTCTAAATCCTCTCTTATCTTGGTTTGATATTCTATTACCCTGATACAATCATGGGAAGGAGTTTCACTCGGTTCCCCATACAAAAATTGGGCTGGGTTCTGCAAATTAGTGGTTTCAAGCTCTAGCTTAGGAGAGTGCAATAGGATTCCTTCATATTTCAATAACCTAGCATCCGTAATCCATTTGTCAGCTTTCTGCTGTAATATCCCTCGTATATTATGAGGCGTGTATACCTTTAATTCTCCTCCCATAGTTATTTTTCCAGCTTCTTCGACCAGGAGGGGAGTAGCAACTATGGCCTGTAAACCATGTAGGCCAACCGCGACTGACTGGATCTAATAACTTGGAATAATACGCCACGGGTTTCTTTTTGCCTGCCCATTCTTGCATTAGGACCCCGAAGGCCGTTCCACCCTCCGTGTTAACAAATAGATAGAAAGGCCTCCGGGTATCAATCAGGCTCAATACTGGGGCATTTACTAGATCAGTTTTTAAGTTTTCTAATTGCTTGTCATCCTCTGAACTCCATTTCATCAGACCTTCCCCCACTAACTTCTGATACAAGAACTTAACCTTGTTGCTGTAATTTTCAATCCACTGTCTACAGTAGCTGAAGAGACCTAAGAGTTGTCGCACTTGTCTTTTATTCTTGGGAGGCTGGAGGGACAAGATAGCGTTTACTCGCTCTGGATCTAGTCTTTTAGTCCCTTTACTCAACCAGTGCCCCAGATATTTTACTTCTTCCTCAGTAAATTGCAGTTTAGATTTTGCTACCTTTAGACCCTTTAGGCTCAAAAAATTTAATAACTTAATGCTGGTACGTCGCACACTATCTTGTTTACTTCCAGCTATTAACAAATCATCTACATATTGTACTAGAACTACTCCAGGTTCCAGTTCAAAGTCTTCCAGGACTTGTTCCAGGGCCTGTCCAAAGAGGTTAGGTGATTCGGTAAACCCCTGTGGAAGAACCGTCCATCTAAGTTGTTGCTTCCGATGGATATCAGGGTTCTCCCACTCAAAGGCAAAATAGTCACGGCATTCTTCCCTCAAAGGACAGGCCCAGAAGGCATCCTTCAAGTCAATTACACTATACAATTCTGGGGTTAACTGGCTCATTAGGTTATAAGGGTTGACCACTACTGGAAATCTAGTTACTGTCCTTTTATTTACTTCACGGAGGTCTTGCACTAAACGATAGGACCCATCTGATTTTTTTACGGGTAATATGGGGGTATTATGGGGTGACATACATGGTTCTAGTAGTCCCTGTTGTAATAATCCATCAATTACAGGTTGCAGCCCACGTCTCCCGTCCTGTGATATAGGGTATTGTTTAACACGTATCGGTACTCCCGAATCCGTTATTGTCACTGTAATGGGTGGAATATCTAATTTCCCAACCGATTTGGGAGTGTACCATACTTCGGGATTGATCTCAGCTTCATCTTCAGTTGTTAGAGCGTACAGTTTCACTTTCAATTCTCAATCTTTTACTTCCAAACTAATTCCCAATTCAACTATTAAACCCCCTCTCTTGCCAATCTTCCAACTTTTCTAACTTCTTTCTAATATCCGGCCATGATTTTGCCACAAACTGAGTTTTCAAAAGAGCTTGCCCAACCGGTGTCGTAGGGTCTATCCCGGAGTAGAGCTGCAAGCTTTTTCTTAATCTTTCCAACCATTCTGTAGGGGTCTCATCTTTTCTTTGTTGCTTATTAAAGGCTTTATTTATGTTCTGCCCTCAAGGGACAGATTCCTTAATCCCTTGTACGATTATAGTGCAGAGATCTCCCATATGGCCCCTGTTTTCCGGGTTTTGATTGTCCCAATTAGGGCGCTGCTGTGGCCACTTAATGTCAGCGCCCGGACCTTGTCGATGTTGTTGGTCCCAGACTCTCATCCCAGCCCTCCGAATCATCTCCCGCTCTTCTGCGGTAAACAGTATACCTAAAATAGCTTGCAGCTCATCCCAGGTATACAGGTTAGGTCCTAGGAACTGATCTATTCTTTCTGAAACTCCTAAGGGGTCTTCTAACAAACTCCCCATTTCCCTCTTAAATTCTCTTACATCCCCCGAGTTTAGAGGCACTGACACAAATCCTACCCCAGGTTGTGGACCTCCCATCGCTATTTCTCGTAATGAGTATAGCCCTGTTTCTGATGACGCTAGTCGCCCTGTTTCTGATGTTGTTTGCTGTCTAGTTTGACTCCTCATGAGTCTTCGGGTTCCCCTAACTAACCCCGAAGAATCGGAATCCTCCTCAAGAGCCGAAGGCATAGGGGGGGAGGGGGGTCTTGGATAGGGATTGTAAGGAAGGCGGGGGGCTGGAGGTTCCTCAGGAACTCTCTTTTTGCAGCCAGTTTTCACCTAAGGTGAAAATCTCAGTGCGAGTAACAGAGGGTATCCAACAATGTGCATACTCGCTCTCCTCAGGATTAAGGGGGTCCTTATTGTTCACATAAAGATTTAGGGCCTGACAGATCCAATCCTCAAATGACCCAAAAATTGGCCAAAATAAATGATCTGGTCTAATCTGCTGGTTTCCCCAGACATGCATACAATAATAAACCATCTTCTCCTTACTTTTGTTTTGTGCGCTAGACGCACCTTCCCAATTTTTGAGCATAAGGCCCAATGGGGAATCCCAGGGAATATCTGGTAACCTTTCCTTGGGTCCCTTCCCCATGAGATCAGAAGGCTTGCTCTTCTTCTGTCCCATCTTCCGGAGTGCCTTCTCTCACACACATGCACCTCTCGTTCGTGGCTCACGTCCTCGCAGGCAATGAGAACCACACTACAAGAGAGTCCCGCCCTGCCTTATGGCAGGGTCCACACTCGCTTCGCTTCCTCCACAAGCGGGGGCGTCTCGTTCATGCACACTCCAGGAAACCTACCCCAACCAAACGGAATCACTTTCTATTTTTGTGCGCTAGATGCACCTTCCCAATTCTTGAGCATAAGGCCCAAGTGGGGGAATCTACTTACCCTCCCTGGGGTCTTCGTCCGGTTCTTTGTGCACAAAGATTACGGGGTTCAATTCTTTTGCCTGATTACCCAAATTTAGGGTTCGGAGGTTAAGGTCTCAGGGTGATCCTCCATTTGCTCCAGGGCCGTCCAAAAATGGGACGAGGTGCCTCCCTGAAGTTTAGGAGTCCCTCCCAGAGATCCTTAATCCGAGTCACGGCACCAAATTTCTTATAAATAAAGTCATGTTTTCTTTGAGCCAATTAATCAATCTTATTAAAGCAAGCGGTAATCAGGCAAAACAGCGCTGGGTGACCAGGGGAAGCTCAGTTGGGGTGCGGGTTGGGCCGCACCATCCAGGCGCCGGCCCAACCCCCACCACAAGGCTCTACAAAACACAATAAAACCTGCACGAACACAACCACTGCCCACAACGACATGCACAACACAACTGAACCCCACTCGATTTGTTCAACAACTGTAACCATAACCTATTACAACAGTATATTACAGGATAAAGACCCCCTGTGGTAATGAAGCACATGTTGTTCAAATGAGACCCTTGAATAAGAACCCCCTAAGTGTGCATTTAGAGGGATGTATGACATTCTAGCCATACGTAGGGCTCAAAGTCAGATGATTTCAGACTCTTTACAGACTGTACCCCACATGATGTATGGTGTCCAGAAGCCTAAATCTGAAGATTATGAGTGGAATTTGAATAGTTAGATCTTACACTGGAATCCAGAAAGTCTATATTCAGCTGTTGTTCAAAAATGGATTCACCTCAAACATGTATATCTCAGTCTTCACAGTTCAGGATTTGCTCTGGAAGCACTTAAGCCTCAGTTGTGTAAGTGGCTAAGGGAACTCATAAACAAGGTGTTCCTCCATTTCCTTGGATTTGGTAAGCCCTCCCAGAGCACAGCCATTGTGAATAAACACAAAAGAAAGAGAATAGTTACTACTTCCTCTACTTCACCAAATTGTATAGGACTGTCTGTGGCTGGCAGAAGGGATTAGAGGACAAAACACTGAATATGTTACAGTAAGGCTTTTCTGAAATCCTTGATATGGAATATCTGAGGATGACCTGCATCAGAGGGAAAATAACTGCAGTATTCTAGCAGCTCCTAGGGCATTTGCATGGCAGGAAGATTCTGCAATCCAGGCACTAATCCAAAGCTGTTTATGAACTTGAAATTAAATGGTTACAGAATAAAAATGCAATGTAATTCCTGAGGCACTCTCAGGCTTGAAGCCTTGCTCCAATGATGGAAAGCTCTTGAACTGCTGGGTTAGAATTATACATCCTTCGTCAAAATTAAGCTTTATTATTATGTGAGGTGTAAAGTAGAGCAGCTTTAGCAGGCAGAGCCAAGAACAGCTCCACCTCGAGCAACCCCAGTTTTCCAGAGTCTGTTTGTTCATTAAAACGTTGTGTTGTTACAAGGGTGGCAATTATTCTGGATGACCACATGAGGTGCAGTGACCAGACCCATCCTATGGATTTCCCCTAGCAGGAGGCTCCACTTGCTATGAGAAAGCCGTTATAGCAGCCCTGTGGCAGCCCCTTGGGCTTCCTAGATCAGTGTGTGCTAAATATGCTCCTGCACAAAGGGGCTGCAGCCACGCTGGCAGCGCTGATAGTGGCAAGGGCTCTTGGACACTGGCCACCAGTGACCCAGATGTGTCCTCTTCTGACCTGGGAAAGAGGTCAACCTCAACCTGAGAAAGAGAAACCTGCTGCAAAGACAGGTTAAAGCCAGCTTTTCAACCACCCTGCCCCTCACAAACTCGGTGCTAAGCTCATTTCTGATGTGGGGACCCAGCTTAGGCTGGTGTCGCGTTACTGTCATTCACTGACACTATTTATTTTTAATAGAACCAAATTAAAACTGGGAGAAGGGAAAACCTGAAGTGTTTCACAGAAATCTAGAGCTCTTCCCTCTCAGGACGAAGGATTTGTACTCAAGAGGCTTCCCCAAGCTCTTCAAGCATAGGCTCAGTACTTAGGACACCTGACAAACTTCTGCACAAAAAGTTTAGAGTAAACTGAGATGACTTTGTTAATGAGCATCAGGTGTTTGCAGGGGAAAGTGGCTCCTCGCTTTAGGTATGGTAATTATTTTAAAGATCTATTTAGCATTTAGATTGCTTAGGGGTAAAAGAGCTCGAAGCAGCTGATTGCCTTGAAAAATGCTCCGGTATTAAGTGGGTCTCTGAACATTGCTTTCATCCACTCACACAGAAAGCAGAGGTGACATTTCAGCTTGGGATAATTACAAGGACTTTGACATCATTTGGTTGTCCTTGTCAACAGCATTATAACACGTAGCCTCGTTTAAAAAAGCTCACAACAAATCTCATACAATAGTGTTTAAGAGAGTTAAAATACAAATGATAAAACGTGCTGCACTGAAGCCTTGAGAGGAGCCCTGAAAGAACGAGCCTGAACAGTCATACTCCAGAATTTAACCCCCTTTGGAATGCTCTTAGACTAGACATCTGGCACATTCTTAATGCCCATTTTCGTCAACAGATATTTACAGATACAGCATCATCAGCTCTCACAGGCTGAGTGATTTAGACTGAACAAAACTCTTGAGGTGAGGCTCCCATGAAACCCCCAGATATGGCAGAAGGTAAGAGAATTGCTGAGTGAGGGACCCTCTCTCTGCTTGCAGCTGAGTATCTCAGCACAGTCAGGCTGCACTGTGCTAGCTTGTGCCGGTGAGCACAGCTTGGGCGATGGTTCAAAACTATTCAGGACTGGACAAAAGGACAAAGCAGCCTGCAAGCCTAATACACCAGGCTGAGCAAATACAGACATTTGGAATCTCAAATGTCTGCTACAATTTGCTGCTTTTCCTCAAAAATCTGAGAAATTACCTAGAAAAAATTACGTCTGCCTTAAAGAGGTCCCTCCACATCAAAGTTGCTAAAACACCATTTCCTTGCTTCCTGCTCTGCAGCACATGCACCAGCAGAGCAATCCAGATGATATTATAATGTTCACAGTCAAGCCTTCATCTACACAGAAGCTGTCATTAAGCTGATATTAACAGAGAGAAGTATCAGTGTATTAAGCAGCATCACAGATGGACAAACTGAGATAGGTCATGTGTTTCAAAGGGGAAGAGAGGTGATGCTAGGCACCAAGGGAGGATCTGTATAGAGCAGTGCCAATACAGAAGACAGGTCCACTGCAGCCATTACCTGCATTTCTCTCCCTCCTTGTAACCATTTCAAGATTTAAACGTTATATTACTGCATCTGTCTGTTGCTGAATTAAAAACAAGCAGGATAACCACCAAGCTTCCCCCTAACTCTCAGTCTCACCTGCCTGGGGCTGGTTCTCTACTGCTGCCTCCATCAGAAAAGCAGTGCCTGCTGACTGGCAGCATTCTCCCAGCCACTCACATTATTTAAAGCCAACAGTATTAAAATTCACAATCAGAAATTTAATCCAAGTGGAAACAATTAATTAGATTTAGTCTGTTTCCCAAACCTGACCAGTGTGTGCACTAAGGAATAACACTCCCCACAACCCTGCAAAAAGAAGTGGAAGATGCAGCAGTGAGGAGAAAGCCGACCATCAATTCCTACTAAGAAAAAGGTTTCCGTCTTCTATCTCATCACCCATAAAATCTGTTTTAAAACCAGTAAGGGGAAAAGCAGATGTAAGTGAAGATGATGGGAAACCTCACAAAAATGAAAGAGCAAGACTTTTACCATTGTCTTCCTGTCTGGCTGGCAAGGCAAGGTAGGACATGTAGGGGCACACAACAGCTGGAGAGTAGTGGCTGCTGCAGTCAGAACAGCAAGGAGGTCACACCAGTGGAACAAAGTGTTGTGGTGGGTAAAAAAATTCACATAAACTCTGGTAAAACATAAAAAGATGTCACCTCTTCAAATAAGCAGTTTTCTGTACTTGGCATGCAGCCAACCCACTCCTTTGAAACCTTTGTGGGCATTTCCAAGATGCAGCTATGCTGCAAGGTCAGTTCTGGTCACCCAGCTGCAGAAGGGAAGCCAGTAGCAGACAGCAGCAGGTCTACAGGTTAAAATTGAATAACAATCAGAAGACCCCATGGCAGACCCACAGGGCAGTGGCACAACACACCAGGGCACAAGGTGAAGAGGGATCTTGAGAGTTGGGGTGAAGCCTGTGAGAGCTCACAACTACCCTAGCAGCCAGCAGTCACCACACTTACATGGAGCTCAGCCTGCTACACAGAAGGCAATATGGAGATTCACACATCGGCTGAGACCAAGACAGGGAGAAAACAAAGAAGGCCTGGGCTCTGACCACAAAATTCAGGGAGAAGAGCCATTGGGGAAAGAAATCAAGACGGAGCAGAACGTGGGGAGGGCCCCATGGGTGGCTTCTTGGGTCAGTGACCTCATTTTGTTCAGTTCATGCTCACGAATTTGAGCATCCCTCTAGGCACAGGCTAGGTCATCACCCAGCTCACCACTGCTATGAACTGCTAAGCTCAGTCGCTCTGTAGTCAGTGGTAAGCAGCATTGCTCTACTAGTTTCCATGGAAATAAAACCCAGCAAAGCTGGTTTCCACCAAAATCACATTAAAACACAATTTTGTCCCAAGTGGATTATTTTGTTATCTTTTTTCTCATTCTTCCTTTCACACTATGTGGTACAGACAAAGCTGGTTTTATTTTAATGACTCAGATTCGTAAAGCACAAGTTTCATTGATATATCAAGCAAAAGCTGCTATTTCCATTTGGATGGGATGTTCCCTCACTCAAAACCGGTCAGGTTAGAACACTTACCCAGTACCATTTTCATCACAGGAATACTACTTCTTTCTGGCATGGTTTTATTATGGTCAGTCACTGATGAGATTTAAGCAATATTTCTCAGACTCAGGTCAGCTAAAAAAGCAAAGATTGTTTTGACAATGAAGAGACACTAATTTAAGGCCTCTGTAGCAATTAAAGCCCTTTTAATAGACTGCAGAAGGAAGAAAATTCCTAGCACCTAAGTCTCTTACTGAGCATAGGCTGCAGAACATCTTTGTTTCTAAAGAAATAATCTGCTTTGTGAGTTCTGAAATGAACTATTTAAGTATTTTAAAAAAACCCAAACACAACAAATCTGAACAGCACTTGACATGCTTTTTGGAAGAAAGCACATACCGAATTTCTTTGACCCAACTACACAACTACTGCTTCTGTTGTGCTTCTCTTTCAAAGAAATTACTCCCCTATAGTTTTCCCCACACTTAGTTCCAGTCCTCTTCGATGAAACTGTTTCTACTCCAAACTCTTCTCTACCTCATTTATGTGCCAGATCACTGCTATTTGACACTATCCTCCTCAGAGAGGAACCCATCCCTCGCTCATTTCTTCCCCTTGCCCCTCCGTCATTTGGCTCTTCAGAAGATCAATATTTCATTTTCTCAGACAGGACTAAGCATGCCCAGTCATCATTACAGAGAATCTCCTTGTTTCTAGGGCACTAGAGCTGTCAACACACAGGGTGTGCATGGCAGGGCTCCAGGGAGACAGACCAACTGATGTCCTGCTACAGAAACAGCACCAAGAAAGAAAGCTCCAACTCTTTTCCTTGTAATTAAGTTATCACAGCACTCAAACACTAGACACATTCCTAAACAGGATGGAAAAGCACTGGTTCTCTTAACTTCCAGCACACCCTCACCCTCCTTTCAAGACAGAGGCTTCAGCACAGCTGCTTTCTGTAGAGGCAGACCCAGCTGACCATAGTTTGTAAAAGGCTCTGGGGTGAACTCACAGGCAGTTTACCTCAACGCTTCCACACTGATGTTGCTGGGTGGGCTTTTTTCCTTTTTCCTACTTTTAAGGTGAGATTAGGAAAACTTACTAGCCTACTTTGGCAGATGCAGTAGTTGAGGCTCAGCAAGGCACACTAGCTAGCAGGCATCTGTGGGTGGTGATGCTTCCCTGCCCTCAAGCTAGAGGCCAAATAAAGATCTCTGGTAGGCTTAGTAAGGAATAGGCAGGCTCATAGTCTAAGGAGAAGATCAAGGAGGGAGTTACAGGAAGAATTAGTTTCCCCCCACCCCCAGGTATTTCTTTCAGAATGTAAAAGCTAGCCCATTAATTGCTCTTCACTTATTCCAGAAAGGATACTTTCCCGCCCAGCCAGCTGAGGAGGGTTTCTTTACTCGTTTTCAACTGATATGCTATTGTATCCCACAAATCTTTTTGCCAGTTCTTCCAGCAGCCCTTTAGAAGCAATCCAGGAAACCACACAAAGAACTGTGGTAAGTCTGTCTGGGGATGCAAACCCAGTGAGAAACGGAGGCAGGAACCAGGCAAGAAAGGATGAAGGCCCTTTTCCAGTGGGGAAGTAAGGAATAAAAACAGGCTGTAACACTTGTTTCAAAGTGGATTTTATTCCAGGCATTAAACAGATTCTGGCACATGCTTTCTTCAAGAAAAGGGAAAAATCCGGGCTCCCCATAAATTACATCTGGCAAAGTGTAACTTACAACTGAGTGGGGAAAATAAACCTTTTGAAATAGACTTCTGTACAATAGTAGTTTCAGCTCCTCTTAAATGAACCCTCATTGGTTCACAGCACACAAAATTACATTGGGTGATCTCATAAAATAACAGCTTCTCAAAGGGTATTACCAATGCAAATGCTCTGTCTTGACAGTCTAGAGGGCTGTTTAAAGTAAACAGGAAAACAAGGGTAAGCAGCTGCTTGTTTTGACTGTTAAAGAAACAAATCGCTGGACCAAATTTGAGGGCTCTGGCAGCTTGTTCAATAACCCCATCAGATTTCTTTTCCAAAACATGGCACTGTGCAGAATCTGGGGACAAAAAGCACAGATAACGTTGCTCATCTTTCCCTTCAGTGCAAGGGAAATGTAAAGTATGCTAATGTTGTGTTGGACAAGGTCTTTGTGTATTCTGAGGAGAAGTTTAGTTTGCCCACACTGGAAAGCAGCCTCTTGTAATGCACCTCCTTTTCAGGAACTGAAAAAATCCATTGGAAACCAATGGCTCCCAGAAGGTGATGTGGGGGTTTCTCTGCATTAGGCCTACAGCAAGGTCCTGTGAGCAGTGCTTTAAGTGGTGGGGACGTGACTTCTGGAGAAAACATCCAAAATCAGGTAGAGTTAGGGCACTGATAGCTCCTAACTCCAGGGGCAATTTAAGTTACTGACATCTAGCGTATGTCTGTCTTTTCCCTTTTCTCCTCCAGGCTGGGGCACCTGAAGAAGGAGAGTGTCCAATGTTCAGCTGCCCTAGCTCGCAGCCCCAGATGGATGCCAGTTCACACTCTGCCAGGTGGTAACCCATAGGAAGAGAGGCACAAATCAACATGGCTAGTCCAGGTACCTCTGCTCTGGGAGCAGTCGGTAACCATTAGCATTGGAGCCAAGTACAGTCAAAGGCAGCAGCCAGTGTGCCGACAAGAGCCCTTTGACACAGAGCTGGCCCAGGGCTTGGAGACTATGTAAGCAGGGCTCCTGTGCTCTGCAGCAGTTGGGGGAATTGTTTGTAAAGGAGCTGGGTCCTAGTCCCAGTACAGTTATGAAGGAGGAACTGCAAGCAAGCTGCACACACACAGTGGAAGCACAAAGGAAGGAAGCAGTACCTGATGGATCAGTTAGCTGTTAGCTGCAGCCCACAAGCTGCTGGAGACTGAAATGTGGCAAGCTCAGATGGTCCACTTAGGATGCATTTTTTATGAAAATATGTAATCCTTTACACCTCATTGTATACAGAGCTTATGTACAGTACGTGCTCAATGACCTTTTGTCTGTCTTTGCATCAGCTTTTTTCAAGCCAGGTGTGTGAGAACTTGATTGTTCCTGTCTCCTGCTGCCAAATGATGAAGTTCTGGAAGTAGCACCTCCTGTGTATTCTCATTTAAAAAAAGAGATCGCTAGTAGGACGGTGTATCTCTCCTCTGACGGGCCTGTCTGTCCTGCCCCCTTTCTGTTCCTAGATTATTTTCCTTCCTTTTCTGCTCTTTCCTTTCCTCAGTGGTTCAGGACCAAAGAATCTCTACACAGGGAAAGAGAAATCTCTATAGTTAGTGCCTCCATTCCCATACAGAAGTGTGGCTGCACCATGTTGTAAGCTCAGAACCAAAGGTAACTGCCTCCTGAGTTTTCACAGTGCAGGGTGGTCATTCATGAGCTGATGTCAAAGTGAAGGGGAAAACAGGAAAAGACCTCCTGCCACATGACTGATTTTATTTTTTAAATAAAAGAACCAAGAACAGAAAGCAAATAATCTAGTTCTCACATGAGCCTTCTGACCACATGCAACATATGAAGAACAGTATCTGTTCTTTTGTCAACTGTTTGGGCTAATACTAAGGTAAAAGAAAGAATTAAAAAGAGATACAAACATGATCAAAAGCAGCCAGCTGTTCAGAATTCAAATGAACATCCTGTTTCTTCTACACCAGATCAGAAAGGATCCAAGCAAGCGATTGCTTACTGAAGCTGGCCCTGCTGTCCAGTTCCCCTGTAGGCTCTTGGAGAGGAGGGTTGGTTTACAAAACCTAGCTCCAAGAGCAAAATTTAACAGATCTATTAGGAAAGGGTAAGGTGTGGGGTTTTGGGGGGGTTGTGCTGTTTTTTTTTTTTTTTAAACAGCTAAGCTTCCCCTGTCAGGTCTGAAAACCCACACTCATTGGTAGGTGGGAGCAGGACTGGGATGCTACCTAGGGACACTAGTTTTCTTCAGTATTTCCAGAACACAAAGGAGCAATCTCTTAAAGCAAGCCTGTACTGTGGCAGCATTTGTGCAGAGGACAGTTCCAGCTTCACCAACTAACCTTCTCAAGGTGCCCACCAGGAGGGAAGCTAGGCATCACAAGTGGTGCAACCCAAGGCATTTTCACCTCCTTTTTCTGAGAGGCAGAAACGCAACCAGACAGAGGGGTTGGGTGGCTTGTTGGTGTTCACAAAAGTCCTGCAGAGCTAGAGAGCCAGTGAGAGGGCTGTGGTCCTGCCTAGCCAACAGCAGGAAGCCTGCTATGACCTAGGGGCTGCCCCTTCTGCCTCTCGCAGCAGGGAACTGGCACTGTCCCCACAGCTCTGTGCATCACCTTCTGTGTGCGGTGCAATAGGCGGTGTCTGGTAGCACCAGGCAGAGCTGTCAGAGAATGGTCCCAGCTTTCCTGGCATCCCAAAGTGTCAGCACCTGTCTCTGACCAGCTCTGCAGGAGTGTGATAACCTGAACTCGAGTCCAGCTGGGCTGCCTGCAGGCTTGGATCACTCATGGAAGCAGGACTGGCCTTCCACCTGTAAAAAACTTGAAGCAGGAATTCAACAGGGAACAGACCCCAAAACAATCCCTCGTTGTGCTGCTAAAACACACTGTCCCTTTTCCAGCTCTCTTGTCAGCACTGTGCCAACTTCAGCCCATTTGGCTGCAGGGCAGCTTCTGTGGTCAGAGGAAGGCAGAGATTACACATGAGCCCTGAGGTTCTGCTAGTTCTTTCCCAAGTCCTTGGACTCATCGCATGAGTCAGTCCTCACTGAGAGACACACATGCATGAATGACGCATGATATTAGATAGAAAAGCCAGGGAAGCCAAAGAGCTACCAAGCATCATCTAAGCTGTTGTACTGAAGGTCATGGACTCTGGATGCAGAGAAAGGAACAGATGGGGAGTACTGCAAGGAAGTTCTAGTCCCTCCAAGTATTGGGCTGGGTTCTTCCCCCTCTCTGGGTGCAGCTGTGCACAGATGTGAGCTACAAAGGAGAACTTAAGACAACAGATGGGAAGATTTCAACAACTCCCCTCATCCCTCTCTTCACCCCCAGCTTCTTCTCTGAAAAGCTCAAAACCGTCAAGTGCTCCGCTGAAATGGTGGTTTGCTGATGGGCACAATGAAAACATTTAGGGTTAGACATACAAAACCATATCTCCCTTCCCAATCCCGCTCTGTTCCCAAAGTCTCATGCACAAAGAAACACAGAGATCTCTGTGCTACCATCACGTTGCTTGTAGCAGCTCCCACTGTTGGCCAGATACATCTGCTTGGCAAGGGTTGGTTACCACTCTCCCAGTCTGGTTTTCCAGGCAGAGACCGCTGGCAAAGTGTTGAATGAAACTGCCTTTCATCTTCCACTTCTGTGAGAAGACAGGGAAGAAACATGCTTTTACTTCCATTACACCAGGGAACTATGCCTCTGAGCATAAATCTCAGGTAAACCCCAGCAACTGAGGAGACTGAAAATCCAGGCATGAGCAGCATCTCCAAAGCACTGGGTTCCTGTTATAACAATACCCAGAGTTTGAGTTTAGCTGAATTATACGGCTAGATATTCGGAAGCATCTAGAAGGCAAACAACACAAAAATGAGCAAGTAGTGGCATTTTCAAAACCATATTATATACAAATTTTCCTTGCCATTCTTTGGCCTGCATCTCTAGGCATCCAGATGTTTGTCAAAACCTGAAACCCTTCTATGGTTTCTTTCCAATCCATAGAAAGCAAAGCACTGAAAGCTTTCCTAGTGTGGAAAGCAATCCATCCACAGAAAGCAAAAATCACACTTCTCACTGCTTGACTAGATTGCATCCCTCCCTCTTCCACGCTTCCTCATCTCTCCTCTCATCAAATTCAAGATTTTTATCAGCACTACACTGAAAGCTCTTCATAGCTCTGCACTCTTCTCAGCTAGCTCTTCTTCATAATCTTACCTGCCCTGCCAACATTTTGGCATCTAATTGTCTGTTTGACAGCTTCTCAGTACAGACAGCAGTGCTGTCCTCTGCGTCTGCTCCCCTCAGAGCATACTCACAAGGTTTCACACGCAACCCCTTCCTGAAGGTCCACTTTGTTTGTTCTGCTTTCCAGGAAACAAAACATATGTCCTAACCTTGAACTGCAAATTCTGCTGGGAAAGGGCGGTACATTCCTTCCCTGCTAGAAAGAACTAGGACCATCATGGCTGATAGTAAAGAGAAAAAAAGTAGAAATGAGACTGTTGGCTAGGGATCCCTCTCACCAAGTGAGGCTGCACCATTACCCTCCAGCAGGGCTAAGATCAGCAGGTTATTGGATTGAGTGTTCCAGGCTCCTAGGACATTCTCATCACAAGAATTAGAATATGGGTATGGAGCCAGTAAACAGTTTAGGAATATTATGAGGATGTTTTGTCTAATCCATAAGCCTCATGAAGAAGAAAACGGCTTGACAGCACTGAGGGACCTCAAGGCTGCTGCAGAAATGATATGCAAATGGAATAAAAAAAATCCTGCAATATCCAGACAATGTCAAAACCTACTAACATTTTAATTCTTGGATAACACAGCAAACAAACAGATTGCCACATGCTGTGTGGTTTAAAACATCCAGATATGTTCACATATTGCTGGCATTTCTCCTCCAAATCTGTGTTCTGGTTATGATTCCTTGCAGGGCAGGGCAGTGGCAAAGCCCAGGGTAATCTGTTGCTCCTGTATCACACATTCCTTCAAAACTAAATACCAGAGGGAAGATCACTTTGCCAGCAGTGCTAGCCCTGACTGACAGGATATCACTAAAAGAGAGCTGTTTGTGCCACAGGAATAAGCTGGTTTTAATAGGCAAGGGAGCACAGGAATGTACTTTTGTTGGAGAGGAAGATATAATGCAGTCTGTCCACTGCAATGCCCTCACCAGCTGCTGCAACCCTATGCCTACAAAGGTGCCAGAACCATCTGGCTTTCATCTGGCAGAAGTCTCCCTACAAACATCTGACAAAGAGTTAATATCATAAAGCAACAGCTGTAATGACGGAGTGGAAAGCAGCAGGTCTTCCCCCCTGGAAAGCAGCACGCTGTGCCTAGCTGCTGTAGCCTTTGCACAACGGTCTCCCCACCACTGTTTCCCCGGGGTCTCAGACACCTCAGTGAAGAGCCTCTTGACCTTCTCCAAAGCACATCTACTGTACATCGGGAAACTCCTTGTCCTCCACCCTCCCCTTGTTTCTCTGCAGTTGTCCCTCCTTTGCCCTCCTCTGTGTACGTGGTACAGAACGCCCATCAACTATCTGTCCCACACACCCCTTGGCTCACCAGAAGACCCTGTTATATAGAACTATGCTGTTATGAAATTTGAGATGGAGGACAAGTGCAATTGCCAAGAGACATTGGTTTTCTTCTTCCTTCCTAGCTGTTCAGGAGATGACTAGGAGGCTCACTTGTTATTCCTCCAGATGAGAGACCCACTGTCACGTCATCTCTCCATGCTGAGCAGGTACCCACTATGATGTCTACAGGGAGAGTTTACAGCAACAGACACCAGCAAACAGCAGGACACCAGCAAACACTCACCAGAACACATTTTCTGCTGCTAACAAATTACACTGAATCAATTAGCTTCTCAGGGAATCACACTACAGGAAAGCACAGCATTTCAAGTCACCCTGGATCTCTATGTTCAAAAGAAAATAGGACAGGAATGGGGAAGAGAGAGGTAAAATGGTGAAAAGATGACAGTTAAATATAAGGCTCATCTGAGCAGCAGGGAGGTGCCATGCATTGTTATAGTGTAGAGACATTAAAAGCCAAAGCAGCACTCCTCATGGAAGTAGTATTTTCAGAATGATGGATTCCACCCTTTCTGGTCAGAAGCTGTGCTTTGTTGCCTGCTGTGAGATACCTGAATGACTCACCTGACTTCACTGAACCTTTCACAAGACTCCCCTGCCTTACTACCAGAGCACAAGATTACCAAGGACAGACTAACACCTAGTCTTGCAGGGACACACACAATTTCACACCCTTGAGGGGGGTGAGCATTAGGAATGGGTGGTAACAGGAGACAGGATGCTCATCTCCCACCATCAGCCACTTAAGAGCTAAGCAACTTAAGTCTAAACTAGTCCCCTTAGGGAGGGGTCCAAGGTACAAACACCTTCTGGGAGGGCCCAGTTTTCTTGACAGACCACAATGGGAGCCCAGACAGCTATCTTTTAAATGACAGTGATGATGCTCATCTTAAGAAAAAACAAACAGAGCAGACATCTCCTGCATACGCAGCAAAGCATTACAGGGAGTCGAATCCTCTCCTACACCCAGACATTATGACTGGCCTGTACTTGGAAGGAAAGCTTATGGAAGGCAGAAGCATTGCACAACCTGAAAAATTTTGGCTTGAAAATCTTCCTTGGACTCTCTTTCTTCTGCAGATGGAAATAATATAGTTTACTAGTCACAGCAGTTTTGGAGTGGCGATGGAAAAATAAGAATCCATATTTTCCTTGAGATATTGTGTCATGATCCTCTTCCTCAGGGTTGACAAATAATTTCCCCTTTCCTTTCTAAAGCTCCATCTTTATCATCTGTAATTGTAAAGCAAATAAGGTAGCTGGATAGAAGCACTCCATGTGCAATTACTATGACAAAAGCCAGAAATAGCCAGTCGTCAGCTGAAAGTGTTTACATTAGTATAATTTTTTAGTATAATTTTTCAGGGTAATGAAGAGTTTCATTTTAACTCCCAGGAACCAGTGTAGGGTTTCTCTCAAGATCCTACCAGCAGCCTTGTAACCCTGAAAATACAGTGGAGTTGGCCAAGCTCAGGAAATACAGCTGAGAAGACCAGATTTTGTTGATTAGGACTGGAACGCTTTGGACAGAAATGTAAGGAGTGCTGATAACTGGCATAGCCAAGGATGTTGCAAGTTGTAATTGAATGTATTATTTGCAGAGACATTGTCAACCTGAAGCTGGTGTTCAAGATGATGAACACTAAGTTTTAAATATACCAGCAGATTATGATGCAAAAGCTCACACCATCATCCAGCAAGAACTGTCTCCCTTTGAGCACTTAAATTTGTAAAACTAAAAATCAGAACTAAGAGAAATTCTTGTCTCGTAGAAATTGCTTTCAAGCTGTGGCATACTGCCAGTACTACTCTACCTGCTTATTATCATGAAGACGCTGAGTCAGGTGCTTCCAAAACAAGCAGGTTTTCACTCCATCTTTTTTCTGATAGTCTATATAAAGTTGCTTTTCTCTGCACTTCAAGTAATATGACACACTGAGAAGCAAGGTGGGAAAAACATTTCCCAATCATGTCCAAAAGCACACAAGACTTCAAATACTGTCTACCTCATAAGAAAACTTTGTGTCCTCATTTTCAGACTGGGGCCACACTCCCTCATCACATTTTAATAAAATATGACTGTTTAATGGGATTTCTCAGCATGCTTCTAGTTCTGTTGGGAAATAATGTGCCAATGTTTCTCATTTTCATTCTCTTGTTTTAGTGTCTGACTCTCACTTTGCCTTCTATCTGTCCTCACTATAATACAAATTAAAATGCCACTCCCACCATCAGCTGGAGCCAAAACCAAAGCTAGAGGCAATAATTTACTGTGCATTCAACTAAAAAATGTTCTCCAAATAACATTATGGATAACATCCATCTGGTTTGAAATCTAGCTCCAATTATGCAGAATAGCTCTTGGCTGGTCTGCTGCTAGCCGTGCCAGCTGTTGCTGTTGAATGATCAATGGGATCATGGTGCCAAATAGAGCTTGATCCTGGTTCCTTTTAACCCAAGGGCGAATGGTCTGATAGAACCAAAAATCATCTAAATTTTGAGCATTGTCTCATATCCTCTTACTTGAAAGCTCTAGACTTATTTTGATATAATACTCTAGACACAGCTTATAATACTATAAAGCCTCTGCTACAGTGTTATATTTAAGTTACATGTCTGTTGTTAGCATTCAAAAATAACAACAAAATTATCTGCCCCATGGACAGACTTAATGCACAAAAGCTGTGTAGTATAGGTACAGATTCAGTAAGTCCAAAAGCAAATTTAAGAGCTTTATGGTGCTGTTGTAAGGATCTAACCAATCTCTTTTGGCAACACTAAAAGCCAATGCCATTACATGCTCCATATTTAGTTAGAAATCTTACTTTTGCATCACTCATCCATAGACATGAAGTCCAGATCCAGAAAAGTCCAAGTATCTTCTACCATAGACCTCTAACAACAGTGACACCAAAGATGTTCAAAGCTTTCATCTTGCCATCATCTCTTCTTATGATATTCTATGTCTGGTGCGTCTGGCCCAGGCTCACCTCTTTCCACTCAGTCTACTCACTTGTAGCTCTCACTTGCCACCTCCACCTTTCTGAGGTAGCTCCGCTTCCCTTCCTCCACTCCCACTCAACTCCTTTGAGTGTTAGAGAAGGCCACTTGAACTGAGGAGTGGCCATATCGATGTGTAGTTTGAAAACACTTCTCCCTGAGTACTCATATTTCAGGCTGTGAATACCCATGAGGAGACAGGCAAGCTGTAGGGCAGTAGGGGATTTTGTTGCCTCTAGATTTGCTCTTTCATTTTGCACTTTAAAGATCAGACACAGCAGTGGATAACTACTTGAAACTCAGCCTTCCACATATCAGCAGCTAGGCTTGGGAGACATCTGAAGCAGGGGATTCTGCAAGCTGCCAACCTAGGAAGAAAAAGATTCCTCTCTGTCTTGGCTCTCTGTTTCCAGAAAAGCACCATGTCAGTCCAGACATATGCTCTCAGATGACCCCCATAAAAGTTGTTAGCTTCACTTTCCACCCTAGGACCTGGCACAGAAAGAGTTTATTCCCAAAATAAGCAGAAAGCATTGCATTAGATGCAGATGGTCCCTCTAGAAATGGAGGAGAGAGAATGGGATAGTTTGCAAAGATGACTGACTTTGAGCTTATTAAAATCCAAAGTCAGTATTAACAATTACTCTTGTGTTTATGGGTGGAACGTAACGACATTGCCCAAGAACATAACAAACTTAAGCACTGCAAGCAGAACTGGCTTTTATAAGTAGAAATCTGAAAAGGGAGTTTTGGATTTAAAGAGAAACCCTAGCATTTCAGAGCATTTCAACTGAAACTAGGTTAAAAATTCAAATGCACTTCTCCCAGCTCATACCCACCTCATCTGTTCAGCTGCAAGGTGGTTTGGAACAGCAGCTGTGATTCAAATCAGTTTCTAATTATTTGAAATGCTTAAACAAAATCCTTGCTTACAGTTAGTTTGCAAAATCATCTGCTAGGTTAAGTCCTTGATTTAAATGCAGTTTGTTCACATAAGGTAATGGAAAACAACAGCTCACATCCTTAATTGTGTACATCTCTTTAAAATGAGCCTGTATATAATCAACACACCAGGGCTCAATAAATCCTGTTACAGCAGCAGAATAAGCCTGCTTGTGCTAGTGTGGATTAATCTCTCTTCTGGCTAATGGGGCTTGCACTCCACCCCGCCTTCAGGGGACCCTTGTCTTTCCCATAACAAGGGAGGCGGGGAAAGACAGATGATTTTGGCAGCTGCTAGAGTGCTCTCTGCTGCCAGGGAGGAAAATGCTGCAAGGCACCTAAAGGGAAGCAAAGTGACCTAATTACACAGCAAGGGGGTGAGTGATTACCAACAAGAAAAAGGAGCAAGCAAGCACAGTCCACCTGGGATATCGTTGCAAGGCTAATCTGAACTCAAGAGTTTTGCAGTGTATTTATGGTGACAACTCTTCAAGACATTTCTGCTTTAACCAGCCTTCCAGAGGAAAGTCTACACAGGCTTTCCATAAATGGACAGAACTGGGTTTCGGCACTTTCTTTGAGGAAGAACTAAATTCAGAGATTCATTTAGCATTATAAAGTAGTGACAAAAGACAATACTGATGAAGACTGGTAGCAAGCTGAGCATCTCCTACCTCTGGGCCACCAAAACAATAAATGTGTTATAAAACACAGAGCCAGCATAGCCTTATATGACCGAAAATACATTCTCTCTCAGTGTAGATGGAAAAACAGGATCAAAGCATGAAACAAGCCAATCCACTGTTTGCCAGTGCTGTGTTATCACCTGTTGTGTTTTGCCCAGTCGTGATAAAAAGGCACCCTGGCAATCACAGAGGCCATCTCTTACCTTATGCTGTAAGGCAAAATAACTTATGTGTCCTGACAGACCAGAGATACACATCTTGGAACCAGCGTGAGAATAACCACGCTGTGTTTTGTTTGGAACATTGCTGCTGTGTATTTTTCCTCAGAGAGCAGTTTGGGTGGAACATACGGTGCTTTATGTCAGTTGGTATTTCTCAAGTAAGTTGCATGCACTTAGTTTTACAGGTCTGTTCACAAGTCCAAAGACGGCACAATGAACACAGTTCTCTCGCTTTTAAATAAGTAAACAAATGATAGCACACACCACCCTTTCCTTGTGTATCTCAAATGCTTGGGTATCTCAAAATGCTGCTTATCTGCCCCTCTCAGATGCCGTGCTCCATCCACGCACCAATCCAGCTGAACATAAATGTATGGAAGAAGCGAGGTTGGGATGATACTGAACTGGAGCTAACTATGCTGCTGAGGGTCCAGGCAGAGTGGACACCCACACACTACTGTGCTTTGTGCTCCTTGCTTTGGTCACAGACAATGTCATACATCCAAGCTTATGAAAGACACCAGAGAGGGAGATGCAGAAGACGGAAGAGACATTTATACACTTTTATAGTATTAGGTTTGCCTCCACAGGCTGTATTAATTCAGGAATGTACATCACTGGTATGTGGCAATGGAATGGTTAAAAACAGTGCAGTTACCTACCTGTCTGCCGTCTTTTTGATTGCAGGCTTCCAGTGTGATTTGAGAGCCAGTAGAGAAGGAGGTAATGGAAAGACACTTTTCTTGCTGTCTAATTAAAGGGTCATTGAATACCCACTCCTTTGACATAAGAAAAAGAAAGGTTCTCTTAGGATCATAACAATGATCAGATGAGGGATAAAGGGCTTTTTCTATCAGATATTTCAAAAACTTCTATCTTTGTTCAACTCTTACCAAAGGTTCCCTGGGAAGACTGTGGCAGTAGTCTTATCTGATCAGAAGTTTATGGTCAAGTTTGGTGTGTGATGACTATTTCAAAGCCTGCAGCTGGCTCCCCTGAATATCTGAGCTGTCTGAGTAACTTTGAATCCTACACAACTCCCTGCTCTGCAGCTCTACAGAGTTAGGCCTATGCAGCAGGGAGGAGCCTGACCCTGATTTACACGATATGCAACTCCTTCTGCATATTTTACATAGCAGACATGTTCTGCAAAAGGTATCTGGGACCTATAAACTGTCAAGTGAGGCACAACATATGCAAGTGTATCCATGGACTAACACGTATCACCAGCACATATGAAGCACAAGCCACTTCATTTTCCCTCCTCTCACTACATGGATAATCAATCCAATCAACTATTATTATTATTATACTTTCCCCAAGGAAGAAATACAAAATGCACTAAGTTTCAGAGATTTCCAACAGTAATGATATGGAACAGTGAGTCAGATTAAACGTCACATTGAACACTGGCTGCAGACTGGTTTCCAACAGTTAACAGATGTGAATATGTATTTTCTGGCACAAAATATCCTACTGTGTCCCTTAACTTTCTCAAGCTGCTTCCCTGCTGCTTTCAGACACCAAAAGAGGCTGGGTGCAGATCCTCAGCTTATACAAGCCAACACAGCTTCACTGCAGTTAGGAGAGCTGCACCAAATCATTCCAGCTGAGGTCCAGACTATTTAAACTATTTGGGCTTTATACTGAAATGCATTTGTAAAACAGCACAATTCAAGCCATCTGCAGCTACAGCTGAACTGGAAGACCAAGGAATGTTTCTGAACCTAGGAATACCTCTTATCTACACATCAGGATACTAGCCAAGCACACCCCATGACCAGATCTCGTGTCTTGGATGATGAAACAAAGTACAGCCAAGCAATGGTCTGAGTGGGTCACTTGCCTGCTGCACAGACTAGTCACAGCCTTGAGCGTTCAAGCGCTACCTGTGGCCTTTGAGTGGTGAAAAAGTTCCTAATCTATGCCTGACTTCTGGGTCTGTTGAGCCAACATAGCTGTAAGGGATGGACATAGCTTCTTTTTCTGCTTACTAATAAAATCATTAACAGGGCCAAATTCTTCCTTCATTCACCTGTGTACAAACCCATCAAGGTCAGAGATACCTTTTCATTCACCAGTCCTGGAAATGGCAGAAGCAGGAGCGAAACACCAAACTGAAGCCTGCCTTACCTGAGTGACAGGTGGATTGTTCACTGTTCCTTTACATATTCCCATGCCAGCCAACGTATTCCCTGTAGTATCCTGTGCCCAAGACTCCAGGCAACTTCCTCCTTGTTTAATTATTCCTGGAATCAGCTCCTTTTCAGGAACCCTTGAAGTAAAACGACAGCCGCATGGCATTTCATACACAGAAATGTCCAAAGCAACTACACATTTAGAAGGGAATAACTGGCCCTTACTGAAACACAGTCCCCTTTATTTGACAGAAAATGAACAATATGCTAGCTATCCACTGCAAATACCTGTAGGAGGCAAAAATCAATTAAGAACTTGGTCAGAGGGCTGGTGCTTTAGGTGCACCCCAAGCAGCTTAGTGCGACGTCTCTTCTGAGAGAAGCCATTACCAGTAAAAAGCCAGATCCACGGTGATTTTTCCAGCTTCTGCCTCCCCCTTTTCCAAAGCTCTCCCACAGTGTTCGCACATATTCACTGTCTCATTGGTAGAAATACAGGAAAAATCTGTCAAGGCCAAACTACAGCTGGATGTTCTAGCCTTGAGCCATGTTAGCTACAGACTTTGCTTAACTGAGACGTAAAGATGCATTGCCAGGTGTGTTAGCTAGCAAGTACTAACAACACAGCTCTGCCCAGGCTACCTCCCAGTACAGCAATGCCACAACACTACTGCACCCTAACCTGGGCCAGAGGAAATCACAGGCACAGTTGGTATTCACTGGGGCTTTCTCTGAACCACCCCAAACCTCTGCATTGAGGCTGTCTTGGCTCAGCTACTTCCAGGCAGATCATCCAACAGGCAGAGAGCAAGTCTTAACTGGGAAGGATGTAGTTCTCTGGCACTTCTCTACACCCCACAGCTTTGAAAACATCACTGTTGCACATTTCTGAGGGATAGCTACATAGGGCAAAGCAGAGGGCTCCCACAGGCAGAAGCAATAAACCTTTTGCAGAGCTGTTGTGATGATACAAGTCAGGAAATCACAGGAGGTTTCTCACAAAAAAAGAAGAAAAGAGGAAAATCTTTTCCAAGCATAAGTCTTTTTTGCTCACTGCTGCCACGATGCAGCTTCATTTTGTTACCCGCCTCCCAGATCCTTCAGAGGTTTCTACAAGTGGAGAACTGACTCACTTGAGCTCAGGGTAGACGTTCTCCAGATACCACTGGAAGGATTTACAGTTCAATTTGCGCCGCTGCTCCACTCGATCTGCAACACTAGAAACACAGGCAGGTTGTTGAAGATAATGTAGTGAACAGGAAGGAGTGGAATAATGAAGACAGGCCAGGCCCCCTTACTCATTCTCCCACCTAGTTGATGCTGGGCTCAGAGCACCAGTAGTGACCAGAGGTGACAAGACTTTTCCCCCTTACTCATTCTCCCACCTAGTTGATGCTGGGCTCAGAGCACTAGTAGTGACCAGAGGTGACAAGGAGAGAGGCAAGTAGCAGGAAAGAGAAAACAAAGGCTTAAACACTTTCGGGGAGCAATTCTTGCACTTTCTTTGCCTCAGAATGGGGGCAGGGCCCAGGTCCTGCAGTGTTAGATAATATATCACAGTAAAACTACTGTAAGACAATGAAAGTGTTTCTGCCTCTGAGTGGCCCTGTAGAGGTAAACTTATACAACCATCAAGTCCTGAAAAGCCCTAGAAAGTGTTTTGCTCAGGTGTATACCAATGGTTAACCTGTGTGTGCTAGAGGTTAGGTAACATGGGGGCAGCTCTAGGCTCAGGTTGGGTTTCAGACCTAAAGAACATAATTATTTGTTCTAAAGCAATTTTGGGAAAGGAGAGGAGTATACTAGGAAATCAACTCAACATCTCAGTAGCTGTCTGCTGCAGCAGTCCTCCCCCTGCTGACTTGCTTGGCTTTTGCTGGCTGAAGAAGACCTTCCCTCAAGCAATCCTACTGAGCAGTGACACTAGAGACTCTCCTCTTCAAGCTACATCATTATATTTTTTTGTTGGGTAGGATTTCCAACCATGCTCCTTGCCATCCTCTGCCCATAGAAGCCACTGTACTGTCCATAGCTCAGAACAACGTATGTAGATCCTGTATTCACATCAAAATGTAGGGAAGAAGGGTCCATTTTAGGTCCATAATGTCAGAGGCATTTGAGTTCTAAAATCTAGATTTAATGTAGGTTCACAGGGCTGTTATACTATAGGTGAAGAAATTGCCCGAAATCAAATCCTACAGCTCTGCTCTAGCCCTTACTCAGCAAAGCTGCCAGTAAAGCCATTAGGAAACCTGTGTGAACAACAACTGCAGGCTTTGGCCCTAAAACACATTAGCAATATATCTATGTCCAATAGGCAATACTCCTGTTTCCTTCACAAGCATCGGGTCTACTTGCTATTTGGCCCCAGCTCAGACGCCGCAGCCAGCTCAAAGACAGATAATTAGATAGGCAAAGCTATTTGCATAAATATAAGTAATGCATCATAATAAAGTACGACGTACAGCGATGTACAACAAAAAAAGGGGGGGGGGGTGTCAGACCAAACCTGCTTGTTATTGAATAAGCAGAAGATGCATCATTACCAAGTGCATGTAGCTACACATTTGAGAGACAATCAGTCCTTCAGCTGAGGCAAGAATAGTCACTTGTTCACAGGCAGATACAGCCCACAGATGTACACCACTCCTGGAATTTTTTAGATTTATTTAGGACTCATAGGGGTTTGTTAGCACAGGTCTCCCCTCACACTAGGTTTTTGTGTCCATCTCTGATTTCTAGGTCACAAAGAACCCTTAAGCCCATAACTGTGAGTGTCATGTGGCCTGAAGATGGCTTTAGCAAAGGCTGTAACGAGCACAATTCCACACAGGTGCAAGCTACCCCATGCCAGCTAGCTGTGCCTGCCCCAGATTCTGCATCCACACAGGAACTTTGGATCATGCTCTAGTAACTGTACAGCTTGCACTTCTAGAGCAGCTGCATGCTGCTTTAGAAATTATTCCTATCTATCAATTTTAAAAGTCTAGCCTTTTAATTTCATTACAGATCTCTTCAGCCTTCTGCTAACAAATAATTTACACAGGGTTACTGGAGAAAAAAAGAAAGTGAATTAGAAGCAAACCTTGTTAACCAGACACTTGAGCTGCAACCCCTCTGGCAAGCCAGCTATTTGGAGCATCTCTATTTCCATTTCCCACACAGCCTCAGAGAAGATCCAAAACCCCTTGCTAGCAAGGGGCTTTCCAGAGCCCTCCTGTCGAGGTCTGGGGGCATCTTACCTCCCAAATGACTTGCCAATGGCAGATGGCCGGGCCTCATAGTAGTACTGCTTGTATTCATCCATCCAAACTTCTGCCGTGCGCTTGGTGTTCCTGCATGGCGATGAGAAAATGCTTTCCTAAGTGCTGCTGGAAAACCTCACCTCCTAATGAGCAGGCACAGGGTGGGGAGACCCAAGGCCTGTCTGCCAGGAGGGAGTGGAGGACAGTCACAAACATAAAACATAGGAACTACCCCACACCTACTTGATATAAGTCAGTGCATTGCCCTCAGGGAAGTCATAGGGATGGCGCTTCCTGAACACATGCCCCACTCGACTGCAGGGAACAATCTCCAAGCTGCCACCGCACATCCACACCCGGAAAGAGAGCTCTGGAAGAGACCACAAGAGTCATACAGCTGCAGCCAGACTGGCAGCATTTCAAAGAGCAATTTCGGCAGTGTGTCTGAAATCCTTGCCCCTCTGCTCTAGATGTATTGTCTGTAACAGCAAAACCAGGAATGATGCCATAGTGAGAGCAAAAAAACTGTCCTGTCTCTTTTAAAACAGAAGCAACCTTAGTGGCTCAGAGATTTCCTAGCCTTCGCCATTCTGTTCCTATCTGTGGTCCCCTAGGAATTATCAGTGAGACACCTTTCACTTCAACCAGGTCCTTGCGGTTGCTCTCAGGCCTTCAGGATAGCACTCGGCCACAGACCCATCTAAGTTTGGACTCCTATAACTATCAGCCCTGCACATGGATGGTAGAAAAAAAGAGAATTTGACATGTAAAGCACATCATGTAAGGCAGAAAAGGAGTTTAGGAGACAAGGAGACAGAAGCGAATAAGATAAGGGCATAGGAAGTGAGCTGATGTCTAGAGCAGAGTCCTCTGTCCTCTCCCTTGTACCTCCACGTTATCCACACTACAATCTTGTTGCTCTTGTTCTGCTTAGCTCTGTTAATTAAAAAAAAAAACGTTGAGGACTGGGTTACAGTTTGCCACCAGTTGCCTCTGCTGCTGAGAGCAGAAACCAGTCTAACAGTGTGACTATAAAAATATGGAGAGAACCCCACTACTTGAAGAAATCCAGCTGGTCCTGAACCTAAATTCAACACTTTGTTAAAGGATTAGAAGAACATGAAGCTTTGATGTACAAGCACTTATTTGTATCACAGAAGATATGTGACCTCACGCAAGCTTACAGGGCTATCCTCACAAATTTAATCACTACCACACAGGAGGGTTTTTCCACTTGCATTTCATGTGGTGGCAAGGAGAGAAGAAGGAAGAAGAAAAATGAAAATTAGCTGGGTAGCTGGGTCCTTACCAAAAAAGGCATCAGATTGTGTAGACTGATTACTTCAAAAACTTTACTCAGCTGGGATCTCCTTCCAGTAATGCCTGAATTATGGGACTCTGATGTTTAGAAATTAAAAAGAAATTATGTATCCAGATGTAATGGCTGTTTCAAAGCATGTTAACCCACTAACAGCTTCTCAACCTTTATCTGTCTCCACAGCTTTTCTCTCTCGCTCTTGGAAAAGGTTGTTTAAACAGTGTGGGTTTGGGAGGGAAGATGGTGTATTTAATCTAGCTTCTAAGTAAAAAATATTTTACTAGACTCTATTTTGTGGCACTTCTTATTACCTCTTTCCTCTCCCTGACTCCCTCCTAGAGCTTATTATTTTCAGTCACTTCAACAGAGTTCCAGCTTTGAAGAGAGGAAGGGCTCTAAAAACAATAAAAAAGGCCAAGACATAAGTTTCTGTCTGGCAGTGTGTCCATCTGGCGTTTGCTTCCCTGGAATGAGGGAATGAAAACAAAACTCTCGATCTAGCATGTTTAACTTAAAGCGATCTCCATTTCCCAAGGAAGGGTTCCTCATGTCACATTGGTATCTTAGGCACACAGACAGACGGCACATTCAGTTTTGTAAATAATGGAACTGTTTAAAGAAGGGGTGAAAGAATGCACATTTTGGGCAAAGATGAGAAAATGGAGATCAAACAGAACTTATTAACATTTTTCATCGATCTTCTTACGGAAAGCATAGGCAAACTTTTTGCTGAATGTTTTCCAGGACATGATCTAGTCCATTTGTGTTTGAAATGACTAAACCACTGTGGCTTTTCCCCATCACAGTTCAAAAAGAAAGGAGTTTATCAGCCTACACCCAGCTGGAAGGATGTTTAGGCACCTGGTAATTGCTACCTGATCACTCCCAGGTACCTGCTATGTGTGTAGAGTTTGTCTGGTTCTGTGCCCTTCCCATACATTCCCTTATCCTGCTTTCTCACAAGAAAAGTTTCAAATAAGTAGTTTTCATGGGCAGAGAAGTGCCCATTTTAGCCCCACCCAAATTAGTCAGAGCCAGTCTCCTACCTCATCTGCAAAGAATGACCTTATTGAGTTCCTTTCCACTCAACACTGTTAACTGTGGTAAAAGCAGTGTTTCAGTATATCACGAATATTTTTTCTTGATCATAAAATCTGATTTTCATAGGTGGAAGAGACCCACCGGATCATCGAGTCCAACCATTCCTATCAAACACTAAACCATGCCCCTTAACACCTCGTACACCCATACCTTAAACACCTCCAGGGAAGGTGAATCAACCACTTCCCTGGGCAGCATGGTCCAGTGCCCAATGACCCTGTCTGTGAAAATTTTTTTCCTAATGTCCAGCCTAAATCTCCCCATGGAAGCGCTTGAGGCCATTCCCTCTCATCCTGTCTCCTGTCACTTGGGAGAAGAGGCCAGCACCCGTCTCTCCACAACCTCCCCTCAGGTAGTTATAGAGAGCAATGAGGTCCCCTCTCAGCCTCCTCTTCTCCAGGCTAAACAACCCCAGCTCTCTCAGCCGTTCCTCATAAGGCCTGTTCTCCAGCCCCTTCACCAGCTTTGTTGCCCTACTCTGGATTCGCTCCAGAGCCTCAACATCCTTCTTGTGGTGAGAGGCCCAGAACTGAAGGTGGGGTCTCACCAGTGCCGAGTACAGAGGGAGAATAACCTCCCTGGACCTGCTGGTCACACCGTTTCTGATACAAGCCAAGATGCCGTTGGCCTTCTTGGCCATCTGGACACACCGCTGGCTCATATTCAGTCAGCTGTCAACCAACACACACAGGTCCTTCTCCTCCTGGCAGCTTTCTAGACAGACTTCTCCTAGTCTGTAGCACTGCACAGGGTTGTTTTGTCCCAAGTGCAGGACCCGGCATTTGGCCGTGTTAAACCTCATGCCATTGGACTCTGCCCAGCGGTCCAGCCTGTTCAGATCCCTTTGCAGAGCCTCCTGACCCTCCAGCAGATCCACACTTCCACCCAGCTTAGTGTCGTCTGCAAACTTGCTAAGGGTGCACTCGATGCCTTCATCCAGGTCATTGATAAATATATTGAACAGGGCTGGACCCAGCACTGAGCCCTGGGGAAAGCCACTTGGAACTGGCCTCCAGCTGGATTTAACACCATTTACGACCACTCTCTGGGCCTGGCCATCCAACCAGTTTTCCACCCAGGAGAGTGTGCGCCTGTCCAGGCCAGAGGCTGACAGTTTCCGTGGCAGAATGCTGTGAGAAACTGTGTCAAAGGCTTTACTGAGGTCCAGGAACACCACATCCACAGCCTTTCCCTCGTCCAGCAGGCAAGTCACTTTGTCACAGAAAGCGATCAGGTTAGATTGGCAAGACCTGCCTTTTGGGAACCCGTGCTGACTGGGCCTGATCACCCAGTTCTCTTGCGTGTGCTTCATGATAGCACTCAAGATCACCTGTTCCATGACTTTCCTTGGCACTGAGTCAGACTGACAGGCCTGTAGTTCCCTGGATCCTCCCTGTGACCCTTCTTGTAGATGGGCATCACATCAGCCAGCCTCCAGTCCAGTGGAACTTCCTCAGTTCCTCCGGGACTGTTGGAAGATGATGGAAAGGGGTTTGGCCAGCACATCCACCAGCTCCTTCAATACCCTCGGGTGAATCCCATCCGGCCCAGAGACTTGTGGGTGTCTAGTTGGGCAAGCAAGGCTCTGACCACCTTCTCTTGGATCATAGGAGCCTCATTTTGCTCCTCTGCCTCCGGGGTTTGTACAGAAAGGGAACAACTTTCTTTACAATTAAAGACTGAGGCAAAGAAGGCATTAAGTACCTCAGCCTTTTCCTCATCTCCTGTCACAGTTGTTCCTTCTGCGTTCAACAGGGACTGTATGGACTCCCTAGTCCTCCTTTTATTACTTATATATTTATAGAAAGATTTTTTTGTTATCTTTCACAGACTTTGCCAATCTGATTTCTAGTTGAGTCTTTGCCCTTCTGATTTTTTATCTACACCATCTCACTTCCCTCCTGTAGTCCATCCAAGAGGCCTGTCTCCTCTTCCAAAGCCCATAAACATTCCTCTTCTTCTTGATAGCAGTCAAGATCTCTCTGTTCAACCAAGCTGGGTTTTTCCCCTGCTGGCTTATTTATCCGGAACACGGGGATGGCTTTCTCCTGAGCCGCTAGGATCTCCTTTTTGAAGAGCTCCCAGCCCTCATGCTCTCTCTTGCCCTTAAGCACTGCCTCCCATGAGACTTTGCCAACCAGCCTTCTGAAGAATCCAAAGTCTGCCCTCTGGAAATTTAATGCTACTGTCCTGCTAACCACCCTCTTCACTTTGCCTAGAACAGAAAACCCTATCATCTCATGATCACTTAGTCCTAGGCATCCTCCTACTGCCACATCCCCCACAAGGCCTTCTCTGTTCACAAAGAGCAGGTCCAGGAGGGCACCTTCCCTTGTCGGTTCATTCACCAGCTGTGCAAGGAAGTTGTCTTCCAGGCATTCCAGGAGCCTCCTAGACTGCTTCCTTTGTGCTCTATTGTACTTCCAGCAGATATCAGCAAGATTGAAGTCTCCCACAAGAACAAGAGGCACTGATCTAGAGATTAACCCCAGCTGTTTATAGAAGAGCTCGTCAGCTGCTTCTCCTTGGCTGGGTGGCCTGTAAGAGACTCCCATCACAAAATCTACCTTCTTATGGGCTCCTCTGCTTTTAACTCACAGGCACTCATCACCACAATCCATCTCAATGGTGTCCAAGTCCTCCCTTACAAAGAGGGCCACTCCGCCTCCTCTCCTTCCCTTCCTATCCCTCCTGAAGTGTTTGTACCCCACTATAGCTGCACTCCAGTTATATGAGTCATCCCACCACGTTTCCATGATGGCAACAACATCATAGGCTCCTTGCCCTACGACAGCTTCCAGCTCTTCCTTCTCATTACCCATGCTGTAAGTAAATGCACTTCAGCTGAGCTGCCGAGCCTTCAGCCCTCTTAGAGGGAACAGAGTTCATTCCCAATTTTCTGGTAACTGGAGTAGCTAGCGCCAGAGTGTCTTCTGTTTACTAAATCATCATTACCAGCTTGGACTACTATCAGAGGATAGTAGTCTGTCTCATGGACCAGGGAAGGAAGTTTTCTAGCTACCTCCTTTCACTGATGCCCCCAGTAAGCAGCAGACCTCTCTGTGGAGCAGGTCCCGTCTGCAAATGGGTCCCTCCATTCCTTTTAGGAGGGAGTCCCCTACAACAATCACGCTCCTCTTCTTCTTAATGGAGGATGTTTTTCTCTTTTTGTGAGGATGGTGTGGCCTGGGGCAAGATTTCAATTAAGTACAGAAACCCATGGTTTTTTAGACTGTAAATTAACCATTGTGAATACTACTTCAAGGAAAACCAACACTTTTTGCTGACAAATTCAGGTTGCAACAGTGACAGGCTCGATACAGAAGCCACTGGCTGATTTGTTGCCTCGTATGTTGAAGAGCTAAACAAAAATTAGCTTTAAAAAAAGAGAAGTAGTTTGTTGTGGTTTTACAGTAGCTTTCCACTGCCACCATTGCATGGCCATGAGGCACAGGGTCAGGCCTCATTCCTCTAAAGTGAAGTATGGAGGTGCAGGATAAGAGACGAGTGGTGGGAGACAACAAATTTACAGGGAAATCACATAACAAAGTAATGCTAGCAAGCCATGTGCACGTGGCCCAGTCACTACCAGGCTTTACAAGAGCAATTTGAGGGAGAATGAAACAATTATGCACATAGATCAGCTCTAAGTGCAAGAAGGTCTGTGGGTGTGCAGGTAATTTACTGCCACTTATGGCAGAGTGTCCTGCTTAGCATCAAGCTACTGATATACACACCAGACAACACTGGGCTCCCAGTTGGGCAGAAGCAGAAAACCAAAAGCTTAAAGAAGTATTCTTTCTTCATTTTTGGGGTTTACAGTTGCAGGTCAGAGGCTGGTAGGTTGGACAAGTGGCTGGCTCCACAGCTGGAGCAGGACTGGCAATAGCAAGGGGCTAAGTTTGGCTGTGCAGAACAGTCAGAGGGACAAAGGACAGGGGATCTTCATGCCTGGGTAAAGGCTGCCTGTTACTTGTACTTAGCTGATGTTACTAGCACTGCTGAGATCCCATTGCAAGGCCTATTCAGTATCTCTTTTTAGTATCATGAATATTGTAAAACTGAAGCAAGACCTTGGAAAACAGAGTATGAGCCCTCATTAGTAGGTATTTAATTTTAAAAAGTGGTACCTTGATATTCTGTTATCAGCCAAAAATATAATTTCCTTGTTTCAGGGAGCATTTCAGAAAGAGACAACTGTCCCAGCTGTGTTCAGAGAAACAAAAGCCTCTTCCCAACTGTTTTTTTCTTTCTAATTGGTCCTTGATGTGCTAGAAAACACCATATATGTTCTTTAAAGGGATTGATTTACAAATCTTTGACATTTACGGAAACTGCAGAATCAGAATATTTTTGGCAGCATTAGCCACAGAAAAGTTTATTTAAGTTGACTGCAAAACAGAGTAAGGCTTTTATCTCTCCAGCTCCACCTGCACCATATCTAAATGAACGCCCCAAATACTTGAGGTCTCTGTGAACCTCTTTTGAATACTCTTCTCCCTTCACATGACAACGTAGAGAGAGACGCCAGGAATATCTGTGCTACCAGTAAGTGCAAGGAGATGTGTTTAAACACCATCCCCTATTATGATAAAAGCACTTGAGTAGACAGACTACCCTGTGCACCTGAGTTCCTCAGATGATCGTGATACCCAAGTTTGCTTCTAAATGTTTGCATTCTGAATCTATTTGTACCCAAATTCCACTTATAAAGAGGCTTGTTTTATTAGGAAAAACGTCCTTCTGAGCTGTCAGTCTGGAAGAGCAACTCAGACTTATCTGGGAAATAGCAACAGGTATAAAAGAATGTAGGAGTGACAGTCTACTTCAGAGCTGTGGCAACACGGACTGTCACATGAAGGATGAGAGAGATATTTTCCATATCCAGGAAACAATTTATATATCAGGAGGTTCCTTCTCACTAGTACTGTGGAAGCATCTGTCTAATAGTGCCTGTAAGAGAGTGACAGCTGTGATCTCAAAAGACATCCATTTACTTTGCACAAATCTGACAGCAATTCAATTCTGATCATCATGGGGATTACCTGACTATGTTCATAGCCTTATATCAGCATGTAGATCAGATTCCTCAAACAAAGAGTTCTCGTAGGCAATGAAGATTGCAAAGTGATTATCTGTTACTGCATCATTCCCCTGAAACACCTAAACTTACCAAAATTTTCTCCGCCCCAGATGTCCATTTGAGTATCATATTTTCCCAGGTGGTTAAACCAGGACTTGTTGATCACAAAGATGCCTCCTGCTATGACAGGGGTTCTGGAAAACACAACCCCACAAACAAATCAAAAATAATCATATGTATATATAGCACCACTACCTTCATTTTAGAAGGGAGACAACTTGTCCAGGCCTGACAAGTTGTATTGAAAGAGCAAAATAGAAGATCTGGGACATGAACCTGTAGCAGGCTTCTGAGATCCCCCTCATTACATCATCCTCCCACCTTTGTTAGATGGTCCAGCTAGCATAAACATGACTAATGTTGTATCTTTTGCATTTATATAAATACAAACAACAACGAAGGAATGACACTGTCTGATGACTGTGTTCACCAACTAGATGTGTGAGAGACTTTGCTGCATGTACTGCTCTGCTGTTAGTAAGCGGATTGCTTCTCGAGTACAAAACAGGCTCACAAATCACACAGAGCAAGAACTGAACAATACTTCCGTGTTACAAACAGGAAGCTGCCTGCCTATACCAACAAGCGCTCTAACTTTTTGTACCAGGTTTTGTCACATTCTATATTCCTCAGAGCCAGCACACAGCAGTGAGTCTGGCAATAACTGTTCCAGATAACAGTTTCATTTTGTCCATGGACACACATCCTTAGGAGGGGAGGATAATTCTGTGCCCAAATTACTAAGCAAGATTCAACTCCCAGGTCTTCCTTACACTTCCTAGGTGACTGTTTAGCTCCTTAATTCCTCACCTGAAATTAAAAAAAACCCAACGGGATTTCTGAGGCATTGAGAGTGTTAAGTGAGACTACAAAAACAAACATAGAGGTGGCTTCTAGAGGTGCCAATGCCTACGAGCCTATAATAGCATATAATTGCTATTCTTACAATATTCAACGAGTAATAGTCTCAGAATTAGGGTACAAACCTCAATGCATTCAAGGAAATAACATGAGTTTGTCATCAAGCGAATACTGTGCCATTTTGCCCTCAGCAAGGCAGTCCCTGTGTACTCCTTGCCATTCAGGCGAAAGCTTAATAAAGGTATTTGGAGAACTGTACACAGTCCATCGGAGACAGCTACCTTATAGATTGAGTTGGGTCTGTCCTGGACATCTTCTGCTCTATAGGAATCTGCTCCCACTTAAAGTGAAGGCTCCAGTCAAACCCTGAGAAGGAAAAAAACCCAAGTCAAATAAGTTTCATTGTTATTTTTCTACTTTTTTTCAGTGATACGACTCCACCTTTACATCACAGGCTATTCCCGCTTTCTTTTCCAGATGTCCCTCATGGTCTACTCAATATAGCAAGAGTCTATCCTAATGTAGCTAAGAAGTCACCAGCTTCTGTCTTGCATTCCTCATCCCTTAGCATTACAGACTCCTGCTCAGTTCCACTCCATATCTTCAGGATATTGTTGCCAGCATGAGATGGAATTGCTTTTTTGGCCAGTCTGTCTTACACTTCCCTGCCTGCCAAAGTTATAAGGCTTTAATCAAAGGACTTTGTGGTATTTGAAGTACTCTGGGAACAAAGTCCTGAAGATCATTGCAACCATCACCTCTTTCAAGATTACTGTTTGTTTACAGTTGACCTGTGGTGGATAGTTCAGCACAGCACAGTCACCAACTTTGTGCCATTGTTAGGGTAGCCACAGAACAAATGGCAAGCAGCTCACCAGTGAACCCCAAACACAGAAGAGGGAAAAGAGCACCAGGCTCCGTGGGTGACCACAGGGAGAACTGCAAAGGAGTTCAGCTGACAGGAGTAAGGTGAAAAAAATTTTTAGAAGATGCCATGAGATACCCTGGCAGGTAGGAGCAGCAGCTGGAAGTGCCTGTCAGACTCCAGTGTACATGTAGCATAGAGTGGACATGGGCGTATGTTTAATCAGTTAAGTGAGTCCTGAAATTGAAGAACATTGTGACAGTGATGCCAGCTCAAGAGGAAAACACTATTTGGGTTTTGGTTTAACTGTGCAAAAGATCTGAATTTGCAAGTTGCAGGAAAATGATGATAGATAGGAAAGATCATCACACTATTTTACTGGAAAGTTGAAGAGAACATAATTTTTCATGCACTGTCCCTCAGGCATGACTTATATAAGCCATTCATTATACTCACCTCCCCTCAGATCTGCTGATGCTGCCAGGTAGGCAAAATTATCCAGGCTGATGACATCAATAATAGGACTCACAACTCGGGTATAATCCTGAGGGAGAGAGAGAAAGGCAAAAGAAAAGGACTCGGGCTTTTACTGAGATCGGAAGACAGAAAGCTGGACATATAAATCTTTGCCTGGCTTCTCCAATACTGTTCTGGTAGCTGAGCAAGCCATCCGTGGCCATTAATTCAAACATAGAGATGATGGGTATTAGCAAACCACACATGGAAAGGCAGAACGGAGCCTAGGACCTTAACATGCAGAACGGCTGCTAAGAAACAGCTCTTTATTTCCTGCTCAAGTCACAGGACATGAATCACTGTCCCAAATGTTTTCGTTTCAATATTCACTGACAGCATACCTTTTGCTCAGCCGTCCTTGAATTAACTCATTATCAACAGTGTAGAAATGATCAATCTACAAACAAGGCATCTTTTTAACAAGATGATAAATCAAGACCCCACACTTATGAATCACAGTGAAAACAAAACCCCCATAATATTGTAATATTTAGATATTTGTGATACTTTAAGTGGTATAGAAATTTACAGTTTTCCTTTGCAATCCTTTTACTAAGTGAAAGTTCACATTATAACAATTTTCCAACATCATGTGACAGGGCATTAAAGACAGTCTTGTGCCAGCTGAAATACATGATAAAACTGACAGAGCTGGCAGTGCCAGAAACAGCAGCTTGTTATCGGACAATTGCCAAGCTTTGTGCCTTTCCTATCAAACTTCCATTCTGTGCCATGCCACAAGTTGTCCTGTTGTGGCCCAGTTGGCCGGGATGGCACATCCTAGGTGAAAGGAAATCACCCACGCATATTCCCCAGGGTGCTGCGATGGCCGCACGGCCTCAGCAACCCCAGCACCCATCTGGCAGCCTGGTGCTCCAGCCACTGCTCCAACCAGCCAGCACTAGGTCTGAGTAGGTGTTGGGAACTGAAGTAATCTTAAATTGGACTGTTTGAATCCTGTGCTTTGGTTAGCGTTAGTAACTGACTTACTCAGCATGAGTGGCTGGATTGTTGAGCTTTACATGACTGATATATTGTGACATAATGACACTGTATAAGTAATATTAATGAAGATTATATGCTTATCAATATGAAATTGGAGTGACCATTACAATCAAAACAAACGGAACCATAATTCTTGGAGATGATGGAAGAGACCATTCTACTTAGAGTCAGCAGAAGACAGATGGGATCCAGGTGCAGATAAAAATAGGATTGTGAAACTGCATAGAAGCATCTGCACCAAAACCTAATCATCAAAGAGGACAAGGTGTTAAACAATTTGATTGCACAAAAGACACACGTTTGCCATGTGAACAGGTGATGTAATAGACTGTGAGGCTTTACAAAGCATAAGAAAATTACTGGGGGAGCCCTTCTTTGGAAGCACACAGCTTGACCTGTAATAAACCAGCTCTGTGACAGAACTTAGGAGTTTAAACTTCCCTTTAACAGCAAGGTAAGTTTGAAATCTGAACCAGGATGCACATCAGAAATACAGGAAGTGGGTCTGAAACAGACTGACTTGAAATCTGCTCAGTAAATAATACTGGAGTTGGCACTTGAGATTCTGCAACTTGTATTCTTCCCTAATGGAACTAGCAAGGCCCTTTCTGCTTAGGGACCCTGAGATGGAGGATTCACAGTGGAATAAAAAGCAGAAGCTTTTAAGTCATCAATCCTGAAGTTTCACCTTCTTCCACTCCTTTGTATTGAGCCAAGCAGACATGAATATAAGGCAGCATTAGAGCTTCCACTTCTCCTGGGGCCCATTTCTCCATGGGATCCTTTCTTTCAGAGGGGATCAATCCCAACCACTTGCAGGTACAGCTCTGACTCCTCTCATCAGCTCTGCCCAGTCTGCTCTTACAGCAGAGCTCTCTCCGGCCCTACAGTGTAGACAGCTGCTAATATTCCAGTCTTTTCTTCACTCTTGCAGCCTCATGTCTATCCTTTCCCACATGAACCAGCAAAGGGACATCCCTGCACTCACAAGCACCCCTCTGTGCTAGGAAGCCATCTGCACGCAGGTGGTGTGTGTTGGCAGCTTGGCAGAAGCATTAATGGGAAGAAAATTTTGGCAGTGACAAGGCAGAGGGGAGGGTCCATCAGCAAGAAGGGCAAAGGCAACCATGGGAAAGTTGCCCCATGTGTGCTGCTGAAGCAGCTATCCTATGTACATGCGGACAGGACTGGGAAGCACAGCATCTGCAGGAGACATGACGTACAAGTTAGTGGTTCAAGCATTCACCACTGCATCCCATCACTGAACACCTCTTGCCCTGGCACATTAGCAGAAGCATGCAGAAGCCCACCAGGGAAGTCTTGACCATCTAGCTCAGGCTGTAATTTCCTCTGTGACAGCATGCTTGAGGAGTATCTGTGAATGCTCTGTCTTCACAGGCACTGCTGATGGCATGCGACGGCAAAGGATCCACCAGCACAAGACCAGTCAGCCCCATCCATTCCAGAGGGGGAGATTGTGCTCACCTCTTTCACTCTCTGAAGCATTGGCTGCAGCCACTCACTGTTGACTTCACAGTGACTGTCCAAGAAGGTAAGGACGTCAGCGGTAGCCACTTCAGCTCCTCGAACCCGAGAGCGAATCAGCCCTACAATGAGGAGGGGACAGCAGAGGAGCTTGAAGGTTAGGAAGAGAAACAGCTGAGCCTCCTTCAGAAATAAAATACTTCCTGTGGCCTTTACAGGGGAAGAGCAGGTGGTTCCCCTGCATCACACCTCCATCAGGAGAACAGCTTTAGTAGCACATCCACTAACGGACACACTGCCAGCTGGGCCCTCCCAGCACACAAAGAATGACCTCATCCATCACTTTGTCCATGCTACTGAGCTTGCACCTGGTTCTTGCCTTTATGATGTCCCCTTTCCAGCCCTCCCCACAGTTACTTTGCTGCTGCCTGCTCAGTGTCTCTCCCATCAGAGCACCCAGCTGTGTCTCTCACTGCTTCGATGGGACCAAGCTCTACTCTCTGCTTGTTGCCTTTCTTACTACTCATCTGCTTTATTTCCATTTGTACTTTATTCTGCCCTGTGGTCAGAGATGTCAACCTGGCTCTTAGATGTCTCCATACTTTCTTACAGACCATCCTATTACCTGGCATGCCCTTTGTGAACTGAGCAGAGACTTCCATCTCCCCTTTCAGATCCTTGCTCCAGGCCTGCTGTGTACTGACAGGTTTAGAGATAAGCCAGCCCATGTGAGTCAAACTGAGGAGCAGCTGGGAAAGTCAGCATTACCATTTATGCACGTAGGAGATATATAAGAAATAACTTTCCTTAATTGTATCTATTTATGATAGATAGATGATTGTTTTCCCCTTTCTCACATCTCCTAGATGGCTTGTTATCTTGCAGTCTGAGTTTAAAAGGACAACACTTACATCTGCATCTATATTCATAAAGATCTTAAACTGCAGTCCTTGTTCTAGCCAGGGCCTCTGGACACCATTTCTCATTATTTATAGGAATAAATGAGAGCTCTGAAGCCTGAAAGTTGATAAACAATGTTCTCCCTCTGCAGAACCTCCCAACTAGGACACCAAACTCTTATACTGAAAAAATCAAACTGTAATCTTAACTAACAACACACAAGCAACTGGCAAGCAAACAAGGCCATGTGGGAAAATCTGCAAAATCTTTGTACCTACAAATTTTCCACACTCACCTTCTCGCCTGGTGTTTCGTAGACACTTGACCTTCTGGATCTTGGTAAGGAGCTGGCAGTCCTCAGCTTAAGGAAGGCAAAGAAACATTTAACATACATGCATTAATTACTTGGCTTCAGAAGAGAGCTCCAATTAACTGTTCTCCTGCTTCTCCATGGGAGGGGAAATTCTGGTTTTACTTAACATATTAATCAGCCTGATGGTCTTCATCCTGTTGTCTAAAGGGTACCTAAAAGAGCACTGCTTGCATGCTCTCCTCCTTGGACAACCAACCCTGTTTTCCTGATGCTTTGAGTAGGAGGTCTTTGCCCTCCTGCACTCAGCATTTCACAAGAACAACAGGGCATGCGCTGGTAACATTGCACCAAGCACTGACGAAATGGAGGGACCGCAAGGAGCCAGGACTGTAAATCACCAAAGGGCCAAGTAAAAGAAAGTCCTGTCATACAAAGAGATCTCACCTGCTCTCTTTGCCTTCAGCAGCTCATCTGGGTATTTCCCACCATTCATTCTCAGGTTAGTTTCTTCTTGGTTTTATTTAATAAAGGCCACAGGGGTGTGACCTGCTTCCTTGGAGACACCATTACATTAACACATGGATGCCTAACTGAGGGCTTTGCTGGCAGATTGCCAGAAGCTTGTACCATCTCTCATTTACTTTGTCCAGGAAAGATGACAGGAACAGCTACTGGCTCCAGCCTATCTGTACCAATGAGCATTGGGTCTTTAATTCTCTGTTATCCTCTGTCTATTCCTGCCCTAGCAGAAGCTACAGGAATGATTTCTAACTTTCTGTTTTCTCTTGCTCCACCAAGTTCACTCCAGTTTCCATGTTTATTTCACATTCCTTCTCATGTCTCACACCTCCGTTTTCCCACTATCATCCTCCCACAGACTGAGCACTCTGGGGACAAGGCAAATGCCATTAGCCAAAATGCATCTCTTGGCATTTCCTGCAGGAGCATTTCCTTCCTCAAAGACACAGGCCATCTGAAATAGTGCTCGTGTGGCCACTTTGGCAGCTGCTGCATCATCCAAGTGAAGTGGCAGGTGCTCTTAATTATAAAGTACCAAGATTTTGCTGGACATCTGCTACAAGGGAAGGCAGTACTCTCATCTTGGCCAAGTCACAGCTTCAGGTGTAACAATCCTTATTAAGTCGTCCACTTTTCGAGAATGAAGCACATCATTCTGACTGTAACTACTTGCCAGAGCTGAAAGACTCTTAGTATCTTCGGAGAAACCAAGGCAGATATTAAATCAAAGCATCAGATGTGTGCTAAAGTGCCCCCGTGCAGTTGCCTCAGGCAAGTAGCTGCATCCACAAATATCCAGCTGCCAGTGGGAAAAAAGGAGAGCTGTCATAGGATGAGGCCTTTTGAAAATCTTGCCATTTACCTCAGAGCCTAAATGGGAGTTTCTGGCTGAGCCCTGTGCAGCTCAGGTCCCAGAGATTCACTAGTGTTGATCTGGTACGCTTTGGCCATTGAGAACTGAATTTCTAGATGCCAAATATGGGATACTCAGAATACTTTGTTGGAGGCACTCATGAACACCCAACTGCCACAGCCAGGAATAGTTCAGTCCTTATCCAAATCACACACTAAGGCCATCAGAAAGTTAAATCCCTAATCTAAGCAACCACCTTTAAAATTTTTTTAGTCAAAGCTGCGTTAAGTATTTAGCTGCAAAATCAAAAGAGCAATACTTCCTTACCTCAGCAGGACAAGGTGGACATTCCCAGCTATCTGTAAATTGTTCTGAAGGAGTAATTATCAATTATTTTAAGTGGCACACAACTACATTGTCCTTGAATCTAGCATAAAACATGGCAGAAGCAAGAAGTCTTCTGTCCCCACCACCTCACCACGACTACACAACAGTCAGGAGCAAGAGCAACTGTACAGATGGAAAGAGTCCATAGCCTCCTATCTGCAGGTCTGATGGGACTCATGCAAGAGACATTCCATCCCTGTGCCAAGCAGCAGAAGAAGATATGGTGCTGAGCAAAGTATTAACCCTTCCACAGCCTCCTACAGTGCCACCTGGAATCCCAAACACATGGAGGCAGGCAGATAGTCTCACCCCAGTCTGCATGCAGGACCCCAGGGAACAATCTTCTGTTGCATCCTCTTGCTCTCTCTTGGTTTGTAATTACCCACTCTGCTCACATGTACCCTTGCTACGTACAAATCTGTGATAAACAGCTCACAAAATGGTTCCTAATGAAACTAGACAGAGATCTCTGGCAACTTAGCCAAAACTGCCAAGCTGACCGAAAGGGAAGGCCCAATGGGGAAAAAAAAAAAAAAATCAGACGTTCTGCCCACTTCCTATGCATGGACACAAACTAAACACAGAAAAATTTCCTCCCTTTTCCTTTTCTCTTGCAAGAGGGAATCTCTGTGAAGGACGGGACTGAACAGAGCAAACAAAAAAGAGAGAAAACAGAAGGGAAAAAAGAAGTGCAAGGGAAATAGGTCCACACTTACGATCTGAGCTGAAGTCATCTACCAAAATGATCTCCTGGATGAGGCTGGGAGGGGTGCGGTTCAGGACGCTGCAGGGACCCAGGGAGGAAAAAGACAATCTCTGTGAGTTGCCATAATGAGGACAAGGATAGGACTGATACAAATCTGTTACACTATGTGTTACAGTAGGAATACCAAACTCCAGCACTATGGAAGATGTAACTTTGCACTTGTACCAGGGTTCATTGGCAGGAGCAAAACTACAAGCAGGTATACCCCAGAGAGCTATGGCATCTCAACCAGACCTTATGGAGATCGACAGCCAGGAAGCTGATGTTGAGACTACCCTGAAAACAGCTAGCAAAAGATGCTGCAGCATGCTCTCTGCCTCTAAACAGAGAGATGAAGAGGAGAGCTCCACTGGCACGAGGCAGCCAGGAGGCTGTTCTTAGGTGCCAGGCTCTAGGCAAAGCTCATCATTGCCAGGGAGCAGAAAGAGAGCTGACAATCACTCCAGCAAGCAGCTCTGTCTCAACATCACGGATGAGGTCTGCTTGGACTTTCTGACCAATTCCTTCTTTAAGAGGAATGTAGTTTTCTTTGGCAATATTCTGGATTTGGCTTTTTACCTCTTTTGCTTGTTATACATCTTTCTGTCAAACCAGCCCTCACACTTGCTGAGAGCACCCCCATTTCCTTGGGCTGGACACGCTATACCCCATATTACCCTCAAGACTGCACTAGGTTTGCATCTGCAGGACACAGGGGGTTTCACACACAAGGAGGGGAGATAAAAGCTTCTGCCTACCTCAGAAGTACTGGTACCCCAGAGTCAGAGCAGTCTGATTCTGGACTAATTTGTCCCTCTCATTTAAGATACTTGAACTAATTTTCCATAACTGCTTCACGTCCCTCCTCTGTGATAAGTGATGAGGACAGCAATGCAGATTTTAGTATTAAAAAAAACCCAATTCTTTTTTGTTATAACAATGTCTCTTATTTCAGTGGCATCTGTTGTTCTGATTTTGATACATTTTGCAGAAAGATTGGTGGCTTTTCTTTAGTTTCTTTTTGTTTGTTTGTTTGTTTTATACAAGAAACAGACCACAAGAGTAATCCCATACTCCCAGGAAAGGAGCCATAGAGCAATAAATTACCATCTTGCTACATAGCATCACTGACGGCTTTGCATACAGAGCCAAAGTTTCCTCAGTTTGGGAGACTTTTCTGCTGTCTTACATAGCATGATCCTGACTGCTCTGCTGCTCAGTATCACATCCCACTCTATTTATGCTACTTCATATGTCTCAGAGTATTTGTATTTTGAGCTCACATGTCCCTAGATGACTGAGCTTGCAATTTTCAAAGCTGAATCTCATTTGCTTCTCTTGGTTCATATCTCTCTGGATCCTCTTGCATGGTGGGGTGGGAGGTGGGGGATGTTCCTCTTTGCATTTGTAAATGCAGCTTCTCCAATTATAGCCATCATCTGCATATTCTACAGACAAGGCTGTCCTGTGCTGAAATTCTTGTCTGTGCAAACTCAATGGAAAACATAACCAATCCAGACAGGCTGCATCCTGCAGTAAAATGGCTGTAAAGTGCTGTTTTACACCTTCTCCCACTAGGCTGACTGTTAGCAATGCTCACATTTTCTCCACAGGTGTCAGGTCTTCCAACTCAACATAACTGAGAGGAAAAAAGAAAAGTAAACACTTTGTTGCTTCTTCCGCACCCGTCTGCTGATTCTCAGTAAGAAAACACTCCTTGAGGAGCTCACAGCTCATTGTTCAATGCCCAATTTTGCTCTCAGCTCTGCAATAATTTGCTGTGGATCCTTGGGAAAGGTACTTGATGTTTTTTGCACTTTGTCTTGCATGTCTTTTTAGCAAGGAACACAAAAATCCTACTTTTTCCCTTCAGTGAGGTGCAGAGATTGGTATAAAAATCAATTACTTTTAGGCACAAAATGTATTATTAGGATCCCAAGAGGCAATTTACAATTGCTTTTTACAGCAGAAACACAGCCTGCTCTCTAGTCTCATGGGTTCCCTACCTCCTTTGTCTTTTCTCACAGCTTGCTTCTTTCAGTATCGGTGTCCTTACTCTGTTGCATGACACATCAGCATTGCCAATGCTCTCACCTCTGCCGATTTGTCCATCCCTCATCAGCTTATGGATAATTTAATTTATTCCAGATGTTAGAAGAGTAGTATCTCTTTTTTTTCCCCCTTTGCTCTAAAATAATCTCCTCTTTTGCCATTACTTACATTGTCATTGTAATGAATTGTTATACCAAATACTCTAGCATCATACAACGGCATCCTTTAAATCAGAATTTATACAGGTTCTCTGCATAGCCACTAAACTAGATAGCTATTCAAGTCCACTGACTTAAAGCTTGACTGTTCACATTTATATTTGCACCAAAATCAAACAATACTTGCAATACTGACTGAAATCAGAAATAGAGAAAGAAAGGGACCAGTCAACAAGGTGACTGATTTTCCCCTCTATAAAAATGGTTACCTCAGCAGAAGTGATGGTACTGCTTAATGACTAATCAAGCATAGCCATCAATCATACAAAATGCCTTTTGAATGACAGTTATTTCTGAAAGAGAAAGAGATGTGAAACAAGTTACTGGTTGGAGAGTGACAGCTATGTCCTGCCCAGGAAAAGCTGTCATATAGGCAAGCGGCTCTTGATTGACACACATCTCCTGCAGGACTAAGGATGCCAGTAACAAGCCATTTGAACTGGCATGTTCACAGGTTCTGGTGGATATTCGATTTCCTAACTCTTTTCTTCACTCCCTTTCTTAGTCTCTTGCTGGATATTTTTAACCACTTGTCTTCCTCTATGCCAAAAATGAATCAATAAAGTTCATCTGAAGGACTGCTCTGCATTGGACAGCCAGAATTTGGGGCAGCATTACCTACTGATGCACCAGCCTAGTTCCCCTGGCAGCTCACAGGCTGAGCAGCAGGTCCACTTGCCTGCTGCCTTTACCTAGGGTAGAGGGGAAAAACCAGCAGTGGGCAGCCCACATTGCCTCTGGGAACTGGGAGGGACAAGTGAGAGGGTGCTAGAGGGAAAATGTTACTTGTCCTCACAGTCATTCATTCTTCTATTTCCCCCTCTCCCTCATACAAAGACATTTCTCCCACCATGAAGTGGTAACAACAGCTTCCACCTGGCAGCAGAGGTGCTGGGGCAGCAGCAGCCGGGAGAGCTTTGCAGCAGCCAAGCCGCCAGAGAAGTTTGCGTGAGTTCTTGTGCACACACATTCAGATGTGGTTACCAAGAATGGTCTACAGATCAGGATCTGGCCCCTACATAGAATCATAGAATAACCAGGTTGGAAGAGACTCACCGCATCATCGAGTCCAACCATTCCTATCAAACACTAAACCATGCCCCTTAACACCTCATACACCCATACCTTAAACACCTCCAGGGAAGGTGAATCAACCACCTCCCTGGACAGCCTGGTCCAGTGCCCAATGACCCTTTCTGTGAAAATTTTTTTCCTAATGTCCAGCCTAAATCTACCCTGGAAGAGCTTGTGGCCATTCCCTCTCGTCCTGTCCCTTGTCACTTGGGAGAAGAGGCCAGCTGCCTTCTCTCTACACCTCCCCTCAGGTAGTTATAGAGAGCAATGAGGTCTCCTCTCAGCCTCCTCTTCTCCAGGCTAAACAACCCCAGCTCTCTCAGCCGTTCCTCATAAGGCCTGTTCTCCAGCCCCTTCACCAGCTTTGTTCCTCTTCTCTGGACTCGCTCCAGAGCCTCAACATCCTTCTTGTGATGAGGGGCCCAAAACTGAACACAGTATTCAAGGAGTGGTCTCACCAGTGTCAAGTACAGAGGGAGAATAACCTCCCTGAACCTGCTGGTCACGCCATTTCTGATACAAGCCAGGATGCCACTGGCCTTCTTGGCCACCTGGGCACACTGTTGGCTCAAGTTCAATCAGGTCCTTCTCCTCCTGGCAGCTTTCTAGACAGACTTCTCCTAGTCTGTAGCACTGCACAGGGTTGTTTTGTCCCAAGTGCAGGACCCGGCATTTGGCCGTGTTAAACCTCATGCCATTGGACTCTGCCCAGCGGTCCAGCCTGTTCAGATCCCTTTGCAGAGACTCCCGACCCTCCAGCAGATCCACACTTCCACCCAGCTTAGTGTCGTCTGCAAACTTGCTAAGGGTGCACTCGATGCCTTCATCCAGGTCATTGATAAATATATTGAACAGGGCTGGACCCAGCACTGAGCCCTGGGGAAAGCCACTTGGAACTGGCCTCCAGCTGGATTTAACACCATTTACGACCACTCTCTGGGCCTGGCCATCCAACCAGTTTTCCACCCAGGAGAGTGTGCACCTGTCCAGGCCAGAGGCTGACAGTTTCCGTGGCAGAATGCTGTGAGAAACTGTGTCAAAGGCTTTACTGAGGTCCAGGAAGACCACATCGACAGCTTTCCCTCGTCCAGCAGCCGAGTCACTTTGTCACAGAAAGCGATCAGGTTAGTTTGGCAAGACCTGCCTCATGTGAACCCATGTACACAGAGGGAACAACTTTCGTTACGATTAAAGACTGAGGCAAAGAAGGCATTAAGTACCTCAGCCTTTTCCTCATTCCCTGTCACTGTTGTTCCTTCTGCATCCAACAGGGACTGTATGGTCTCCCTAGTCCTCCTTTTATTATTTATAGAAAGATTTTTTGTTATCTTTCACAGACTTTGCCAATCTGATTTCTAGTTGAGTCTTTGCCCTTCTGATGTTTTCTCTACACAATCTCATTTCCTTCCTGTAGTCCACCCAAGAGGCCTGTCCCTTCTTCCAGAGCCCATTAACATTCCTCTCCTTCTTGATAGCACTCAAGATCTCTCTGTTCAACCAAGCTGGTTTTTTCCCCTGCCGGCTTTTTTTCCGGAACATGGGAATGGCTTCCTCCTGAGCCGCTAGGATCTCCTTTCTGAAGACCTCCCAGCCCTCATGGGCTCCCTTGCCCTTAAGCACTGTCTCCCATGAGACTTTGCCAACCAGCCTTCTGAAGAGTCCACAGTCTGCCCTCTGGAAATTTAATGCTACTGTCCTGCTAACCACCCTCTTCACTTCGCCTAGAACAGAAAACCCTATCATCTCATGATCGCTTAGTTCTAGGCGTCCTCCTACTGCCACATCCCCCACAAGGCCTTCTCTGTTCACAAACAGCAGGTCCAGGAGGGCACCTTCCCTTGTTGGTTCATTCACCAGCTGTGCAAGGAAGTTGTCTTCCACGCACTCCAGGAACCTCCTAGACTGCTTCCTTTCTGCTCTATTGTACTTCCAGCAGATATCAGCAAGATTGAAGTCTCCCACAAGAACAAGAGGCATTGATCTAGAGATTAACCCCAGCTGTTTATAGAAGAGCTCGTCAGCTGTTTTTCCTTGGCTGGGTGGCCTGTAACAGACTCCCATCACAAAATCTACCTTCTTATGGGCTGCTCCGATTATAACCCACAGGCACACAATCTCCTCATTGCCACAATCCATTTCAACAGTGTCCAAGCCCTCCCTTATGCTTAGATAACCCTGAAACCATACTACAGGAGTTTCACCCACGAGTCATTTCTCAAAACCTTTTGGTACCAGCATTGCCACTTTTAACTTGCAGAGCTGTCAGAATAACACAATGAGATAGTGTTTGGCTCAGGGAAGCCCATTTAGGCTGCCTCTAGTTTTAATTTAAGATTAGTCCAGTCCCAGTACTCTTTTCATATATTTCTTTCTAGAATTTCCCAAAGTTGTAAGACTTTGTCCTCTGCAGACTCACAGCCAGATCATAAACCAAACAGAACAGAACAGTCTTGTTCCTTCTTACTTGACATCTCAAAGTGCTGCAAAAGTTGTAAGACTTTGGGAAAAGCTACCTAGGCTTACAAACACCCCAGGTACGAAAACTTCAACTGGTAGTACATATTCTACTCACTTCTAAAGACTGGGCTTCTGAAAAAGTTTTCAGGCATAGAAAATGTTGCTCTTCGTGCTGCACATTTCCATTAGCTGTCATCTTCCACCTCCACTTCCCTTATAGCATCCCCACAGTGTAATTCTGATAACTAAATTTGAGAAAAGGCCAATAATAACAGAGGAATCATATTCAACTTTCACCAGGTGCATCTCAAATGCTTACTTCTAATTATCTAAATAATCCTGCTCTACCTGCCTTAAGAAAGGTCTTATGGATACAGAAATAATGAAAGGTTGCAAGCCTGACTAGTAAGCAGCTAAGCCGGCAGTGCAATTTCATGCCTCCTGTTGCTTATAATATCACTGTGGTCCTCTGCAGACTCACAGCCAGATCATAAACCAAACAGAACAGAACAGTCTTGTTCCTTCTTACTTGACATCTCAAAGTGCTGCAAAGTAATTACATACTATTTGGTGCACTGACTGCGTATGCGAATTGAGTGACAATTACACTCACAGTAGTAACTCAGTCTGGCATATTCAGATGTGTTTTGCTGAAAGACAGGACTCTATGTTTACAGAAGAGGCCTTGAAGAGCACCATGAAACCTTCAACTCCCTCATGAAACCTTCAACTCCCTCTGTAACATCAGTATCAACCTGCAAGTGGGACTTAAGACCCATGCCTCTTCTAACAGTGCAGCCATAACCAGAGCCTTCACCTCTGTGTATGGTTCTCAAACCTCCCATGCCTCAAAGACCAGGCTACTAGCCAAAGCTTGGTTGTGTGGCACTGAAAATATTATAGAGCCCAATAAGAATCCAGCTTTGGGGATCCCTCATCAGACAGAGATCAGTCATGGACACTTCTGACATTTGATGCAATGCGTGTACTGGCGATAAACTATCTGGCAATGAAGACTCCAGCTAGAGGTCTGGGAAGCAATGCCATCCACCCCACCATTCACAGCAGAGCCCAGCCACACCCTCACTAGAGCACTCCTCCAGTGGTAGCAGGACTGCAGGGCATACAAGAAAGCTGGGACTTTTTACAAAGGCATGGGGTGATAGGACTAGGAGCAATGGCTATAAATTGGAGAGGAGAAGATTTAGACTAGATGTAAGGAGGAAATTCTTCACAACGAGGGTGGCGAGGCACTGGAGCAGGTTGCCCAGGGAAGCTGTGGCTGCCCCATCCCTGGAAGTGTTCAAGGGCAGTCTGGACAGGGCCTTAAGCAGCCTGGTCTGGTGGGAAATGCCCCTGCCCACAGCAGGGACGGTTGGAATTAGATGATCCTTAAGGTCCCTCCCAACTCAAACCATTCTATAATTCTATGAATTTGAAAAGATGAGTCACTAATTTTTCCAAAGTCTTTGTTGGGGAACCTGAGTTTCAGGAGACCATATCTGAGAGACATCTTGAGTGCTGTGTCCAGTTCTGGGTTTCTCAGGACAAGAAAAAGAGGGACATGCTGAAGCAGGTCCAGTGAGGGGCCACTAAGATAATTATGGGGCTGGACATCAGTTGTACGAGATGAGGTTGAAAGAGCTGGGATTGTTTAGCACTGAGAGAGAAGGCTCAGAAAGGCTGCCGAGTTTCCATCCCTGGAAATACTAAAATCTGACCAGCCATAGACCTGTCAGTTAACCTTGCTTTGAGTCAGCCTGGCCTGTTAATGCAGCACTCATCTGCTCATTAGTACACATCATATCCATAGAATCTGGATATAAATTTCTCTTTCTATGTGTTACTGATGGTCTGTATGTCATCTTCTCTTCATTTGAATTACCACAGCATCTGGCTATTTGATTGGCTGTCTTCAGATTTTCTTAAGGATGTTTAAGAAACCATGGTTTCTGAGCACCTAACCGTTTACTGTCTGACCTATGATGTAATTGGCAGAAATCTCCTCCTGTTGCCCTAGCAGCACCATGGCTTCAAACAAATTGGCTCATTTTCTGAACAGTGGCTCTGTAGAATTCATTTTATAGTTCAAATGAAAAGGAAATGATAGAGGTAAAGAGGCAAAATGTGCTAATGCTATATATACAGGTCTCTGGAAACACAGGAGCACCAAACCTGGCAGACAGAACCCCAGCCTTCTAGCCATGAAGTCAATTTGAAAAAGCCTGTTATTTATTCACACACACATTTCTCTAAGCCCACAGGATCTGACAGGCTAAGTGGTAATGATGAATAATGCATTCCTGTTAGTGATACCATCAGCTCAACCTTCCACCCAGACAAGTCAGTCTTTCCTCAGACTCCTGAGGCTGTTACCAGACCTGCTTGCAGGCTTCAGAAACACTTTGAGAAATGACTTGCTAAGTCAGAGAGGACAGAGGGCATTTTTTGTGCAAAACCTGAAAGGAAAAGTCTTATGGGTTCTCTGGGGGAAGGGGAAGGGGAAGGGGAAGGGGAAGGGGAAGGGGAAGGGGAAGGGGAAGGGGAAGGGGAAGGGGAAGGGGAAGGGGAAGGGGAAGGGGAAGGGGAAGGGGAAGGGGAAGGGGAAGGGGAAGGGGAAGGGGAAGGGGAAGGGGAAGGGGAAGGGGAAGGGGAAGGGGAAGGGGAAGGGGAAGGGGAAGGGGAAGGGGAAGGGGAAGGGGAAGGGGAAGGGGAAGGGGAAGGGGAAGGGGAAGGGGAAGGGGAAGGGGAAGGGTGGCTGGAACATTGGTTTGTGGTACAGTTAATTGCATGCTCCCATCTGCCTGGGGATGCTGGCAGGCCCTATGCCAGCTATTTACTTGGTTAGATTTGGCCAATGCTGATAGTCATATATAAGGAGACACTGGTACAAGAGTGTCCTGCAGGTTTAGTAGGGTCTGTGCACAAAGACCCTGGTGGGCCGTTAGGTCGACTAACTATTTACCCGCAAGTGACTCTGAGCACCTGCTATGATTGCAAGGGCTCGGTCTCTGCAAGACTTCCAAGTTCATCGCTTTCTGCTTGAAAGACTTGCGAGCTGTGCACCCTGCCCTCCCTGAGCCAGCCTCAGCCCCTGTCACTTGTGTCCTAGCAGGAGGCTGTCTCCTTATTCCCATTTATGGAACACAGTCCCTCCCAAGCCCCTTACCTCAGCTGAATCTAGCAACACACAGTGTCCCCTTTGGTCCTCCCTCACTCTTCCAAACCAAGCTCACACAGACTGTTCCCACGTGTGGATGCAGGCCCAGCAGCCCCTTTTCTGTTGCTAATGATATAGGGGCTACATAGTGGCTACCTGCATGTAGGCTCTGTCTTTGAAGATACACCCACGCTGTCAATCCAAGCCCCTGACCCATCCTAGTGGGCCAGCTTGAGGGCAGATCACAAGCTCTTGGGGACTGCAGCTTGCCTATTTGCTGGAAAATGCCTTAACCCTCCACCAGTGCCCTTCCAGGCACCATCATGTAGGCAGGGCCGCCACCACTTGCTGAACTCACCTTTTCACTGTGCGCAGCAGGGTGGAGCGCGCTTCATTGTGGAAGGTGATGACGAGGCTGGTAGCTGGCAAGTCTGCATCATAGCGTACAGAAGTGCACCTGCAACACAGAAAAGCAGAAACATTGTCTAGCAGCAGCCACTGCAGCAACATACCTAAAATTTCTAAAGTAAGAAGAGAATAACATGCTAAAAGCAGTTGAGCTGCAGCAAGACAGGCCTCAGAAGCCCCCACATCAGAGCGGGACAGCAGAGCTTAAGAAGTTTTGAGCCTGTAATAGTTAAACTTATGATGCTGCATGCTGAGGAGAACATATGGGTTTCATGGAGATCAGGAATTCAACACTGTGGACTCTAGTCCCTGGATTCACCTGTGATTCATGTAAAGTATTGCTTACTCATGCATGAGAATCACAGAATCACTAGGTTGGAAAAGACACACTGGATTATCGAGTCCAACCATTCTTATCAAACACTAAACTATGCCCCTCAGTGCCTCATCCACCCATCCTTTAAACACCTCAAGGGAAGGTGACTCAACCACGTCCCAGGGCAACCTGTTCCAGTGCCCAACGACCCTTTCTGTGCTCTTGTCCTGTCCCTGTCACTTGGGAGAAGAGGCCAGCTCCCTCCTCTCTACAACCTCCCTTCAGGTAGTTGTAGAGAGCAATAAGGTCTCCGCTCAGACTTCTCTTCTCTAGGCTAAACAATCTCAGCTCCCTCAGCCCCTTCACCAGCTTCATCACTCTTCTCTGGACACGCTCCAGAGCCTCAACATTCTTCTTGTGGCAAGGGGCCCAGAACCGAACACAGTATTCGAGGAGCGGGATGTGTACATGTTAAGGATGTGTGGAGCTGGTACATACAGGCATCACTACGTAAAGCGCTTCAAATTCTCTAGACAATGAGCTTTACAGAAAGGGAAAACACTATCCAGTACTGTGATCTGCATCAGGGAGTTGCTGAGGTTCAACACTAATTCATTAGCTGGCAAAGGAAAGCAATTCTACCCATCCTCTCACCTGACTTTGTAATGTTACGTGCATACATTCATTCTCTTACTCAGAACCAAGATTTAACTCAGCGTCACCTTGCACCAGGTCTGCTAATAACTTGTGGAGAACAACTCACAGATGTGAATTCTGGATCCAGTTCTGGCAGACACTAGGAATAGCAGATTTGGGCTGACCTGCACTTCCAGAGCATCCACTTTCTTAACTTCTAGACAGTGTCAAATAGCAGTCAGTCTGCACTAACTCCCTGGCCCATGAAGAGCTCACATCTGAAATTGTGGCCTAGTGTTTTTAACGACTCAAGGCCACATGTAGACTGAACCCATCCTGGCAGGGAATACAACTCACTTCTTATAGCTGCTACTTGTACTACCACATTTACTTACTATTCTTTTATGGCTGTTACTAAACCGCTACTATTTTTATCATCATATTCAATTCTAATGGTTTATGACTTTTTCATTTTGATATTTTATTAAGGGGGTAGCAGTTTCTTAGAGCGATTTTCAAACATATAAAGAAGCCTTGATAAAGACTGAAGTGGAAAACCTGAGACTAGACTGAAGACATACCACACTCATTATTGCTTCAAAATAACTCCATGATGTAATGCATATAGAATGTATTAAGGCATCAGGAAGTGGAAAATCAGAAGAGATTGGTGCATATGTTACTTAGAAAAGTCTTCTCAAGATCTCAGCATTATTACAGCAGAACCACGACAAGGATGAAGTTAGTGCTTGAAAGTTGGCCCTCTCTTGCTTTGGATCAAAAAAACAGCTACATGCTAGGTCAGAGCTTGTAGGATGTGGAGGCAAATATGCTCAAACTCTGCTTGAGTGCCTGAAGAAAAGTGACATGTTAGCTGCTTTTGAAGTGAGCAGTTTTTAGGCTAGAAAATGACAGCAGATTAACAGAAAATGGCAGTTCTGCATGACAGGGAGACTCACCAGTAACACAGAACATGGCATCGCTGCCTCTGAGTTACTAGGAAGTCAGTCCTGAGTACTGTGCTGGGGAATAGGAGTACAAGACTTTCATCTCACAGCCAAGGTCCCAACTGCTTGCATTCACAGAACACCCTGACAGCTGTCATTGCTGGCAGGCTCACAAAGCTCCATGTCTTCTGACATCCCTTTCACAGTTTCAGTCAAGTTAGATGCCTCGTTTTCCATTCTCAGCAGCAGTGAGGTGTTGCTTTACAACCCTAGGTAGAGTCTAGGTCCCAGCCCAGAGAGACAAGCATTTCATACATAGTTAGTTTACTTCTATTTTTAACGCAATGAAGCAGGGGGGTTTACACTAGACTATCACAATCAGACATTCAGGTTTCAAGGTACAACTTCCATCTTTTTGTACTCCAGAAAATATAAACTAATCACCTGAGCACTACACACAATTTAAGGATGAGTTTAGTCAGTAGAATAAATTCAGCCCTACCGAAATAAGGATAGAAAGATGAGCATTTGCAAGCCATTAAGTATTCACTGATTTCACTCATTAGTTTCATCACCACCCCAGCAGCATTCACCCAAACCACAATGCTCGGGTGGGAAAGAAGGAACCAAACCAACATCAGAGAGCCACGGCACAGCAGGTAAGGAGCACCAAAGTAAAGCAAGGCTGCAACAAGAGCATACCTTGCAGCCAGGACAGAGGGTCGTTCAGAGAAGCCATGAGTGTGAGGGGACTTGTGCAAAAAACAGCTGCCAGATTAGCAATTTGAGCTGCAGTGGAGGGCATTTGCTGAAACCCAAAAGAAAATGTATGGACCTGAGATACTGAAAAAGCAACAAACTGGGGCCAAATTAGTTATAGAATCATAGAATAACCAGGTTGGAAGAGACCCATCGGATCATCGAGTCCAACTATTCCTAGCAAACACTAAACCATGTCCCTTAACACCTCGTACACCTGTGCCTTAAACACCTCCAGGGAAAGTGAATCAACCACCTCCCTGGGCAGCCTGTTCCAGTGCCCAATGACCCTTTCTGTGAATTTTTTTTTCCTAATGTCCAGCCTAAATCTACCCTGGAAGAGCTTGTGGCCATTCCCTCTCGTCCTGTCCCCTGTCACCTGGGAGAAGAGGCCAGCTGCCTCCTCCCTACAACCTCCCCTCAGGTAGTTGTAGAGAGCAATGAGGTCCCCTCTCAGCCTCCTCTTCTAAAGGCAAAACAACCCCAGCTCTCTCAGCCGTTCCTCATAAGGCCTGTTCTCCAGCCCCTTCACCAGCTTTGTTCCTCTTCTCTGGACTCGCTCCAGAGCCTCAACATCCTTCTTGTGGTGAGGGGCCCAGAACTGAAAACAGTATACAAGGAGCGGTCTCACCAGTGTCAAGTACAGAGGGAGAATAACCTCCCTGAACCTGCTGGTCACACTGTTTCTGATACAAGCTAGGATGCCATTGGCCTTCTTGGTCACCTGGGCACACTGCTGGCTCGTGTTCAGTCGGCTGTCAACCAACACACCCAGGTCTTTCTCCTCCTGTCAGCTTTCTAGACAGACTTCTCCTAGTCTGTAGCACTGCACAGGGTTGTTTTGTCCCAAGTGCAGGACCCGGCATTTGGCCGTGTTAAACCTCATGCCATTGGACTCTGCCCAGCGGTCCAGCCTGTTCAGATCCCTTTGCAGAGACTCCCGACCCTCCAGCAGATCCACACTTCCACCCAGCTTAGTGTCGTCTGCAAACTTGCTAAGGGTGCACTCGATGCCTTCATACAGGTCGTTGATAAAGATATTGAACAGGGCTGGACCCAGCACTGAGCCCTGGGGAAAGCCACTTGGAACTGGCCTCCAGCTGGATTTAACACCATTAAGCACCACTCTCTGGACCCGATCATCCAACTAGTTTTCCAGGAGAGTGTGCGCCTGTCCAGGCCAGAGGCTGACAGTTTCCGTGGCAGAATGCTGTGAGAAACTGTGTCAAAGGCTTTACTGAGGTCCAGGAAGACCACATCGACAGCTTTCCCTCGTCCAGCAGCCGAGTCACTTTGTCACAGAAAGCGATCAGGTTAGTTTGGCAAGACCTGCCTCGTGTGAACCCATGTACACAGAGGGAACAACTTTCGTTACGATTAAAGACTGAGGCAAAGAAGGCATTAAGTACCTCAGCCTTTTCCTCATTCCCTGTCACTGTTGTTCCTTCTGCATCCAACAGGAACTGTATGGTCTCCCTAGTTCTCCTTTTATTATTTATAGAAAGATTTTTTGTTATCTTTCACAGACTTTGCCAATCTGATTTCTAGTTGAGTCTTTGCCCTTCTGATGTTTTCTCTACACAATCTCACTTCCCTCCTATAGTCCACCCAAGAGGCCTGCCCCTTCTTCCAGAGCCCATAAACATTTCTCTCCTTCTTGAGAACATTCAAGATCTCTCTGTTCAACCAAGCTGGTTTTTCCCCTGCTGGCTTTTTTTCCGGAACATGGGAATGGCTTTCTCCTGAGCTGCTAGGATCTCCTTTCTGAAGAGCTCCCAGCCCTCATGGGCTCCCTTGCCCTTAAGCACTGTCTCCCATGAGACTTTGCCAACCAGCCTTCTGAAGAGTTCAAAGTCTGCCCTCTGGAAATTTAATGCTACTGTCCTGCTAACCACCCTCTTCACTTCGCCTAGAACAGAAAACCCTATCATCTCATGATTGCTTAGTCCTAGGCATCCTCCTACTGCCACATCCCCCACAAGGCCTTCTCTGTTCACAAACAGTAGGTCCAGGAGGGCACCTTCCCTTGTCGGTTCGTTCACCAGCTGTGCAAGGAAGTTGTCTTCCACACACTCCAGGAACCTCCTAGACTGCTTCCTTTCTGCTCTATTGTACTTCCAGCAGATATCAGCAAGATTGAAGTCTCCCACAAGAACAAGAGGCGTTGATCTAGAGACTAACTCCAGCTGTTTATAGAAGAGCTCGTCAGCTGTTTCTCCTTGGCTGGGTGGTCTGTAACAGACAGGGCTACCTTGCCTCTTCTCCTTCCTTCCTATCCCTCCTGAAGAGTTTGTACCCCACCATAGCTGCACTCCAGTTATATGAGTCATCCCACCACCTTTCCATGATGGCAACAACATCATAGGCTCCTTGCCCTATACCAGCTTCCAGCTATTCCTTCTTATTACCCATGCTGCATGCATTGGTGTAAATGCACTTCAAGCTGCCAAGCCTTCAGCCTATTAGAGGGAACAGAGTTCATTCCCAATTGCCTGGTAACTGGAGTAGCTAGCGCCAGAGCGCCTGTATCTCCCTTACCACCCGCAGGTGTGTTCACCCCCACTTTCTGTGTGGTGATGTACTGGTGGTCCTCTCCGGCACACCCTCTCCGAATCACTAATGCCTCACATCCAGTCTCGCCCCCGTCTAGCCTGGTCTCAATCCCCTCCCTTTTCACATGTAGTTTAAAGCTCAGTTTATGAGCTTAGCTAGGTTTTTAGCAAGGGCTAAAAACGTATCTCATCCTTAGCAACAAAGTTTGAGGGTGCATGAGCCACCCCATGATCCAAGAAGCCGAAGCCCCTTTCCTCACACCAGGCTCGGAGCCAGGCATTAATTGAATTCTTCCTCCTGACTTCCAGGTCCTCTCTATTGAGCCTTGGGATGGAGCAGAATACTATTTGTGCCCCAGAGCCCTCCATCATTTTCCCAATGGCCCTGAAGTCTTTCTTGAAGGCTTTGGTCTTTCTGTTTACTAAACCATCATTACCAGTTTGGACTACTATCAGAGGATAGTAGTCTGTCTCGTGGACCAGGGAAGGAAGTTTTCTAGCTACCTCCTTCACTGATGCCCCCAGTAAGCAGCAGACCTCTCTGTGGAGCGGTCCAGTCTGCAAATGTGTCCCTCTGTTCCTTTTAGGAGGGAGTCCCCTACAACAGTCACTCTCCTCTTCTTCTTAATGGAGGATGTTTTTATCTTTTTGTGAGGATGGTGCGGCCTAGGGAAAGATTCTAAGCTGCGGGAGCCATCATCCTTAGGACTGGATTCCACCTGCAGCACATGGAACTTGTTCATCAGGGGGATCTCGGGTTTTGCTGTCTGGTTGAGGAGAGCAGGTTTCCTTCGTCTGGCAGGAACTTGCTGCCATTCCCCATCTCTTGTAACCCCAACCTTGCAGTTTGCAGGTGGGTGGTGTTTGGACATACCAGCTCCATCAGGCTGCTGAGTGAGTGAGAGGGCACTACTCCACTGGCCTATCTCCCTCTCACACTCCCTGATGGTCCTTAGCCTCTTCACCTCCTCCCTTAACTCCTCCACCATACGATTGAGTCCCCCCACTTGAGTGCAGCTTTGACAAGTGGAGCCAGTGCCAAAGGCATGAGCCGCTGTGGGAGGGGAGCACTGTCTGCAGCCCAGTGTCTGGGTAGCTGCATGTGCCCACTGGGGCTCTGTCTGCATGGCAGCTTCCATCATGCTTGATGCATCCTTAATCTTTTGACGGGTAGCCACCATGGTTCTCAGTCCCTTCTGGCCGTACTCCAGCCCCATTCTGCGCCCTCCGTGCTCGCCCTGCCTGCTCAAACTGCCCTGTTTTAACATACCCTGTTCAATGTGCCCCGCACCTCTTCGCCATGCTCCTCTTTGCCTGTGCTGCAGTCGCTGTGCTCCCTAAGGATTGTTTAAATTCCCAGTGGTAGCTTCCAAGACCGCCCCCTCCTGTCAGGCACCATGCGGCAACGGCCATTGAGCCAGGAGACCAGCACCGACCCCCGATCAAGTTTTTTATGCTTTTCCCCGCTCAGGGAAGCTCCCCACCACCTTTAATGGCCACCCCCACCACAGAATTCACCGTCCCATCACTGGATGCAGCTGTAAAAGTCAGAAGTCTCTGTGCATTTGAGACCTTTCCTGATTAACTACAAAATACAGTGAAGTAACAGCGCAACCGTGGTGAAATAAAAACATCCTTTGCCAGCATTGCAGAACAACTCAGGAGGGCAGAGGAACCCACACACCAAGAAGCAACTGAGACTTGGAGGAAGAGCTGAACGGTACCTGTAGTGCCTGGTGTCCCGAATAGGCCGATCACTGCTGAGTTTGTCGCTCTCTAGCTGATTAAAAGCATGCTGGCGATAAGGGTCTTCTCCGGCCTTCAGCAGCTTGGAGGACAAGTAAGCTTTTTCATCAAAACCCCTACGGCTGTTCTTCTCTCCTTGGGGAGCCCTTGTCATCTAGAGCAGAGACAAGCATCACAGCATCAGGTAGAGCAGCTGGCTCATGTTTAGACAAAGGTAGTAAGTTCAGACACATCTACACTAAAGCAGGCCATTTGCCACACACCTGGAAGTGGCTCAGCTATGAGGGAAGATATGACAGGCAAGAGCTTTGAAAGGAAAGCAGGAAACCCTCACAGATGTAGTGTTAAAAACTGCTTTCTCTGAGGAAAATCACAGGCCTCATTATCCTTACCAACTGAGCTTGAGATGAAAGCTGCTTTCCTGATAGTACAGGCAGAGCCAAATTCCCATAGCACTTGTTACACAGAACATGTGAGACTTCAGGCATTTGGAAACCCTTCTAGGCAATGCGGGTTCACGAGCAGCCTCCAGCCAATGTGGCTGAAACACAGTATTTTGAGGAAGAACAGTTTCAGCTTTTTGTCAATCGCTATTACATACAAACAAAGAGGTAGTTGATTTAATACGTTCCCTGTTGTGCTTGCCCAGCTTTGTCCAATCTCACAGACGTCTGTGATAAGGCTGGAAACCGCATGTGACTGTTCCCAGTCCCACACCACAGTTAAAACACCTGGGCCATCCCTCTCCTCTCCTAATTTTCCTCTAGCTTTCTGAGGCAACAGTGTCAAAGCAATGACAGCATCTGAAGACCATTTACTAGGGCCACTGAGAGGGAGAATAGGCACAGTCCTGGCCTGTGCTGAACTCCTGGAGCCTAGATTTCAGTTGGAAACAACATACAAACTCTAATGTTGTATTTATAACACACTTGGGATTACAATAAAAGTAGTTCAACAAATTGTCTGTGGTACACCAAATCATGAAGAACGCATAAAAGACCCCCAGGTTGGTACAAAGGAGTGCTAGAGCTCCCTAAAACTGTTGGGAAAGGCAGATTGTAGCACACTCACATCTTAACCGAAGTGCTGGACAGTCCCCAGATCTTGAGATCCTTCTGTGTAAAACAGTTTGTATATCTCCAATCCTAGGCTTGATTATGTTTCTCCCTCTACTATAAGGCTATCTTTAAAAGTTTTAGAGGGCAAGAGACCAGGGTCTGGTCACCAGTATCACAGAGCATTTTGGTTGAGCCAGCTTAGTGGTTTGGGAAACAAGAGACCCAGCACCACACAAAATTCCTAAAGCAGCAGAACACTCAGAAGAACAAACATCTCTGCACCTTTCTCCAAGATTGTCTGCAGTGCAGACAACTCTAAGAAAATCAGACTGTACGGTAAGATGATGGCAAATGAAATTCAGTGTAGACAAGTACAAGATAATGAACATTAGACGAAACAAATTGAACGACTCATGCAAACTGACGGATCTTAAATGAACCATGACCACCAAGGCTATAAATCTGAGCATCCTTGTGGACAGCTCAGTGAAACCCCGCACTCAATCCACGAAGACAGGAAATACAGCAAATTGAACTCACTGCAAATGGGACAGAGAAAACTGAAACCATCATGAATGCTGTTACATAAAATCAGCTCAGCAGCCATAGCAAGAGTGCAAGTTTTGTCAAACTAGCCTCTGGATGGGAGCTGCTGGGGAATGAAGAAAATTTAAAGGTTAAGACTATTTGATTTGGAGATAAGATGAATAAAGGCAGAAAAAAATTGAAGAACGCCCATAAAGTCACACCTAATAAAGCCAAGGTCAGCCTGACGTTCAGGTTTCCCTTTCTTACCATACAAGAAGCAGGCAAATGTCTTTTCATAGGGAAAAAAAAAGCACCACTATTTTCAACATGAAGAAATTTATCCAATCACTGCCCAACCAAGCTGCTGCATATGGATTTACTTTAGTGCAGGGCTCACACAGGCACACTTTGGCAGACACTCTGCCCTCCTTTCCACCTCTCCAGGCAGAGAGCACCTTGTCTGGTTGCCCCTCTGCAAAGGATGCCATCCTTCAGCCACCACTCACAGTGCCCACCACCACAGCTCCAGCTGCGCACATTGCTGGGTTAGGGCAATGGCTCAATAATCTGTATGGCTGGTTTCACAGGCTGCTGCCTAGACTCCCCCTTGAAATTATAATTTCAGTATAAGAAGGAAAATAATTACTGAGTACCTCTAGGAATTGAAATGTTTTCCTCCTTTAATTCATTCTATGCATTTTGTCAAACTTAGCTTCCGTTTTTTTTCTCCTCTTCCTAGAAAATGACACTGATTTGTAGCAAGATCCCAGCTTATCACATGCCTCTAAATATTTTTTGGTCACTTGCTTGCCCTTTACTATTTATCACTTCTCTCCAAGCTCTGCAAAAACAATAACTGGTTTTGGTTTACATTTCCATGAACATTGTACAAAAAGCTGGGAGCAGCAACAAGTCTTCTGGGGGCATTTTGTCAGAGCACCACAAGGGCTGGGGCTCCCCATGATAGGGCTCAGGGCAGGGTCTGGCAGCCAGGAGCAGGACAGACGGAGGCATTGGGGTGGCCCCAGCCCAGAGCACCTCTTTGGCAAAGCCCATGGTCAGGCAGAACAGGGCTGTGGGGAGCTGGAGATGCATCCTACTGCGGCATCACTGGGGCAGACAGCCCTGGGGTCCTGGGCCATGGGCAGGGTGGAGGGAGCTTACGGGGCTGATATGAGGTCCCAAGCCATGAGCAAGATCAGAGAGGACTGGAGTAGTTGGGAAGGAATAGAGAGGTTCATTACCACACTCAGGACCAGGACACATTTAAACTATTCCTCTAGATACTGTGGTTCACACATCACTTACACATCAAATTTAAGAAGTGGTAAAAGAGCACTGGGAATTAACTGTCGGTTAAGAACATTTCTCATTTCTACCTCAGCCAGTATCTCTGTGTCCTCTCTTCAAACAGGGAAAAGTGAGGACCAGGGGATGACAGCTCAGAGAGCCTAGCTTCAGCCTCAAGACAGACAGATAATCAAGAGGTAATCGACAAGTAATCAAACAACCCATCCATAAGCACCAAGAAGATAACAAGGTAATAAACAGGAGCCAATTGAGATTTGCCAAGACCACATCATGTCAGAACAACCTAATTTTCTCCTGTGATGGAGTAATCACTCTTAAGGGTGTGGAGAACTAGATCAATACATCACTACTTTGGTAGGGCTTTCGATATGGGCTGCGAAGACGTTGTCATTAGCAAGCTAAAGAAACAGGTGAAACTAATGCAGAATGGGTGAAACTGGTTGGAAAGCCGCAATCATAGCAGAATTACCAGCTGTTCACTTTTAGAGCAGGTCTTATAGATTTGTTCTGGATCTAGTGCTATTCAGTATTTTCATAAGCAACTTGGATATTGAGTCAGGTATGTTTATCAAATCCATAAGAAATCCAGTAAAAATGTCAGATACATTGGGGGACAGGATTAGAATTCAAAATTATCTCAACGCCTGGAAAAAAAGTCTGAAAACAATAAATGAAGTTCAGTAAGGGCACCACAGACCTCTACAGCTCCTCAGGTCTGTGCTAATACAAAAGATGGCAGAAACAGGAAGGTAGCAGCTCCTCAGAAAAGCTTTAGACATTATAGCTTATTACAAACCACTCAATAGCAAAGCCAGATTAAGAGAGGAGAGCAAACACCACCCTAAGTGGAGTGAGACAACTATGAAAGGGACTGGCAAGGTGAATTGAAGGCTTATCTTTAAGCATTGACTTGCTTTATCACATTCTTTCCCTTAAAGATAGATGTTTGTCTACAGGACATTTAGCACTGTTAATTGAAAACATACTTGACAGGAGAAGCACAGGTTCTCTATGGAACAAGTAGTCAATCCCTTGACAAACTCTCCTCTGACTTCACATTAGCACCTCTCACTTCAGGAAGAAGTCAATAAATGCACATAGGATCTTCAGATATATTAAAGGAACAGTACACAGAGCTGAGTGCAGAGTCAAGACTTTCACCATGCCAACAGCACAGTCCATACCAATCAGTTCACTACATAGTTACATACCTTGTATTCCCATGCTCAAAGCTAGAGCTACGAGTAGGATTTATAGAAGCAGAAGAGCCCAGTTCCTTCTGACTGACGGTCTGTGACAGACCACAAAAAATGACCTAGATGAAAGCAGAAATAAAGATGAACGGGCACTGAAAATCTGAGTATCTAGACTGGAGAGTAGCAAAGTAGTTTGTACATGCTAAGGAGGAGGCGGAGAGGAGACATTATTACTCTCTACAACTGTGGGAACATTTTACAGAGAAGAAGGCCTGGATGCCGTGGGACTGATTGATACCAAGCAATTCTAACAAGGCCTTGAAATAGAGAACTGAAAGATAAACAAAGACCAGTTCAGTGAGGAGAAAAGACTGCCTTCTGATAAGCAAAGGCCAGCTGAAAGGAATACAAGAGCTAGTTCAGTGGGAACGAGTACCAGCTGAAAGAAAAACAATTAAAGAGAACTATCAACATAGTTTATTTTTGTGTAACTTGGTTTCTTAGCATGTGCAGTAGTTTAGCCAATAATATGTTAGTAACAGCTTTATGGACAGCTACCTTTAACCAATAATACACTGTAGATACCCTCGTGGGCACCCAGTTACGTAACCGAAAAGGGTTTATAAAGAAAGAGCTAAGCTCAATAAAGTGAACACTCACTGATCATATTGATCTCTGCATTTGTTTCCGTGATGTTCCCATCAACAAGTGGTGCCCAAACAGGGACCCTCGGATTACCTGCCAAAGTTGCTCAAAATGACTGAAGACATAGTAGAGGGTGGAAAGACCAGCCGAAAATGTTCCAGCACTGCCCCGGTGCTGACAATTGAAGCAGACGAAAGGACGCATCCAAGTAAAGGAGTTAGAAAACTTCAAGGATCTGCTACAGGCAAGTGTACGTGGCGGTCGGGGGGGAATGGGGTCCACACTCTCTAAGGATGAAGAGGCAGTGGTGAAAATCCTCCAACCTATCCTCTCCAAGAAATGGATTAAATATGACAACAATTGTTTAATTGAGCTATTGAAATGGAGCAGAGATAGGGGATTTATTCCTGGTGTCAGTTTAGCGTTTCACCAAAGTACTTGGAAAGACATAGGGGTTCGACTATGGGATAAAGAGACTCGGTCAGATAAAACAGCTACTAAGTTGCTTGGTCACTAGTGGAAAGTTTTGGAAGCGTTAAAGGTGCACATCGGCTCTAAAAACAGAGCGATAATTCCGAGCCGAGTGCAGGATCGTCAACAACTGCATTAACCCCCCCACCCCTCTAAACTGGCTGCGCTTGCTTCTGCACCCCCCACAGGAGGGCCGACAATCCCTTTGATCTAGGTCTGATAGACACGGACAAGGAGCCCGATCCACCTCCACCATGCCCCTCAGACCAACAGACACAAGCCAGGCGGGAGGCACAGCGGTACAGGGAAGTTGAAATATTGCAAGCTTTTCCTGTGATCTATGTGTGGGATGGTGGTCCGCGCTAGGAGCTAATGAGTGACGAAGCGATAAAGGAGATTCCAAAAGCTGCAAAAGAGAATGTACTAACTGCTCTGGAGCCGAGCTGCCTGGCCAAGGGGTTCAGCACCCCCCTGCCCCAGCTCCTGTGACCCCAGGCATTTACAGTGCCCACAGGATGGTCCTTTGGGACCCAAGGGCTGCGAGATTCAGAAAGTACTAACTTCTCCACTACCGCAGCATGGTGGGGGCAGTGTTCTGGGCTGAGGGAGGGTTGCTCACCGCCACTGCTGCTGCCACCACAAAACCCAGGAAATTTTGGCATTACAGAAGGGACTCGATTAAACAACATTGGTAGCAGTTCAAGAATCAAGACAGTTTAAATAATGCAATTTTAAAACAGATGTGGCTTTTTGGTTTATCAAACACTTATAAAGATACCGGATGTTGGAAAGTTGAAACAGGCATGACCCATAAATGGTGTTTATAGATAGATTGAAGGATGTGCTTGACAAGCAGGTAGACAACTGAGCAGCTACAGAAGCCTTAATTTTGCAATCTGCGACAAAACAATCCTAATGATGAATATAGAAAGATATGGTGCGGTCTGAAAACTCCTACAACAACAGCTGGGATCATTTACCTATCAAGCACAGCTGTAATCTGGGACAGAAATACATTCTGCTATAGACGCGGCAAGGAAATACTTTTTAAAAGAGACTGCCACACACAATGATAGATCATGCAAATAGCCACTCATATTAGAGGAACTGAGGACTTCAGGGTCTCAAGATATTTTTTTGTAACAGCAGCCTTGGCCAAATTCAGAAAGGATAACTATACTCCAGGGGTCATGAGGAATCAGTACTTAACTAGAGTAAGGTATGCAAAACTCAAAGTTAAGTGTGACTGATCACTTTACAGTTACTGTGAAATTAGTGTAACAGCAGTTTTATATGACAGGACGTACGCTTTGCAGCTTTTGCGTATCTTTTTTTACAAGTGTTTAGCATTAGTGCGACAAACGGAGCAAGAGTCTACCATACTTTTCGTTTGTTTCAAGCTCATTTTAATGAATATTTCAACTCTGTCAAATCTCAGAACAGAAAAGCATCAAGCCAGCTCAACCAGTGTCTTTCCGTGGAAGAACTCGCTTACTAGGAAGGTCTAACTGATGAATATAGACACACAGTAAGCCAGAGAGCAACAACCTCACCAAACCTACTTTCCTCCCTCTCAAGGCCACATCTTTGATTTATCACATACTGCCACTGCCATGACCCCCAACCCTCCCCAACAGCCGTGCAGGTCCAACCCTCCCTGAGCCCAGTCTTTCCCTCTGAACTGGTTTAATGACACCTTCAATCCACTGGGTTGAGATACAGCCTTGCTTGCTGAGCCATTCCTCTTCCCTCAGAGCACAGACCAAGATCAAATCACCTCAGTAAACCACAGTGGAGATACTGGGTCCCACACTGTGTGAAATTTTTCTCTGTGGACTCCACTTGCTCCGTATGTTCTCCCAGTGACCTCAAGCCAAGTACTAGAGAAGACAGGACAGCATGGCAGCACCACCAGCAATCAGATGCTGGAGAGCACAGCAGTTCTTGGGGATGCTGCAGAGAAAGGTGCTGCTCTGCTCTGTAACCCCTATGCTGGCACATGGACTGAGAGCTGCAACAACTCTCAAGAAATTCCCAGGGAGCAAGCTACTCTTGATGGACTGAACCTGCAAGATAGTATTTCTTGAATGCTTGTTGCCAAGAGCATTTGTTTTAAAGGGATGTTGCACTTCCAGTTGAGTTTAGGAATCCCAGTGTGCACATGGCTCTTGTTATGTCTCATGAAATAAATTGTCTGTATACTTCTCTGAAAAACTGCTCAGATATTTTAAGAAAAATAGCTGTGCCTGACAGGGCCTATTTTATTAATGCTTTGTTTGACTGTGTAGAGCATTTCAAATGTTGTTTAGGAACCATGCTCTTATGGAACTTCTGTAATGAAATGTTAATAAAAATTACCACACTTAAACAGAACCATCTCTGTTCTTCCAGAAGCGCAAGTGCTGACAGAGGAATTCAATAGACTGATCTGAATGTTTTGTTTGTAACTTGCACAAACTGGAGTAACACAATGGAATCAGTAAAGCAAATGGAACTGATCAGCTCCCAGAGTGGCTAATTAGTCAGGAGATTTTCTGCTGCCATCAACACTGGACAATCTTGAGGCCTGCTGCCACTTCCAAACTGGGCTGGAGACACCAGTGGTGGACCCCCAGCAAAGGCTATTTTCAGTGCCCTCTGAGAAGAGGCCATGGTTGCCAGCTCACAGGGTTTCTCCAGGCCCTGTGCCAGAGCTGTAGTTGCCAAGGGATGGTGGGACTAAGAAGCAGGGAAGAGCTTCTGGGGCTTGCTTTCCAGCACTTCTGCTTGCCCAAAGTGCCTCTCCAGCTCCTATTATTTTTTGCTGTCGCCTGGTGCTTATTGCCTTCTGTGCATGCAGAGGGAATTGTCTGCCAGCTCTGCAGGATTGCATCTCTACTCTATTCTGCTTTAGCCCTGAGAAACCTTTTGTCTCTCTCCCTGCTTCATGGCTAGGAAGTCATGGGATTACACCAAATGTTTATTTGTTCTTCTCTTCTTCAGTCGTAGTTTTGCTAGACACTGAGCTTTTGACAAGGAAAGTGTCTTTAAGAATCTGGCCTGAAAAGGTGGAAATCCTATATAAGGCAATAAAGGGGAGGCAATTATTTTTCTGTGTTTCATTTCCACAGCAATGTTCTTCCCACACCCATCAATTTTTGGATGCTACTTCCAAAGCCTGCTCCAAGAGACATTAAGGATGGCATAGAATTTTCCCAATTATTGCCTACAGCTTGGATGAGGTGAGTATCTCCTATGGTGTCTGTCACAAGCAGTCACAGGTTGTTAGTGTGAAGAGTTTAGGATATTCCTGACCTACAGGTCACAACAGTGTGTTGATAAGACAAAGCCTGGCCACTACCGTTCAGGCAGATTTGATGGGGATAAACAAGCTGGTCTTTTTGGGCAGCTTTAGGGAAGAAAGTAGGCAACACAAGAGAAGGAAAAAGCATGGGGGAAATTTACAGGAGGAGCAGCAGAAAAACCCCAAGAGCAATTAAATTACTACTTCCATCTCTTACAAGTGATGGTTCTCCAACAGGTTCACACACCACTACCCTCACTCAACCTCTCAGCATATGGAAAGGTGCTGTTGTCTTACCACAGTCCCAAGCCCTTGGTTTCATGTCTAAGAACTCATAACTTTGCTTCTGAGGCAGCCATGTAGCCTCACCCTAACGATCCCATCTCTTAGTGACTCCAGGGAGAAGCAACCTTCTTGTGATATTTCATCCTAATCCTGCATGTCCTTGTCTACAGGAGGGAAGAAATGCTTTCAGGAAGCACATTTGGATTACTTTGCCAAGGTCCCAAAGGTATACAAAGCAGCATGGGTTGACAACTGGAGGATAGCCAGAAGTAACACACAGTGCACAAATGCCAGCACTACAGCACACACCAGTCTTATTCACATTGCAGACACCACCCCTGAAGAGTAGAGGGTACTCACTGACATGCTAGTTAAATAAACTCAGCATCATGCTGCATGCAAACAAGTCACTTCCACATGCAGTGACTGGCATCAGCACAAACTAACCTCTCTTCTCCTTCATGCAGATTAGAAATCCATGCATAAATCATGCCAACTTGGATTCCCCTCTAAATACAGCCCTGATATATACTCATTGTAGAATAATAACCTAAGAAGCTGGAATTTATTATACATCCTCAGGTGTGACAGGTGCATGATACTATTGCTTATCATGCTCAACGCTGGCTAAGACAGATACGGCATATATAGAAATAACATATAACAGAAGATAGCTTCTATAAAGCATGACCACCTTTGACCCAGCTATGTAATCCTTAACAGACCTTGAGCAGTTATCAAGGGCTGGAACCTATAAATTTTTCTGTCCCGGCTGCCTAGAGGCAGGAAGGCACTGCCCATAACAGGAGGGAGAGGACACGATGCCCTGGGGCATCCTTCTAGTCTTTTGTTAGGAGTGTTGAATAAAGCAAAGCATTGGAAGTCTAAAGGGCTTCAAAGATAGACGCCGGAGGGCACTCTCCTCCAAACAGCTCTGAGGAAATGAGGCTGCTCAAAATGGTGGAAATCCAGACCCCAGATGAGGTGAAGCACTTGCCAAGGTCTATTTCTTCCCCTAGTTTGAAGTTTAATGTGCACAGATGTCCATTATGCAAAAGTGAAAAAATTATACTGCAATTGCCTTTCTTAATATATTTATGACATTCACAGACATCAATTTTGTATAAACATCCACATGTCCAGACACATATATACCTGGCTTCTATGTTCATTTGATCTCCATCTCATTGCCAGCAGTAAAGCCATTTTGTCCCTATTTGGCAAATTTGTTGCAACATAAACACTGCTATTTTTTTGCTGATAGAAGCCTTTACGCTCTTATATTTCTCTACAGGAGGAAAAAAATGTGGAATAACTCCTGAAAAACAGTGAGGGGATGGTCTTAAAAATTGCTGAGTACCAGCATGAGAGGTGTGAAATCTATGGAATTGTTCTTCCCTGAAACAGGACTTGTTTTCCAAGCACATCTCTCTATATCCATAAATATCCATGAGGACGTCTGGTGTCAGGGAGAAGACAGACATGACAGCACATTCTTTGAATATCTAAGGGACTAGGCAGCTCAAACTGGCACCCTCACCAAAATGAGAGTGGACTGGGTCTTCATTAAATGTATTGGGCACATAAATTGTGCCTGTCTATGCCCACTCCCCCACCTATGCTGTCTGCACAGATGCAGCACGTTAATGTGCCTCCTATGCTGATGTACTAATCTATTCCCTTTGAACTCAAGTGACCTACATTCAACTTTTCTTTCCAGTGAATCACAACTGTCTAGTGACAGATGCTGCCACAGATATTTTTGCAGAGAAGAAAAAAGCAACTTTAGAACTCATAAGCTGCTAAGATAGACAGCAGCGAACTAGTTACCTAACAGACAAGCAGAAGTGAGCCAGCACTGAGGAGCCGGCACTGCTCATTGAAAGCATTAAAACATTTCATTATACTAAGCTTCAGGCTCATTTGCTTTGCCTTCGAGGTCATGCTGTAAGGGGTTTTTGCTAAGGCAAGAGAAAAGAAGTTGAAGTACCTTCTTAATCATTCATCTTCAAGAGTCAGAGCTTTAAATGAAGATTAGAAGATTAAGAATGAAATAGTGAGGCTTTGCAACTAGTCAACATTTGCGCTAGGCAGAAATACTATATACACACACAGCTGAATCAGGAAGACAAGGGGACATTTTACACCTCCACGAGGAACAATGCCAACTGTAGAGCAGGAGGTGGGAATTACTCTCCATCTTCCAGCAAGGAAAGAACTTCCCCTAACATGTTTGTTAGCAGGTCTTGTTCATTCATGATTCTGAGTATTATCCAATTCTGCACCAACTCTCCCTTCCTCCCAGGTTAAATCAATCACCAGATAGATCCTGTTACAGGTTCTCATACAGGTGGGAAGCATGCATGGCACATCCTGTAGACCAAGGCAGGTGATAGACTGGTCTCAGGGAGCCACAGTCCTGTCTCTGTGCTGTCCTAGAGGCTGGCCCACAGCTCCAGAGCCTGCACTGAGCTTGGCTTCCCAGGAAATAACACCTGGGTAAGACATGACCTTGATAAGTCAAGTCATTTAGCACAGTGCTCCACACAGCTCTTCCTTAGACTAGCTTTTGAACATCACATAGAACAGGTTGTGGCAGGAATTGCTGGCTGGGAGTAAGCCAGGCACAATATTAAAATGCAGCTTGTCTGTAAACCAACAAGAATGCTGGTGTTTAACAAAAAGACATAATATAGGTCTTTATGTCACCTATGAATCATGACGCAGTTTGTTAAAGGAACACAAGAATGACCTTCAGCTTACAAAGCAGACTTGTATTTCAGAGGTTCAAAGCCATAAGATCTATCCCCGGGGACTGTATTAGTACTTCTTCTATAGTGACAATGGTGATGGTGCACATACATCCACAATTTTTTACAAAAAAAGGTCCCTCTGCACAAGACCCATTTCACTCAGCTATGTTCTCTGCTCTGTATTTAGCCTTGCAGCATGCAACATTGTCTTCTAATAGTGGAAAAACTCATTGTCTATTTGTCAGTTAAGATTTGAGAATATCGGCCTGTTGGCATGTTGTTTAGGAGCCAAATGATATTCCATTTTAATTGATTAATTTTTCAGTTACTGCATTGTTCCAATTCCAGGACTCAGCAATCAATTTGAACTGACAAGATCCTTAGAGCCATGCTCTGCTCCTGCTTGGGTCTCCATTTGCAAAGACAATTAAATTCACCTCCTCAGTAGCAAATTTAATCAAGGATGGTGCACACCAATGAATAATCATGCACTGGGCTCATATTTGCCTGTCAAATATGAAAACCCTCTGTGTTTCGCTATGCAGGCCTCTGTCATTTAGACTTCAATCACATTATTACTAGGAGCCTCCTCAACAGCCTCTCTGCTTTGCCATTTAATCACTGTCAACCAGGAAGGAGCCAGGCATATAAAAAAGAGCAAAATCATTGTAGTAGCAGGCATCGCAAAAATACACTCAGGACAGGTAAGGCCAAAACCACTGCTCTTGGAAACACAGTTCTCATGCACAGAACACTACAGTCCCTCATACAGCCACTTGTTTCATTCTGCAGGTGCAAACTGCAACACAATAAAGTCAATGATTGTGATCACCAGGGAGGAACTTTAAAATCTATTACTCTGTCAACCCCCACTCAATACAAAGGGCACCCATTACCTGACCCACACAGCGCTCACAGTTTGTTCCGAGACTCATCGTGTAAGATCATCTTGAAAAGCTGTGACTTCTAACTTGTGTTGTTAGAACTCTCAGCTTTTCTTTTGAAAGGATAATTTTTTGCCTTCATAGTTGCAGAAGAGATAAAAGCAATTCAAAATCCATAAAGTAAAGATAAAAGACACAAAACTTTATTTTCAAATCAAGTAACGTTTGAATTTTTGTAGTCAGCAACAATACCGCTACAGATACCTTGGGCTACAGCTGGCTTTTGGCCGGGCTAAACCATAGGTCTGATCAGACGGATTTTGGGAGCTGCAGGTTCTGAGTTAATTTATTAAAAGAGATGTCTGGCGTTTTTCTCCATAGATTCAAATAGTGAGTTTTTGCCCAAATCTCATTTTCAGAAAGCTCCCAAGGCCCTGCACTCCAGGCCCGCTTTCCTCACACCAGGCAAAGATTGCACTCCCGATGGCCTCCTCCCATCACAGCTGGCTGGCTCACAACTCAGCCACCAGCTCAGCAGTCTCCATTCTGCAAGCGAGTTTCCAAACTAAAAGGTCATGCATATGTCATAAGAAAAATATGGGTGCCTGTTTCTGATAACTGGAGCTGTGCCTCTAACCTTTTGCTTCCCAGAGGAGCATTGTGTAAATATAAATGATGTTGTCAAGGAAGACTGTTTTCCCTTCTCAATGTCTATTGGATAATAATAGATAATAGATTCTAAAAATTCTCTTCTTCTGAAGTATGACAGCAGAATATAAGCAGTAGAACCCTATTCACATCTCTGGGCAGCAGAATAGCCCAGCTACCTCCCACTGTTGAGGAGCACTGGACAGGTATTTTTCACCACACAGATTTATTTCACCAAAGAGAGAGCACAGCTCCAAAAAGCCACCAGTTCTGTAATGGCCAAAGAATCTTGCCTGGGCCTTCAGCAGCTCTCCTGACTATGAATTAAAAATAAAAGCTACATACATCTAGTCCTGTCACAGCTCCATGCAAACCACAGGAATGGTCACAAGGATGAGCTCTGCTTGGCGAGGTCTGCTTTCTCCTCTCTGCAGAGATCAGCATGAAGCACGGAGGCGTTGTTTGTGTTCAGAAGAAAACAATATAAAAATCCAAGGGTGTTGTAAATTACTAGTGAAATCCAGTGGCAAAATTCCCAGTGACATCACCAGGACAGGATTTCAGCCACAACAAAAATATAAACAGAGAAACAAACATACACAGAGTACTCATGAAGACCTCAGTTTTCTACTATCTTTCAGGTGTTCACACTCATGGTTTTAGTACAAGCTATGGAAAAATGTAACTGTTTAACACACTGAAATTCCCCATCTTCCAAATCGTTATTAGCCCTGAAAAATGGCTTTTGTTTAGAAACCATTCTAACAGATACGTTGTAAATAGCCTTCATTACTCAGAAGACGAACAACATATAACCTTAGCTGGCAAGGTAAAGGTTAAATGCAATACAGATTGTTAGAGACACGGAGTCTGTAACACAATTCATTTTCTCCCAAATAGAAAAAGACGTTGAGACATTCTTCACATTTCTGGCTCACTCTTGTTGGCTTTTAGCATTTCTGGCTCCAGAAGGGAACATAGAGATGAACAAAGACGAAGAAAGGAAATGTGCCAACAGGTTTGTTCAAAGTAGGTTTCAAAAGATTCACAAAACCAAAAGCAAAGCTGTAGCAGCAAACATCAGAACAAACAGCACCAAAGATATCACAAAATAAACTTAAAAAAAAGAAACCCCACAAAAAACTAACCACCAAAACCCCTGAAAGAACTGTTAGAGAGGGAACAAGATGTGGGAGACCTGCTCTTAAATGACCAAAGGCGTATATGAAAGAATTATTATAACTTGCAACTCTGCATTACACAGTCTGGAATAAGCATTTCTTAATTGTAGCTGGTTGGATATAAATGATATTCTGTAGTATGAGTCTGAACATGGCAGGACTACAGAACAGCTGCACACAGGCAGGTTATTCACTTGTACGCCCTGTATAGTGGCAGCCCATCCCTGCCACTGCTGAAGGTGCTCTGACCAGCAATACCAGAGCAGCACCTCCTACTGAATAAAGTGCAGTTAACAGTTTATATTTTATTTTTAATTATCACACAATCAGCTCCCACTGAGACCTCTGTGGCCACAGGCTGTGAGCCAGAGCATGCCCAGCAGCTATCATGCCCACTGAGTAACATTCACTGCTCAGGATCAAGTCAGTTGTCAGGAGAGCATTTTTCAATCTTTCTCTGTAATTAACAGATGTTTAAGCAACATGAGTTGCTCTGGCTCCCTAAAACCAGTGATGAGATGTGCTGAACTTTTACAGGATAAAATCCTTAAGGATTTTATCTGCCTTAGTTGGAGTGTACTTCATTGTCTGTCAATGTGTATCTGTGCTGGTTTTGGCTGAGATAAGAGTTCATTTTCTTCGTAATAGCTGGTATGGGGCTCTATGTTTTGATTTGTGCTGGAAACTGTTGATAACACAGGAATGTTTTAGCTACTGCCAAGCAGTGCTCAGACCCAACTTTTCTACCTCTCCCGTCACCCCACCAGGAAGTAGGTTGGGGGTGCACAAGGACCTGGGAGGTGAAGCAGCTGGGACAGCTGATCACAGCTGACCAGATGGATATTCCACACCATATGATGTCAGGTTCAGCATAAAAAGCTGGAGAAAGAAGAAGGAAAGGGGGTGTTTGGTGTTAGGGTGTTTGTCTTCCCAAGTACTGATGGAGCCCTGCTTTCCTGGAGAAGCTGGAACATCTGCCTGCTGATGGGAAACAGTGAATAAATTCTTTGTTTTGCTTTGCTCGTATGCACAGCTTTTGCTTTACTTATGAAACTGTCTTTATCTCAACCCATCAGGTTTTTTACTTTTACCCTTCTGATTCTCTCCCACCAGGGAGGATGTGAGTGAGCAGCTATGCGGTGCTTGGTTGCTGACTAGGATTAAATAATGACAACATATAATATTACTTCACCCAGCTCTCTCCCTTGTCTCCTCCACTCTAAACCAATATTAAAAGACATATTTAAGGTTATAGAAGTAAGCATTTGGCACAGAAGGCGATCCAAAATTACAAGTGTCAGTGCAATGTTCTTCCCGTGCTTCCCTGCAATCATGTGCAAAGCAGAAGAGAAACAAGTGGCATGCTAAAAGTGATCAAATCAAGTACCTAGTGATATCTCACACTCAATAGCTTCAACTAACGAGAAGCCAGAAATGGTATCCAAGAAGAAGCAGCCTGTAACTTGGTCCCAAGGAGAACCAGAACAGCAGCAAGCCAGAGAAATCCTTCCATTACAAAAGGTAGTTTCCTTTTCACTTCCCAAGTATCTTTCAGGATCGTCCCTCAAGGAGGGCTTCAGGAAACAAGATCTCTTTTAGGAGGCAGCATTTTGAGGTCCTTCTTCCCTTCTTCAAAGCTAGGCCTTCTCCTAACAACAGCTTCATGATTAGAGTGGGGTCCCCTACACCTCTGTAATTGCCCTGATGGAACTTCTTTCCATTTTTTCTCCTGCCCTATTGCCCAGTCTCACTGTATTTTTGGGGAGGCACTTTTGGAGGGCAAGACGGCTATCTGAGTAACAAGGACACCCCATGGTTTATGGATGCTTCGGAAGAATCTGCTCCATCTCAGCCAGAAACCCAAAGTTCCCTGCTGCTGGCACCTCCTCTCCTTCTTCACTGATTTTAACACTGTCCATAACAGATTGAAAATGGAATACAAGAATGAAAACAAAACAAAACTCAGAACTGCTGCACTCACAACTAAACACCATGCCATAGAAGAAGCTGAGCTTCCTTTGTCTTCTCCCAGGCTTGTCACTGAATGTGCTGGTGGAAGCTGCAAATGATAAACCACATGCAAAATCAATTAGTCTTTTCCAACTAGTCAAGCCCCCACAAAATCTGATGAGGCCAATGTATTCTTAAACTCAAAATGCAGAATATTCAAATGCCAGTTTCCTAATCAGCCATTTCTGCTCAGCCGTAACAACACCCTGAAGTGCATTTGGCCCCTCATTTCCCATTGCCTGGATAGGCAGTGGGCAGACAATGACAGATGCATACAAACAGCCTGCAACAGCTCCTCTCTGCCTCAGAGAGAGCAGTAGGTCCATATTTGGAAAGATCTCAAGGTATCATAAACCTGCTGCTATTTTCCCTTTACAGTATAATTTTTGTCTCTGATTGCATATGCAACCACCAGGGCACAGGCTATAAAGCCCCAGCTTGCAGCTGATACACAGCTCTGTCTGCATTTCTAGATGTTTGTTACTATAGCAATACCATAGTTTGTTTTGTTGCTTCTGTTTGGTTTTTTTTTGATCTACCTTCTTATTCTTATGGTTGGACTCGATGATCCGGTGGTTCTCTTCCAACCTGGTTATTCTATGAGTCTATGATTCTGTGAGAAGCAAATGAGTACTCACAGTGTTCTGCAGACACAGCAAGGCCTGCTACGTGGAAGCAGTGTGCTGAAAGGAGATGCTCAGCACCTGCCTCACACCCCCACTGCAATTGCAGGGCTCTGCTCACTTCATTCACCAAAGCCATTACTGATGTTTACCCAGTACGGTGTTGCTACCTACCCATGCTGATGAGTATCAAGCTACTGTGCCTCTTTGCCTCCTCAGGAAGCTCTGTGATTAACTTTTCACAGAACAATTGTCAGATTGTTGTTAGCATCCACTTTCAGCTTCTCCCCTAAAGAGTTCAGCCAAAAGCACCTAACAAAACCAGCACAAATAATGCAGAGCCAACTTTAGACTCCTTTCCTAGAGTCTACTTCCATAGTCTGATAATCACCTACAGAAGCCTTAATACAGCTATAATAGGGGTGTTTACTGCCATATCAACATACTTTGGTCAAGAGCTTGGTTTTTGACATGTCATTCATGAGCTACTCCAAATGAAACAAGTTGATTGCCAGATGTTCACTTTCCACAAGGAAGTATAACTAACTGTGCTTGTGTTCAAAGCTATGGATATCCAAGGGATAATCCTTCCAGAAGCAAAAAAAAAAAAAAAAATCCTTTTGCAAGAAGCTTAAAAGACCCAAGCTCTTGGTACATTTGGGTAATTTGGGAAAGCTGGCCCTTTAGCAACCAATGCCCCAACTAGGCAGAGCAGAAGAGCTTGGCACTCTTCACTAGACATTAGCAGTTAAATTAAACAATAGAAAACTGTCTCTCAGCATCAAATCTTTGTAAAGGACATCCGTCATAAAATGGAGCAATTTTTGCAAACCTACCCTCCTGATTTGCTAGGACTGCACACCACCCATTTCTGTACGCTGTTTCGCAGAGGATAACTGCCTGGTTCTGTTCCTGCAAATAAATAATCAGTCTTTAAATGCAGGCAGCAGCAGTTTGTGCTGTGATGTTAAAGGTCTGTGATTGATATGTATTTGTCAGTCATACAGAACAACTGAACAAATAATTTTGTTAAAGTAAAGGAATCTTTTGAAAGTCCACTGATCTTTAACCATAGATTAGGGAAGAAATCCTGTTTCTTTTTGTAGAAATTAAGCGATCCTCCTCACTAGAAGTAAAATTGCAGTGTGTGATGGACTGCTTAAAAAATTAGTGCCTTGGAGAGAAACAATTGACACAGACTACACACTGTGACAAAGGCACTGCCACAGCAATTTATATCTCTGCATTAGCCAGTGTCACACAGTTCAAATCCTACTGTGCCAGGTTTGAGACATGATGATAGGTTTCAAGAGAAAAGGAATAACTATCTCAAGGAGGCTCATTAACTTGGGAACATTGAAACATCAAACAAAATCTCATGGGTTGTGGTACTACAATTTCACTTAGCCATCACAAGTGAATGCTCATTTATTGCTGTTTTAATCAATGGAGTTGAAGGGGCTTCACTAGTTTTTGCTGCTAGAGACTTTGCTGCAAGGCTCAGACATCACCGCCAGCTAAAGAGGGCTCTCCCTGCTGCAAGTCACTTCTGCTTTTGCAACCTCATCAGAGGATGCATGCATGAGTCATCCAGTCTTGGGCAAGCCCACCCTCACAGGAGGGGACTGTAACCTGGCTTGTCACCAGCTCTTGGACGCCCCAAGTCCTGCTTAGGGATGCCTCAGACAAAATAAACCCAAAAGGAAGGAATGAAGCTGCATCCTGGAGGTGCCTACTACCAGTCCTCTATGCAGGAAGACTCTGGGGCTTATAAATTAAAGGTGTGTAAGATGGATCTCTGCTTGGTGGGGACAGAAGCTGGTAGACAAAGAGAGGCATCCCTCCAATGGTTTTGCTCAGGAGATCAAATGAGTTGTCACTATTTCATCTGTACCACTCAGAGCAGTAGGAGAAACACTAGATCTGAATAACTACTTTAAATAAAATGGGAAAATAAGTACAGAGATGGTGAAATTCCTCTGTACAGAAAAAAAGTCTCCAGAAATCACCACAATTAAAATATCATTACAATATGCATTTGTAGCTGGTTTGCCACATGAACCTCAAGGATGTCAATATACACCCACACAAATAACACATATATATCTCCCAGACTGTGCACATAGCCACACCTCATATTTCCCACAAAAAAAAAATATTATGCCTTTATTTTCTCTTGTGGAAGTAAGGAAAGTCTACAGGGGCGTTTAAGTAGATGCTGTTCTCTGCAGTCCAGAGTGCAGAGAACAAAGCACAAAACCAAAGTTGGTCCTGTCTTGCCACATGGCAGTACACTTCCCCTCCATATTAACTTTCTTTATCCATCCTGCCTGCCCCCCATAAGCTCTCCCCATTACTTATCACTTAAACATACTGAGTCAGAAGCTGTGAAACTTTTCTATCTCCAGGTTCTTATTCACTCTCTGGGTTATGGAGCCAGCATTTAGGCTAGTGGCTCAAACTGCAATGATATTTTCCACAAGGCCGCTCCAGCAGCCCTTGGAGCTGAACTGTGGGTTGCGAGTCCAAATGCCACCTTGCCTCCTAGATCCTCCACTCAGTGCTGAACTGGAGCTGGGCATGCAGCAACCACCCCACCAAACAAGCATCTTTAACCTGGTATCATCTTAACAGATGACAGCTCATACAAGTACTCCAGCACCCATCAGGTACACCTTTAACAGACGACTTCTTTTATAACATGAAGACCAATATGCCAGAACCAATTCCCAGATTACTGAAACACTTTGGAGATAGGCAGCAAGCGGGAAAAGTACATACAGAGAATCTATTCCCATCCTGTTTTCCCACACACATTGACCCTTTTGATCCCTTCCCAGAGCACTATGTCAGCCTATGTGAAGCAACAAGTTTTAAGCCAAGTGGGAAAGCTCTCTCCATTTCTTTTAGTTGATAATAACTTAATATCGCCCTTCCCTGCGCACTTCCATGATACCAGGCAAGTGACAGTAGTCATCCCTCTCACAGCCCCTGGTTAATACTAAGCTAAAAACAAGAATTCCCTTTGCAGTCACTCCATCTGAAGCAAAATCTTCTCAGACTGGTGTTTCACCTCCACCCAAGTACTTTAACCTTGAGTATAAACACCAGTGACAACAGAGCAAAAATTCTTTTCCTCGGGGACCACAACCAGCATCTGGTGGAGATGAACTTGGCTTTCATTCTTCCTGTTTCCTCCCATATTCTGTCCAAATACACCTCATATAGCTCAGCATCTTTTTAGTCCAGTTATTGGAAGATGATTCTCCTGCCCCCAGGCCTCTCATGACCTAACAGAGCCCCCATCCTGCTGGTATGGGGCCTCTGCTTCTTTCATGGCCCAAAAGGGAGGCACTACCCAGGGACAAGGAAAAACAAGCATTGTTTGCTGACAGAAGGATGTCTTGGTAAGACTAGTTCCTCTTGTGTCTCTTAACCTCACAAGCAGTCCCTTCTGTCTGTCAGCAAAATCTGGAGGAATAGCACAATTTTTCATGGTAACCTGCAGAGAAAATATAAAATTAGCACCGTAACAGAACAAAAGGAATAGTAATAAGTGCTTACAGGCTTTTAAATAAAATAATCATGCATCTTTCAGCAAGCTACCACAGCTGTCTATCCTGTCTTCCAGCTGCATGGCCCCAGCAAGATCTTTTGGAGGACACTATCAATGATGTTCACAAGATAGTAGCAATGTCTCTCAGAGCCCTTGAGAAGTGATTAACACCTTTCCATCTCAGCTCAAAGGGAGAACTGCAAAGAAGGAAGCAGCTTCATAGAACACCTCCTTTCAGGTCTACCCAAGTCCATCATCTGAAAGACCCTGCAAATCTCAAATCCAAAGTGTTTATTTTAATTAACTGCTTCCATTCACCATAAGGATACAAAAGACTTGGATTCACTTCCCTTCCCCACCCCCACCCCCACCCCCCCCCCCCCCGCCAAGGAAAATATTGTCCTATAATGAAAAGCAGACAACAATACACTCTGCCTGGCAACAGCCACTTTAAACTCCTAATTTTATGCTTTTTTGAGCCAGTAAGGCAATTTTACATTACTCACATCTTAGAATACAATTTCTTAGAGAAGCGTTTAATCAATTAATCCTCAGTGCTGTACATGAGATTTTACACAGAGGAATCCAATAATCTATGGATTGTCAGTAAATTCTTATCTATTTTTAACTGAATTCTTATCTGTTCTAAGGGTCCATAACTCTTGTCCCCAGACATGTGACAGATCACTTAGGTCTGGGCCCCATCATGGCAAGCTAGACATTTTTAGAACTGCACAGAAACTATTCCAGTAGGGTTTCTGGACAGAGAAAGCACCACAGCCCACAGGTCAGTGACTCTTCAAGCATCTTAATTCCACAACGGTCTCTTCCTCTTCCAAGAGTGACAGGCACTGTACACTTGAGAACAAGGACAGGCAGAAATGCTTGTTTTACATTCCTTCATTTTGTGATATTTCTTTGAAGTCCAACTTAATGTCCAATTAAACCTGAAAAACCTCATACACAAACAAATAGATCTTCAAGGCAAGACCTGCCATCAGATTGCATTTGGCAGAGGAGGCACTTTAATCCCTAACTCATGACATGAGAATACAGAAGACAAGCGGATGAAGAAATTTCTTTACGAAAAAAGTGGTCAAACACTGGAACAAGCTGCCCAGGGAAGCGGTGACTCTCCTTTGTTGGAGGTGTTCAAAAAACATGTAAGCATGGCACTTTGGGACTTGGTTTAGTAGCTATGATGGTGTTGGGAGAATGGTTGGACTGAATGATCTTAGAGGTCTTTTCCAACCTTAATGATTCTATGATTCTATAAGAAAAGTTCTTATCACTTTAATCTCAAGAGAAAAATTCAAGTAGTATACAGAGAGCACCTGCAATAAAGTACTCACTGAAGAGAAGGTCTTAATTAAACACATGGACGCTCACCTCCTCTCTAGTAATACCATGGATCTCCTCACTTCTTTGCTCAGAAGACAGAAGCAGCTGAAAATCACAATTTTTAACTACTGTGAGAGTCACAGTGGAATTTGGCCCAGTACACTGTGTACCCAGCTGTTACAACACCAATCTCTTCAAAACACACTTCAAATGCACTTTGCCCATTCCTCCTGTAAACTATCTACACGAGCTTCCCTTCCTGCCTTCCCATTCTGTCTCTGCCTGCCACACTGGCATTGTTCTCCTGGGGTGAGAGCGAAGTCTTTGCCAAGTTAAAAGAAGCCTCAAAACTTGTCTCCATGAGGCAGCTTCCATATGTTCACTTCATTTTTAGGCAGGGAAATGAAACAGATCTCCTTAGCAATCTGTTTATACCATGATTGCCATATAAGGAGGACAAAAGGAGACAAACCAGCTAAAAGAAAGTATCCCTGAGAACAGGGATGGGGACTTTTGGCCAAAGCAACCCACCAAAACCAACTCTCCAGTGGTTTAATTGTTCCCACTAGATTCAGAGAGCCCTGCTGCACCCCACTGGCAAATCATGCTTATGTGCTTTGGAGCCAGCAAGCCTTTCTTGCATGGACCCTTCAAAACCTGAATGTAAGCAGTTAATCTTTGGCATTGGTAGCTACGTTTCATATAGAAGAATAAACAATTTTAATCTCTAGTTCTTGAGTTCTGCATAGATAGCGTGTGATAGATTTGTTCATCAAGTAGAAAATTAAATAAAGAGAAAAGCTTGTGTACTATGATAAATAGGACCCTTTGTCCATCAAGTAGTAAATCAAATGGGGAGGAGAGCTTGTGTAGATAACGAAAAAAAAACACAAGACAGAAAACAGAGACAGTTTTGTGTTTGCCTAGGCTGATTGTGTAGGCGCAAATTGGGTTGTATAACCATATATGGATACAGAATATATTTGTAGATAAGGGTTGCTGTGTCAAAATTGCCTTTTGCTAAAACTAATTAAACTACAGAAAACCAAGGAGTCAGGTATATGGAAGAATTCGGAGGGAGTTGCCGAAGTGTTGCGATGGGCCTGAACACACAGATAAGAAGAACTGTCTAACTGGCGACGCAGACCACAAACCCCACAAACACGGAGATGGAAACATATAAAAGACTGAAGGGTGGGGAAATCAGTGTGAGCCATTGGCGGAGTGCGGGCTCCCCAGCTGCACCCAGCGCTGTTTGCTTGTCATTGCTTGCTGTAATCAATAAACGATTAATTGATCTGTAAAGGCCGAATCAAATTATTCGCCTCAATTTATAACAATCTGGTGCCGTGACTCGGATCAGGGCAATCCGGCAGAAAGGCCTTTTCGGGGAGGCGCTTCCTTTGTTTAGACAGTGGCCCTGTTCAGGTGCTATTCCTCCGGAGCCCGAACCCAGATTCAGTGGCAAGCAAAGAATAGCCGGTAACCCCTTAATCTTTGTGCACGAAGTCCCGGGCGAAGACACAGGGCTGTGTAAGTATATCTCGATAGTCCTCTGGGACCATCGAGGTGGCCCCATCCAGGGAAGGACTGGGGACCGTCCGGTTGGGGTTGGGATCCCGGAGTGTGATGAGTGAGACGTCTCATTACAAGACGAGGGGAGTGCGGACCCCTTAGTAGTGCGGTTCCCATACCCGGCGACGGGCTGGGCCACGAATTGGGGGAAGCGTTGCTGAGTGTGTGTGAAGGCACTCCGGAAGATGGGACAGGGGAAAAGCAAGCCCTCTGGTCCCATAGGTGGGGGAACCCATGTGAAACTTCCTCAGATATCTCCAGACAGTCCATGAGGCTTAATGATTAAGTATTGGGATGATTTCCCCTCAAGGAAGGGAAAAGACAAGGTAAAAATGGTACATTATTGTATGGAAGTATGGGGGAGGAAGCAGATTAGAGGAGACCATCTGTACTGGCCAGTGTTTGGATCGTTTGAGGATTGGATATGCCAGGCCTTAAACATATATGTTAATTCTAAAGAGCCCTCCAACTTAGAGGAGAGTGAATATGCCTCCCTCTGGATAGCGGGAGAGACGAGGGCAAAACTTTTTTTCCTTAATACCAGAGGAAGAAAGAAGAAATCAAAGGGAGGGGCCGAACTGTCCGACCTTTCCCCTCCACCGTATATACCCCCTCCCCCTCCACCACCACCACCTCCTCCTTCTCCCCCTCGCAACCTCTACCCCCCCAATTCCGTTACCACCACCTCCTCCTTCTCCCCCTCCTTCTCCCCCTCGCAACCTCTACCCCCCCAATTCCGTTACCACCACCTCCTCCTTCTCCCCCTCCTTCTCCCCCTCGCAACCTCTACCCCCCCAATTCCGTTACCACCACCTCCTCCCCATAACCCCAACCCTTCTGCCCCTGTGCAGGACGTCCTAGGAGGAGATGAGTCAGATTCAGACTTCTCAGAAACCATCCGACATGTTACTAGGAGTCAGTCTAGGAAAAGGCGAGAAGAATTGGGAATGTTCCCCCTCAGGGAGGCGGGGATGGGCATGGTTCCAAACCCAAACGCAAGACAACAGGGACGGTGCCCTCCTGGACCTGCTGTTGGTGAACAGAGAAGGACTGGTGGGAGATGTGAAGGTTGGAGGTCGCTTGGGGCAAAGCGATCATGAGATGATAGAGTTCTCAGTGTGGGGTAAAATGAAGAAGGAGGTTAGCAGAACAGTCGCCCTCAACTTTCAGAGAGCAGACTTTGGGCTGTTCAGAAGGCTGGTCGGAAAATTCCCATGGGAGGCGCTTCTTGAGGGCAAAGGTGTCCATGAGGGCTGGGCGCTCTTCAAGAAGGAACTCCTAGCAGCTCAGGAGAAAGCCGTCCCCAAGTTCTGGAAAAGTAGCCGGTGGGGTAAGAAACCAGCGTGGTTGAGTAGGGAGGTCCTAAGAGACATCAATAGGAAGAGGAGGGTCTACGACCTCTGGAGGAAGGGGCAGGCATCCTGGGTGGACTATAGGGAGGAAGTGAGATTGTGCAGGGAAGAAGTCAGGAGGGCTACGGCCCAACTAGAAATGCGATTGGCCAAGACTGTGAAAGACAACAAAAAGTCTTTCTACAAATACATCAACAGCAAAAGGAGGGCTAGGGAGAATCTCCAGTCCCTAGTAGATGCAGAGGGAACAACAGTAACAGGGGACGAAGACAGGGCTGATGTACTCAATGCCTACTTTGCCTCAGTCTTTAACAGTAAGGATAATTGTTCCCTCTGTGCACAACCCCAAGGGTTGGAAGAGAAGTATGAGATTCCCAAGGTCCAAGAGGAGGTGGTTAGAGACTTGCTTGCCCAGCTAGATGCCCACAAGTCTATGGGGCCGGATGGAGTCCACCCAAGAGTTTTGAGGGAACTGGCGGATGTGCTGGCCAAACCCCTTTCCATCATCTTCCAACAGTCCTGGATGACTGGGGAGGTTCCGCTGGACTGGAGGATGGCTGATGTCGTGCCCATCTATAAGAAGGGGTGCAGGGAGGATCTGGGAAACTACAGGCCTGTCAGCCTGACCTCGGTACCGCGAAAAGTCATGGAGCGGGTGATCTTGAGTGCGATCATGAAGCACTTGCAAGAGAACCGGGTGATCAGGCCCAGTCAACACGGGTTCATGAAAGGCAGGTCTTGCCAGAGTAATCTGATCACCTTCTATGACTGAGTAACTAAACTCTTGGACGAGAGAAAGGCTGTGGATGTGGTCTTCCTGGACTTCAGTAAAGCCTTTGATACAGTTTCTCATAGCATTCTGCTTCGGAAACTGTCAGCCTCTGGCCTGGACAGGCGCACACTCTCCTGGGTGAAAAACTGGTTGAATGACCGGGCCCAGAGGATGGTGGTAAATGGAGTTAAATCCAGCTTGAGGCCAGTTACAACTGGGGTTCCCCAGGGCTCAGTGCTCGGTCCAGCCCTGTTCAATGTCTTTATCAATGACCTGGATGAAGGCATCGAGTGCTCCCTTAGCAAGTTTGCAGATGACACCAAGCTGGGAGGAAGTGTCGATCTGCTGGAGGGTCGGGAGGCTCTGCAAAGGGATCTGAACAGGCTGGACTGCTGGGCTGAGACCAACGGCATGAGGTTTAACAAGGCCAAATGCCGGGTCCTGCACTTGGGGCACAACAACCCTAAGCAGAGGTACAAACTAGGAGAGACCTGGCTGGAAAGCTGCCAGGAGGAGAAGGACCTGGGGGTGCTGGTTGACAGCCAACTGAACACGAGCCAGCAGTGTGCCCAGGTGGCCAAAAAGGCCAATGGCATCTTGGCTTGTATCAGGAACGGCATGACCAGCAAGTCCAGGGAGGTTATTCTCCCTCTGTACTTGGCACTGGTGAGACCGCACCTCGAGTACTGTGTTCAGTTCTGGGCCTCTCACCACAAGAAGGATGTTGTGGCTCTGGAGCGAGTCCAGAGAAGGGCAACAAAGCTGGTGAAGGGGCTGGAGAACAAATCTTATGAGGAGCGGCTGAGAGAGCTGGGGTTGTTCAGCCTGGAGAAGAGGAGGCTGAGGGAAGACCTTATTACTCTCTACAACTACCTGAAGGGAGGTTGTGGAGAGGAGGGAGCTGGCCTCTTCTCCCAAGTGACAAGGGACAGGACAAGAGGGAATGGCCTCAAGCTCCGCCAGGGGAGATTTAGGCTTGAGATTAGGAAAAAGTTCTTCACAGAGAGGGTGGTTAGGCATTGGAACAGTCTGCCAAGGGAGGTGGTTGAGTCACCGTCCCTGGAGGTATTTAAGGTTAGGGTAGATGAGGTGCTTAGGAGCATGATTTAGGGATTGGTGGGAATGGTTGGACTCGATGATCCAGTGGGTCTCTTCCAACCTGGTCATTCTGTGATTCTGTGAACCGGCTCAAATTTTAGTGATAGAGTATGTGGCCGTTCCCTTGAATTCGGGGGACGTAAGAGAGTTCAAAAAGGAAATGGGAAACCTCTTGGAGGACCCCCTTGGGGTTGCAAAAAAAGTAGATCAGTTCCTGGGCCCAGATATCTATACCTGGGATGAGATGTAGTCTATTTTGAGTATATTGTTTACCTCGGAAGAGAGGAGGATGATTAGGACTGCAGGAATGAGGATATGGGTGGATATTCGAAAGAAGCTAGAAAAACTGAGAGACTAGCAAAGTAGAGGGCTGGACGAGTTATTACGGGAAGAACAAAAGGTATATGTTTGAAGGGAAGAGGAGAGCCATAAGAAACAAGTAAGAATGATGGTAACAACAGTCCGGGAAGGACAGAGGGCTGCCCCTCCACTAAGGGGGACAGCTCCAAGTAAAAGGATGGATGCTGCAAAGTGGACGAACAGGAGAATAGAAGGGGGTGGTATAGTGTGTTATTATTGTGGTAAAAAAGGGCATATGAAGTGGGAGTGCCAGCAAAAGATGGCAGATGAAAAGCAGTTTCATGAAGATTAGGGCAGGTCAGGGGCTCTACCTGCTGGGGACACAAGAACGAACGGAGCCCCTGGTAAAGCTGAAAATAGGGCCCCAGCAACAAGAATATGAGTTCCTTGTGGACTCAGGGGCGGAAAGATCTACCATCCAAACCCTTCCCCAAGGGTGCAAAATATCATCTGAAACAGTGCAGGTAGTCGGGGCAAAAGGAGAACCTTTTAGAGTACCTGTAATAAAAAAATGTTTTTCTAGAAACTCACTCCAAAGTCAGAGTGAGATCATTGCTACTGGTCTCAGAGGCAGATTATAACCTCCTCAGATGAGATTTGATGGTAAAATTAGAAATTGAGGTAGAAATAATTAAAAATAAATTGAGTGTTAAACTATGTCCCTTACATGCTGTGGATGAAGCAAAAATAAATCCTGAAGTTTAGTACACCCCCAATACAGTGAGACGATTGGAAATCGAACCCTTTGAGGTGACTATTAAGAACCCTGAAATTCCTGTAAGTGTCAAGCAGTACCCCCCGTCCAATGAAGGAAGACAAGGATTAAAGCCCAAGATTAATAGGCTTTTAAAACAGGGATTGCTTGAATCATGCATGTCCCCTTTCTACCCGTAAAAAAGGCAGATGGTAGTTATAGACTGGTACATGACTTAAGAGAAATCAACAAAAGAACTATTGAGAGATTTCCCGTGGTTGCCAACCCCTACACCCTCTTGAGTCAACTGGGACCTGAAAATCAGTGGTATAGTGTAATAGATTTTAAAAAATTCTTTTGGGGCTTGTCCCCTTAAAGAAATTTGCAGAGACTATTTTGCCTTTGAATGGGAGGATCCAAACACCCACAGGAAACAGCAACTAAAGTGGACTGTGCTTCCTCAGGGGTTTACAGAATCCCGTAATTTATTTGGACAGGCTTTAGAACAAATTTTAGAGGGTTATACACTGGGTGAAGGAGCGGTTTTAGTTCAATATGTGGATGACTTGCTGGTCGCAGGGAAAGAGGGAGAAGTGGTGAGACAGGAAAGTATAAAACTGCTGAATTTCCTCAGCCTGAAAGGGCTGAAGGTGTCTAAGTCTAAGCTGCAGTTTGTAGAAGAGGAAGTAAAGTATTTGGGGCACAGACTGACCAAGGGTACTAAGAAACTAGACCCCAAGAGGGTCCAAGGCATACTTTCACTTCAGGCTCCCCGGATTAAACGGCAGGTGAGGCAATTATTGGGCCTTTTCGGGTATTGCAGGCAGTGGATCGAAAATTTCAGTGGAAAAGTCAAATTTCTATATAACAAGTTGACCAAAGAAGGACTAATTAAATGGTCTCAGGAAGATGAAGAACAGCTAGAAGTCCTTAAAACTGAACTTGTCAATGCACCTGTCCTCAGTCTCCCAGACTTGAAAAGACCATTCTACCTATTTGTTAATGTAGATGAAGGGACTGCATATGGGGTTTTAGCCTCGGATTGGGCTGGAAGTAAAAAACCCGTGGTTTATTTATCAAAGCTGTTGGACCCCGTTAGCCGGGGTTGGCCCACCTGCCTACAAGTAATAGTGGCAGCAGCCCTTTTGGTGGAAGAGGCAGGTAAGATCACATTCGGGAGTGACCTACGAGTCCTGTCCCCACACAATATAAGGGGAGTGTTACAGCAAAAGGCAGAGAAGTGGATCACAGATGCCAGACTTTTGAAGTATGAGGGCATTTTAATATCATCTCCTAAGTTAACAATAGAAACCACAGGTCTGCAAAATCCTGCTCAGTTTCTGTATGGGGAACCAATCACTGATTTAACCCATGATTGCCTCCAACAAATAGAGGAACAAGCAAAGGTCCGACTGGATCTAGAAGAAAAGGAGCTGGAATTGGGAGATCGACTATTTGTAGATGGGTCCTCCCGAGTTGTAGAAGGTAGACGGAAATCTGCATATGCTGTAATAAATGGGAAAACCTTAGAGGTAATCGAGTCTGGTCCCCTGAGCCCCAGCTGGTCAGCCCAGGCATGTGAATTACATGCTGTACTTAGAGCCCTGGAGTTATTAAAAGGAAAGATGGGGACAGTTTATATGGATTCAAAGTATGCTTATGGCATAGTACACACCTTTGGCAAAATTTGGGAAGAGAGGGGGCTGATAAATTCCCAGGGAAAAGGGTTAATTCATGAGGAACTAATACGAAAAATTTTACAGCCTCTTAGATATCCCAAAAGAATAGCAGTAGTACATGTACGGGGACACCAAACAGGAATGGGGACCACTGTACGGGGAAATAACTTAGCCAATCAGGAGGCCAAAAGGGCAGCATTACTGACCCTAAGACATAGAGCGGTGGTTACAAGGAGGGAAGAATGCACCATCTGTGGGGCAGATTTAGAAAAAGAACCGTGCCACTGGTGTTGGATAGCATTCGGGATAGACTCTATAAGGTGTGCCTGTAAGAACCTCGAAGCTAAATGCTGTTGTATACATGGTCCAAAATACATCCTGACATTCACTACTCAAGAGAAAGAGAAATTAGACCAAATGGGGATACGGGAAAAAGAGGAGGGTAAATGGATGCTACCTGATGGTCGAGAAGTGCTTCCAAAGGCTATGGCCTTGAGGATATTGCAAGCTATACATGACAAGACCCATTGGGGAACCCAGGCTCAAATACACCAGTTCGCTATCAAGTACATGTGCATAGGGGTATACAATCTTGCTAAACAAGTGACCCAGCAATGTTTAACCTGCCAGAGAGTCAATAAACAACAACAGAGGGAAAGGGCAATGGGTGGGTCACACCCCCTTGCACCCGCAAAGCTCAGGGAGGGTGGAAAATGCTTACCACTGGCTTTTTTAAACATCTGTACGCAGCCCTGGACAGATGTGGAAATTTCCCCTTTTGAAATGTTGTTTGGGATGCCTTATAATATTGAAGCCCCTGCTGATCATCCCTGTCTAGATAACTCTCAAATTAATACTTATATTATACAAATCATGAACAGGAGAAAAGAATTGAGGGAAAAGAGACTTTTGGTACAAAGACCACCTCTGGACTTGGCAATACATAGGATTAAACCTGGAGACAAAGTGCTCATTAAATCATGGAAGAAAACCTCCCTAACACCTTGTCGGGAAGGCCCGTATGTTGTTTTGCTTACTACAGAAACTGCAATATGAACCGCTGAGAAGGGGTAGACCCACGTGAACCGAGTCAAGGGACCAATCACTGCAGATGACCATTGGAAAGTAACAAGTCATCCTGGGGACTTGAGGGTCACACTGAAGAAGAACTGATGAACTTAGTATTGGTAACACAAACAAATCAGAAGGGAGAGCAGGAGGGATACACGTATTCCCTTGTCAGCGACTACACGGTTGTTTGTGAGAAGTAGGGCTGTGAGTATTACCCCTTTGTGTGTTTTGTCTGTAAAATCTGCCAAGAATGGTGGTAGGTCCATTGCCATTGGGGGAGGCCACCCACTGGGATTTGTAAGGGATGTTATAAGATTGAAAGGGACCTAACAGAGATTGCGTTAAGGCTAGGGGAATTGGCAGGAGAGTGGGTACGATTTGAGACTGGGGAGTGGTGGAAAAACCAAAGGAATACACCCGGAGAATTTTTATTTCCACCCCAACGAATCCAATCCCTTTGTTGCCCAAATTATAAAAGAGTGCTGCCTGAGGATAGTAAGGGGAGTTTCGTGCAACTCACCCTTAGTAAAAAATAAGAATTGGGAGCAGTACAAGAAGAGGCAGGAGCAGAGAAATGAGCTTCCAGGCAAATACCACTGCTGCCGAGAAGATGGTGCACCCCGCGGCTCGAAGCACCTGAGTCGGCGGGCGAGGCAGAGGGGTAAGAACCATGAAAAGGAAGCCTCCCAGGACTGGGATACTGCTGAAACACTCTGGCAACTGCCAACTGAGTACTAAACCCCTTAAAGAAATTAGTGTAACTACCTCTGGAGCACTGGGAGGGCAACGAAATCAGAAAAGGAAAAGAAGATCTCATTTATTGAACACAACAAGGCTAGGACTTCACTCTTTTTGGCAAATTAGGAGCCTTATGATATGTTATATTTTAAATATGGGGCGGGCCTCTCAAACCTCACATCAGCCTTTTAAGTGGTCACTGACTCGAGTAGATGGCATGGAAGTTCAGACCCAGATAACACCTGGACCTCCAAGCTTTAACCCGCAGTTATGTGCCTTGGCCCCTGTAAAACCTTGTTTGAATTTAAAGGATTTTTGTGTGTGTCTCGCATCAAAACCTAGAGAAGGGTGTTGCAATTATCCTGGGAAATGTTTCTGTGGATGCTGGGGCTGCGAAGCTGTAGCTTCGGATTAAACACGGGCAAAAGATGGATTCCTTAGAGTATCCTGGAGACCTTATGGGTGTAGGGCCCCGAAGCGAGATGCAGGCGGGGGGGGTCATCGATTCAGAAGACTGCAGCTTCATGTACCTAGGTGTAACAAACCCGGCAGACCAGGGTTAAGTTGTGGGAGAAACTTGAAGTTTCGAGTGTTGAGAGCCTGGTAGAGATAGAAGAAACATGTTTACCATGGAGAGGAAACCTGTTCCTTGTGATATACAGGCTCTGGGCCCGAGTCCTGTAGTAGTTGAGGAGGGGTGGCTCTACTTGGGGACAGTTGCGGGTCTAACCAGTCCAGGAATTGAGAGTGATAGTCAGACCATAGCACCCCCACCTCATGACCTTCAGCTTAACACTCTTTGGAAATTAATAGAGGGGGCATATCGAGTTCTTAATGTGGCCAACCCCTTGTTTACAGAACATTGTTGGCTCTGCTTTGACATCAGGCCTCCATTCTGTGAAGCTGTCGGGATGTCGGAAAGGGCTGGGGGACTTGATAGCAGCAATCCTACATGGTGCAATTAGAGGGATGCACAGGCCCAGGGGGTAACTTTGACATCGGTGGCTGGGAAAAGGTGATGCATTCGAAATATCCCAAAGCATAAAGAGCACTTGTGTGAAACTATTACCAAAGCCAGACAAGAAGATAACCAGGCTAAACGGCTAATTCCTGCTAAAAATACTAAATGGATATGTTCTAAAACAGGGCTCACACCATGCATTTCGTTAGAAATATTCAATGAGACCTCTGACTATTGTATACAAGTAGCCGTGATCCCCAAAATTATGTACCATCCCAACGAGTATGTATATGAGGTCCAGACTACTCCTGTTCATCATTTGCAAAAGCGAGAACCCTTTACAGCCCTTACCGTGGCCGTCTTAATATCCATGGGAGGGGCAGGCCCTCGGGGGTGGCCTCACTAGTGAAGCAAACTAAAGAGTTCAATTATTTGAGAATAGCAGTAGATGAAGATTTAGCACAAATAGAGCAGTCCATATCAGCACTAGAAAAATCAGTACAGTCACTGTCAGAGGTAGTCCTGCAGAACAGGAGGGGACTGGACCTATTGTTTTTACAACATGAGGGGGTTGTGCGCAGCCTTGCGAAGAGAGTGTTGCATTTACGCAGACCACACAAGAGTAGTAAGGGACACCATAACTAAGTTGAAAAAAAGAATTAGAGAAACAAAAAAGAGAGAGAGAGGCGCAACAAAGTTGGTATGAGACCTGGTTCAACAGCTCCCCATGGCTAACTACCCTGTTATCAACAATTGCAAGGCCTGTAATTTTACTAATTTTAGGGCTGACCTTTGGTCCCTGCATTTTTAACAAAGTCCTAGAGATAGTCAAAAGGAGATTAAAAACAGCTCACCTTATGTTAATAAGAGCCAAGTATGAACCAATATCAGAAGACCCTGAAATCAGAGAAAGCCTCACTCTAAGCTACCAAGAATCAAAAAGATTTGATGAACAAAATAAAGAAAAAGAAAAAGGGGAACTGTGATAGATAGGACCCTTTATTCATCAAGTAGAAAATTAAATAAAGAGAAAAGCTTGTGTACTATGATAAATAGGACCCTTTGTCCATCAAGTAGTAAATCAAATGGGGAGGAGAGCTTGTGTAGATAACAAAAAAAGCCACAAGACAGAAAACAGAGACAGTTTTGTGTTTGCCTAGGCTGACTGTGTAGGCGCAAATTGGGTGGTATAACCATATATGGATACAGAATATATTTGTAGATAAGGGTTGTTGTGTCAAAATTGCCTTTTGCTAAAACTAATTAAACTACAGAAAACCAAGGAGTCAGGTATATGGAAGAATTCGGAGGGAGTTGCCGAAGTGTTGCGATGGACCTTAACACACAGGTAAGAAGAACTGTCTAACTGGCGATGCAGACGCAGAGTACCCCACAAACACGGAGATGGAAACATATAAAAGACTGAAGGGCGGGGAAATTGTTGTGAGACGTTGGCGGAGCGCGGGCTCCCCAGCTGCACTCAGCGCTGTTTGCTTGTCATTGCTTGCTGTAATCAATAAACGATTAATTGATCTGTAAAGGCCGAATCAAATTATTCGCCTCAATTTATAACATAGTGGACTTTAGACACATTCAAAATGGCATCCCTTGGACAGCTGAAATGGAGGGGGAAGGAGGATAGAGGGGAACAGAAAGAGAGAATGCACCAAACTAATAACTTTGAAATCATCATTGTATATTACCACCTTGCATTCTAGCGCTTCCTTTGCTAGTGGCAGTATGGGAGAGAACACCACAGATATTTTAGAAGAGGGCTGCTATTAAAAATGTAAACATGCCATGATTTTCCCCTTTATCACTGCAGATCCAGATATTTTTTAATATGTAAGTTCTAAGCATCTCCTAAGCATCAGCAGATAGCAAGCCTTGTGGAGCTAACTCAACTCACAAGTCAGTAATGCATCAAAGAATTAAACGAACAATAGTGGCAACACAGCAATATCACGTAGAATCTCATGTCTGTCTGCACACCAAGAACTATCACATTTCATAGGAATAGCAAACAACAATAGACACATTTCTGTTGATGTAATTAATCTCTATCCACTGCCAAATTAACAAGAGAAAGATGCCTGTGTTTATGATGAATTCTTCTAATTAAGAATCTCATGCAAATGGCATGTGTCTCACTCAAAGGATCTTATCTTAACCAGGAATCCAGTTCAAGGATAAAATTCAGTGCATAGTTGTGTAAGCACAAAACACAGTGACATTTCCTTCTTCTAGGGAGGAGCCAATGAACCATCCTTAGGCAACTCATGACTGTGTGCTTCACCTGAGTTGTTCATTACAAGGGCCTTCACCTTACAGCACTGCAAGACATCATACTTGCAAACATGAGCACACTTGATACCTCATCCCAAAAACACCCTGACAGAAGAAGCATCATCATGTGCTAAGCATGCCAGCACAGTCCATCAGCGGCGATATTCACATTCCTTTTCCTTGATCCTCCTGCCCTCCCTGCAAAATAGCTGTGACCATTTGCTCATGCACTGAAGCTCTAAGGAAAGGGATGTCAGTCAAATACGCAGTGGAAAATATATTCAAAGAGAAAGTCAACAGAGCCTGAGCAATCAGTGTAAATCAATACTTTAATTTTTCTGAGCCTCCCTCAGATTCTCAATCTGTAAATGATATGTCAATGAAAGTACCGATTGACCAAGTTTCTCAATCTTACTGTCTCTAGACAGTTTCCCCTATAAAAATCATTGGGCAGAACAGACACCACTACAAATCTGTTTAACACAGAAATACAGATTCACTTTCAGCCTGTAAGTCTTCAGTAGATAGATATCTGGCTTGTTCTACCTAATCTGACACTAGAAACTAAGTAATAACTATAGCAGCCTGTACTCCAGTCTCTGATGCACAGAACAGCAGTTTCTGTTTATTGACCAGCAGAGAGAAATCTGGCTGCTGAGCAGCTTAATCAGATGGCAGCAGCCCCTTTCCCACGCAGCAAAGAAAACGTTCAAGGAAAATCATCCTCTATCCACTGCTCTCTGCGGTAACACCATTAGGCCATGATACACAGCCAAGTTAGTCAGCATACTAAGAAAAATTTCACTGACAGCATTTCCTCTGCCTGAATGGGAGGCAGGCTCTTAAATTAGCTCTGGAGGAGCAGATAGACTTCTCTTACAGCACTCCTCTTCTCACAAATCATCAAAGGAGAGGATGTGGCTGAGCTCCTTCTACACGTGGAATATCCAGTTCCACCCCAGTCAGATTGGATTCCACCCTCTAATCTCAGCATCCTTAGATAAGTGATCCTTTGACTAAGTGATCATGAGATGATAGGGTTTTCAGTTCTAGGTGAAGTGAAGAGGTTGGTTAGCAAGACAGTAGCATTAAATTTCCAGAGGGCAGACTTTGAACTCTTCAGAAGGCTGGTTGGCAAAGTCTCATGGGAGACAGTGTTTAAGGGCAAGGGAGCCCATGAGGGCTGGGAGCTCTTCAGAAAGGAGATCCTAGCAGCTCAGGAGAAAGGCATCCCCGTGTTCCGGATAAAAAAGCCAGCAGGGGAAAAACCAGCTTGGTTGAACAGAGAGATCTTGACTGCTATCAAGAAGAAGAGGAATGTTTATGAGCTCTGGAAGAGGGGACAGGCCTCTTGGGTGGACTACAGGAGGGAAGTGAGATGGTGTAGAGAAAAAATCAGAAGGGCAAAGGCTCAACTAGAAATCAAATTGGCAAAGTCTGTGAAAGATCTTTCTATAAATATATAAATAATAAAAGGAGAACTAGGGAGACCATACAGTCCCTGTTGGATGCAGAAGGTACAACAGTGACAGGGGATGAGGAAAAGGCTGAGGTACTTAATGCCTTCTTTGCCTCAGTCTTTAATTGTAAAGAAAGTTGTTCCCTTTCTGTACAAACCCCAGAGCTAGAGGAGCAAAATGAGGCTCCCATGGTCCAAGAGGAGGTGGTCAGAGCCTTGCTAGCCCGACTAGATACCCACAAGTCTATGGGGCCGGATGGGATTCACCCGAGGGTATTGAAGGAGCTGGTGGATGTGCTGGCCAAACCCCTTTCCATCATCTTCCAACAATCCTGGAAGACTGGGGAAGTTCCACTGGACTGGAGGCTGGCTGATGTTGTGCCCATATACAAGAAGGGTCGCAGGGAGGATCCAGGGAACTACAGGCCTGTTAGTCTGACCTCAGTGCCAGGAAAAGTCATGGAACAGGTGATCTTGAGTGCTATCATGAACCAGGTGATCAGGCCCAGTCAACATGGGTTCACACAAGGCAGGTCTTGCCAAACTAACCGGATTGCCTTCTATGACCAAGTGACTCAGCAGCTGGACAAGGGAAAGGCTGTGGATGTGGTCTTCCTGGACCTCAGTAAAGCCTTTGACACAGTTTCTCACAGCATTCTGCCACGGAAACTGTCGGCCTCTGGCCTGGACAGGCGCACACTCTCCTGGGTGGAAAACTGGTTGGATGGCCGGGCCCAGAGAGTGGTGCTTAATGGTGTTAAATCCAGCTGGAGGCCAGTTCCAAGTCGGGTTCCCCAGGGCTCAGTGCTGGGTCCAGTCCTGTTCAATGTCTTTATCAATGACCTGGATGAAGGCATCGAGTGCTCCCTTAGCAAGTTTGCAGATGACACCAAGCTGGGTGGAAGTGTCGATCTGCTGGAGGGTAGGGAGGCTCTGCAAAGGGATCTGAACAGGTTGGACCGCTGGGCAGAGTCCAACGGCATGAGGTTTAACATGGCCAAATGCTGGGTCCTGCACTTGGGGCACAACAACCCTATGCAGTGCTACAGACTAGGAGAAGTCTGTTTAGAAAGCTGCCTGGAGGAGAGGAACCAGGGGGTGTTGGTTGACAGCCGACTGAACATGAGCCAACAGTGTGCCCAGGTGGCCAAGAAGGCCAATGGCATCTTGGCTTATATCAGAAACGGCGTGACCAGCAGGTCCAGGGAGGTTATTCTCCCTCTGTAGTCAGCACTGGTGAGACCGCTCCTCAAATACTGTGTTCACTTCTGGGCCCCTCACCACAAGAAGGATGTTGAGGCTCTGGAGCGAGTCCAGAGAAGAGCAACAAAGCTGGTGAAGGGGCTGGAGAACAGGCCTTATGAGGAACGGCTGAGAGAGCTGGGGTTGTTTAGCCTGGAGAAGAGGAGGCTGAGGGGAGACCTCATTGCTCTCTCTAACTACCTGAGGGGAGGTTGTAGAGAGGAGGGTGCTGGCCTCTTCTCCCAAGTGACAGGAGACAGGATGAGGGGGAACAGCCACAAGTTCCACCAGTGTAGATTTAGGCTGGACATTAGGAAAAAAATTTTCACAGAAAGGGTCATTGGGCACTGGCAGAGGCTGCCCAGGGAGGTGGTTGATTCACCTTCCCTGGAGGTGTTTAAGGCACGGGTGTATGAGGTGTTAAGGGGCATGATTTAGTGTTTGATAGGAGTGGTTGGACTCGGTGATCTGGTGGGTCTCTTCCAAGCTGGTTATTCTATGATTCTATGATAATATTTCCTTCTGGTTTCAGACCTTGAATATTTAGTCTGGCTCAGACTAAAACAACTGCACTTGCATCCTGCATGTTATATTGTCAACCTATTAAATGGGATGGAGGGATGGAAGAGCTACTGGATGGTTTCCGTACCTCCCCAAAAAAGCAAGAGGCTCCAAGAGATAGAGTGGACCATTGCTACAGGAGGCAGTCAGCATTTGCAGGGAGGCTATCTGGATCATACAGATATTTTAACATCTCCGCTTTCTATGACTGATGGAAACAACACCATTTGTGTAAAGAGGAAATGCACCAGCCCCACACCTCATCTTTTTTCCTAACTGAAATGATAAGGTAAGAAAGAAAATATTAAGATTCCACATTTCAGCAAACATTCAAATATTTTCAATACATTTGAATACTTCCACATCCACCCTACACTAGGAGCATATAATAAAGATAAAAGTTCTTGCACCCCAGGCTTCTTCATACATCTTTCTCATCCACATAGAGTGTGAAGGAATCTTCTCCAAGTTCATGGAAACTGTTTCAGCAAACCAAGAAGCATATTGCTTTTCACCTTCATACACTAAGAAATTTATCAAATCAACTTAATTAAAAGATAAGAGATTTTTTTCAAAATAACAGGTTTTTGAGAAGTGCACGGTGACAAGTTCTTATAGGTCAACAATAAAGCACAATATAAATACCTTTCTTCCTTGATTCAGTGTTCGTCCACAGGACAGACAGTTGAGCTGCCCTCTGAATGACAGTGAAGACATTCCCATGTAGTTATTTTTCGTACGTGCTTTGGTAATGCTGGAGATACTGAACTGGCAGAAGGATTGCAATTAGTTCTTTTGGAAGCACAACCTATAGGGAGCCTAAGTGGTTGTACCAAATAGGTGAGGTTTTTTCACTCACTCATCTCAGAAGCAAAGGTATTTCCTTTATATCATCATGGGTTTCAGGCTATTTTGGCCATTTTTCACCCTCAAGTACCTCTGATTTCTGCTTACAGCACAGAGCCTCCCTGCAGATCCATTTCTGTCCCTGTCCCATAGCACCATATGGAGAAGTTCATGAAGTGATAGCAAGTACATGTCAAACAGGACAGACTTCCCTAGGGTCTGAGAGTTGCTTGCAGCTGTTAGGAGCTTGCTTAAGGTGACATATTGCTGCTGCCCCAGAAATATCTCCAGTGTGCCTCACAGAATGGGTTATCCAGCTATACTCAAGGGTCCTCACACCTTAGATGGCTACGTTTCCCATGCCCACATTATAGAAATACTAGTAACAAATATTACCCAACATCACTCGCCAAAACAATGGGGGTAAAGGACTAGTCATCCATTTGTAACTTTTCATCATTCAATTGATGTTGTCCAGGCTGCTGGGGTCTGATCTAGCAACCTCCCCCTTCTTGACATCCACAGCAGTAGATATCCTATATTCAGACTCCTGGTTTGGGGAAAATGAGTGCAACTAGCTGAATTCATCCTTGTAAAATTTAATTCCTACAAAAGGAGATGCTGCTCCTCATGTTTGCATTTGACTATTAATTACTTGTGGCAAAAAGGCCATATGCCCAGCCAGTTGTATTGCTCATTACAACTTGTGCTATGTGCCACTGGACAGGAATAGAAAAAATTCAGCATGCAGGCAGTTACATTGCTGTTAGCTTTCTGCTTTCAGAGTTTGGTAGCAAGATTAAAAATGAATATATACTACTAATGCCAGGATTGTATTCCCAGATGCAAACAGTTGTTATATGTAGAGGGAATGATTAAAGTGACTATAGTGTATTTTTTTCCCAACAAGAGCAGCTCACACAGGCTACCAGTCTGAGCAGAGAACTAGAATCCACTGGTTGCGGATGTCACTCGGTATTAAAAACAATATCACATGGAAAACCTCTCTTTACCCTGATAAATTTGAGAATTTAACTCTCCAAAGACAGAGTTAAGACTGAAGCAGCAGCAGCCCCAGGGAGCCCCACTGCCACACAAGTTGCCACCAAAGCCCACTAAGGACTATTTAAAGATCATTCAGTGTAAGGGCTGATGTGGGAGAGGCTGATGCCCAGCTCCTAGAGCTCAACAAACACCATGACATTTATTCCTGTTCAGCCTGGAGGAGCAACTTATCATGACAAGAAGTCATGCTGTTAAGTGGGAACAGGTTGAATGATTTACATTTGCACATATGGGAATCATTTAGAAGCTTTTCCTAACCTGTCTCCCCATTCCCACTGCCAGTGGCTTATCGTCATATTCTGCTTCTTCCCCTAAATTAATACGCAGAAAAAAATGCACACCAAAACCTAAGCAGGCACTCAGGGTTAACAAGGGGATGGAAAGTTCCTGACCTCCACAAATACGAGCCAAATTTATTCCCCCCAAGATATTCCAGCCCAGGTTATGCAAAGCACCAAAGCGGGTTTTTAAGTGGCCACCCATCACTGACCACCTAGAAATTACAGAGGGTAGGGAAGTGATCCGAATTACCAAAGCAGGTGAAGTCCTCACAAGAATAAGGCACAGCCAGTTACAACAGTAGCTACCTCAGGACAAACTGAGTTGTCATTGCCTCTAGGTAGTAGCTTGAATCCAGTACCAAGTTCTTTGAATTCATGTTGGTACACAGGTATTACTGGTATTTTAATTGGAGTTAATAATGAGAGGTTAGCAGACCTGAAAATAGAACATAAATTATTTTTTCTCGTTTTTCATTTCTTCCTTTCAGGAGAGACTGAGGCATAATCTCAGCTCTACATCAGAAGGAAATGGGTAGGGAAGAGTGTTTTCTCTCCTCAACCATTTATCTTACTCATCTACTCCCTGGGACAGAAACTGTCTTTTCAGTTCACATTTTACTTTGTACAGAAGAGCTCCCTGTCTGGATACCCAAACACTTCTGTGAGGAGGGATCTGCAGACTATCAGATCCAGCAGCACAGGCTGCACATTGGCTAGAGGTTAGGAGCAAGACCTATGGGAGATCTCAGGCTGTGTAACTTTGATGTGCAAATCACTCAGAAAAGGATGGCAAGGCAACAGGTAACTCCAGGCAGGTTTGAGGCAGCCCCTAACAGTGTATTATTCAACAAGTCACCCTGCCTCAGTCTCCCATCCCAGAAGAGCCCCAAACCAAATCCCTCATGTACAAGAAGAGTCTGCTGCAGAGATACACATGCAGCTGTGAGCCAGGCTATGCAATCCCCTGGCATACAGAGTTACAGCCAAGGCAGGGGAAAGGCTGGCAGCTGCTTGAGCTTGCTGAATTTTAACAGGGAACACCTTCTCTCCATGTCTCTACTTTTGCACCTGAGCCCTCAGCACACTGCCAGCGGTCACCTAGCTCTTGCCAAGCAGACCCAGATAAAGGCTGGAGCCACCTCAATGGAAACCCAATGCAGATCTGAAGCCTGCGTTGCACAGGTGCTGAGGGCACTCCACGCTAAGCAGCATCTGACACCCAAAGGGCCATTAACTGACAGGCAAGGACTAAAATGCATCTGAATTTACCTACACCAGATATGAGCCAATGACAATGATATTACCTTAGGCAGAAAAATATTAGATTGATAACTTCAAGCAAATTCTGATCTAGATAGAATTATTTTCCATTCAGATTCCACTCACCTACTCAAGACTGAGAAGATATGCATTGCCTTTAATGATCCAAAATAACCTTCTGGCAATATGCTTCGCGGCTGTCCTTGCCACAGAGACTTAAAGCTTCACATTGGGCCAGAAAGTTAAATAAAGCAGGGAGAGGTGTATTTCTAGTGGAATTCTAAAATTAACATCAAGTTAGATTGATTAACAACAAAATAGATAATGTAACACAGAACCTCAAAATGTACTTAGTCTTAATGAATCTGTCAGAAGATTCGGTTTAGTAAATTCCTAGACATCCAATAAATGTTGTGCACTGCATTATTTCCTAATGTCTTAAATTTATTGCTACATAAACTAGGCAGTTCAAATGGTCACCATGCATTTCTGCTTTCTAACGCTTTGAAGTATTCTTCCATGGTGAACAGCACCACCCACTCATGTCTTCCAAAAGGTCAAGATATTTAATTTAAACTTTAGATGCTAACAGCTTTGGATTCTGCTGAAGCCCCGGTGAAAGAACAGAGTGCATACTGGCCTTTCTGAACATGCAACTCACAGGCAGCAACAAGTTCTTTTGGCACATTTGTGAGCTGGGGAATTAGAGTAACACTTTACAGGGCACCTAAGCCACAGGAAGCACAGAAGAATAAGAAGGGGATTCCCTCATATAACCATCAGCATTCTCCCCTCCTGCAGCTGCTCTCCTGCCCAGCTGACTGCCCTGAGTGTCTGCTCCTGCATCCCAGGCAATATGGGGATTGTGTCAGGGAGCTGCCACGGCTCAGGAGGTCACAGAGCATCCAGTGCAGACCCTGCAAAAGGGCAGATGCAAAAGGTTAGTGAGAATTTTCTCATCCCTTCTTCAGCACTTGCAGCAACGCTAATTACTGTTTATCCATTCCTGATCCTTCTTTATGATGCCTCTTAGGAGATACTGGGAAAGGCAGAAGAAAGATACAGAGCATTCCAATCCCCTTTAAACTCAATGTGACAATTATAATCCTCTAGCTATTATAAAAATAAAGAGCAGGAAAACTGAGATGGGCTGTAACAGGTTGGGAGGACTAAATCCCCATTAACTAGGGCACCAAGATTTAAAGGGCTCAGCTAGGTGCAAATCATATGCCTTTGAAGGTCCCCACAGTGCACTGTCCCTGCTAGTTCCTCAGTGAGTAAATGCAAGCGAGAGCTGGTAAGACCCATTGCCCCAAGGACGACAGCAGCTCGCGAGAGGACTCTACTGCCAGGGCATTGCCATGCTGAGACTAATGTTTCCAAAACCAGAGAGGTGGTTGCAGAACACAGGTAGTTTCCTTGACTCATAGGTGCAAGCAGCAGCAAAGGTCAGAATAGTACTAAGCACACAGGGCTGAGCTGCACAATTAATGGCTGAAGAGCAGCAGAAAGGAGAAAATAACAAATAATCTATTTTTCATATTAGCCAAGCACAATCATTTATATCACCCTGCCATGCTTCCCTTCAACTTCAGCACATTTTTCCTGAAGGTGAGAATTTGGGCCTAAGAAAATCAGCAAGTAAATAATTTACAGTTAATAATTATTTTTAATAACGCTGTAGGCTAAGTGATGAAAGAAAATCAGCAGATTTTTCCCTGCTGTCTAATGTGACTCAATCTATATCCTGTGCTCTAAGGACGATGTTGTTTACTTTCACTGTAAACCACCTCCTCCTGGCTCATCTAACATGTAGCATGAGGTTTGTGCCTGTTCAAGAACTAGACTCGAGCCATCAATCCATCCACTGACTTAAAATTCTTTCATATTTGACTCAAGGGGGCTTTTGATAGGTGCTTGTGCAACCTCTCCAAGGCCAGTTCTCATTTGACCACACCTCATCACTGCCTGACCCGACAGACCCCCTGTGTTGACCACAACTATTTCTGAAGAAACACCAATTTCTCAGCCCTTCACAGAATTTCTTTGGGGAGTACCCAACCAATGGGGTCCAGTTTTGCCAGCAAAGACTGGAAACGCCCCACAGGGCTGCTCAGCTAGCAGGCATGGCACAGCAATGGGACATCCCAGGGCATGGCACAACCAGACTTAGACCACCCAAAAGCAGAAAGCATGCAAACAGATATAAGTTTGCTCAGATTTGCTGCAGCAGATTTTTTGGAAGTGTTACATCATCGCAGGGCATCCATCCTTCTGCTACCAATCCAAGTTCCGTATAAATATCACACTGCACTCTGAGCAAGGGGAGAAACACAGTTATGCTCACTCCATTCTGCATCTAGTACTGCCAGGAGAGGTGGCTCCGCTGTTCCTCAACACAAAACCAAGTGCTTTAGCATCACAGAAGCAAACGTAGCACCAGTGAAGATGTGGCAACTCAGCGTCCCTATGCTAGGGACAGGGTTATGCCCTACCTGTTTGAAACTGCCCCTAACTCATCCAGAGATCGCTTTGAGGGGCTGTGCCCTATCTTCTGGTGTAAACCAGGTACTTCAGCCAAACTGAGACATCTCAGGTTAGGAAACAAACACAGCCTACAGCACCCTGGTGTAGCTGGTAACTCCTGCCACACAACTGGATCCAAAAAAATCTCCTAGAAAAGTATAAAGGGGGAAAAAAAATCACATGCATATTATAGCACTTGGGAATTACAGCATGATCATACCACTGAGCACCTGAAATCTGCAGTGAGCACTTGTAGCATTCACATTTCCCTCTGATATTTCACTATTCACTTTTATAATTTAATACTACTCTGGGAAACTACATAGGGAGCACAGAATGCCCCACATGGCAGCTTCATTCACGTTCCTGGGGTAGTACCAGGCTTAGACATCAAGAGTGCTGCAGGACATGCATTGCCACCACAGAAGGAGCTTGGGCAGGTCTCTGCAGTAGCCAAAAGAAAATGGCTCCTAAGGGAACATACCGCTGCCTATCAAAAAAAAAAAAAAAAAAAATCCAGTTCTACCAACAGTGAGAAATTACCTCCATGCTCAAAGCACATCACAACATGGGTAATTTCTCTGGAAAGACAGGACCCAGGAGACCACTTTTTTTTTTTACCTTTTTTGTAGTTTTTAAGTGTACTCCTATGTATCTCGCTGTCTCTATGGCCACAAGCACAACTGGGACCTAGAAATCTGATGAGGACAGTCCCCTTCCTGTCATTTATCACTTTTATTAGTTGCAAGAATATGTGCTTATAAAAACACGTTAAAGATAAAAACAGGTAGGACATAGCCTTTCCTCATAAATTCTGTTGTTCACTGCACAGAACTCACTGTGCTGTGCCTTTAACATATTCCACTTGCAGCAGATATCCCTGACCTGCTGCATTTCTGCTAATCTCATTCTCATTCAAAGGCATACAAAGGGGGAACTCAGCCAAATGTTTTGCTGTGGTTGTCTCATCTCCAGCCCTTTGCAAAACTTGCAAGCTAAACCTCCCAAAAACCCTGTGAAGCAGATAACTTCTCCATTTCAGACTTCGGGGAAACTGAGGAAGAGCAACCTGTCAGGAGGATGAGTTTGCAGTTTAGTCAGTAAGCCAGCTCGACTCCCCAGTCCATTGGTCTCACTTTAGTTGTGTTTTTACCTTAATCTGATAGTGTGGGATGTGCTCGGCAGCTCAACTGAAGTGCATTTACACCAATGCATGCAGCACGGGTAATAAGAAGGAAGAGCTGGAAGCTGTTGTAGGGCAAGGAGCCTATGATGTTGTTGCCATCACAGAAACGTGGTGGGATGACTCATAACTGGAGTACAGATATGGTGGGGTACAAACTCTTCAGGAGGGATAGGAAGGTAAGGAGAGGAGGCGGGGTGGCCCTCTTTGTAAGGGAGGACTTGGACACCATTGAGATGGATTGTGGTGATAGGAGATTGAGTGCCTGTGGGTTAAAATCAGAGGAGCCCATAAGAAGGTAGATTTTGTGATGGGAGTCTCTTACAGGCCACCCAGCCAAGGAGAAGCAGCTGACGAGCTCTTCTATAAACAGCTGGGGTTAATCTCTAGATCAGTGCCTCTTGTTCTTGTGGGAGACGTCAATCTTGCTGATATCTGCTGGAAGTACAATAGAGCAGAAAGGAAGCAGTCTAGGAGGTTCCTGGAATGCCTGGAAGACACTTCCTTGCACAGCTGGTGAACGAACCGACAAGGGAAGGTGCCCTCCTGGACCTGCTGTTTGTGAACAGAGAAGGCCTTATGGGGGATGTGGCAGTAGGAGGACGCCTAGGACTAAGCAATCATGAGATGATAGGGTTTTCAGTTCTAGGTGAAGTGAAGAGGTTGGTTAGCAAGACAGTAGCATTAAATTTCCAGAGGGCAGACTTTGAACTCTTCAGAAGGCTGGTTGGCAAAGTCTCATGGGAGACAGTGCTTAAGGGCAAGGGAGCCCATGAGGGCTGGGAGCTCTTCAGAAAGGAGATCCTAGCAGCTCAGGAGAAAGCCATTCCCATGTTCCGGAAAAAAAGCCAGCAGGGGAAAAACCAGCTTGGTTGAACAGAGAGATCTTGACTGCTATCAAGAAGAAGAGGAATGTTTATGAGCTCTGGAAGAGGGGACAGGCCTCTTGGGTGGACTACAGGAGGGAAGTGAGATGGTGTAGAGAAAAAATCAGAAGGGCAAAGGCTCAACTAGAAATCAAATTGGCAAAGTCTGTGAAAGATCTTTCTATAAATATATAAATAATAAAAGGAGAACTAGGGAGACCATACAGTCCCTGTTGGATGCAGAAGGAACAACAGTGACAGGGGATGAGGAAAAGGCTGAGGTACTTAATGCCTTCTTTGCCTCAGTCTTTAATTGTAAAGAAAGTTGTTCCCTTTCTGTACAAACCCCGGAGCTAGAGGAGCAAAATGAGGCTCCCATGGTCCAAGAGGAGGTGGTCAGAGCCTTGCTAGCCCAACTAGATACCCACAAGTCTATGGGGCCGGATGGGATTCACCCGAGGGTATTGAAGGAGCTGGCGGATGTGCTGGCCAAACCCCTTTCCATCATCTTCCAACAATCCTGGAAGACTGGGGAAGTTCCACTGGACTGGAGGCTGGCTGATGTTGTGCCCATATACAAGAAGGGTCGCAGGGAGGATCCAGGGAACTACAGGCCTGTCAGTCTGACCTCAGTGCCAGGAAAAGTCATGGAACAGGTGATCTTGAGTGCTATCATGAAGCACATGCAAGAGAACTGGGTGATCAGGCCCAGTCAACATGGGTTCACACAAGGCAGGTCTTGCCAAACTAACCGGATTGCCTTCTATGACCAAGTGACTCAGCAGCTGGACAAGGGAAAGGCTGTGCATGTGGTCTTCCTGGACCTCAGTAAAGCCTTTGACACAGTTTCTCACAGCATTCTGCTACGGAAACTGTCAGCCTCTGGCTTGGACAGGCGCACACTCTCCTAGGTGGAAAACTGGTTGGATGGCCGGGCCTGAAGAGTGTTAAATCCAGCTGGAGGCCAGTTACAAGTGGGGTTCCCCAGGACTCAGTGCTCGGTCCAGCCCTGTTCAATGTCTTTATCAATGACCTGGATGAAGGCATCGAGTGCTCCCTTAGCAAGTTTGGAGATGACACCAAGCTGGGTGGAAGTGTCAATCTGCTGGAGGGTAGGGAGGCTCTGCAAAGGGATCTGAACAGGTTGGACCGCTGGGCAGAGTCCAACGGCATGAGGTTTAACAAGGCCAAATGCCGGGTCCTGCACTTGGGACACAACAACCCTATGCAGTGCTACAGACTAGGAGAAGTCTGTTTAGAAAGCTGCCTGGAGGAGAGGAACCAGGGGGTGTTGGTTGACAGCCGACTGAACATGAGCCAACAGTGTGCCCAGGTGGCCAAGAAGGCCAATGGCATCTTGGCTTATATCAGAAACGGCGTGACCAGCAGGTCTAGGGAGGTTATTCTCCCTCTGTAGTCAGCACTGGTGAGACCGCTCCTCAAATACTGTGTTCACTTCTGGGCCCCTCACCACAAGAAGGATGTTGAGGCTCTGGAGCGAGTCCAGAGAAGAGCAACAAAGCTGGTGAAGGGGCTGGAGAACAGGCCTTATGAGGAACGGCTGAGAGAGCTGGGGTTGTTTAGCCTGGAGAAGAGGAGGCTGAGGGGAGACCTCATTGCTCTCTATAACTACCTGAGGGGAGGTTGTAGAGAGGAGGGTGCTGGCCTCTTCTCCCAAGTGACAAGGGACAGGACAAGAGGAAATGGCCACAAGCTCCACCAGCAGAGGTTTAGGTTGCACATTAGGAAAAAAATTTTCACAGAAAGGGTCATTGGGCACTGGGACAGGCTGCCCAGGGAGGTGGTTGAGTCACCTTCCCTGGAGGTGTTTAAGGCACGGGTGTACGAGGTGCTAAGGGTCATGGTTTAGTGTTTGATAGGAATGGTTGGACTCAACGATCTGGTGGGTCTCTTCCAAACTGGTTATTCTATGATTCTATGTGTTATGGATTGTGGCCTCCGCACTAGGCACCGTACAGACAGAAGAGGAGAGACAACTGACACCACGAGTCCTGAAGAGCTTACAGCCCTGCTATAGGAGCTGGCAAATAAAGCTAGAGGAGCACAAGGGTATGCCACCAAAACCAGAGAGAACGAGGTCCGGGGACTGCAACTGCAATGTCATGGGACAGAACAACCAGCTGGCACCCTGAGGAGAGCCAAGGAAGAGCAGGAAATCTCACCTGTCCGTGCACTGTGCCGAGACTGTCCTTGCAGGAGGGGGTCAATGTATGGTACAGACGAGTCAGGGTCCCCCACTTACCCATGTGCTTCATCCCCACTATGTTTACCTCTGTTTATTTCATTGCCTTTGGGCTATGCTGCATGCTTTTCTAACAGGAATAATTAAATTATTTTTCAGCGCTCCGACATGGGCAGTCCCACATTGGTGCCACTGAATGAAAAACAGATCTTCTCCTCTTTCTTGCTTTTCAAGTGACTCCTGACCTACTAGCCTCAGGATGAAACACCTGGGCCAAGTTTCACCACGGCAAAGACCAACCTGAGATGTCTCTCAAAGCCTTCTGTTTCCAGCAAACACTGCTAAATATCTAGCTTTTAAATCTTAGGGCAGTATTGTATATACAAAGATAAATCTAACTGGGGAAGCAGCTGCATACTGAAAGAATACTTCACCTCACTAAAACTTGCAGCTGCTTCGCCTACTCATTTAATAGAAAGGTGCTGGTAAAAAAAATTCTTTCCAGGAGCACTGCACTTTTACCACCACATATGTTTACACACCCTTCCAGGTAGCCCAGACCACCACACTCTCGAAGGCCCAGACCATGCTGCAGATACCTTGTCACTTTGATTAACACCTAAGGCCAGCACCGCCAATTGGTTTTTACTAATATTATTATTGTGAACCATTTATTGTATTTTTATTTTATTTTTTAATGTTCTGTAAGGGCCACTGGGACAAATCAAATATAAAATGGTTTTCTGCCGTTTAGGCAGATGGCATTCATTCCCACATTTTTAAAACATAAAACATCATAAATAAAACCTCAAGCTGTCAAACTGTCATTAAGTCTCCCTCCTGCACTAATAACCCTGGAGAGATAGTTAGAAAGTCATCCTTTCCCAAGGAAGTGGCACAGACCTCTCTCATCTGCCACAACAGAGATCAAAAAAAAAAATCAGTGTTGCAAGAGTCTAGCCACAGCAGGAACAGCTGGCACAGATCCCCAAGCATTAAGGGCTGTTCCCCTAAAATAAAATGGGAAGAGCAGCAGCCATGGAGGTGCAAGGAAGAGCTAGGCAGGTGCTGGATTTTGGCAGGGGAGCTGGACAGACTGAATGGCAGAAAACCCCAGCGTTTGGAGGGACACCTTCTCCCTGCAAAAGCACTGGCACTATGACCCAGAGCTTCTTTTCCATCTTGTTTCCAGCACCCCAGATACCTGAGGAGCCACGGTGAGTAGAGCTGCTGTGCAGGCTGGCAGGATGGAGAGCCCAAGCCTACTTCACTTTAACTTGAAGGGAAGAAGATGCTTTAAGAAAACAAGAGCATTTCATAGACTGCTGAACATGGTGACTTCACCAGCTTGCTCACCATGCCTCCCCAGACTCAAGTTCCCAATGCCTGCATCGAAGGTGGTTTGGCTTACAGACAGCACAGCAGCTTCGAGGAGACTGTACAGCTGCCTGTGCTGTGCTCACATAGTGCAAACATGCGGTCATGCAGCCTAAGAGCAGAGAGAAACCTCTACAGCCACATTCCTGAACTTTGCTCCAAACAGCGGAAGACTCAAAGAGTGACAATGTAGTAAGAACATATGGTAAGGAGGCTGCTGAAACGAGCTGTGGCATCTCATTAAATATTATGCCTTGTCTCCCCATGGCACAGCAGGACATGAAATCAAACCTGTACTTCACAAGCTTGACAACGTGCCAATGCAAGGAATAAGTGTTCTTCTGCCTCTTGTTGTTGGTTGTGGGTTTTTTCCTTTTATTTAGGATCCACCTTCATTCCTAGAGTTACATTCCTGAGGCTACAAGAACTGCCTCCAGGCAGGCACACGTGCAGGAGCCCTGTGGGACACAAATTCCTGAAAAATGGTATCGTTTATTGATCCACAAATGCTGAAGCTTGTCTCAGTTGTGAGGGAAATGGCATCCCCTGAAAGCTCCACACAGAGGGAATGTGATGAAGGGCTGGGAATAAAATCTTTCACGAATGAATGGTGAATATCAACTAGCAGCTGCTCCATGGGATTCAGATATTCACAATGACAGGCAACAGAAAACAAAGGCAGCACATTGTTTGGTCAAGTTAGTTAAGTCTACGAGGGTTTTCAAAGAGCATACATCAAGGTGCACTTAAATGTTGGCAAATATATTTGGCTGAAGTCACCAATTTGGCAACTCAGAGAAGCAGGTAAACCCCTGCCAGCGCCTGGCTAAACAAGAGGGAGAAATCAAACAGTCGACATCTTTTCTTGCCAACTTGCTCAATGTCTACAGACACCTCCTGTTCTCAGCAGCACATCCCAGAGGAGTCTCCTACTCCCTGCCTCACGACAGAACGGTGACACTCAGTTCATCATATTTGCACTTAGTAATCCTTTGCTACAAGGAAAAAACATGCCTTGACCTCATCTCCCCGGTGCTCATTTTACATGGCTGAGCACAGAGGTAAGGAGCAGCCAGAAGAGCTGAGCCCAGGCAATGTGAGCCAGTATTAAAATACCGAGTCTCTTAGCCATCAAACTGCCTGAAGTGGGGTCACAGAAGAGCTACACAGGTCACAAAAGTTGGCAGGACAAAGGTAAGAGACAACCTATCAGCTCTAAAGAGCAACTGGGCACCAGCTTAACGTGACCCAAAGCATATAACTAACAATACTCTTCTGTCTCCATCTTCCAGACACATTGCTTCTTTCCTGCCACCCCAGAGAAGTCAGCAAGCTGGAGAAGCCCACGGGCAGCCTCACATCCAGCTTTTGACTGGGAAAGGGGTGCAAATACTCTAATTTTCAGTTCACGGTCAACCAAAAGCAGAATTCCCTCTATGAGCGACCCCTCTGACTACCAAGTTTTGCCCACACAACAGTGATAGCCTTGCTCTCCTCAGTGGGACACAGGTACACTGGGCAAGCTTCCCACATTGCAGTTTTCAGAGGCAGAAGGACAGAATTCAGGACTCTGCCCATCAGCACCACGCTAATACAGACAAATAGCAGTCAGTGAATTATTAACCACCTGTATGTAGGGTGGAATTGATGCCAAAGCCCCTCCAAAAGAAACATTGCACAGCTTCTGCCTCTAGGAAATTTCGAAGGAGTAGAAGGTAACATCCTGCTGGAAGGGACAGAAAAGAACCCAGGGAAGAAGTCCACCCTCCAGAAATAAACAGCACACAAACCAACTGCCAGAGGTCCTAATTGGTATGAAACTATGCCGTGGTCCAAAGAAAAATGCATTCCTAGGACTGTGATACTCACTCATGTTTCTGCCCTCCATGGTGGGTAGTAGGGGAAGTATGCATGGGCTCTGCATGCTAGTCAGTGTACCCTGCCCCTTTATCAATTTCTGCATTTATATTTCAAGCAACTGTAGGATCTATTTGGGGAAAAGCTGTTGCAGAAAGCCTACATGTCCCTACATGTCAAAATTTCTGGCTAAAAGCAGAGTTCTGGAGGATCACCATTAATGCAGGAGCTACTTCTGGGGCACTGATCTCTGACAGCTCCCCCCAAGTTTAATATCCCTAGGAGTCAGACATCCACATTTTAAGTTTATACTTGTACTAATAAGCATGACGTCAACAAATAACAAACCAGTTTCAAGCTGAGACTTGCAATCAATTACATTTTGTTCTTGAGGCAATTTTTATTCTTCGCATTAGGAGAGAATAAAGAAGAAAACTACAAGCCCAGAAAGCACTTCAATTTTAAAAACCCATGCAATTCACCTTAATTTGCCCAGGATTTGAAATGTCACAGCATAGACACAAGAGCAGAACTCTTGGACTTGCTCATCCAGAAGACTAGATTTCTTTATACCAGACAGCAAAGCAGCCAATTTTAGAAAATTTAACAAATATTTTCCAGAGGCCCGTAAGTCACATGAATCACCCTTTTTGCACATGAGCCCAAATCTGAACGCCAATGCCATCACTTAGACAGAGCAGAGGAAACCAACAGCTGGATCAAAATAGGCAGCTTGTCTCAGTGGCTCTGCAGAAGGCCAAGGGACACAGGAAGCACGCGGAGCAGAAGCACATCTTCATGCAAGTGTGACATTAATATATTAAGTCAAGTAATCAATCTTCATGGGGAATGAACTCAGGACTGAGGGCTCTGCACTGCAAAAGGACAGCTGTTTCTCTAAATTTGTCATTTCTCCAGTGGGGTGGCTGAAATGCGACTTTTTCCACACTGGGAGAGGACAGTGGGCAGTGCCACAGCCTACACATCATGCACCCAGGAGCCAGAACAAGGATGTGCTGAGGACATATGAGCTATAGTCCCTGCGTAAAAACCTTGCAGGCTCACATGGGGAACTCTGCTCATGAGACCACTGGCTCAAACCCCCAGCTAGATGCCACCCTTTGCAGGGGTATGCCAACCCCAGTCCCCTGATGACCTTCCTGTCTTGTGCTGGCCTGCAGTCACTTTCCTGCTCCCACCCCAGCAGCACAGGCAGAGGCTATGGCTGCAACAGCTCCATCGCAGCAAAGCCCATTAGGCTTTCCCCTAGCCATGCCACTGCATAGTTACAGCAGTATATATATTGCATTTTACCAGCCACTTCTTATGGCAGCCCATTGAACCCTTGGAAAACTGCTGTGCACGCATGAGGTGAAGCCTAGACACCACAAAAATCTTCCAGTTTCCCAACTCCATGCAAACGGATCATGGCAGGATGTGTTATTTCCACCACACCTTGCTGTCAAGCATATCAGGAGATGATCCTCCTTCATCGTAGCCGCTGCCTGCCAGGTGAACCAGGACTTAACTCGGAGGGGCTAGCCCATCATGGGACCCCAGTTACAGAAGGACAGGAGAGGCAAAGGATTATTATTTTCCTTCCCGCTAAGGGATTTCAGGTGTGGAGCACAGCTCGGATGCTTTAAATCTTCCTGAGAGCAGGATCAGATTTGGAGTGGCTGTTGCATGGCCCTACGGCTTGTAATGACAGGCCTTGTGGTTAGCCATGAGCATATACCACTTTCTCCCAAACAGTAGCAATATAACGACATGTGGCACTGCCACAGCATCCTCCTTCTGAGGACTTTAAGGTGCTTGGCAGATGATATGGATTCATGTAACTTTACAAGTCCTCTGAGAAGGAGTAAAGTAAATGCAATAAAAACTGGAAGGGATAAGCGGGGAAATGGAGAAATAAAACTGCAAGGGCAGCATGTTCAAGCACGCGCAAAGAATCAGGGGCTCAGACATAGCTTTTCCCACTGCTAAAGTGGAATCTGACAGCCAACAGCGCTCCAAATCCTGTTTGTTCAAGTCTACCCTGGCCAGCCTGAGAGTGCTTCCCAGCAATAGCAGCGCTCGAACAGAGCTTCTTGCCTCTGAGGCACCGTATTCATTTCCACAGTCAAGCTCCATAGAGGGTCTCACAGTAAAGGAGCCTGAACTGCTGCCAGCTCCCGGCTCTAATGAGCAGTAAATAACATCCTCGCTCTGCCCAAGAGCCTCGGGTTAGACTTTTGAGTTTCAGCAGCTGCAAGCAATGGCTAAGGGGCTTAGCTGAAGGGTTTCCACCCTGCTGCCCGAGGGCTGGCGCTGCTCTGACAGGATTTTCCAAAGACTCACCCTCTCACCTGCCACCCCTACTTCACCCATGGAGAAAAAGAGAGACACAGGCCAAAAACCCCAGTGCTTGTGGAGGAGGGAGGCAGAAAGCCCCGGCTCCGACTTCAACCAGGCTGCTGCTTTTGTTTGCTTCCATGTGTGCGTAACTGGCTGATAAATGGATTTGCAACCTAAGAGTGACACATAGTGCAGTTCCCGAACTGCTTCGACTGAATCAGTCCTGAGAATGGTTATTGCCAGACCACTTTTGCTCCAGGTGCTGGTTTATCTTTTATGAAGCTACTGCCTAGAGTTGGGAGAGCTTTATTGATGCTATTATACAGGCTGAACGAGGGCAAACCTCATCCGTGGATGAAGCAGAAAGATCCTCATCATCCTTAAGTCAGGAGCTCGATTTTATCACCGTACCGAGCCCACAGGTACCCAAGACAAATTCGAAGTAACACATCAGAGCACCGCTACCACCCCTTGGGTTCGCGAGGAGACTGAAGGGCTGCCCCCATTTCCCACCCTGCCCAAACCCCAGCCCGAGCCTGACCTGCTGCCCCTGCCTGAAAACAGCCAAAACTCGAAAGCCGAACCCAGGCTGCCCGTTTGGGAGGGCAGCGGAGGGAGCCGAGGCAGAGGCTGGTAGGAGCTTCACGGTCCCCACGGCTAGTGCCGCTCCCATGCCGGGCCCGAGCCCGGCTGCCCCGGGGAAGGGCTTGGGAGAGCTCACGGCTCTCATCTGGTCCTGGTGGGAGAACACTGCGATCGCGTACATACATGTGTGTATATATGTACCTACGTATATAAGCGGCTCTCGAAGGCGAACCGAAAGCCTTCCAGCTGTTCACCCCGCCCGTTCCTCTGCGCTCTCAGCCGGGGGAGAGGAACCCGGGGGCACAACTCGCGAACACTTTCCCCAGGGCATCGCTCCCTTCCCCCAGGGTCCGCCCGCCCCGCACCCCGAGCCCGGCCGCTGCCATGGTGACGAGCGCGAATGCTAAAATAAATACAAAGCAACCCGAAGGCGAAGCAAAGCCCCGCGGCTCCCCCCGAGCATCCCCGGGTAGCTCACCAGGAGGGGGACGGTCCTCTCCTCCCGGCGCATCTCCAGCCTGCCGGCCTCCTTCTGCCCACCGCTACTGCCGGCCGCCGAGCGAGGCTTGTTGTCCTGCCATAAGTAGTAGAAAGTGCCCAGGATCCAGGCGACGGTCAGGATGGCGATGGCATTGGCCCTGATCCTCCTCATGCTCCCCCGCTCCCCGCCGGCTCCCAGCGCCTCGCCGCCCGACTCCGCCGCAGGGGGCGGAGGGCTCCGCGCCACCGCCGCCTCCTCCTCCGCCTCCTCCACCTCCTCCTCGCTGAGGATGCTCCCGGCGCTCGGTGGCGGCCCCTGCCCTCCCGCCCCGCTAGTCCAGCTCCCTGCTCCCTCCTCCCTCCATCCCCGGGCAGCTCGCCCTGTAGCTGGGGGAGCTCCCCGGGGCGTTCCCACAGTCCAGTTTCCACCGAGGCGCTTACGGTAAAGCACCTGAACTGCTGCCGGCTCCAAGGGGCAGCGAATAACCTTCCTCGCTCTGCCCGAGAGCCTCGGGTTTGACTTCTGAGTTTCAGCAGCTGCAAGCAATGGCTGAGGGGCTTGGCCGAAGGGTTTCCACCCTGCTGCCTGAGGGCTAGAGCTGCTCTCGCAGCATCTTCCAAATGTTCATGAGGCTTTACAAACACCTACCTGCATACCTGCCACTCCATCTTCACAGGTGGAGAAGAGAGACACAGGATAAAAACTCCACTGCCAGTGGAGGAGGGAGGCAGAGAGCCCCAGTATCTGGCCTCTGCTCTGACTCCAACCAGGCTGCTGCTTTTGCTTCCATGTGCACAGGGTCTCTTGCACTGATGATGGAGCTTCCCAAGCACCTGCTGCTGTCGCCGCTTCACAAACCCACCCACGGTCACACAAGAGCCAGGCACCTGGGCAAGCACTACAGCCACGAGGCCTTTTAAGAACTGCGGGAAGGATAGCACAGCAACAGAGGGGCAGCAGTGGTACAATTCCACGTTACAGGGCATCGCCAAAGATGTAGCATTAAAAACCACACTGAATCCAGCCCCGCAGGCAGCTTAGACAACAGAGCATCCAGCTTGATGAAACCAAGCTACATTTTGGCACAGTGTAGCTGCTGGACAACTGGGGCTTAGGGGTTTGAGAGAGCAGGTGGAGGTACTGAGAACACTCTGCTAGTAAAGATGCATGCTTAGAGAATATGGGTGCCTCCAAGACACCTGACATGGGGATTAGAGGGTTTGAAAATGGCAGCAGGGCTCCTGAATGACTTTTTGCCTACCTTGCTTCTGGCCAGATCCTTCTAAATGTTACTACAACCTGCCCTGATAAATTGCCATTTCAGGTTTACCTACAAATTACTTGTTTCCTGAAGCAGAGCATAGTCTGAAATTATCTGTCAGATTTCTACTGTACTAGTACTTGAGGCAGAAAGCTCTTTGTAGGACCACAACCTCCCAGGGCTGAAACATGGTTTCACACCAACCTCTCGGCAAAGCATACTGCACTTTGTTGAAAAATGTTAGAAAGCATCTTGCATCCTGCTAGGTACCTTCCCCAGTAACCCATCAACCACCTGCAGCGTAGCCAGTGGCAAGGGAAAGTTTCAGACACTCAAGGCAAAAACAAAGTCCTCCAAGGGATCATCAAAAATGTAAGTAATACAAGCTGCTCAGTCCACATCTGCCCCAGTGGCACAAGTAACCTGTAGAAGGTGGGCTCTCACTGGTTAAGTCTCTTTCTCTTTCACAGTCCTAAAAAAAAAAAAAAAAAAAAGAGCAGCTTCTCTCCTAGGTGAATTTGCATCCAGGAGGTGCCTGGGTCACAGAGAGATATAAAGAGAAGCAGAGGAGCTGTATCCAGGATTCACAGTAGGGAACTACATGGGAGAGACACGTGTTCATGTCCCTGTGACAGCAGAGCCAGCCCCATATGCTGTCTTCTCTTTCACAACTGTGCAGTTCATACCAGACCTTGCTCACTTCCTTCTTAGTCTTTTTCGCAGTCTTGTGAGATTCACTACAGAAAGGCAAGTTATTGAAACAATAATGGAGATACATGTGTGAACAAGGAGAAAACAATCTGCCCCAACACTTGAACTAAATAGATCACCTCCTTCTGCCTTTCCAAGTAGGTAGCATCCCCCTTTCACCACAGCCATTCATGTTCTTCCTCCATTGTCCTCCCTGCTCATGCACCTTAGTTGTCTCCATTGCCTTCCCACACTACGTTTCACCACTTCCAATCATTCTGATGGTGGTCCCCACCCCACAAACATCTCTGCCACCAACAGCTGAGAAGTACTCTGTAAGGTCAGCCAAGCATCTCCTCTTTTCTGCTGAAGAGACACCCAGCTCCCTGACTCTTCAGCTTCTCCAGGGAGAATATAACTTTAAGCACTCTACACTTTCTAGAGCGGACACCACAATTGGGCAAAGACACCTCATGCTTTATTCTCTAGCCAGGACAAGGGCAAGAGGAACGCTATATTTTCACAACATCATCACTTCACTTTTGCAAGTGCGGTCTTAACATTCGCCATCTGCCAATAAATCCCAGCGCTTTATCCAGAGTACAGTAAAAGTTCACACTCCTAGAGCTGACCTCAAGCTTTTCCCTGCCTAGAGCAGCCATCAATCCCTATGCTAAGTGAGTGTAAAGCACTGCCAGGTGAGCAAGGGAGCAGAGTCCCTGCTGTTCAGAGCTGCTGTGTCTGCCCAGGGGAACATCTCAGCAGAGAGCTCTGACTATGTTGGCACTTAAGCTCCATGCATGCATTCAGGGAGCCATACAGAGCAGGGCAGCACTGCCCAGGGCAGGGTTCAGCAGGCAGCTGGCCCTCATCTCTGGAAGCACCTTGCATGCAAGCCTTGAAAGCTAACCCTGTGCCAGTGGGTGCTAGGTGTCGTTAGTGAGCTCATGCTCCTGGAGAGGAGGCTCTCCAGCTCTCAGCAGTGCTTTCTTCTGCCTGTAAAACACACTGCCAAGCCCTCTTTGCTATTCTGTCCCCATCACATCCTGTTATTCCCAGAGCATTGCCAGCAGTTCAGAAAACAGCACAGAAAAGCCCCAAAACTTTGAATTATTTGTACTACCTTGGTAATGTGACCTGCTGGCAACTGACACAAGCAACAGTAACCCCCTTGTGCAGAATGACTACTTTCCTTCATTAAATCATTTCATTAACTATTAGAAAAATACAAGCCAGATAATTTAACCCTTTCATTTGAAGACCCCAAATTCCTTTCACTGGATGGCCTGTAGGTAAGTGTCAGAAACAAGCAGAGAGCTCTGCAGTCAAGCTTCAGCAGAGCCCGAAACAGAAGGTAGGTCTGATGTAGGAAGGACAAGCCGGGGTTCAAGGGGTCTTTCTCCTAGGAGAAAGCCATTTTTACTCTTCTTTCCCTCCAGGAGTCAGCCCCGGAATGCATGAGTTGTCACTGCAGAAATGTAGCCAAAGTGTGGGGTAGAAAAGCTCTGCTCTAGCCCACCACCCCAGCAAAAGCACCAAGTTATCTACCCTCAGAGCTGTCGGCAGGAAAGCTCATGCTTGCCTGCAGGTAGTCAATTCAGCACAGATAAGCCAGATTCATAGAGATGCATTATTTACATTTCTTATGCTTTGGGACCTGTTTGAGCTGGAAAGGGCTAGGGATCAGAGCTGGCTGACCTGAGAGGGACAGGACCTTCAGCACAGCTCTGTGTACTTTTGCAGCGCTCAGCTTCCACATGCTTTGAAAGTGTCCTCACAGTCAAGTTTCGTCTTCAGAGCCCAAATACCTCACAGCAGGATGACTAGCTCCCAGGTACAAGTTATTGGTACCCTAAGTCCTGTGCTCCGCAGCCAGAATTTGCAATGATTTCGCATCTGACTGCAGAGATTTGCTCCAGAATCTTATCTTTCTTTTAAAAGACAGTACATTTCTGGCCTTATGTATCTACAGGGATCTCTGACAATAAAAATTATTCAAGTATAGCTATACTGTAAGCTGCAATGTTGCATACAGATATTGGAGCCAACCCCATCAGAGATAACAAGAGTACCAGCAGTGGTCTGGCACAGAGATCTGTACTAGATGCAGCCTGCAATGTAGACATACAATGAATATTAACAGTGATAATACTTTACTGCTGGTCTTTGAAAAAAGCATCAGCTAATTCAATAAATACCCTAAGGGAAGGGATCTGAGAAACATAATAAACTAATTAAAACAAGATTATACAAACCTCACAGCAGAATTATGGGGTCTTATGTCACACTTCTTCTTTTTCAGTTTCTTCTATAGCTGTTACTTCCAAGTTAGAGATACTAAGTCTTTTCTTACTTTGTGAAAAACTTCATACATTTTTGAACAGTAGAATAATATAAAGGACCCCTTGACAACCCAGGTGGCAGATTATTTAACGTAAGCATAGGCTAAGCATTTGGTGGGTAATCAGATACAGAAATGGGAGGGAGGAATATGACCAGTTACATGGAAGAATTTTGTGTAGGGGAATAAGAATATTATTTTCTTTATAATCAACAAGTCCTTAATCTGCATCACTCTCGATAGAATTAGATCTCCTAGAACTACGAGTATTGAATGTGCATTTGAGAAACCAGGTTCACATCTTGGCTGACAGCTTTGGTAACAACATCTAGGAGAACAGATCTGGTGTCCCAAATTGCTCAGGTAATATTAGGATGGTCTTTATTGCAGAGGAAGATAAGAGAAGCATTGTCCAGATTTGCTGTCCAAAAATTGAAGTGTGGCTAGTTTATAGTTAGAACAAGACAAAAGTATGTGCTTTTGCAGTCATCTGACACAAAATGTAGCTGAGCTTTCAACTATAAAACATCTGGAGAATACCAAAAGGTTTATCTTAGCACTACTCTAGTCTGAGAAATCAGGTCTGCTGTATTTGTGGCCTCCAGGCATAGGAGTGCCATCTGAAATATGAGCAGAAGGTCTGTCTAGGCTCTGGAAACAGTTTGAACAAAGTCATCCAGAATGTAGCTAAGAACATTTAACGGAAAATTGCATTAGGATTCAGGGGCTGGAGCCATGCTCCAGAGAGAAAGGAAAGTGGCATATTATACTGCTGGGACAAAAGGACTTGCCCTGCTCCGCTTGCCCTCAGCTAGTGGGAGCTGAGCTCCACCTTGCATGAAAGTCCTGCATATCTGGCTGGGCTCCTGCCTGCTCACTGCATGTGCTGTGGACTGAAGATCCAGGATATTATGTATTTTAAAGCCACGAGGGACAAGGAAATAAACACGGCTGAGCCCCCCGTAACTCTTCAGCTGCAGGAGTTCCTTCTGTTATTTCTCACTCCAAAGCCCACCCATACACACAGCTGAGACAGCTCTGGTACTTTTCTTAGCTAGGCCTCTGTGATGAGTCCTAGATAAGTTGTACAAGTGAGAGACTCCTCAGTTCAGGGATTTTTCACAAGTGACCACTCCTCAGAGAGCTCCTATTGCACTGGCAGAACAGGGTGCCTGGCAGAAGGTGAGGCACCTCAGGACGGTTTTCCCTGAACTTGCTGCCACCAGGTGGCTCCTTCCTCCTCCTCTGGTTCATCCCTGGGCTGGATACTCACCCTCCCTCTGCTTCCAGGTCAGGAATAGGTGGGTAGGAGTGGGTGAAAGCACTTTGCCTCTTGAAAGGCGAGCTCGTTCCTGGTTTCAGTGCAGAAAACTGCAGGAAAAGGATGGAGCAGGGGAAATGTTTGTCGCAATGGGCAGAAAGAACTGAAGTCCTTTCTCCATAGTGGATGAAAGGCCCTCTGATGACCATAACATCTATCTCAACACGCTTTTCATTCAGATCCAAATCCTACTTTTGTAAACCTCCGAGACACGTTCACCCATGCTGTAATATCAAGATGCCAAAGTGTGTGCTACTACCCTCTACTGTGTGGCTGTTGAAAAGAAAATGAAAAATATCTATGTTATTCGTCTATTTTGGCCAAATGCCTAAACTGCCTGAAATGCTCTCTTTGCCTGAAAAATCTTCCTCATGCTGGTCAGAGGGTGAGGGTATGAGTGTGGATTTCTAAAATATCCATGTTGCTGTGCCTCAGGTCATATATCACCCTCCACTTCCTTGGCCTTAGTCACCACTGGGAAACTCCAGCTGTCCAACAGCTTGTCTTGCTCATGCCCTGCCTAGAGCTAGTTACTGCTCAGGCAGCCTCCAGCCCTTCACCACCAACTGCACGTCCACAGGCACCACAGAAAGCTCAAACAGACAGATCACTCCCCTGGGAGCAGCTCCATCCCCAGTATATCCTGAGGCCCATTTGGAATATGCACAGAGGGCAGATACTGCTTATTTCTGCAATTAACAGAAGATAAGCTGCCTAGGGTGGCGTATGTGTTGATGAGGACAGAAACACTTTCTGCGTCATTGTTTCTAGTCTGTGTCCAAACAATAAGGTGGTGGAGGGAAGCAACTCAGGGACATATTAAGGCAAATAGCATATAGTTTACTGGAAACTAAGATTTCAGTTGTTTTAAATTTTTCAGTTAAACGTTGTCTTAAGTGCTATTTCAGGTCACTGTAAACATAATGTTATTTTCATGAGCATGTTTCTTAATGAAAATGAGAGCAGAGAAGAATTCCCAATAAGCTGTAATTGAGAGTTCCACAAGTTGCATTTATGCTTTTCAAATATGAAGAAAAAAACATCTGCTGAAAGGCAAAGAATGGCAAGATGAATCTCCTTAACAGTATGGAGGAGCCAGGAAATTCTTCAGACATGGTTAGCCATCATTCAGGACAATCCCTTACCCTCATGGGACATAGTCCCATTGAAACTCTGTGAGGCAGATAACCTACCCATCTGCCACTGCAAGACTAGGTGCAGCCTTGGTGAGGAGTGGAGTTAGGGCGGAATCAGGCAGGAGCTATCAAGAGCACTGAAAAATGCTCTAAAGTCATGTACCCATCATGCAATGTTTTAAATTGTAGAAAAAAAAATTCTTAAGTAGTAATAATTACATTTTAATACAACTTATGAACTAAGATCCACTTATAATCATTCACTTTGAATTCATCTTATGAACTAAGATCCACTTATTCACTTTATGAGCCTGATATAAATTTCTGCTCTCCCTCCTACCGCTTTTCGTATCCCCTTTTCTTACCCCTAATAATTTATTTCTCTTCCTTGCTGCATCTTTTCTAGGACACAGATTAATTTACCACATTTATGGTAAAGCACGTAGCACTTTTTCTGGTGCTCAGAATTAATTAACAATAAAATCTTTTTATTATAACATGATGACAATTTTCTTTCCTTTATTGGCAGCCCATCACAGCATCAACTGTGACGTGAACTGCAATTTAGTTTTTGTAGAAATTTGTTGTTATACAGCTCAAGGTGTTTATCAGATTGGTGCTCATAAAATTCTTCTTGACTGCTAAGCAGAAGCAGCTTAAAATGCTCATCTGGCAAAATGATGAAACTCCTGTCTTCCACTACAGAGGAATTCCATATGAAAACATAACAATCTGGAAAATAACCTGTGAAAAATATCCTACCCAGTTTCTTACACATCCCATAAAAGGGCCTTGCATCCTGCACAGCAGTCTGGGCTTGAGTCAAATTCAATGAAAAATGTTTAATGTTACTAAAATTCATAGAAATGTATTTAATTTTGGAGCTCTATCACTCAAAATAGCCTACAAAATTAATGGAAAACTTTCCAAAACATTTCAGCCCTGGCACTAAGTGTAAGAAACTCCAGGCTGAGGGGAGTGCAGAATTAGAAGCCGTGGATCTGTCAGTTCCAGAGGCACTGCAGGGCTCCTGCAGCAAGGCTGATCCTGTAACTCTGCCTGCTGATACTGAGATTTGAGTCCAGGTGGCAACTGAAGAGTATAAAGAAGCCAGGGAAGATATGGGAGTCCAGAAGATATCAGCTAGCCCTGTAATGTCAGGAGCAAGACCCAGGCAGATCAAAACAATGCTAAAGATTTTTCAGGTTCTACCTCTTCCATCTGCATAATGCTGGAACATCTTTATTCTCAGGGAGGTGGGAGCAGGGGACTTCAAGGATGACAAGAATGTTGACCAGCTGCAGATCAGCAAGCAGTAAAGCCAGTCTGGAAAACACCAGGGTGCTCCACGGAGCAATGCACAAACAGCTCCATTATACAGCACCATTTCTGATTTAAGAACGAGGTAAACAGTCTGAGCCTGGCAGTGCCCCTTTCCATTGCAACGGCTTTAAATAACGCTCCAGGTATTGCTAAGCTTCCACAAATGTGCTGCTAACTTCTTCTGAATCTCTTGCAGAAATGGAGCTGCTGTCCTCTCATGATTTTATTAAGTCATGCATCATGGGAATCCCTTGCACTGCGATCATGCAGGTCCAGTTGTTTTGGATGAGAAACTCTCAGCAGTGACAGCTCTGCCTGGCAAGACTTGGTGACTAAATCCCTGCAGAACTCCAGCCTCTGCCAGCAGTGGGACGGGTCAGCAGCCTGTGCGTGACATACCCACCCCTCCTCACTCAGCCTGCCTCACTCTTTTTAGGGGGTTTCAGTATTAGCATTCAGTGCATCTCTCCCAAGTTGGGGTTAAGGACCAAGGCAGTACAGGAGGCTGAGAAACCCAGGCTGACCTGTGCTCTATTGCAACACAGAATTAATGAAGCAAGAAAATTACGGTAGCTGGGGTGGCAAGAGACGCACGGGCAAGGACCACTTCCCTAAGGCAGCTGGGATCCCAGTGGGGGTTCATATAAACTCTTTGGCAGCAGGTCCGACTTTGATGCTGCTCAGTCCTGGAAGCACTTGGCTCTGGCTGAAGGTGATGAGGGTATTAGTGCGTTCATTTTAGGGAACTAAATTTACATCATCCCTGTTTAGTATCTCTACACTTGCTGGCCCTTTCCAGCCTTGAGTCCTGTAGCAGGCCCATGGGCACCCTGATTTGCTGATCAGGTCCTACAGATTAAAAGGAGATTTGGAGGCGTAAGCCTGAGGGCACATCTCCCCAGTGCTCGTGCTTGCTCTGACAGCCTTACCATGAACATACCTGACACCAAGGACAATCTACTACAAACCATCGCAAAGCACTGCTAAAAAAAATAGCATTTGGGACACAGAAAGAACATCAGCTAAGCTTTACTGAGTGAAACCAGTGGTTCATTTTGCCCTATCACTCTATCCCCAGCAGCGGTCAGAAGAGATGCTGTCTAGAGAGAGCTCACAAACTGGCACCTTCCTGCAGTCCACACCTCTCATATTCCCCTGGGATACCTGCCCCTCTTGTGCAGGATACTGGAGGGTACAACCCTACTGTTCACTCTAGGATCTGTAGATTTATGTAATTATCTTCTTAAGCTGTTAGCTGCATCTGTTTCCAATTTATCCTGTGATAGCAAGGTCCAATACTTCACTACTCACTGTGCAATGATGCTTTATCTTTTACTTGTTGGAAAAGAACCTGCTACATGCTCCACCAAGTGCACTCTGGTCCCAGAGCAGTGGGACTTGATGCATGACAGTTCTTCATCCTCCCTAACCATTACCTCCAAGATTTTTCCTCTCAGTCAGCCTTCCCCATCCCCAGATGGAAGAGTCCCAGACATTTTGTCTCTCCTTGAAAGGCAAGGTGCTTCATCATTACGAAGCCATTTTTATAACGTGCACTGTATAATAAAGAAATGTAACAGAGATTGCATTTGTACTAGTATTCGGGAAAGTCAGACTCATATTTCTTAAATATTCACATTTTAGGACAAATATTTCCTCCCCTATAAGGCTGAATGCTTTAGAAGTGATGAACAAAATTACCTCCACCACTTTTGCATAAGAGAGTGGGTAAGAATTATAAAGTAAAATATTCCATTATTTAAAAAATGACCCTTCATTTTTTGCTCACATTAACTCTAATACCTGAACGCAAGGCTTGGCAGTGAAAAGCTGTTGCTGTGGGCACACAGCAGCCAAAAAAAAATTGAGTGAGAAATGGGACAAACTGCTTAACTCACTGTGAGCAGAAGTGGTACATATTTGTTTAAACACTTTCATGTCTGCAGAGATGCTTAGCACATCACTGTAGCATTTAGAGATGCAGAGATACACCCTTGCATGCATATAAGTGTGTGCATGTGTTTCACACACTTAGATTACTTTCAAATCTAACTTGAGTTTACAGCAGGCACTACTTTCTCTGTTACTGGCTGAAGACCAGGAAAATATTCCCACAGGAGCTAAGAGCCATCACAAGTCTGACCATTTCTGTTTGAAGGTCACAGCAAGATGAAAGATGTATGCCATTTTTAGCAAATACATGGCTACTTGTGCCTGTCATTCTTCTACGAATGTGAATGCTGCAACTTATCTTTCTCTGCAGAGAGAATGAAAAAGCCAACGTGCAACAATTATAATCATATTGCTTAATGGCATATTGAAGAACACTTACAGGTTGGTTTAGCATGGTAAAAATCTATATAGACAAAAATAGCTGTACCAATAGGCTGAAGTTTTAAAGCACCATGTACAGCTGGGTGGAATCTCAGCCCACAGATGGTTACAATATTGGCCTTTCATGCTCTGTTGTCTGGCTTATTACTGCTCCAAGCATCCATGTCAGCCAGGCAGGTTCTGTCCCAGCTCCAGCACAAGGCAAGCTCAGGTCACACCATTGCAGCACTTCAAACACACACTGGGCTCTCACACACCATGTTGCTGCCCCGGCTGGGCAGCAGCAGCCCCTGTTCCTGTATCTCTAGGGATGAGAGGCAGCTCTTCTCTACCTGGCAGCCCCAGGGGCAGCTGAGGGGAATAGGCACAGAGCAAGCGGGGAAGGAAGCACTTAGGTTCCTTTCATCATCAGGTCCAGGGCAGAGCTTGCTGAGAGGACAGCTGTGTCTAGCAGGGTCATTTGGTCCCTGCCAGCCGCTGAAGGAGAGGTTTGCTTTGACAGATTTCCACTCCTCAGTGACTTCTGCAATCCCTAAATATAATCCAGGATAAAGTATATTAAAATAGACTCTATTTTATTTTTTATTATCTATTCTGGTCTCATCACATCCTCTCATCTCTGAAGGCTGTTGTATAAGCAGCCTCATTGTATTTGGGATTTGCTCTGACCAATGATGAGTGGCTGCTCCAGCCTCAGTGGTGGTGGCTCTGCCCTCCAAGCTCTGGCCCACCCAAGGCCACTTTCATCGTACCCTGGAAGTCAGCTTTGAAGCCTAACTTAAAAATCCAGCTCCTGTATCTAGTCTTTACAGTGTCTCCCAGGGTGTTTCTTTCTCTTGCGGTGTTTGCAGTGAGACCAAGATCCAGATTTAAGATGGCTTGTTGTTCAGGAGCAAAGATCCAATGTCACAGAATCACAGAATTACTAGGTTGGAAAAGACCCATAGGATCATTGAGTCCAACCATTCCAATCAATCACTAAACCATGCCCCCTAGCACCTCAATGTCATTAGACTCTGCTCTGAGCAGGGTTGCCAAGGAGAGGAGCCACATTCCACACCTCTCAGCTGGAAGAGAGCATGCTGCAGCTAATGATTTTCAAGGAATGCCTTGAGATTAAGCCCTTCTGGTATTTGCAAGGAAAAACCTGCTTCTCACTCTCGGAATGTATAAATAACAAAGTTTGTTGAGTAGGAAAAATAGGAAGAGATGGAATAAAAAAACCAAATTTGGACATTTCCAGTGGATGGGAAAGGAAGTTTGTTCTGTTTCTCAGATGCTATCCTTTTAAATTGTCATTTTTGGAGGTGCTTTACAATAAAAGCATCTGTAAATCAAAGCCAGCTGCAATCCTCTCCTTTGCCAGGTCTTCTTGCGGAGGAGCAAACACACTAAAGCTGGGTCTGCCTGGTATAAATTGATCAGGGCATCGTTAGGGTTTGGGACTGAAGGGGGTATGGTTTCGCTCAGTACAGAGGTAGGGGTCAGATATGAAGGTAGAACTGAGATTTCAAAGAGTCAAAGCTTTCCTTCATGTGAGGAATATGGAGGGATGGTCAGACCTGAGGTGTCAGCACCTGCGAGTCCCTCTGATTAGGGAGCATACCTGTACCTTTCCTGTGGACATCACCTCACTGGAAAGGAGAAGCTCAGCCAGCTGTCCCCAGGGTGTTTCACGGGCAGACCAGTTCCTGTATTTTAGTCCAGTCATCCCATCCCATGCAAAAGTTTACTGTGAACCCTCTCAGGCCTCTTTACACATCCAAAGGGATGGGAAATGCTTGCATAATGACAAAGAAGGACTGTGCATTACCACAACACAAAACATAGGAACCAGATTGAAATACCGGGCTTTGTCCCCAGCCAGCCTCAGCCTCCTCAGTCTCTCTTTTTGCAGAGACCAGCCTTCAAGTAGGCAAAGGTTCCCTTTAAAAACATGTAAATAAATAAAGGGATTTACATGAAAGGATGCTCTCAGCCATGTACAGATGAAGGCTGACTGCAGCCCAGGCCCCCTGCATGATCACTCTCCTCTCTGGCAGGCGAAGCCCATGTCCACAGGGTGGGAAAGATAGCAGTTGTCAGCCTGGGCTGGGCCACGATCCCTTCTCAGCAGGTCCTAGCCAGGTCCTCTGCAGGAGCATCCCAAAATAGTTTTTTTGCCTGTTCCAGTGGTGCTTCAGGATCTGGATCCTGCACGGTGCACCAAGAATTGCCCTGGCTTTCTCTGCCTGGCTTTAGCTGCAAATGGCTCACCAAGTGAAAAAACAGAGCTGGAGGGACGGGGTGAGCAGGCTGATGGTGGCTGCTGTTCAGCACAGCCAATGACTTGCTCTAGCGCGGCCGTGACAGTTTCTGTGCAGCTGCTCCTCCCAACCTGGGCTGAATGCCATTTTCCCCACAACAGCTTAAAGGAAAATTTAAGTGAATTCAAGCCTCTTACTTTGAGCTATGGTTTAAAATTATTTGAAAGCATCAAACAAAATCAGCTTAAAGTCTGCCCCGTGACTCAAATGAGTTTGTGTGGCCATGATATCACCACTGCCCTTGCAGCCTTAGCATTTACCTGAACCTGGAGGTGGCCTTCGTCGATCTGTGACCAGCTCACACAGTGACAAATCTATCTTGTGCATCCCCCTGCAGAGTAGAGGTGAGATGCTGTCAGAAACACTTGGGTTTTTTCAGCAGTTTATCTGTGCACCATCATGGGAGAGCAGTGAGGAGGGAGTGAAACACAGCAGGGGAAGATGGACTGAGTTAGAAAGAAACAGATGGAGAAGGATGGGGATTTGCAGAACAAGACAGGACAATCACCACACTCAGGAAAGAAAAAAACCCAAAATCCTTAATGGGCAAGGAAAAGGAAATACTCCACTTCTTCCCACCTCCCTCCTCCTGCCTTCTCCTCCTTCAGATTCTGCCTGGATCCAAAAAAAAAGAGCTCAGAATAAGCAATGTAAGACTATAATCAGCAGTGAAGGAAGAGAAGCATTTTCTGCTCACTAGTGGAAAGCCAGCCCTGTCATTAAGTAACACAGGTTGATAGTCTTATGTGATGTGAGGAAGTGGGAAATGAAAGGTATGAGCCAGTAAAGCTGAGAATGACAAACAGGAATCACAATGAAAAATGTCTGATGGATCTGGAAATGAAAGTCCAACCTCCTGGAGCCTAAAAGGAGCTGCAATGAAGACAGCTTACTGGAGGAGCAATTTTGGGGAATGCTAGGAATTCCTCAGCTGGCTGCCCGATGCTCAAAAGGAAAAGCCAGGAAACTGTTCCATTCATGGGCATGCTCAGCACTGCCCTGATCACTTTGGGACATGCCTGCTGGGAAAAAAAAAGAATACAAATACCAAAATGAGAGAAAGTAGTTGTATGGTGAGGGAGAAGGTGGATTGCTTATACTGCAGAGGAGGCTAGTAAATCTGGGATGCCATGACAGAGGAATAATGTTGACAAAAGATCTGTCTGTTATCTGGAGTGCAACTAGCACTGTGTCCATCTAAATCTAAAGTTGTTTTAAATCATATGCAACAGAAATTATTTGTGATGGCATCAGACCATTAGGCCATTGCCCATTCATCATGGACTGGGACTCATGCAGATTTCCGTGCATGGTTAGGCCACTGCCCACTACAGTATAAGTAACCAAAATTGCAGCTCATTTTTGGCTCAGATGTATTTCTTTCACTAATAAAACATTGTAACAAGCAACTTGGCACTTTTGTCCATGGACTGAATTGAGGCAGATTCTGCACATGCACCCAAGTGTCCATTTTTTGCCCCTAGCATCAATAGGAATCAAAAAATGAGCTAGAGCCAGCATATCAAAATTTAGAAGGTTTCCAGGTACTTTTGATTCTTGTGCCCCCACTGATTTTGTCATTTCTTGACCTCAGCCCATGTGTCACGCTTTACTGTGGATTTATTGAAGTCAGGAGTTCACAGCTTCAAGCAAGATTCAGAAGATAGTTTATGAATGTCAGAGAGGTCATAAATGAAGAACTGGGACAGACGCACCTTAAGGAAAGCCTTTTCCTCCCATTTCTGAAAGCTCATAGACTGCAGATCTGAAAATCTTGTTTAGCAGCTTGGCTTCCTTCAAATGCCCCCATCTCACCCTATTTTCTTGGGATTTCCCCCCCCCGAAACTATTTGGCTACATTTGGGAATGATTTTTTCCGGCATTGCTACACAATAACCAGTTACACTGCACTTGCAGGGCAATGCCCTACCACCACCCTATCTGCCAAAGCAGGAGCTCAGCTACTGGGGCACCAGCTGCCCTTTCTGGGGATTTGAGATTTTAGAAATGACAAGAGCAGACTTCCCCATGGGAGCTATCTGAAGGAGCAGAGATGCATCTCCTACATTTGTCATGTGTGGTTTGCGTCTCCTTAGTGTGAAATTAACAGGGAACAGGAGCAAAAGGCAAAATCATGAGGTCCATAATGACTAATGGGAGAACTGGAGGAGCTTCATTCCTCAGGATTGCCTCTTACTCCTTTGCTCCTGAGGCAGGCTGAGCCCAGTGTTATAACAACCTCCCATCTCATTTCAGCAGCACCCCAGTGTTCAATTCCTCAGCACTTTCCTTTATACAAGTCTGCTGGGTTGCAGCAGGAGTCCAAACTGCCAGCAGTGCTTAAATGCACTCAGGAAGAGCCAACTCTCCACGAGGAGCCATTAGAGTTAGGGTTAGGGTTAGGGTTAGAGTTAGGCTTAGGCTTAGAGACGTCCTGCGTCAAGTTGTACCCATGGAGAATTGTCCCTATGGAGAATTGACCATTGACACAGAATTGACCTCAGAGAGTTGTCCTAGACCCAAACACACCACCCTGAGGTGAGGACACATAGATTTAACACCATTTATTCTCTGTCTTTGGAAAAAAATGTTTTCATAGTTAAAAGAAAGAAGAGCTCATCAATACACAAAAAATACTGCTTTCATATACTGACGGCATTAAGCCAGTGCAGCTCCCTCAGGATGGACACAGCTGCTGGATTCAAGGTGTTTATATCACTGCATTGCCAGGGAAATGAGCTATAATCACATAACAGACTTATAACACCCTCCTTGACAGAATCAGATCAAAATTTGGTCAGATAAACAAACGAAAAGAACATCCAAAATCTACCTTGAATCAAAATAATAATTGACGGTATATAACTAAGGTCTAAATTTCTGGCTACCACAGCAGAGAAAGATGCATTCAGATGGTCTTCCTCAGGCAATCTGTAGCTTAAGAGAATCAGTCACTCGGCGCATCACAGTGAACTTCTTAGGCAAAGCTAGTAAGGACCATTGACATTTAAGAACTTCCCTGCTGAAGAGATGGCTGTGGTGGTCCTCAAGCCTGAGCAGGGAGTATCTGCTCATCTGTCTCCTTGCCGCTATAGTCTGTGTCCCCAGCTCACTTTACCAGGGTTTTGTTTGCATGATGCAGATTAATTGGCAAGCAGTTTCAAGAGAGACAATAAAGACAACAAAAGCAACTTGCATCCCTTCATTGCCCCCTCAACATCAAATCCACAGGGCAACAATGCTAGTATATATGTGTAGAGGAAGTTTCTACTCCTCTGCAACAGATTTTAATTGGGAAGTCAGATTAAGTATCTCTGACTGTGTTCCCCAACATCCTTTTTATGTCATTATCACCACAATCCACTAGTAAATGGAAGAAGGGTGGAGAAGCCTTTTTTTTTTTTTTTTTTTTTGCCAATCAAATCAGCACAGCTAGAACATTGAAGTCTTTGTGGTTAAAATGTGCAAAATATCTCATGTAGCTTACCACCAAATCTGCCTGAACAACAGCACTTCATTCCACAGATGCCTTTACTATGTTTACCATTAGTCCCTGCCTCTCCCAACCTTAAAAGAAAATAAAAGTCAGCTAGAGAACAGAGTACTTCAGAGATCAATAGTCATGAAGACTTTCAAGTTCTTCTTTGTGAAATGCGCTGTTAACTAACTGACTGTCCTTCCATGCAGGAGCCTTTCTGCCAAGCAAATTGAAGCAGAGTTGTAACAATCAGGGTCTTTTTCCCTGCTCTTCAAACCCTAAATACGGTTTGGGAACTCATGTTGGTAGAAACGTGTGCAGCCACATCAGCTGCCATTTTTCAGACAGCTGACTCCCTGAGAGTCTACTCACTGCCTGGTGTTTAGAGAAAGGTGAAATCAAACCCTGCTGACCATACAGCTCATCCCCAGCAATGTAGGCACTGCCACATGTCTTGGTGACTGGAGACTTGCTAGAAAAATTCTGCCTAGCTTTCCTCAAACTACCACAAGAAATATCAATTAGTTTTCACGCTGAAAAGAAGCGTGAAAATAAACCATGTAGGGAGAACCACACTGTCACTGCTGACCACTAAGGTTGGAGAAGTTCTCTTGAACTAACTAGATTTTGGCTTCAGTCCAGCACAGAAGCTCCTACACCCCTATCCTTGCCCTCATGGATCATTTTGGGGTATTCGTGTTGGTTTTACTGGAGTACATTGCCCGTCTTGGCTCCAGCACAATTTGTTTCCTTGTCCAGCAGTTCCCTTTGACTTCCCAGGAAAAAAAACCCAACAACAACAAAACAGCAAAAACAAACCCCAACAAACTCACAGGGATTCATACAAAGACAAGGTTGGTGAGGATACCACCTTTATTATCTCCCCTGAGTGAAGTTCTGAGATTTAAATAAATGAGTGTTTATTTAGCAAGAGAAGGAACATTTAGATGTGATGGTCTGTTTTTATATTTCTTCTCAAGGGAGCAGGAATTTTTTGGAAAGCTACAAATTTGCATTTTTCAAAAAAAAAATTCCTTCATTTGGCTCATGTGTCTTTTTTTGAAGCATTTAACTGGAAGAGAAAAGCATGATGCAGGGATTGAAAGGGAGGGAACACGTACCAAGGTCACCTCCTCAGCGGTAGCAAGGGCAAGCTTCACAGCAGTAATATAAAACCTCCCTCTGATACAAGATACCACTCACAGCTACTTCTTAAGAGCTATAAAAATCCAGAGCAGGCACACATTAACTAAAGCAGTTCAGAGAGAAACGCTGCATTTCAGTCTTGGCAGCAGGCGGCTGAAGGGCACATAGCATGTACTGGAGCAGAATGCCCATGGACAGAGCTAGCTAAAGTATTTCAGTTTTTATCACCTCCAGGTTTGTCAGCAAGCAGCACAGATGGTTTGCAGCTGGAGAGCCAGTCATCACGCTTGTAAGAAAGCAAGGTGACCTGTGTCATGAAGCAATGCATACCATAAGGAAGCTTTTCTTCTCGACTAACCCCAGTCTCCTTCATTGACGTTTAGGTCCATAACCTCCTGTCCTAGGTAGACTAAAAAGCAGAGCATGAAAATCCCCGCCCTCTGCATCACACTACTTTTCTTATTTATCTCCTTGTCCCTCTGTTCTTTGTTTCCCCAAGCTACACAAACTCAGTTCTTCTGGGCTTTGCTCATAAGCCACTGGTGTCCTTGCAGAGCACAGGACTTACCTTCCACAATGGCAGGTCCTGAACAAAAGAGACAGTGAGAGGACAAGGACCCATTCAGGCTTCCCTTAGCATCTTTCCCTCCGAGCTTAGGGCAAGGCAGGCTAAGACAGCTGGGGTTGTTATCCAAGTGCAACCTGCTAGCAACCACAGTTTTCCATTGTCTGCTACTGCAACCTGTTATGAAAAATCAGCGTTTGCTATGAAACCACTGAATCACTGTTGGCAGTGAAATGCATTCAACCAAAGGATGCTGACTACCAGGAAGTCTTTCTATTTTTAATTGGTCATTACTCCAGTTGAGTAAAATAAAGATAACCTGCTTTTTTAGCTCTTTCATCTATCTACCTGTACTTACCCCTTCCCTGGTTTCTTGACCCAAAGTTGTAGCGGTGTTTCTACACTGCTAGTAGCAAAAGCACCCTCTGATATTTCACTACAAACCGGAAAACTTGAAAGCAGTGGAGCAGAACTGGGGACATGAAGCTAGTAGGGCAACAATAGCTCAATGGCATTAAGAGTTCTAATGTCCATTTACCAGGTAAACAAAAGCTACTTGTGTGTTTTGAGGGGTCTATTTACTCAACACCATCTCATGGTTGTCCCCTTAGCTATCTTGCACAGAACGTGCACTTGAAGGTCTGTTGAATTTATGTTTTGTCCCCTGTAATCAATTTGTTAAGAGATGGGCAGTCAAATTTGATATTTTTTTAGGGCTCTGTAAGAATTTTTTAAGTTATAATTTTACTGTTTGGATGGATTTTTTTCTAGTGTAGGGAAAATATCTGTAAATAGGAGCTGATCTTTCAGACATCAGCACAGCACTTCAAGATGTGCAGCTGAACAAAGTCTAGTATCACTACCCACATATCGCAGGAGAACCAGGATGGGGAAAGAAGAGGGTGCAACACTTTTAAAACACATGGAAAATGTTATCCAAATAGCAAAAATTGACACAAAACTAGGCACAGATACTTACAGCAGACTTTGAGGCTCTCCATAGCCCTTGCTAGAAAACTAAGGATAAAGATTTTTTTATTTACAGTGCATTGAAAGGAGGTCCCACTCTTATTTTCACTACTTGACACCAGCAGTGAGCCTCTATGCTTTTATTTATGGCTAAAAGTCCTGGACAGAGTCAGGGCACAGAGGAAAAAGGGAAGAGAAATTGGCAGATCTCAGCTGATGTAAATTGCGGTATGGCATTTTTCAAAGGACAATCAATTGGAAAGGACTTGCTGTTAATCAATGCGAAACAGATACACATCAGATCTCCACAGAGCACACCACAATGTGAAATAGCTTCTTAGAGCAGCAGGTTTTTGTGGAGAGAGTTTGGACAGGCAGTTGTTCTCTTAAGCCTGCATTTCTGACAGCTGCCTAGCACCTTTTCCCCAGACTTGTCACATTTGTGCTGAGATATTTTAAATGTCTTCTGTTTTTTGCTCCTTAACCACTACAGGATCTTTCAATCTTTTAAGCATAGGAAGACAGAAGCCATATTTTATTTGATCTATAGCTGAAACTAGAGATTTTCCTACAGAAGGAAATGGTTCCTTGTTTTCTGAAGAGGACACCTCTATTTTACAATAAAAGCTTCCATCGTTTTGTTTTTTTTTTCCCCAATTCTCTTTCCTCCTCTAATCTCAGAAACAGGACTTATCCAACAGCTTTGAATGAAAAACAATAAAAGAAAGATGGAGTTTCTGTTTCCTGGCGACCAACACCACAGAGACCCCAGGTAGTGTCACACTGGCTAATTCAAGATAGAAACAAGCACTGTGATAGTAAAGTGGGAGGAGAGGATGCAGAACTAACCTCAGTGCAGAAAATCCTTGCCATAGCTGTCTGCTGTTCATGATGGAATTTACAGCTACAATGGAACCCGTTTTGAATATGAGAAATTATGTGCCATGCATGTTTATCTGGCTTTTAGTTTTGTTTTGCTTTTTCTCTTGTTGAGCTTAACCATCTTGTCTCTCTCACATTACCCTCTCTACCTGTAAAAGCATTTAACAAAACTCTCTGGATGCAGGGCTAATACAAGAAGGTACCCTGTGGCTCCCTTAATAATCCACAGGGAAAACTGAATGCATCTTTGTTGCACTTACCTCAATCTGCATCTCCCTTTCTCCAGAATAATAGACCCCTGAGAGTGGGGAAAAGCCCTCATGCTAGTCACACAGAACTACATAAAAATGAGAGAAAGAGATTTAAAAAGGGCCTTATTCCCAAGAACATCAAGGGGAAGGTCCTTATTCCCAAGAACATCAAGGAGATGACAGTTTGTCAGACTGTGGGAATGAAGAAGGCAGTACAGGTCTGGACTACTGCGGAGGCCTGAAGGAAGATATCGAGGAGCAGTGATGGGAACTGACTTACTGCTTCAGACTGGAGGTGCCTCTTACAACAGTGGAGAGCCCTGCACGCTGGTGAGGCCTCCTGGTGACTCCTTATTACAGAGGCTCTTTCTGCACATGCAAAAGGCCCCGTTCCTCAAAAGCATTTAGGGACAGGGGCAGGACAACAAGGTACTTCTCAAGTCTAACCACATTGCCATCACTGAAAAAAGAACATCAAAAAGATGTTACAAATAGTGTGGGAGCCAGAGCAATAGACATGCAACAGGACAATAGCTTCTCAACCCTGCAATTACAGAATGACAGAATGGTCAGGATTGGAAGGGACCTTTGGAGATCATCTAGTCCAACCCCCTTGCTAACGCAGGTTCACCTACAGCAGATTGCACAGGCTTGCATCCAGGTGGGGTTTGAATATCTGTGGAAAAGGAGACTCCACAACCTCTCTGGGTAGCCTGTTCCCGTGCTCTGTCACCCTCATAGTAAAGTTTTTCCTCATGCTCATTAGTGAATGTCAAACAGCAAAAAATGCAAGAAGCCTACAGGGGTATATTGTCTTCAGTTTTGTCAGTCATGGATGTGACAGCTGGGACCTTTAAGTCAAAGGAGGAAAACCAAAGTGCTCCAAATGGCAAGCCTGTCAGCAGCATAATCAACATGTCATGCATGGTCTTATCAGAAATACAGCACTTACTGCATCTCCAACTGCCAGACTATCAAAAATGCTGCTTGGTTAGTAATTCCTGCATTGCAATAACATCCAAGTTACTGCAAAGCCAAGGAAAAGGCAAATTGTAGTGTTTGGGAAGAAATCAGTTTGTATCCCATGGGGAAAGGCAAGCCAACCTACCCCAGGGGCTGCCGGTACTCCTACTCCAGAAGAGCGCCTCTGGAAACATGTATTCAGTCATATTCTTAGAAAAGCACATTCTTTCATGTGGGCAAAAACACCTGAAGCAAAAAGGACAGAGGCAAGTTGTGCAGGGAAAGAAAAATCCCATACTGTGAAAGTCAGCTCACACAGAGAGGCAATTCTGCCCCTTCACAGATAAAAAGGACATGCGTGGTTTAGTGCAGGAGGGTCCCAGTTTAGACAAGATACTTGGGGCAACTTAAATGAATGCTCAGGCTGAGCAAAATCTAAGTTTTGATTCAAAAAAAGGTAGATCTGTAGTCATCATGACTGACCAACACGACCAGGCCAAGGACAGCAAAGCAACAGAACAATTCAAGTACAACCTGCACAAATTTGCTATGGCATTGCTTAGAAGTACAGTATCGCTGCCAGCATGCACTCTTCCACAGCTGATCCCTGACAGAGATTAGGGAAGGTACTGGGAGAGGGCAACTCAGAAGGTGAAGGCTGGGTGTTACTGTAAGGAACGAAGGACTCCAAGGGGCAGGGTGAGATACAAGGACAGAAGAGAAAGAGCAGGCATGTGGAAAAGGAAAAAAGACCTTCAATAACAGTAAGCCTGGTAAAAGATCAAATTTTTACTGAATGTAACAACTAGCAATGAAGACATACACAGTAGTTTTATCTATAGACTGTCAGAAAATTTAAAATCATAACATATAAAAATAATCTATTTTTGCACAGTAAATATACCACTTCCCCTCCTCTCTCAGGTTGACTTAAAAGGATGCAAGTTAAGGATATCTTACCAACAACAAAGAATTGTAATTAGAAAAATATTTATGAAGTTTTCCTTGCAAATTTCTATTTCTGAACAAGTGATTTGAAAAAAAAAAACAAAACCATAAACCTCTTCAGTGATACCATTGACTCCCTAAATTTAGGACTTGTATCCAAATCTTGTCTCAACATCATTTTCCTGTCTCAACAAACTGAAAAACAGAGCCCTGTGGTCAGCCCATCAGAACAAAGGGAGAAATACCAAAGCAGAATGAAGAAGTGAGATGGACGCCTTGTACTCTTGATCATTGAAGAGGAGTTTCTGAGTCATGCAAAGTGCTCTGGACCCCCTGATCAGATGACGCTAAAGACAGAACAGCAGTATCTGAACACACACTCAAAATGCTATGGAGATAAATAGTTACATCCAAGCTGCTGCCCTAGACAGGAGGTTCTTGCCGAGATTACAATCAGCCATGTGAATGAGCAGAGACAGAACATATTTGGCTAGATCAGTTTTTGATTAAAACCTGTCAGTGGTACAGAAAAGGAATAAAATTGCCCTTATAATGAAAACGGTCTCATTTGCAGCTCTGTGATAAGTAACATTTATCATGAATCTTTGATTCCTCAGGATTGGGCTGCTACTACAGCTCCTCTGGGGTGGCATTAATGTATCATTTCCTCACTGCTCCTACTTATCTCAAACAGTCTCTGCTACAAATAGCTTTTTCACCCCTGGCCTGCGAAATTTCTTGAATTATCTGGTAAGGGAGAGTTTCAGCCACAATCACAGCAGGTCCACGATTTTGCCCAAACGTTATAACAAAATATGGGTCAGCTGCACTACAGTAGTGTGAAGTATGATTTCAGGATTTTACAGAGACCTATAAAAGTTAAGCTCAGCTTCATCATTCTGGACAAGCACACTCATCTCATGCATCAAAATCATCAAAAGCGATTTCACAGAAAGGCAGAGGTATTTTTTTAAAAGTTATATCTAAATAAGGTCTAGCAACAGGCAAAACCCACGAACATTTAAGAAAGCTAGCAGCACATTTTAAAAAACAACAGTAATAATTAGCACACACTATATTTTCAACGCACTTTATAAAACATGTATTAATTAAGCCTCACAACAGCCTTGTGAGATAGGCAAGTATTATTAGTCTCATTTTAGAGACAGGAAAACAGGCATGGAGAGCGTATGACCTGCTCACCAGCACACATCAAATCTAGGAACAGAACACTAGATTTTCCAGTTTTCTGCCACACGTGGTCTGACCTCCTAAAAGATGCTGGTCTTTAAACAAAATTTGTTTCCTCTCATTCCTTTTAAGACATCTGACCCCATTTTAGTCCAATATAAAAAGGTACCCACCAAGAACTATTAACGATAAAGAAGTGGAAGTAGGAAATAATATCTCTTATAGACTGCGTGTTGCTGGAAACTGTTTACAAAAAGACTTTACGTGGGTACTTCCACACTGCCAGAGTCAAGGAGTGTCCCTTCTCAACAGGTACCTGCCACCTGGAAGCACAGAGGCCTATCTGCAATGCTCAGAATTTTCAAAAAAAAAAAAAGGCAAGGTTTCTTTGCCACTTCCAAAAAAAGAATCTCTCTCCGGCAGGAAGTCGTATCTGAGAAGAACTTGTATGAGTACAACTGCACCGAAAGCAAAGACTTCTATCAGGACACTCAAGGTGCAGCTAAGCATGCAGATGTATTTGTTGGAAAAGCTGGAAATGTTCATTTATTGTGCTCGGTGTTAAGAGAGATTGTTTGGAGGCATCAGCCATCCTAGGGGCTGGAAAATAACTCTCTATAGCCACTTTGAGAAGACATGTTCCCTTAGCATATAACTCTTGCCCTGAACTAGTCAGTGACAGACTGAGATTAAAAATTCCAAACGACCTGAAAATTCAAGTCAACAGATTTCACTCTGTAAAATGCCATATCTAGCAGATCCACTGCTGCCTGTTTGCAAACCCAGGCCCAGATGTTAGTGGAGACATAGAAATAAAAGCAATCCTTCCACCTTCAGTTACGCATGTCCGTTAGATGCTATCTAGAGTTCAGGAAGTTAGTTTCATGACAGCTTGATCTGAAGATCCTCCCCATACTTTCGAATCAGCTTCATGTGGTTATGGTCCACCGACCATTGCTCTGGGAGGTGCTTGGGCTGCATGCTGTCCAAGAAATGTTGCCGCCAGCGTCTTTCCAACTGCATAAGGGAGCGCAGGCCTCCTTTAGCAAAACATTGCACCACCTTGAGTCCATGTGGCATGTAGCTCTCATTGCAGATCCTGCCAGAACACAAGCAAGAGTTTATTTCCACTGTGAGACACTAGACCTGTCTACAATGAGCAGCAAGACACTGAAGATACTTTCAGCTGTAGAGTTCAATTACAGACACATGATAATCAAAAAAGAGGGAGAATTTTAAGCTTTGCTTCAACACCAGGCTGCTTTCTGGAACACAGTTATACTGGGAAGCTGGTTTCTTTGAACTGTTCTTCTTTTGCAGCAATACTAAAAAAAGCTCTCAAGGTCCATCACAAGCTCCTCAAGAGACAGACTGCAAACTTATGAAGGCAAAAACCATATGATGCTCCAGAGACCTCATCCTGTCACCAAATTCCCTCCTGGATAGGTTCAAAGTTATATATAACACTGGCACTTTTCAAACACCTGTGCATGTAACAAGGAGAAAATACTGACTTCATGCAGACAGAGCCTGGATACTAGTTAAGAAAATGTACTTGGGGAGGTTTAAGAAAGGGAGGAGAGAAGACTTCTAATACGATTGTCTTTCAGTCTTCCTCCCTGATTTGTCCTTCTTTTAAAAGAAGTATAAAATAGTGAAGGGGAAGATGGAGAGCAAGAACAGGAGATTTCTGGAAGAAGAAAGGAAAAGAGGGGAAGAAACAAGAGCTACAGTTCATAGAGTGCTGCTAGGTTGAGGGGAGAAGGGGGTAAATAAAAGCACAGTATGAATGCAGACTGATTGTCTGCTTAGAGCCTTAGGCTACAACACAAACAATTATCTTCTTCCTATCCTTGCTTTCTAGTTCAATATATCAAAGTACTATAAATCCAGACGCTGCAGATCAGCTCATAGTAGTCTCAAATTCAGATACTCCTTAACTTGACACCATTATTTTAGGGAAGATACATCAATATCCCAAGGAGATTGGCAATAGGTTTTATTGTCCTTAAAAAGCTTTGAGGAGGAGAAAAGCCAGCATGTGTGATCCTCAACCCTGCAAACCCTGCTAGATTTTCTTTTATTTTGCTGCAGTAATACTTACCCAAGTGCACAACGTTTTCTTGAACTTATGTGCCAACTAAAATGACTACAATATTACACCTGTTGCCGGGCTTCTTATACCTGGTTTCCAGACTAGCTGCTTCCTGGAGCATCTCTGGGGTGACTGCCTCTGTGTTAAAGAAGTCCTTGATGATTTGCAGAAGTTCTGCCCTTCGAGGGTCAGGCAGGCTGTCTGCATTCAGCAGGGCTCGGGCCCCCGAGCGCACTTGCCTGCGCAGAGGGTCCTCCAGGAGACGCACACCTTCCTCAGAGCCAATGGGGGCATGAAACTCCTCAGCCAGCTGCTGCTTCAGGTGGTTGTCATAGTAATTGGAGATGGCATGGCAGGAGGTGCAGAGTAGGAGCACATCATGGGAGTTGTGGTCCTTCATCTGGATAGGGAAGTGCCTTCGGTACTCATGAGGAACAATGTTCTTCCTAGGGAGACAAACCAGCCAGCTCATTACATTTGCCTGGAGCTGCTACTCCCTAGTTCCTCCTCTTCCTGGCCCACAAAGGGTCAACTAATACTAAAAGTCCGGGAAAACAATGATCACCAGGATCAGGACCTTCAGTGCAGCAATAACTTCTTTTTATTTGTACTTCTCTCTACAGGTTTTCTGCATTTCTCCTTTTTAACCCCTCCCAAAAATACATTGCTTTCAATTGAAAAAAAAAAAAAAGTGATTTACACTGTAAAAGAAAAATAAAATACAGCAATGCTGTATGAGAGGTATACCTCTCAGCCCAACAATAGCAGCTGCAAAGGCAAAAATCCACCCCCTTTGTGACCTCGTGGGCTTCACGCCCACCTAAACTTTTCAAAAATGTAAGGATTAAGTAGTGGAAGGAATAGTACAGATATTTTCAGTGGGGGATGCCATCAGAACAGTTTGTGCTGGCATATTGCTGCTCCCTGTCACCGAAATGCAGCACATACATGTTCCATACACTGTGTTCCCTCCAAGGACGGATACCTCCTGCCTCTCTAAAAAGAGGGATAGCTGGCCTGTTCAGTGCCAAACTTACTGTGACACATACAACTGCAATTTCAAAAAAAAGTGGTAGCCCATCGAGGATGTGAAGAAGCACAATGTTTCAGGCTACTGTCCAAGCTTCTGGATGCCAGACTAGAGGCAGACCTCAGTCCTGTTTTAAAAGACACATTTTTCTCCTATCTCACTAAGCCACTCACCGGATATAGGACTCTCGTTTGCCACATACAACACACAGGTTCTCTTTGACTGTCAGATAATAATCAACTTGAGACTCGGGACGTCCCGAAGGCTCAAACCGCAGCTTCACAACAAATGGGTCTGTGCTAACTAGTTCTGAAAGGATAAAGGAAAACAGAAAATACTCAAGACAAGTTTGTATTTGAAAGCTAAAATAACAATGCTAAAACATAGGAATCTTCCTAGTGAATCCCAAATAGTATTTCTAGTAAGAAAGGATACAAAAAAATTCATACCCAGTTATCAAGAAACAAGGCAAAAAACCCCAGAAAAGCACTGTATTTCAAATACCAACAGGAAAATCGATGTGCTCACCTCCAATCCCCTTGTCCAGATACCACTGAGCCTTTTTGCGATCACAAGTGCACAAGGGCTGTCCATCTGGTGCATGCAGGAAGCAGTTGTCATAGAGTGGTGACTTTCTAAGAAAGAAGGGCAGCATTACAGCAACCATAACAGCGTATCAAAAAAACTGCGCTTTCTATAGCCATGCATTCCACACTGCAATTCATGTAGCCTCCTCCAAATCACAGAAGTGTCTCTAAACACGCTTAAGGCTAACGAGCACTGCACAGGCTGCTGCTAAGGGAAGCAGAACATCTGAAAATTAATCTGAGGTTCACCAACTGACGATAAGGTATCTTTACTCTCCTGCTGCCAATAGAATTGTAACTCTGAATCCCAGTTTTCAGGAGATGCCATCAATGATGACAGTGGGTTTCTTTAAAAAAATACATTAGAAAACAAAAGAGAATTGAAGACAAGGATGATGAGCTGAGAAAGCTAAAAGAGAGTGTCAATTTACAGGCATGGCAATTTCAAAGATCAGCTGCCTAAGCCTATATTTTAATTTTATAATAAGGTAACTTTTGTAAAAAAGGGCTCTGATGGCTTGTGGCAATGTGTCAAAGAGGTCTATTTTGCAAAAAAAATGTTTCCTTACTCTCTCAATGTCCTTCAAACAAAACTGAAAAGCAAAGCAGGCTGGGCTCAGAGAGCACCTAGGAGGAACTAACCAGGAATACAAAGCTGTCACAATACACTGTGGAAAAGTTTTCTTTCTTCTCTCCAGCAATATCATATAACTAAGCACTCAGCACAGCTCTATCAGCTAAAATGGCTGATTCACAAGCTATATAATCTGACAAAGGGATTTCTTCTGAGGTCCACGGGGGAAAAATATCCCAACAAAACAACAATACAGGAGGTCTCCTTCCACTGAGCATCAGAAGTTCAGCTCAACCAGCAAGGTAATTTGAGTACTTCCCAACTCTGAATGAATAAACATTAAAACTAAACATCCATATAGAAAGGAAAAAAGGGAAAGGACTTCTGAAATCACACCCAGTCTTATTACAAACCAGAGTCAGACTGCTAGAGATACTATAAAAAGAAGTGAGTCTACAGATCCCTGATGAAGCCAAGCACGGTTAAAAAAACCAAACAAATAAACACGGGGAGATCTCAGTTTAGCTTGGAACACTATTTTATTTAAATTTTAATCCTCCAATGTGGCACAGCATTCCTGTTTTGTATGACAGAGGCTCCAACTAAAAAAAACAAAATCTGAAGGGGCTTGCTGTGTACAACACAGAACTGTTAGTGACTGCTAATGAAATCAATATTATTGACTACATTAAAATGTCTCCATTGCCAATCCAATAAACTTGAAAAGGAGCAAATAAATACTAAAATGATTTTCTTTCCAAAAGAAAATTTTAGATCCTGGATGGCTGGACGAGGTGCTGAGGGGCATGGTTTAGTGTTTGATAGGAATGGTTGGACTCGATGATCCCGTGGGTCTTTTCCAACCTGGTGATTCTATGATAATCACAGATATGATTAATTTTATTAGACTGATAAATAAACAAAACCAAACATAGAAGATTTCTACATCTTCCACTGCACTGAGCTTAAAGAGACTTCCCCAACTTATTTTAATTTAAAACCAATTGAACTTTCACTAGCAAAAAGCCATAAGAATTTAGGATTTGCTCCACAAAAATCACCTGCATGACAGGCACCCTGAATCCAGCCTCTGCAAGGCCAAAGTAGTACCGTTCCCTCCTCTTGCTCCCTGGCCAAGAGAGAAACACAGGGCTTTGATGCTTCCACGGGCTGTTCCTTCCTGGGCTCCCTAGCACCTGACATAAAGGTGTCTCAGCCCTCCTAGCCTTAGCTTTCAGCTCTGCTCAGCACCCTGATATATCTTTGGCCATAGTGCCCTGGGACAGCACAGGACAAACAAGGCAGACCCTGCTTAAAGGACAAGCTCTGTGCAGTTGCCACCTTCTACATGGAGAACACAGGGCACAGCTGTCTGGGCAGTAAATTCCATGGAGGCAGCCAACCACCTCCTGCTGGGACTCTGCTCTCCAGCTCCAGCCTCCACAGGAGAACGAAGGGCAAAACCCAAGCCAACCCCTCAACCTGTTCATGACCTAGTACAGACCCAAGTGCTGCCCTTAGTTTCAATACCACCTAGAGGAAAGTAGGGAAACCATAAACACGATTTGGCTCACACGACTGCTAGGACCTCTGTTTTCTTTCATAGCTCATGTCCTCCACTTCATGTAATGAACAGAGCATGAGGCATTATTCAAAGTTATCCACGTGCAGTGCAAGGAATAAAATGTACTCATAGACTTACCGTGCAGAATATCCCATGCCCAGAGGCTTTCGCTTCTGCCTCCATGGATCTTTCACTTGCTGACTGCCAGAAGGCTGGCCATTCACCAAAGATCTCCGATTCCTTGTTTTCTGTGGTGAGCGATCCTCTCCTGTGCTGTCACTCTTTCTTCCTCTAAATGGGATATCTACCAAACCTCGGCATTTAGCCAGTGCTCTCTCCCAAGCAGTGGCAGAGTCTTCAATTTCAGATGCACCAGGGAGGCTGGCAAAACCCAGCAAATGGCAGAACAGAGCCACTGAGACCTGGGCATCCCTAGCAGCATAAAGAACCTGCAAAAAATCATAGACATCAAGATACTGACAAACAGTAAACAATTCCAAATATTACCAGTCTTTAACACTTGGTACATTAAAGCCAGAAGCTGGATTTATTTCCTTTTGAAGCTCACACAAAGTTCTAGCATTGGAGCGACACTTTCATAACATAATCATCACGATCCCGCATTTTTAAGGCCAGTTCGACTTGAAATTCTCATGGATGCCCCCAAGAACCACATGGAACTGAAAAAAAAAAATCAAGTCAGCCAGGCCTTGAACATCTTTTGCCCCTCCAAACCCTTTCTAACTAATGAAAAGCTCTTTTTTGACACACTGTCTACAAATATTGATGCGGTTATTTATCCTTTCACTCCCTCTATCGGCCACTGATTTTGTAGACATCCACAGCATGATTGTAATGAAAGTGGGCAATCAAGGAATAATGTCCTAAAAGGTCTTTCTCCAATACTGCACTGAATGCTACAGATTGGAGGAAAGATAAATAAAAATGCAAAGACTTCTTCAAGGGATCTCGCCTTATAGATCTTCCAGGCTAAAGAAAAACAAAGGTCAAGAATCCAAGGAGAACAGGCGAAAATTATCTTCACAGAAGAGGAGGGAAATCAGGCACAGAGTGTGAAATTAATTTCCGACCACAGTTATACAGTTTTGAGGCAGAACTTGAAGCAGGCTCAGACCTCACTGTAGTAATGCCTCTTCCGCTACTAGAAGGTTGCTTTTCCTCTCAAAACACTACGTTGAAAAGGAAGACACACCTGATCTTGTGTCAGTTCTTCTGCCTCCCAGTTGCTGCAACGCACATGAAGAGACTTGTCAAGTGGGCAGTTCAGGACATTTTCAGCTAAAGACTTAAGGCTAAGGCAGTTGTCAAGTAGATCCTTCCTTCAGTTTAATAAAGAAAATAAAACAAACATATTAACAACAAAACTATACACCCTGCAAACATGGATAGCCTCACACACACCAAACCTGCCAGAATACAATGCACACGATGTATGACTCCCACTGAAAGAGCACACAGCTGCCCATCCTATCCTTCCCTTCTGCTAAAATATCCATTCTAGATTTAATAATTACCTAGTGCTTGTGATATCCAAAACAGGCAAGGATGGGAGCTGGTAACATCTAAGGCTGAAGTATTTAGCTCTGAACTACACTCTTTTGAAACAAAGAGGTCCATCGCTCTTTCTATCACAGAGCGATGGTCCGCCTGCGCTGGGACCCATAATGAACAAAAGAGCCAGGAATGACTCAGAGGAATCCTGGCCACTAAAGACAAGAAGTCAATCCTCAGTCCTAAAAAGGTCATACATCAGGTCAGCACTTCTGTGCCCCAGATCACTATAACACACGCCCAGTCACACATACTCTGTACATGAAGAATATTCCCAAGTAAAACACTTCACTCTAGGAAGCATGAAGGATGAGAAAAGGGCACCAAAATTGTAACCTTTTAATGGAAACATATGGAAACATTGTTATTAAAAGAGAAAATTTGAGCTGGTTTATCTTAGCTATTTTTTCAAATCATTCTGTAATGTTCTGCTTTCAACAGTTCTGCTTACGTGCCCCTGGCATGTTTACCCCATACTTCTAGGCAGTGTATTCAAACACCTCCTGACAGGGTGATCACTCTCACTGCCTTGCATCACAATGCCTGGACTTCTTAAAAGCTGAAGCATGATACTCAGAAAATTCTATGTGAGTATCGCATAAGAAGGCTAACAGACACAATTACCGTGAAGATTTCCATTAAAACCATCAAATTGAAGCATGATGTTCTTGGGTTGCAGCTGTCCATGTCCCTACTCTAAAACCACCCTGAGAACTCCAGATCTGCCTGCCTGGTATCATTCAGCATTTGCAAATTACTTTTAAAGTATTTCTAAATCAAATTATGCCTCCAACACAGCTGCCTCTGTCTTCAGACACTCACCGCTGTCTCATGGCTAAATACCGGAGATCCATGCTCCCTTTGACTGGAAGACTATAATCGTGAAGTAACTTGCAAGCATCTTCCCAGCATCCTACCCCAACTTTCAACACGTTACTATCTGCCATGATGTCCAACAGGGACTTAGGGATACTCTGTCCACTAGCAACAAGTCTGGGCAAACGAACAAGAATACAGAGGCCACTGCAAGAAGCCATCTGTAGCAGGGATACAGGCTTTGCTTTTCCCTCCACAGATACCTGAAATAAAGACAAAAATCAGAGTCTAGGTTACAGTACAATAAGCAATGCTGAAGCTGGAACAAACTGCAGAAGAGACCACTGAAAACAGGAATGACCTCTCAGTTTATACAGTCAAGTATTGTTTCACGTCTCTCAAATTTTACTGCAACTGTCATTTGTTTCTTAGTAATGCTGTCCCCCTGCTACTTCTTGTCACATTGCTACAAAGCAAACTTTCCCTCTTTCACCCTTCCCCCTCACAGCTGAGCTGGTAGAAGAAATCAGACACTCAAAGACACTCATTACATAAACGTTTACGACAAACACATTGTTTAACTGTGGCTAACTGTGAGGTGAATAAATTTCCAGTCAAAATACTGGCAAAGCCAGGCTTTATAAATTATTCAAAGCCTGTTTTGAGAGTTCACACAAACAGAAGAGGTTCTTTGCTCTCTGATAGTCACAGTGAATTCTATCTAAATACCTGTATATCTTCCTTTTTGGTTTTATTATTCTTAGGATTTTTTCCTAGAATGTAGTTAGATTTAAAACAGTGTAAATGCGAGCTACTTCTAGTATATCACCTTTTAAGAGATTATACAAAACACATAATGCTATATTTAGCCATACAATTATCACTATGTTTAGTATAGCAAATTTATCACAGGAGTTCAGCAAATTAATACAACTCTTGGATTAAAACCTTACAGACAGCATACTTAAATGTGACAACAATCAAAATTAGCAGTTACTTCACTGCTGTCATGACAGATAATCACCCAGGGAGTTTCAATAGTTAGTCCTATTGTATCCGTTTAAGCAATGGAATCACTCTGTCCCAGATGATTTCCCATTACAATTTGCTATCTAAAGGAGAGGTATTCGATCACTCACCCACTCACAATCAATTCCAAGCACTGGCCGCTTCTCCAGCTCCTTCTTCAGCAAAGGCTCAACACGATGCCACTCCTCCTGCTTGGAAACTATCACTATGTCTGTACCAAGGGACCCCCCCCTTGGTAAGGAAAAGGTGGGAGACCTGAAGAGGGAAAGCACCTCCTCGTCTTCTACCTTAATCAGTTTCTCATCTCCAGAGTCTACAACTGCCTCCTCCTGCTGACTACTACCACGTGCTTTTCCTTTCCGACGCTGTCTTGCCTTCCACAAAGCCAGTCCCCCTACTGCAAGACCCAGCAGGGTCACCAAAGTAATCGTCACTGCAGTTTGCTTGGGCATTTTTTAAATCCCCCTTCTCCCCTCTTCACTTCACCCAATCAGAACGGCATTGTAGGATTTCACTATGGCCTGTAAAGAGAAAGGGGACAGGTGGAAATTAAAGATAACTTAATTAAACGTGTTTAGAGGTATTAAATATGCCCACTAGTATTATAAAAAGGTTCCAGCCACAATATCCTGACAGAAGAAGGATTGAGCCTTGCTTTGACAGCCTCATGGTCAGTGAAAAGCTGCAGCGGTGGTTGCCTGGTTAGTAAGAAGAGACTTTGCTGTTGATCATCACCTGGAACTTTCATGGGAATCCATTGGTTTATACTTGTGCAACTATATGCTTCCAATGATACTGAAAATGCCAGCAAACAAAACTCTCTAAGACTCATTCTGGAGTTTTAGAAAGCAAGCATGCTTTATCAGGCCTAGGCAAGGACAGTACATAATTTCCATCAATCATATGCAATGAGAGAAGAGCTGGGGACAGAATGGATTTCCCACTTACATGCACATGGATAAATTTTCCCAGAAATCTTATACATATTCTATTACTTTCCAAGGACTAATTTTAATATGAACTTCACAACAGTCAAATCTCTTGCTAATTTGGAGCTGGTTCCAGCTCTCTGCTTGACTTTGCACTTTAGAGCCAAAGACTGCAGAGGGGATCACAGAAGCAGACACATCTGCTCAGCACCGATCACACAACACACGAGATGTTATCCTCTTCAAAGAATGGACAGTATCTGGAAAAAGCACCATTTTAAAGAAAGCATGCTATCATAGGGACAGTCTGACTAACTTTCAAAGAACGCGATTATTCAGATAAAAGTTAGCGTCATCTTAAATAAGAAAATATTCCACTTGTGGGATACTTCTTGTATCACTACGGACTCTCCCATTTTGAAACAAAACACCCAGGGCTATTAGCAATGCTTTGCCTGGAACCAGGCCAGCAGAAACAAGGACAAGAGCTGAATAAACGCCTCCCTTGATGCGGTACCAAGCCAAAGGCATTATCTGCTATACCCACATCGGGTCCAAGCAGCAATGAACACCAATAAGGCAGTTTTCTCTCTGTCACAGCTCCAGCAACCTGGAATGATCCCCATCCCCCCACCAACCCGGGCCCCGCGGGATGAGGGCGGGCAGAGATGGGATACCGAGAGGATATCCCTGCCTGTCTGAAGCCGGCCCGGGGCTTCAAGACGAAGAGAAACTACCCGCGCCGCCATCCCGGCCCACGGCCGCCCTGCGCCCGCTACCTGCGTCCCCGCGGAACGGCTGCGTCCGGCGGCAGGAACGCCCCGGTGGGGTTATCGCCGCGCACACCCGGGAGGCTTAGAGGGGCGGACGCTTCCTCTCTCTATATGAACAGGGGGGGCGAGTGGGTGGGGCGCACCGCCATGTCGTACGGCAGCTTCCCCAACCCGTGACTTTGAGGTAGTAGTGAAAATGCCGGCAAATAAATCTCTCGAAAGCTGGGTTTGTATTTTTAGAAAGCAAACAGCCTTTGTCAGGCCTGGGCAATGCGGGGGAGCGATCTCCATCAGTGGTGTGACAAGCGCTGGGGAGAGGAGGGATTGCCCACTTACAACTTTTCACAGAAATCTTAACGCAGAGCCTATTACTTTCCCGAGGACTAATGTTATGAACTTAACAACAGGCAGATCTCTTGCTGATTTGGAGCTGGCTGCTCACTGCTTGACCCTTCACTTGTGAGAAATACCTGTTCACTAGTAAAGTACTGAAAAGGACAAAGTCTTCAAAGCAAAACCAATAATATTTTTATTTTACAATTCAGTGATGAATCCTATGCCCCAAAAGAGGCATCCCATGTTACAAAAACAGTAGAGCTATATACTAGTTTTAGCCAAATGTGTAAGTCCTTGAAAAGGACATTTGTTTTTTTTAGTTATCAAACCATGTCTGGAGATTCCCTTCAAGTTATCTCCTAACCCAAGACAACTATATCTCACAAATCAATTAAGCACATCAATAAATTCTCACAGCCCTAAGATAGTTTATCTCTTGACCTAAACCAGCTACATCTTACGAGACAATTAAGCGTATCAATGTGTTCTTGCAACTCTAAGAGAGTGTTTATTCTTTTAAGATTATTTTTTCATTTCTGGAGATTGCGTATTATCTCTTGATACAAGACAGATTTATATTTCAAGATAAATAAACATACAAACCAGCTGTAGCAAAACTTACCAATTAATTCTCACACACCTGAGTGAGAGAAAGGCTGCAGAGGTGATCACAGAAGCAAACACATCTGTTCAGCACATATCAGCCTGCACACGTTATCATCTTCAAAAAATGAACTGTGCCTGGAAAAAACCACCATTTTCAAGAAAACATGCTATCAGAGGGACAGTCTGACTAACTTTCAAAAAAAAATACAATTACTTAGATGAAACTTAACTCTACTTTAGCTTAAATAAACAATGTTGCACTTTTTATAATAGCAACTACTCCTCATATCAAGGGCTCGCAGAGGTGGCCAGGCAGACTCTCACAGTCCCATGCGGGAGAAGCGCAGGTTGGTGGGGCCAAGGTAGCTGCAGCCAAGTGTGGAAGCAGCAGCCGGTGGGTGTGCAGGCACGAGTGCTGCCCCATAAATAATAGGAATAAAACCAGAGGAAAATGAGCTCAGAATTTTTTGAAGTGAGGAAATAAGCTTGTAGCTTGCAATTAGGAAGGGGTTGATAAGCAAAGAACGCAGGCAGACCGGAGTATAAAAACCAAATGTAGCTGTCTCCAAAGTGGCAAACTGGAAGAAAACAAAAAGGGGAAGATTGAGTGGAAAGGATTAAGTTTAACAGAGGAACAATTATGGCGAAGCTGGTATTTAGGGAACAGCTAGGAAGGTTGGAACCATGACAATACATCACGTGGAAAATGACCAGCCAGCTGACCAGTTGAAATGGAGGTCACGGAGCAGGCACCAGTGCAATTCTGAAGCTCATCATATGACTCATGCTTAGGGGAAAAGTGCATCAGGTCTTAAGGAGAAAAAGTCTGGATACAACAGAGTTCCGACAGTCAGATGGACATGTTCCCCCTCTCACCCTGCCATGTATGTTTTTGGGGGTTTTTTTCCACGGGCACTGTAATCCAACATAAACCTGGAGTGCCACCTGGAAGGGCAGTCCCACCTTTCTTGTTCAACCTGATTGACTGGTCCTTCTCTGCTCCCTTGCTCCAGCACCAGCATTTCTGTAATGACAGGGTCAGGGAATTGGGGAACTGATCCAGCTGTAAGGAAAAAAGTTAACATCTGGGGACACAACAGACTTATTTCAAGGTCTGAGTGACTGGAAGGAGACTGAAGAAAGTGATGTGCCTGGGCTCCAGCACCCAGTTGCCTTAGTATGGGGTAGGCAAGGCATTTGTAAGAGAATTCTATCAGAGCTTAAGGTGAACTCAGAATAGCAACAAAATCTGAACAAAACTACAATGTTTGTTCATAGTTGGACCCATTTGTAATAAACTGTCATCCACCCAGAAATCGGAAATAGGCCAGTTTTTCCTTTTACAAATTGTTTATTTCAGTTTCTAAGGTAATAAGTGTAAAGTTACAAAAGAAAATAATAAAATAACACAGCATTTATTCCACAGTGGAAGCCTCAAAGAAAAGATGCTATACAATAGAATCCCTAAGTCTAACTTTTCTCCAGTAACAGGACTGGATCATTGGCTACATCTAAAACCTTTATTTTTCATAGCATCACTGACAGAGTCCTGTAAACCATAAGTCTCTAACATCTCGTTTTACTACCTACATTGCCATTTATTCAAGTATAAAGGTTAAATTAAAAATAAATGAAGGCAACCGACACATGAGTGTATTCTGTCAAAAAAAAAAGCAAATTCCCAAAGCCTGATAGGGACATCGCTGAAGATGGAAAGGTAACCAAGTGAGTGGACACCAAGTGCTGCTGGCTTAGCCTTACTTAATAGAAATCTGTTGCAGCAGGTAAGTGGAAACCTTTACATGGTAAAGAACAAGATTTACTTCTCTCTCTGGAGCCTGATCTGAAATCTCTGCAGAGGCCTCTGTCAAAATGCTCATTTTTAGCTTGATTTCCTAAGGAAAGAAGGCTTATGCAATTACACTGTTGATGTTTCTGCCTGTGGGCCTCCTCTCTTCCCCCCTTCCTTGCCTAGAAAGCATGTTTAAGCCATTGCCCAATTTCATCGAAATTTGTACAGAGGTAGCTTCTGTGAAATACAAACCAAACAGATGAAGCAAATCCTAATAAACCCATCACTCAAAAAATGGCAAGTGATAAGCAGACACTGCTTAATATACATACAGAACCCACAAAGCAGTGCCACATCAGGTCAAGTCCATAGGAAAACAGGCTTCACTTCTGACAATCACAGAAAAAAAAATTTCTATTAGATCATCCTTTAACAGGAAGAAGGCCAGGTGTTCAAAGGAACATCAATGACTATGGAATATCAAAGGAAAGTCTCCAGTCAGGACTTAAATTGCTGTTAGCAGACAACAAGCAGAGCACTGCATGTAGTCCCCACTAGCTCATTAATAACACTTCTTGAGCCCCCATCCCAAGCTGCAGAAGAAAGCCAAAACTCCCATTTCAACTCCTAATGTGATTTATCTTCCTCTGTCAATGTTAGTAACCCCATGACTACATATTAAAACAACTAATTTTGAACAGGGTTTGTTTTAACAGGGCTGATATCAGGGAGGCAGTAGAACAGCTTCTTTCATCAAAAAAAGTCAGAATGAGATCAGTTTCAATCAACTGTGAAAGCACATCCTAGAGGTGGGGTTTCACGCTGCAACAAGGTGGGTAGAAAGTTTAGCTCCTGTTGAAAATTGAAAAGGCTTCTCCCTTCTACTGAGGCACTTTTTTACTGCCTCACTTCTTCAAACACTGGTGCCAGTTTGATTCAAGGAATTAAGCGAGCGGAAAGCTAGCAAACAAAAAAATACAGTTTTCTTCTGTTTTAACACCTTGAACTAGCTTACCATAGAACCATATCTTAGTGAAACTCCATCCTAAGCCAAAAGATGAATCAGTGGTAACTCACCACAGTAATCTGCTAGAGTCCGCAGGTTTTGCAAAGAATCTGAAAAAACTGCTCTCAGAGGTGTGAGCTGCCATATTGATCCTGTGAGGATGAGTTATATTAACATTCACCATCAATGTATTTCTTCATTAATTGCCAACTTTTTCATTGCTTATGTAGAGAGAAATTTTACAATTCTGTTTCTTGAAGAGCTGCTTAACTTACCCCAGTGGTTCAGTTCCAGAAGACACACTACGTTGGCCTCACAGTTAACTGCTGCTGAGAAGGTGAGATTCCCCATCTCCAGCAACTGCTCCCAGCTTGGCACTCCTGACTAGCCTGTGCCAATGTTGTCACTCAATATGACACTTCCAAGAGCCAAATGAACTCAGTAAAGTGGCAGACAAACAGGTCCAATGAGTTGATGCATCAGTACACAGAAATGGACAGAACACGCCCTTGAAGAATAAAGCCAACTTTCAGTGGCCACAAGTCATTCGGTTGGCTCAGCTGTGTGATAAATCTTTAGATTAAAAGCCCTGAGGGGCAACATTTGAGAGAACATCACTTGTTTTTTCTACCTTTCTGGTCTGTGAAATTAGTAAGCAAAAGAGGAAAAGCCCAGAAACCATCTGACTCCTACTAGAGATAACAAACTCCACAAGCAAAAATATTAAAAAAAAGAAAAAGGGATATGGCTAAAATATGACATCATTTTCCTGGTTCAACCTCTGCTTCAATTTCCCCTCAAAAATAGAAAACAGTATAAAGCCTTGACCTACTCCCACTTTCCTCTCTAATAACTGGCCTCTTATTTCACCCCTAGATTCACTCCCTACATATCTAACTATCAGAGTCCAAACTTCTCTGTTTCCACTCTGGATTAACAGAGCTAAAAAAACCTGTATTTAAGCCTCATCCTCTCTGACCTGACACAATCAACCATGAATCACTTCCTATCTTTTCTTTTTACCTATTTAAGCCTTCCTTCCAAGTATTCCTTGACAGACTGTCCTCATGCTTTCTCACAGATTAGTCTTCTAAGACTAATCCTTCATCTTCTCCTTTTATTCTCCCACATCATCTCCAAGTTCTCATCAGAAATACAAATACAACTAACATCTCCCTGCAGATGATTTGCAGATCCATTTCTTTCCCTAGATCTATCTCCCTTTATCCAAACTGAAATCACAGCCTTTCCTCCTTTTCTTTGGATGATGAACAGGAAATTGAAGCTCAGCAAAGCTAGAACATGGTTCTTTCTCTTCTCTGAAAGTCCTCTTTCTTTCTTGTGCATATCTGTGGATACATCACTGCCCTACCTGCCACTCTAGCTTGTATATGTGTTGCCAGCTCTACCTGAAACCTCTTTGTAGATCCTAGCACTTGGGGTACATCTTAATTATAGGCTTCTTCTATATGGCATCTTTAAGACATGGTCATTTGATCCATCCATGCAACTAAGACCCTTGTTTAGGTTTCTTGCTTCCATGCCTAGACGGCCCCCCCAGTGCATCTCCCTTCATCATTAACTAACATGGCTCATAACACAACAGTCATTAACTGCTGCAAATGCCACGATCTGACAATCAAGTCAACTGTAGGCCTCCTATTAATGATCAGATACACTACAGGCATCAAATGCAAACCACTAATGCAATTTAACTCATTCTGTCGATTCAAATTTGTTCAGAAAAACTTGTTGAAAGGAGAATTTTGTACCAGCAGACATTAAAGCCAGATTGTCAGTTCTTGTTCTTATTGTCAATTCTTCCAGAAGCAGATCAAAAGCTCCGTAGCATGGGCAGAAGCTAATGCAAGAGCAATGTGACACCATGGCCATACCTGATCCAGATCAATTTAGTACAGCCGGGAGACTGGGCTGCACACAGCCCTGGAATTAGCAAGCCTAAAACCACAACCCAAGATTGTTTACATAGATAGTTACTTCAACCACATCACTTCTCACTTTGAAGCATCATGCTAGTTCCCTCTTCTGTAGTGCATCAAACATTACTTACACATTTTCTTTTCCAAAAGCCTCTAGAGAAAGTCACAGCCTTCTTCATTATTTCCTATTTCCTTTACAGTTGACTCCTACCCTCTATTGCTGACTTGTTGAATTTCCAGTGAAAGCAGTTGTTGTGCTTTATTTCATGATTCTTGAGGCACGGAGGAGACTATAAACACTACAGAATTAAGCTGCTCACACAGTGCTTACAAAGAGACCCTGACTTACTCCGCTCATTGAACCTGGCCAGGCTCAATCCAGCTTGCTTTGTGATGTTCAGTCTCAGTACAGCACCCTGTGTGCTAATGTGTCCAATGGAACAGGAACTTGATGAAGTCCGTTATGTTTGACTAAGTGCCATCCATATTACAATTCCATTTGAAGCTGCATGAATTTCCTATTAAAGCAGAAAAGGATGCTCCATGGATGCTACTTCAGCATGACTCAAGCCAATAGTGTATTTGTTTTGAAGAGATTACAGCACCCAGGTATTAACAAGGCAGCACATTACTTTCAAAGGAAAATGTTACTAGCATAGGTCATGATCATTTTCCTAGCTGTTACATATTTTCAAAACTAATTCAAGCAAAGGCACCAGAGAGCAAAAAGAATGCTTACCAACATTTTTTTTAAAATCTATACAGTCATGTGAGAAAATATTGCCTTTAGCAGAAGAGATTGTTAGTCTTCTATAATTTTTCTTTCAAATTCTGACAACATAGTATCTTCTTCCTGACTGTTTACAAGCGCGCTTTAAAAGAACCTCATTTAAATCTTTCCTGAAAATCCTAGCACCAGAGGATTAGGAAATAATCTATTTATCTAATAATTCTATTTATCCATCCACAGACCTTTCCTAGAGACTGGATCTAGAACATGAAGAAAAAGCACTGGAGATTTTATTGTGTTGCATTTCAAATAGAAGGCTCCCACACTTATCTTAATACAGAAAACAAAGATATCCAATCTGAGCAATATTTTAGGAAAGAGGGAAAAAATGAATCATGATAAAATTGACAGCTGCAGTGTGCGTGGTAAGGCTGGAGAGGCTTTGAACAACCTGACCTAGTGGAAGGTCTCTCAGCCCATGGCAGCGGCGTTGGAACTGGATGATCATTAAGTTCCCTTCTAACCCAAACAATACTATGATTTTGCAATTCCATAACCTTTTTCTGGAAGGCTCTCAGGTCATATGGTGATATGAGCTGTATGAAAATTATAGAGGAGAAATAGAATACAAACTAACAGACCCAGTTTAGAGTCTATAGATAGAAAAATGTAACGCCACTTGCTGATGCTGGCAATTCAGAAGTGAGAAACGGTTTCTGGTACAAATGTAATAATGCAGAATTTCATGGCATGCAAGCAAAAAAGCTATAAAATATGATTTATAACAGTACAATTTACCTGTGTTTGAAGCTAAGGTAATAAACACAAGTCATGATAAACAGGCTCTTCACCTCTCTATGCTGAAGCTTGCTAGACATGTTACATCGCAATAGTTGGCCACCAACAACTGTAACTAGAAAAAAATCTACATATAGCTCAGATGCAGAAGAGATTAAGTGTACTTTAACTTCAACATTAACATCGTTAATTATCATTATAACAGCAAACAGTTCACAGACTGTGCCTGGATTTTCCTCTCAAATTATTATTATTATGCCTTTAATTAAGTTCTGATACTTAACACCCAGTGATAACCTGTGGAAATGTTGAACTGTGAAAAAGTGTTCTTAGTTTCTTAGATTTTCTTACATTCTTTTTATTCTGATTAGAAATGAACAGTTCATCATTTGCTTTCGTTGTATATTAAAAGTAAGCCTATAGTGTTGTCAACAAAAAAATGTGGTTTATAGGATTCCATGTTCTTTCTGTGATCTTAGCCAAGACATTATAATGAAAACACTTCAGTTTATACTGAAGAGCTGTCATTGGAGCATGGCAGTGATCTAACTATACTCAGTAATGCTGCCACACCACAGTTTATACCAGAAGGAGTTTATTTGTTTGTTTTAATGTTTGGAGACTCCTAATGCCTAGCAGGTGCAGTCCCAGACAATAAAGGCCAATACTGTCAGGTTAATTCCTCATCTTCCGAATGGTACCGATGCCAGTTCACCTACATCTGTGGAGAAATTCAGGCCTGAAGGTTTCAGGCTCTAAGTCTGGGACTACTCACCTTGTGCGCAGGGAGTTCCTGGCCAGGCACAGGGACACAGGGCAGCAGGCTGTGCCTTGCGGGTGTTGTCTTACATGGTATCAGGCATTACACGCACGGGACAGGGTCCCATGAGAGACAAAAGACATTCTCCCCGCAAATACACAGGTCACAGTGTCATAAAACAGTGAAGACCAACACAGATCAGTTCCACCTGCTTAGCCAACTGCTTCGTCTGGGTTTACTGATAGCAAAAGGCAAGAAGAGAAGATTCACCTGTATTTCTGACAGTCTCCTGGGGCCAAGCACAGAGGCATCAACTTATTGGAGAAGGGACAACTCTCCCATTTCCAGCATTGCTCAAGCAGGAGATTGAGCAAGAAAACCAAAGAGAGCCCCACAGAAACTGTCCTAAAGAAGAAACCAGGACACAGGATTTGGAGATGTTTCAGGGGACAAGCCCCAGGACAGAGGGCATGCAGTGGGGGCATCACTTTCCTAGAATCATAGATTAGAATCATAGATTAGAATCATAGAATAGTTTGAGTTGGAAGGGACCTTAAAGATCATCTGGTTCCAACACCTCAAAAGAGACCATCTAGTTTTTACCCCCTCAAAAAAGATCATCCAGCTCCAACCCCCCAAAAAGATCTAGTTCCAACCACCCAAAAAAGATCAAATAGTTCCACCCCCCACAAAAGATCATCTAGTTCCAACCCCCCAAAACATCATCTATTTCCAACCCCCCCCAAAAGATTATCTGGTTCCAACCCCTTAAAAAACATCAAATAGTTCCAACCCCTTAAAAAAGATCAAATAGTTCCAACCCCCCCCCCCCCCCAAAAAAGATCACCTGGTTCCAGTCTCTCTCTCCCTGCGGTGAAGGCAGAGGAGAGGTCCCTGTCCCCTCCCCTCGCTCGCAGCCCGCTCGCGGCAGCACCTGCCCGGCCGCTAGGGTGGTTGCGGGCGGCGGGACCCCGGATTCACCCGTCGCCTCGGGAGCGAGTTGAAAAAGCGCCGCGGCGGCCGCTGTGTGGCCGGGGCGGGCGTCGCGGCCGGAGCCGCGGGAGGGGAGTGGGGCGGAGCCAGCGGGATCAGGAAGCGGCGGAGTGTCTTAACACCTCTCTGCCATGGCTGGCTAAAGAAAAAGAATCTTCATAACCATAACAAGGAGGGGAGAGGGGGGGGCGAGCGGGGGAGGGGGGGGAAGGGGCAGCGGCGGCATGAAGCGTCGCGGCATGCGGTCCGTGGTGGGGTTCCTGTCCCGGCGGGGCGTGGAGGGGGACCCCCTGCTCACCCACGACTTCCAGCGGAGACGCCTGCGGGGATGCAGGAACCTCTACAAGAAGGACCTCCTGGGCCACTTCGGCTGTGTCAATGCCATTGAATTCTCCAACAATGGAGGGCAGTGGCTGGTTTCAGGTAAAAATAAAGCGGGCGCTCCCCGTCCCTCTCCCCCCTCCACGGAACGCATCTTCCTTCCCCTCCTCCTCCTGGCGCGGGGGGCAGGGCAGCCGCGGCGGCTCTCGGAGTCGTTCCTCCACCCCGCCGGTGCCCGGGAATAACGTTTCCCAAGTACAGATCTAAAATGGTTGACAGGTTTTAAATTCTGCTGTTATTGTGGGGGTGGGGGGGGGGGGGGGGGGAGAGGGAGCCCCGAACAAAGTTTGAACGAGAGCGTTTCCAGGGCGGGGGGTGGGAGTGGGGCTGACCCCTTATTTGCTGGGTGACTGTTTTTCTCCCCCTTAAAGGGGGGGTTTTAGTTTCGAGGGGGTAGTAGGAGGGAGGACTGTCCCCTTATTTGCTGCTCGCCTGTTTTTCCCCCACCTTGAAGGGGGATTTTAGTGGGGGGGGGGGGGGGGTGGGAGCGGTGCTGCTCCCTTATTTGCTGTTGGCCTGTTTCCCCCCCACCTTAAAGGGGGAGTTTAGTGTCGGGGGGGTCGGTGGGAGGTGGCATTTCCCATCACGGGTTTTTTTTGGGGGGTGGGGTGGGGAAGTGGTGTGTCGATTGAGGCTCCGGTCACTTCGGGGCCACCCCCCTGTTCTCTGTTGGGGGTGGGTTTTGTTTTATTCCTCGCTCTCGCGTTGCAGAGGGGGATGCGTGTGTTTTGGTGTCGGTGTTTTGGGGTTTATTTGGGGGGGGGGCTCTGTCCCCCTCCCTGCTGTCAGGTGGGAGGCAGGGACTCAGCTGCGACAGCGGGGCTGCCTTCACACCCCTTCCCCCTCACCTGAGCGGGGAAGGGCCTGCGGCCGCCTGTGCCCCCCCGCCCTTCCCTGCGGCGCAGGTGCTTGTTTCCCTCCGGGCCCGGCGGGGAAAGGCGGCCACGCGAGGCCGGGGCCTGTCCGGGCGCTGCAGGCCGCGGGCGGAGGATCCGCGGGGCTCCGGCACCGCTGTGCCCGCCGCGGCTTTGTTGGGAGCCGGGTCCATCCCGGGGCGGGGAGGAAGGTGGGCGAGGGGGGCAGGGGCGGCTCTGGCACTCTGGGATGGGTCGTAGCTCGAGAAACGACGCGAGGGGTCGGTAAAAAAAGTTGTTAAGGCCGTTTGGTAATTTGTAAGAGGAGGCAGAATGGAAACGCCGCAGAAACGTAGAGGGGAGGGTGGTGCACCGAGACCTTCCAAATTTAACTTTCTTGCCTGAAGAAACTTAAAAGTCTGGTGATTTCTGGAATAAGCGTTCATGGAGCATCTCGGTGTTTTTGTCAGGCATTATTTCATCTTCTCTACACAACTTTTGAGATATGCATCCATTTATCCTGTGAATATACATATATTCATACACACACATATATACATGCATATTTGTTTTGGAAGGGAATGCAGATTCGTCTGTTCTGAAGTCCCAAGACATGATAGGGTTGACATACTGGTTTGTACTAGTCCTTTTCCACTACTAAGTACAGCTCTCTATTTCTGGTTACATAGTGCTAGAGAGGGCTGAAGCACACCTATTGTTGATTTTTTCGTTTTCCATAATAAGTGATGGAAACACCATCATTGCTTTCTGTTCTTGCTCAAGAAAGCTTCGGGAGACACTTCAGGTCTTATCATATCATTGATGCACTTAGCTATGCTGACATCCTCTCTTTAGGTAGAAGCATAAAGTGTTGAGGGCTATTAGGGACATTTGAGAATTTCATCCAAACTGCCTGAGTCCAGGTAGCTTCAGTGAGTGAATGGAGGCAGATCTCCCATCACGGGGACATCTAACAAAGCATATATAAAAGGAACACTTTCAAGCCATGTCCAGTTTTCAATTTCCTAACTTCTCATAAAGCTACGGGATGTTTAAAGGGGACAAGCTTTTCCTCTGTATGTAGCACACAATGGTACTAGAGCTCTGCTCTCCTAAATTTCATGTGATAACTAGGAAGCAAGTTAAAAAAAAAAAAGAGGCGGAGGTTGGGAGAGGATGCTTAAGTGACGTGTGTTAGCAGTGCACAAACTGCAGATAATTAAGAACAGACTGCCTTAAATCTGATCTTGTACTGATGACCTGAGAAAATAAAGAGCTCTAATTCTGATAACTGTTTTTAACAAGGTTTTCCCATTAGGATTTTGGAGAGAACTTCAGTGTTAACCGCCCTCAGCAGGCTTTTTGAAAGCATGTTTGAAACTTTTTGGTATCTTAACTTCTTTAAATATTGCTGTGGAGGTTACACATGTAATGCTGATTAATTTTGTTACAAACCATATTTCCAAGTAAAAAAGTTGAGGTCAACAAGCTGTGCTGTGGAGGGCAACCCGGAGGCTTTTGTTGTACCTGTGTGGAACTCAATAGTGTCACTTTAGAGAGGCGGAGAAAAAGAGAGAGATAGACGCTAATATTTTGGGGCAGCAGTGCTGCAAGAAGGGATAGCATAAGGACAAGAATTAAAACTGAGAGAGATGGAAGGAAGTGTCTGATACTCAGAAGATGATGGAATGTGACAGGTGGAAAAGACCTCTATCTATAGAATGACATGAGGGAAGCTTAACATATAAGAGCTGTGTAAGTGGGGTAATATCAGTTAAAACTAGCTGCTGGATGGAGCTGAAAGATTTAGTTGGACAAAATGTATCTTTGAAACATTTTTTATACTAGGTAGGGTATTCTTCTGTTAACAGTTTGACAGACACAAGACTGTCTGTGCATGGAAATTAAATTCACCATGCAATGACATGCAGCTGACTTCTTCCCTCAGATATGCTAAGCTGCTTCTGCAATTTTAACTTCTTAAAAATCATCTTCACTTAGTCTGTGTAATAGGCTTGCTTTCTCCCATCCCTAAGTTTAGTGGACATGTTTTCCTGTTTATCTGACTGTCATTTTTCATGCCTGCTATCTCTTATAAACATGAGTATCGTTATCAGAACCTCCCTCTTTTTTTTTTTTTTTCCCCCCTACTTTAAACTGCACTTTCAAGATAACTTCTGGGGAATACTGTAATCTGAAGTTTACTTAATCCATGCATGTATACTTTTTCTCTTGTCTTCTTTTTCCTTCACCAGATAATGCAAAACCTAATAGCTCTTCTACGATCATAAATTTGTAGAGATTGAAGAAAGTACTGGAAATATATCTGTCATTTGGTTACTATATAAATCTGAAGAAGCATGAGCCTAAAATAGGGATGTGGGGTGACTTTAGCAAAGGTAGAAAAAAAATTCTTCTGATGTAAGTGGAGTATGTATCGAGTATGTTTATGTCTTGATCTTAGTCTGCTCATATCAAGCAGAGCTCTGTGAGGAGGGATCTTGGGTCCAGTTACTACACGATGCTTTCATTAACATCTGAGAAATTATAAGATTTAAAGGTGGTACCAGAAAAGGCACCAATAATTTCAGAGGATAGGAGTTGAATTTTAAGTTAATTAAGAATCAGTACCTGGAAAAATGTCATGTGGTTTGATAAGGACAAGTGCAATCTTTACAGCATGTGAATAAAAATGGTCACCTCTTCAAATACACAATAGAGACTAGACCGTAATCTGAATGTGATAATAGGTCACAACGTAAATATCATTAGACATGATAAAGCATGTGACATAATCTTGCACCCCAGTATAGTGCTGTTGGGGCCTCAAATGGAGCGCAGTGCTCAGTTTTCACCACTGCTTTGAGACAGACGTGGTTGAACTAGAGAAAGTTCAGGAAGGGGGACAAGGAATGATCTGAGGTCTAGAAAAATAAAAGCCTGAAAGAAAGGGATCCATTTAGTCTGCAGAAAGAATGGCTGAGTGGAGATTCAAGTCTTAAGCTGCATAAAAGTGTTTTTAATTATTATTACATGAAGTTGTCAACTCTTCTCTGTCCACTGGGAATAGGACAAAGAAATGGTCTTAAATTACAGGAAGAAAGGTTTTGGGATGCTGTTGGATCTTGCACTTCTGCTTCATCCTGTAGGTCATTCACTTATTTCTTCTCTCTGTTTGTAGAGTGGCACTTCTATAGCTTGAAGTCATTAACTGGTATGAAGCATCTGAACAGGGGGAAGGAATAGGGAGGGAGACGTTGTTTTCCTGACAGTTGATTTTCTGTCAGGCCAGTTTCTGTAACCTACTCATCCCCTGGTTGCATCACGACCAAAATGGGAGGGAAGAGAGTAGGAGCACATGGCAAGGGGGAGTGGGATTATATGAAAGGTCAAACTGCACCCTCAGGCTACATATTATGATAATCTGCCTGATGGCAAGGATAACGAAGCACTGAAATAGGTTACCTAAGGAGGGTGTGAAATCTACCTCAGCACTGTTTCTTTTAAGAACAAACTAGGGATACGTATACTGGGAGTAATTCTGACACAGTCTGAATTACACAGGGTCAATTAAGTGATCAACTTTTTGGAATATCATCCGATCCCATTCTCTGTGCTTCCTGCAACTCCTTGAGCAATTAATCTTATTGACAAGAATAATTTTTTATGTTATTGTTTGGAAATGTTGCCCAGTTGCCAAGTGGGTTCTTCAGTGCCTGGTCCCAGTGCCTGGGAGACAAAAAGGACTGGTGGTCTTTCTTGAGCTTTGTCCATAATCAGCAGGGTTAATGCACCTTAAAACTGCACATTGTAAGTCCCAACTGGTATGGTTTTGAAGTGCTTCTGTCAGCACACAAGAACTCAAGCGTGTTTCATGAGCTGTGCAGATACTGTTTAGAGTGGCTTTGGTTTTGGCAAGGGTATATTCTGGCCCTCTTTGGACTAATAGCAACAGGCTTATACTACAGATAGACCACTGTTAATAGGAGGTAGTGTCTTCCAAATTTGATTGTGTATAAATTTCGTGATTCCTGATTTGGTTACCTTCTAAATAGGTAAACTTTTTTTTGGGAAGAACTAGTTCAAAAGGAGGGCAAAACTACAATGTTTTGATTCAGGAACTGTGGAGGCACTGAGCTGTTTGTACAGAAATGTGTGCCATGCTGAGTCATTTGAGACTTGCTCAGTTACCTATAATAGGCATATCATATCTATAGTGTTTGTCTGTGCTACTTGGGGAAAAAAAAGAAAAACCCTAAGCCAAAACACAATAAAAGAATTTCTTCCTCCTCCCCCTGCCCCAGTTTTGGGGTATATAGTATGCATAAACCATTCTGAAGCAGGCAGACTGCAAAGAAGACAAGGCACTTCTAATTCTTCTGGGAGATCCACTTAGGGGGCAGAGGAACTAGAAGATTGTCAAGGGTGAACACAAAGTGTTTGTGTACTCAAGCATATATGTCAGGATAACTACCCCAAGATTTGAAATGCAAGCTTTAATTTTAGGTGTGTTTTGTTATGTATCTTCTGGGTAGAATTCCTTAATCCTACCTGCGTTTCTCATCATTAGTTGGAAGGCCCAAAGCATTAACAAAGTATTTCAGTGACCTGGGGCAGAGAAGAAATGCATGTGTATGTATTTTATGTTCATATGTGCTTGTAAAAAAACCCAAACAACTGGATACTCTTTTTTTAATTTTTTTTTTTTATCAAGAGTAATGTGGGAACGTGATGAACTTCTAGCCTCTCTGATCACAAGTACTTCTGTGGTCTGACTTCTTTTCCTCTCTCACTTTGATTTTGAATGTAGAAGCAGGTTTGACCCATAATGAACACTGAAGTACCTGACTAATTAAGTCTTTTAAAATATGTTTCCTTTCTGAAAGGTAACTGTGGAAAGGCATTGTACGATTCTTAGCTCGGTCATGCAAAGTTTTGCTTTTGTAATTGTCAGTCATGCAGCCCTAAACAGAATCAGCAAAACAAGAAGTAAGTGAAGATACTTTGCAGATGTCAGTTTTATTACTTCTGACACCATGAACTGAAAAATTCCAAGCTCAAAACTTTGTGAGGCTTCAGTTTCTAGGAGATCCATGTGTGGAGCCTTGACAGCTAAGGTATTTTTATATGAGGCCATATATCCAGGCTTCCTAGATGTGTAGTAAACCTGCTGCTGTTGGTAGGTACTCTATCATGTCAGGAACATACCCTTGCCATACATAGGTATTCTCTTTTGGGAAGTATTGTGGAGTTATCACATTTGTGCAGTGGGTACAGTGTCTTTGGGGAAGTGTTGAGTAGCTTCTGCTTCACACGTTGTAGAAGGTTGTACATGTTGTGTATGCGCACAAGTAAATCCACTGTAAATCGAAAGCATCTTAATCTGCATTCATGTGATGAACTGTGTAGAATGAATGCTATAGACCTGGAGATATCTCTGATTCTCAGGCCTGTAGCTTATGTTGCATAATGTGCATGCAGTTTGTGTCTGATGAATCACAGTTCCTTTCTACGGAATGTAGAAGCTCTATGTGGTTGCCTTTTCTTTGCTGTCTCCTTGTATACCTTCCCCTACCCATGTGCCTCCCTCCCTTCTTCCCTCTTATGCTAAGAGTCAGGTTTTGGTAGCAGAGATTGCGTTTCCTGGTTTGTACTTCTCCTGGTTTCAATCACAAGACTTGCATTTTCTTGGGTATATTTGCCTGCGACTTAACACTTGTTGCTGTCTTGTATGAGGATGCAGAGACTGGTAAAGAGTTGTTCTGCCACATCCTCCTGTGACTGGACACGTTGGTAAGGGTTTTTCTTTCTCGTGGAAATGGCCTTAAGTCAGAAGTATTTCTGGAATAGTTGAGTTGGAGTTAGAAGGAAACACGTTTCCAACCCAATTAACATTTTTGTTTTGTTAAACTTTTCTCTCTCAGTGGTGCATAAGAGGAATAAGACTGAGGCATGAAACAAGGCTGTAGTCATTCTCAAAGACAAGTATGTGCAAGACAATAGATATATACATATATAAATAGATATGCAATAGTTGGAGAAGAGACAGATTTGCATGAGTGTAGGGAATCTTTAAAAGTTCCTAAGCTGAGGAACATATGCCAACACACAAGCAAACATAGTTCTCAGGCTGTTGCAGTGTTGGATACTCAATAGTGAGGCCTTTTGTACCAAAGTCCCACGGGGATTTAGATTTTGGGGAAGAGAGAGACATTTGGATTCAGGAGGAATAGTTGTTTCTAAGTTGGAGGAAGAGGAAACTGGCATTCAAGTATGGGAACTTAAAAAAAAGAAGGTAGCGGTAACTTTTAATGCTGTCGCAGGGTCTTCTGCACGAATTGCAATCTATCTCATTCCTACCATACTGTGTATGTGCTGGAAACCACAGTAATGTTTCTTGTCTTTGGATATCTTCGTATTTTTGTTTGTATCTGGACTAGATGGGTAGGGGAAACGAGTGAGTTTCCTCTTAAAGTGAGACACCTGAATGGCTGTGCTTTCAGGTAGCAGGATGTGTAGACATTGCAGTGTTGTTGCAATTGGTTTGCTATGGTAACAGTCGACAACAGTGTGTTATTATGTATTGCCCTGAAACATGTTTTACAGAAGTTTTGAAAGACAATAAATGTAGACTGATAGAAGCAATACTGGTGTTCACCAGCCTTAAATGTCGCTTAAATTGTTTGCCAGGTAGTGATGACATTAAGACCTGGCTGTTGGCAGCTTTGGAAAATAACAGCGTTAAGTGTGACAATTACTTCTTGATTGTAGCGTGACTAATGTTGTCCTGTGTTTCAGCAGTCATGCATTTCTATGTCTCCTTACCTGCAATCACTAGGGGGCAAATACAACTTTCTCTCCTGTTTATGGACAGAAAGGAATCTTAAGTGCCCATCGCTTTAGCTGACTATAAATTACTCTGAGGTTTTTTGGACCCATCACATTTGACTCTTATTCCTAGTACTTATCAAATACATCACAGATCTTTTTATCGTGTGTTCTTGTTTGCTCTGTGAAGTACAAAATCAGGAGGAGGAATACACAATTAATTTCATGGAACATGGGTAAGCATAACTTGCAGCTGTACTGTTTATCAAAGTGATTGCTATAAAATCTGTTAGGGGACTTAAAGGCTGAGGGACTGTTAACTTAAAGGATGTATGGCATAACTCAATTCCATGGGAAAACTTATTGTTGTGGTGTGAAAAGTTTTAAGAAATCTGATTAACAGTAGTCATGAATTATATTTATGCATTTACCTCTTCTTGAAGCAAACCACAGACGACTTAATTTCAGTTTCCTTTTTTCTCTGTTTCATGCCTTTTTCCTTCTGGAAAGAAGGCACTTAGTTTATGCTTTTGATTGTGTGAAGAAGCAGTAAAATGTTTTAACTGAAATCAGCATGTTTCTAATGGCACTTTTGATCTGTGATGCCTTTCTCTTGCATTTGTTATTAAAGACAGGTACCAAAACTATTTTGAGTCTGACCTGTAGCCTTTATTCAGATTTTTATAAGCGTCCAAAATGGATGTTGAGAGTCCTGGTCCAATGAAAGCAGTATCTTGAATTTTTTCTTCTCTTCCTAATCAACAAGTCTAATGCAATTCAAGCATGAACAGAGTCTACTGTTTACTTCATCTGACTGTTCACCAGTCGGGGAAGGAGGCATAAAGCTCTGAACTGAGAACTGTGCTTTGTCAGGCAATTGGAAACACAGCAAGCTGTAAAGCAAAAGTTGAACTTCTTTTCCCCAGTTCTCTTTTTCAGTAGTTCACCTCAGAAATGTCAATCTTAACCTTTGCAGATCTAGAAGCATTGCATAACTGTGCATGCTGAAGACTTCTGAATGTTTCAGTAACATCTTTTAATGGCCACGTGTCAGTCCTGTAGCCAGCCTGCACTATGAAGACTTTGCAAAGACTGCTAGAGGAGATAAAGTTGTTGGTGAAAGGGGAAAAAAAGTTTTTGTTTCGTAAATAACATAAGTGATGCTGGCCTCAAGAAGTTGGTGTAGAAGTATTTTGCCAACATGCATATGTTAATTTGGCATATAATTCATCTGCAGCTTGCCACAGAATTTTATCTACTAGTAAAATTCTGAGTCTCCAGATTGTTATAGGTTGTCACTATGTGTTCACAGAATGGCAGCTGTTTAATCCAAACTTTTCCTGCCACTTTCTGTGTTTTTGTTAATATTGAGTACCTGACTGCAGGGCACGTTAAGGTAAATATGTGTACATATATCCAAACCCTTGCAAGGCATATACTTTTCTAATGTTGATTAGGGTTTCAGCAGAGCCTTGTATGAATAACTGCAGAGTTAAATAACTTGTCTGTCATCAGTTGACGCATTTCCTTCTTTCTTCTAGGAGGGGATGACCGCCGAGTCTTACTTTGGCATATGGAAGAAGCCATCCATTCAAGAGTCAAACCAGTCCAGCTGAAAGGGGAGCATCACTCTAATATCTTCTGCTTGGCTTTCAACAGTGGCAATACAAAAGTGTTCTCTGGAGGTAAGGATAAGGAGTACCCTGATTTCACAGAAACATTGTGGATGTCTTAGAGTAGGAGCCATAAGCAAAATCCTGCCCCACATGAAAAGTCTTTTCCATAGTCCCCTAAGGATCTGGAAGATGTCCTTAATCAGCAGATGAAGATTCTTCAGGAACAAGTTGTTCTTTAGCTATCATAACACTTACAGTTCTGTCATGCTTCTCTTTTTCCCAAACGCTGGTGTCATCTCATTGTGTCTCGAGATGTCATGAGGATCCTGGGTCCAGTCTACCCCTGCTTGTGCTACAGCCTATGGAACATGGTCTTTGTTATTCGCTCTTAGCTCTACAGAGAGCACACCCTCTATCCTCTCTGGCATCTAAGCCCGATGCTTGAAAATCTCTGCTGCTACTCCGTGATTTTACTGCACCCTTAGATGGCTAGTGACGGACTATTTCCTTCTATTGGTGGATCACTTTTTCTGATGTCATTTCAGTCCTCACTAGATAAGTGCCTTTCTTTTAGAACTGTTGGTGTGGTGCATTGGGCTCTGATTTGCCTTGCTATTAATCATCTCCCTTAATATAAATCCACTTTTAACAGAAAGTTTAATGCAGTCCGAAAATTAATATAAGGACTGTGGACATGTACTTGTTCTGTGGTAATAATTCATAGAATTTTTTTTCCTTTCATTACTTAATTTTTGAAGTACTGAGGTACAGAGGAAAATTAAATTGAGAAGAAAAAGGCCTGAGACTGTCAAAATGCCATCAGTGTCATTTTCTGCTGTACTTCATTTCCGCTATCTGACATGATAGTAGAATGGACAGTAATTTGTAACTTTCATCACTATGTCTCTTAACATACAACCAGATTTATTTTAGGATATTTTGAGACTACTTGATCAGAGCCTTTCACTACATTTGTGAACTGCAAATCAATGCTGTAAATTGATTCTCAGCACATGAATGGTGGAAACTTCCCATCCTCAGTGCTGTGTTAAAATGACAACATTGCTTAGAAAAAAAGACATGACAAATCTTAAGGTAATTTCAAACTTTAAGGATGAAATTATTCAGATATACTTCTCAGGTGGAGAAAACCTGAAAAATTAAATTAGTGATTCCTATCTTCTGATTCAGGGCACTGCTGTTTTTTTATGAGAGACAGCTGTCCACACTGTCTTGAATATATCTGCATGACTGATTCCATTGAAAATTTGGGCTGCAGTCTTGTTTTACTTGAGTTTGAAATCAAACAAATGGAACCTTACATGAATATTCAAGGAATGAACTGTGCCAAATCTTGCTGGAGGAGCTGTAACAGTATTTTCTCATTCCCAGCTCAGCCCTTTGTACATTGCTCTGCACTCTCAGTGGCTACTGTTTTCACAGGAAGGGCAGCAGAGTGGTTTGCCTATACCTTGCCACTGCAGTTAACATAGAATTATAGAATGATTTGGGTTGGAAGGGACCTTAAAGATCATGCAGTTCCAACCCCCCCGCCATGACATCTGCAGTTAAAGATTTATATCATTGATTATGGTGCATTTTTGCTAAGATGCCAGGTTAGATGAGCTGTGGCAGCTGATGCACAGACAAACTGGCCATTCTCATCTTTTTCCTCCTCCAGGCTGCATAAACACACTGTGCTCTGCCAGAAATTATTTCCATTGGAGGAGGCAGGGACTTTTTCAGCTGCTCCACTAAGATTCACAGAGCTCATCTGTAAGGGCTGTGAGTCTGACTCTTGAATTCTTTGTAAAGAGTCATTTTACTGCATGTCCCAGATGCACCATCTGTTTTATCTCTGTTGGTAAAATTAGACTAACTATATTTATTCCCCCAGCAGTGTTCTGGGAGATTCTTTAAAGGTCTGAAAGAACTGTGGGTCCTAAGATCTATTGGTCATCATCTCCCCCTGTACTGATATTGGAGTTGTATTCAAATGACAGGAGTCAGACTACTTAAAGAAAAAAAAAGAAAAAAAACCCCACAAAACTCTAAAAAAAAATAGTGTATGGAAACCGGCAGAAGGCACACAGAACTCAACTGGTTTTATAAAAAAAGCTGGCAGTGACTGATGTCTTAAGATCTGATGTGCTTTCCCTAAAGAAGATTTTGATAGCAGAGGAGAAAGAGTTTTCCACTTCAGTACAAACTGAATTGCATTTAAGGACTTTCAAAGCTCTTTGCTTTGAAGGAGCACAGGTGTAACGTGCACTGCATGTAGCCATTACAAAAATGGAAGGCAGAAACTGGGCGGACAGTGTTTTGTATGTCACCTCTGGAGAAAAAACTGTCTCAAGATACTAAAAAGTTCCCATCCCTGGAGAATAGTGTTGCCCTTCTCTGTCCACACATGCTGAGAGTAGAGCTGCATTTGAAATGAAAGATCCTCTCTTAGTAAACTGCATGAAATTTATGTTTAATGTTAGGTATGTGAAAAACTGAAATAAACTTGCAAGATACTGCATTTATTTCTGTAGGAGCCTGATGTGACACACAGACCACCCTTACTGTGCTCCTCTGTAAATGCTTTGCAGGATTTTGTCCTTGCAGGTATAATTGAAGGGAATTGCAGATACTTCTTGTATTTCTGATTGTTGTAACTGCAGTTGTCAAAACAAGAGAGGTTATAAAAGGAGAGTTGCATATAAATTACAATCCAGTTATTCTCAATGAAGGATGAACTCTCCTGTGTCAAAGTAAAACACTGTAAGTGGGAACCCTACTGGGCTGAACAGCCGTGATATTTTCTTCAAGGAAGAACCAAGCAGTTCATGTTTAGATTTTCATTACCACCTTCTCCTCCCGCACACTAAAGGGAGAGAAGCCAGTGTTTTTTCCACACGCACCCTCCTTTCATTCTTTCTTTCCCATTTTGGAGCTTGTGATGGAAGGTAAGGTTGATCCCATGATGACTGGAGGCCTGAATCCAGGCATCTAGGAATGGTTCTTTTGTTCACAAAAAGTGTGGAGGGTGAGGAGCAGAAATATCTGCTGGAAGAAATTTTGTCACTGGATAAAGTAGGATACATTTTTCACTACTGAAATATACAGGACCTAGAGGAGTTTTACTAGGTGTAAACTTTGCCTGTAATATATAAGGGACAGTTTCCATTGCAATTAATGATCAAAGGACACTTGCATATAATTGTCTTGCTTGTTGTACCATGGAAAAGATGAGCTACTGTAGTAGTCTAAGGCTGGCACAATTTAAATAGGAGATTGTGCAGAGAGCAAGTGGATGTAGAAAAATCTCACACCTTGTTAGTCAGAGAAACTTTCCGATATTTCTTCTGTTGGGACAGAATAAAAATTGAAGTTTGCATAGGATAAATGAAAACTGAATCAACTGAATAGTTAAGAATAATAACATGAAATCTTGCTCCTTCTGAACCCCTGGCTTTGATGTACATTAGGAAAGCTTCACTACTTGATATCACAACTACAAAGACATAATGAGCATAACATTATGACTTTGTGGGCTCTCTGTGCTTTTCTTCTGAATTAAATATAAATGTCTCTAAATATTTCTCGAGAGAAGGTGACAAATTAGATAAATTAATATTCAGTGCAGAGACAAAAGAAAAATATTCTGTTGCTACAGTTGAAAAACACTGTATGAGCCAGCGGAATTACTTTGTAGCTGTGACCCTCTTAGTCTGCGTGCATGTAGTTAGTTTCCATTGTATTCAATGGAAGTAATCAAAGAAAAGTGACATGATTGTCTGGTTACTTGGTTTGGTTTTTGTTAATACAAAAGAAATTACACTGGCTGTCATGTTCATGCCTTCTCAGTGGTTAGAAAACCTTGAACGCTGACAGTGTGAACTGGTGGCTTTTGAACTGGGAGGCCAGTGCATTCTGCTTATAGCATCTCTTTTTACCTTCCATTATCTTTTTATGGAGCATCCTCTGAGCAGGAAGAAAGTTGTATTTGCATGAAAGTTAAAAGTGTTTTGCTGCTTCATATAGTGCTCTCTTTATTGCAATTGTCTCAAAACTGAAACTCAGTCTGAACAAAGTATGATCATTAACACAGTTGAATAGAATTATTGAGCAGTAGCAGATGGAATGGATTAGTGCATTTGATTATGACTGGAGATGTCACATGGAGCCTTTGACATAACTGAGCAGAGGGCTGACCGCTTGGCAACTGAATTGGTCTTCTCTGCTTCAGTTTTGTTTTGTTTTCAAAATAGAAAATTTAAAAAAATAGTAATTTTTTTTTTCAGTGTAATGCTTTTTAGCCACTGGAATATGATGTTAAGTGTTTGTATTTCTCTTTATAGGAAATGATGAGCAAGTTATACTCCATGACGTTGAAAGGTAAATACACAGTTTGTGTTTCCACTGCTTCAAGAGCCTCTTTAATGTCAACTCACTGGAGACACTTTGTTTTACATTAATCGTCTGAGAGAAGAGCATATCGTTTTAATCCTGAAACCTGCTTTTTATTTAAATTGTATTCCCCATCAACACATTTTTTAAGCACTTGCTTCCTGCATCATTTTGGCCGTGGGGAAGAGACTGGTTATTAGATGTATATGCCCTCCTGCCGCTAACATAGTAGAGTTGAAGTAAATTCAGAACCATGTTATTCTGGTACATATACAAGTATTGTGGCACATGCAGGCTTTTTTTGCTCTGTTTTTCAAAACGCTCACCTGACTTGATTTAAAAGAGCTAGTGCTTGGCCTACCTAACTGCCTTTTAAAACTTTGGCTGCAGCTACCTGATTCTCCAAACCAGTATGAAGTTTACTAATTTTGATACTTACTTTTTACCAAAACTGCAAAGCAGTTGGGAATTAGACTTTGTTGTGCTACATCAACATTAGACTGTTGGCGAAAAATATAATTAATACAACAGTGGTAATTTATTAGATTGGGCTTCTCTAGATAGCATATAATTCTTTTGAGCTTACTGCTTTTGAAGTAGAAAAACCATAACATTAAAATTTTGGTCTGTACTGATAACTTCTACAGATTTAATCAATGACTGTTTATATAACGTGAACTCAAAAAATCACGTATAAAGAAAATGCTGGAAGAGATATATGTGAGAATGGAGAAATATAAAACCTTATATCTTTGAGTTGCCTGAATACTGGGTAACATAATTGGGACATATTTCTTGCTAGGATTCTCCAAAGCATTTTACGTTGAACTGGTCCATGTACACTGCCTTCCAACATAGCTTATATCTACTTATTGTGTAAATCTTGCATAGGAGCTGGGCAAAAGTAACTTTCCCTTAGTCCTCTAATGCTTTCTCAGGAATATTATGTTATTTTGTTGTGGGTGTGGTTGTTTTGATTTGGCTTTTTGGTTTTTTTTCATTTCTGGGGTGTGTGGGTTTTGTGCATTTTTTGTTTGGTTTGGGGCATGTTTAGTTTTGGGCGGGTTGTTTTTTTGTTTGGTGCTTTGGTTTTTGTTGTTATTTTTTAATTAACAGTGGACATGTCAAAATTTCAGATGCTGGTGGTTGTTGTGTTCTGGCTTGCCAAGCTTCTACAAGATCTTTGTCCTTGACAATTTTCTATAGAAAACACTTTTTCCTGCCATCTCTTGCTTACGTATTCTAGCAATGTCTTTTTGATACGTATGTATTTTTAATGTGCTTTTGTCATCAGGAGGTTTTTGTAGCTATGCTAAGTCCAGTTGTAACGCATTTAGGATTCATTTTTTAAGGATATTTGTGTGATCTTCTGAAAGAAACATTACTAGTCTAATACAATGAATTCTGATTTATTTCTATAGAAAGTTACTCTGTTTTCTTGGATGATGATAACACTTAGCCTATCAACTGCGTTTTCATAATTTTAAATGGCTTTTTCTGTTACTATTTTTTTGGCCTTTCTCTTAATGAGACAGAACCAGTAGATCTGATCACAACTGGTGTGTGCAAAACACTTAATTTTACATGGGATCTATTTGGTGGAGCTTCCGTCAGGTATAGGGTTTGTATGCAAACTATATTCTCTACAGAAATAAAGGGATTTTGCCAAAGAAATAAAACAATCCCAGCATTTTCTGTCTTAGTATTTTAGCTTTTGGCCTCCCAGTGCCCCTATTTCCTAGTTTTCAAATGATCTAAAATATTGGGAAAAGAGTCAAAGAATGGGGTTTTTTAATAACTGCAGAATGGCTGAAATCTAGATACTTTTGGGGGAGTTATTTTTATTTTGTTCTTTTTTTCTGCTTTTCTCCATGGAAAAAAATACAGGTCTGGTCTGCTGCAGAGAACCAAGAAAACATATTTTAAAATGACAGCTGGAGTGTTGGTCTCTTGTTATTTTCGACTGAGCTTTTGGGCAATACAGAAATCTGTATTAAAGAACATATTTCTATCTTGTTTTCCTTTTATACATTAAGTAGTAAAAATTCAGCCTACACATCCCAATTCTTCTTTCCCTTTCCCATTACCTCCTCCCAAGTTTAATCTAATACAGCACGATTTTCATAGTATCTTGCTGTTTCTGGAGTTTTTAATTTGTGGGATGTGGTCTGAGGTTTTTTCTTCTTCCTCATAGCATGACATCTTGCTCATTCTTCATGGGCTTTTAGTTTGTTTTGTACTCTAATTAAAGAGAAGGGTCATCTTATGCAGTTACATAAACGTTGTCACGAAGTATTACTAGTTAAAGCTGTAAGTATTTTGCTTTTTAAAACAATAGCAAGAGAGGGAAGAATGATAGTACTGTGTGTCTTTTCCAGCACTGAGACCTTGGATGTATTTGCCCATGAAGATGCAGTGTATGGCCTTTCAGTGAGCCCAGTAAATGACAACATCTTTGCCAGTTCATCAGACGATGGCCGTGTTCTTATTTGGGACATCCGAGAGTCTTCCCATGGAGGTGAGTTCTGCAGATGGAAAATATCATTAATTTAGGAAGAATTTGGGAAAGGCAGGGAAAGGAAAAGTTATGTTTATCTGGGACAATTTAAAGAGGGGATATTGGAAAAGAATGAAAGTGAGGTGTAGTTCTTGTGGCCAGTGATAGGCAAGCCCTAATCTTTACAGTTCAGTGTTACTGTCTTAAACGGCTTCATAAAGTAACAGCATATCACAGAATCACCAGGTTGGAAGAGACCCACAGGATCATCGAATCCAACCATTCCTATCAAACACTAAACCATGCCCCTCAGCACCTTGTCCACCTGTGCCTTAAACACCTCCAGGGAAGGTGAATCAACCACCTCCCAGGGCAGACTGTTCCAGTGCCCAATGACCCCTTCTGTGAAAATTTTTTTCCTAATGTCCAGCCTAAATCTCCCCTGGCGGAGCTTGAGGCCATTCCCTCTCATCCTGTCTCCTGTCACTTGGGAGAAGAGGCCATTACCCTCCTCTCTACAGCCTCCCCTCAGGTAGTTATAGAGAGCAGTGAGGTCTCCTCTCAGCCTCCTCTTCTCCAGGCTAAACAACCCCAGCTCTCTCAGCCGTTCCTCATAAGGCCTGTTCTCCAGCCCCTTCACCAGCTTTGTTGCTCTTCTCTGGACTCACTCCAGAGCCTCAACATCCTTCTTGTGGTGAAGGGCCCAGAAGTGAACACAGTACTCGTGGTGCGGTCTCACCAGTGCTGAGTACAGAGGGAGAATAACCTCCCTGGACCTGCTGGTCACGCCGTTTCTGATACAAGCCAAGATGCCATTGGCCTTCTTGGCCACCTGGGCACACTGCTGGCTCATGTTCAGTCACTGTCAACCAACACCCCCAGGTCCTTCTCCTCCTGGCAGCTTTCCAGCCAGGCTTCTCCTAGTCTGTACCTCTGCTTAGGGTTGTTGTGCCCCAAGTGCAGGACCCGCCATTTGGTCTTGTTAAACCTTATGCCACTGGACTCTGCCCAGCAGTCCAGCCTGTTCAGATCCCTTTGCAGAGCCTCCCGACCCTCCAGCAGATCCACACTTCGACCCAGCTTAGTGTCGTCTGCAAACTTGCTAAGGGAGCACTCGATGCCTTCATCCAGGTCATTGATAAAGACATTGAACAGGACTGGACCCAGGACTGAACCCTGGGGAACCCCACTTGTCACTGGCCTCCAGCTGGATTTAACTCCGTTTACCACCACCCTCTGGGCCTGATCATTCAACCAGTTTTCCACCCAGGAGAGTGTGCGCCCGTCCAGGCCAGAGGCCGACAGTTTCCGTGGCAGAATGCTGTGAGAAACTGTGTCAAAGGCTTTACTGAGGTCCAGGAAAACCACATCCACAGCCTTTCCCTTGTCCAGCAGCCGAGTCACTTTGTCTTAGAAAGCAACAAAGCTGGTGAAGAGGCTGGAGAACAGGTCTTATGAGGAGCGGCTGAGAGAGCTGGGGTTGTTTAGCCTGGAGAAGAGGAGGCTGAGAGGCTGACCTTATTGCTCTCTACAAGTACCTGAAAGTAGGTTGCAGAGAGGAGAGAGCTGGTCTCTTCTCCCAAGTGAAAGGCGACAGGACAAGGGGGAATGGCATCAAGGTCTGCCGGAGAGCTTGAAGCTGGATATCAGAAAGAAATTTTTCACAGAAAGGCTCACTGGGCACTGGAAGAGGCTGCACAAGGGGGTGGTTGAGTCACCAGTGAAAACAGAGTGTAGTAGTGTTAGCTGTGGTACATTTGGGGCTTTTTTGGAGCAGTCTTAGGTTCTCTGAATTTTAAATAAAGGGCTTTTGCATGCTTAGGTGGGAGTCATGAGTCAGCATTTATATTTGAGCCCTGCTAATGTTTACTGCAATATGATGCTTGTCATTGAGTAATCCTCTTGTCTGCAGTGATATTGCTATCGGAATAGACACTGTGCCTGCTCAGTGTTAAGCTTTCCTGAATGACCAGCACATTAAAATCCGCCAAATAACCTCCTAGTTTAAGATTAAGTGCATTAAAATAAGCTAGAAAATGAGCTTCGTTCCCTTTCTGTTTCTCCCTGTCTTTCACTGCTGAGTGATTTATGTAGTAATTTTTATAAACTCACTTAATTTTTGTTCGAGATGGTGTTGAGTTTCTCACTTGAGAAACATTTTCATACTCCAGTGTATAAAAGCTACAGTTGTGAATGAGCATAAAGAACAATAAAAAAGAAATCTCCCTACCTTTCATTAAAGTGACTTAGTGTCTCATTAGTTTAGCTCCTGTAATCTCTCTTTAATTTGACAGGGCTAAAGGCAATTTTTGATATCTTAGAAGAAAACTCTGGTACCAGGCTAGGCTATTTATTATAAAGGGGTGAAGGAAAACGCCAGTAATTGGTGACAGTGAATGGACTAAACAAATGTATACAAATTACAAGTTTACTAAAAACACCCAAACTCCTTTATTTGGCTATCTGATGTAGTTTGTCTCTCTGCTCAGCTAATGCAGGCCATTGCTTCTCAGTGGGGGCTGCCATTTTAGCAACACAGCCTTTTATGTCCCAGCAGTGATCCAGTCAGGTGGTGCAGATGCAGAAAGTCAGTTCTTCTGTTAAACTTTATTTGGAACTGTCAGCAGACCAACAGCAGTCTCTAAAGCCTTGGGGCAGGCTGGCAGAACAAAGATTTGCTCCTGTTCTTCCCTTTACCTTTGCCTCTTGTGGCACTTAATAGCACCAGGGAACTTCAGCCATGGTGGGAGACCTTTGGTTTGATCACTGCTAAACGAATGTTAAAAAGGGAGGACCCAGTGTCAAGCAGCTTGTAATGAATACAAATGGGGCAGGGTGGCCAAAGGTTAACTCTGTCTCAATTGCTTGATGGGCAGTAGCTTCAGAAGATACTGGGAATTCAGGAAGAATCTGTTTAACCATGTTTCACGTGCCTTAATGAGGGAAACGAGGAAAGAAAATGAAGTACCTTTGGAGGTGCTTGTAAGTCTAAAGGTGTTTGCACACAGTGACTCAGATATGGACGCTAAGAGTCTCCCAAGCACATGAGCAGCACAGTGGTTGCATCAAAGCAAATGGTGAGTGGAAAATTCTGACATAATCACTGGCTAAAAACAGCAGTTAATTCTAGTTTCTTAATTGAGTGTAAGAGTGACCGCATGCTGCAGAAGATACACACAACAAAGAGAATTAGACTGTGCCTAAAGCCATAAGGCTAGCAGAAAGATGCAGAGGAGGATGACAGACTTGAGGCTTTTTCCCAGTCTTCATGAATGCAGCATTTTGATGGAATGAATAGGGCAGAGTGGCAGGCCACCATCTTGTTACACTAATCAAGATGAGAGGCAGAGTCAGGATGAGCATGTTTTTAACTGTGTGTGAACAGCAAAAGCTAACTGTGAACATTTTTATGCAAAAGGAACGCCCTTCTTGTCTACTTGTACATCTGTTTGTATGGTGCTTAAGAGGTGGCAGGCTTCTCTTTCCCAAGGTTGGGAGCTTCTTTTGAGCAATTCCATACAAAATTATTTTGCTGTTTGTTATATTATTCTCCTATATAAGCAATTGCTGCTATATTTACAGTTTGGGTGATCATCAATGGCTGTGGAAGCTTCCAGGTATGAATTGCTAGGAATCTTTTGGTGTGTATTCCTTATTAGATAACAGTTTTTTAAAGAACCTTAAGAAGAATCAAATGCTTAAAGATCAAGTGGCTAGTTTTAAACTCTGGGAACCTTCCATAAGCAAAATGGTATCTTGAAATCCAGTTTGTGTGCTTTGCCATACTTAGGCAAAGTTAATGTGCACGTGGGTGGATTTTAGAACCTCAGTTTTTATATTGCTTTGGATGTGTCATCTTGAGAAATGGCTTGAACATGTCTCCGTATCTTCAGATCTTGTAATGCTGTTTCCATATTAAGCATCCAGACCCAGTACGTTGAACAGTTGCGTGCACTATTTGTTCTTATGTCTGAAATATCAACTTTTTCAACAGAGCCCTTCTGCTTGGCACACTACCCTTCAGCCTTTCACAGTGTGATGTTTAATCCAGTAGAACCCAGATTACTGGCGACTGCCAACTCTAAGGAAGGTGTGGGACTCTGGGATATTCGTAAGCCTCAGAGGTAAGATCCGGCTGTCCTTGTCTTATGCTGTGATGTTTCTTTCACTTGAAAGGTGATGGCATGACGTTCTTTTTTTAAAGCTGGGCTGTACAATGATAAGAAAAGATGTGGAACAAAGTTCACAGCTATGTTAGTAATGCCGGATTAAGTTATTTTGCATAGTTAAGATTCTTCATATGTGCAGTCTGATTTGAAATGTGGCTACTTCTTCAATGCTAAGTTAAGTGGTTTCTTGGAAGTCTGCTTGGTTTCACCAGTCTAGATTAACTTGGACTGTTGTGTCAAGTTCATATCATTATATTTAGCACTGGCTTGCTAATACTGGAGGAAGCTGTGGTGGGCACTGGCTGGTTTACAGTTTGTTTTTTCTACCCTGCTCAGTTTTTGGTGGCTGACTAGAGACTGTGGTTAGGGTAGTTTTTTGCTTAACACTGAGGAGAGAGGTTAAGCTTCTGTTGAGTTCTTTTTCAGTCTTTCAGATTTTGAAAGTAATTTCCTTTTTAATCATAATAAACAGAAAAAAAAATATTGAGCACCTCGAGTAAATGTGTCTCCCTTCCCGCCAACTTTGATATTTCTATATTTCCAGTTACAGGTATGAGTGCAGAAAGGAAAATTTTTAAAAAGTAAAGAGAGGGGAAAACAGATGGTACTTGTTTTACTGTGCAATAGCCCCAGCTATTTAAAATCTTACATATCATACACTTGACTTTCCTCTTCTTGGTGAATTTCTTTTAAGTATCTAGAAGTGCATATCACGAGAAAGTCTTCCTAGGTTTGTACTATACAGAGAGAAAAAGCAATTCATATGCAGTTAAATATAACTGGCTTAAAAAAAAATTCTAAAATACTTACATATGCATTACAAAAGCAAGAAAACTATGGTTTCAGGAGAGTTTATTATTCTTAAATTGTAAACATTAATGGTTTGAATTTATTTTTAAGCTTGGATCAGAATTTGCATGCTGGTGCTGGTGGCTCTAGAGCTCGTTCACATTTGTAGTTTGCCATAGCCCTTATTGGCAGCTGTTGTACAGTCTGCCATGAAATTTAGGTTTGATAAAATTTAACTGAAAGGGGGTTAGGAAGTTCCCTAAAAAATCTTCTCTTATCCTTGTCAAACCCTTTATGTCTAGGTCTTAGTATGTTACTTTCTATCATCAAACTGACTTCAACTGGATGGAGGGAGGAAAAATATAGGTCCTTACAGTTATTTTGCTCTTACCAAACATCGAGCCAGGTGGTCTTATACTGGTTTTGCAGGATTCTTTGATTTTCAGCTTCTACCTCATTATGTGATTTTAAGAACTTCTGCAAGTTGAGTTCATCTTGGTTTTGTGTATGAGATAATAGTCACACATTTAAGGACACACGTTTTTCACTGTCTTGTGTCGTTATTGTTTCTAATAACAAATACACAACGGCTACAACAGAATTTAATAAGTAGTGCTTTTTGGCAAGTAATTATTCTTTCTCCAGGTATAGCGCCAGTATGAAATACTTAATGACCTTTGACAAATCTGAATTTTGCATAGTTTTTTTTAATATGATGAAAGGGGAGGGGAAAGGGTGCCTTATGTTATAACCTCAGGGTCATCTTGTAATTAAAAAGCTAAATGTGGGGTCTGAGCACACTGTTTAAACATCCCCAACTACAGCGCTGAAATCCCTAGGTGAATAGATCACATCCCTTTTTCCACGTGTAGGGGAATGTGTGTGACACGCTTATTGTACAGCTGGACAAATACTGTGTATACTGTGCAGCTTCTCCCTTCAGTACCGAAGTTAAAGCATTTACACCTACGAGGTGTGGTGTATTGTGTAAAATAGGCGCATGCTTCCTGCCTGCAGCCTGCTCCTCCCGGAGGACAGGAGAGTGAATAGTGAGAGACTGCTCCTTGCAGGGTAAGTGCTGCTGACTGATATTTAGAGCCTCAGATTTGGGCTCAGCAAGCTATAACTTAAATAAATGCAGGTCATAAGTCTGCTTTCAGCTGCCATTTTTCTAGGGCAGCCATCAGCTTTCATCCTTTACTTGATGAGAGATGTGCCCAAAGTATGACGAGAGGGATATGCTTAGCTGAGGGAAAGCAAATGGCTGAAAGTACTCTGCTGAGTTTGTTCCCAGGAAACTGTCAGGGAAGAGAACTCCTCTGTGTGAGCTCCGTCCTGCTAGTGGCCTGCCAAAGCTGGAGTCCCTCATATTTAAATAAACAAGGCTGGATTTTTAATCTTTATTAAAGTAATAGAGCATTTGCCAAAACTCCCACTGATCTCTGCAGATCTAGTTTGCAAATTTAGAATTATGGAACTTGACTTTAACATGTTTTATTAATTTGTAGATCAGTCAAAATATAATCCTCACTCCAGTGAGGAATTGGATGCCAGAATTTAAATTTTCCTTTGTGGATTTTAGTTTGTTACAGTCTCTTTTGGGGGAAAATAGATGGTGAACTTAATTATCAGGGGAAAAAAAAAAGAAGTTTTTTGTTAAGGATGAAGTAATCCCCCTAATACTGTAAGTACTTGTGATAGAATTTATATAGAATTGAAGTTGTCATGTGAATGAGTTTGTCTACATTTTCCATGTTCTTCATGGTAATAAAGACACAAAGTATGGTTTCAGGTAAGATGAGTGCCAAAAGTGTGTTTGCTGATGAATTTTATAGGCAGAATGGGTTAAACAGCCCAGAAGATATCTATAATCTTGGGATAAACAGGAAGCTGCCTGTGTCATGTGGATGCAAGAGTACTAGCACAGCAAAGAAGAGCTACTGCCTTGGCTGCTTTTCTCATTGTCAAAAACATATGCCAATGGTGGAAATCCTTGCTTCTCTACAGATTTGTAGTTCTCTTTTATATTGTTATCGATATCCAAGATGTAGCATTGCCTGAAGTGTAGGAAGAATGACGGAACAGAGGCTTTTGGGGAACACAAAGTGGAAGTATTAACTTTCTGAGGCTGTTGAATAGCACAATATATAACCATAGCATAAAATTGCTAGATCAGGCTATTCCTTCCCTAGCCTACATTTATATTGTCATTGCTGCACATGAAGTTTACTTGTGAGGGACTTTATTTTATGCCATAAGCTCTCAAGGGAGAGCTTTCTTTCAGTGTAATCCTTTGTAATACTGTAGTCTTTGTGGGAGTTTTGCAGTCCTATATCATGCGGTCTGTGGAGCTAACAGAAACTACTAGATCAGGTAAACTTTTAACTGTCTTGTCACAATGTGTGGTAGTGAGGTTTTGATTAGGGGTTGTGAATGGGTAGAAAGAAGATGCGGTCCAGATGCTTTTTATTTGCTGTGAATTACCAAAATAATAACTTTTAGCTAGTTAAAGCAGGGTTGCACCACTCCTCCAGTACAGGAAAGGTGAAATGATCAGATGTAGTTAGTAATTGGCAGCTAGCATAACACTTCATGTAAAATTCATTTTCCCCAACTATTGTCCTATTCTCTATCAGTTCTCATGTGGAAGCAGAGTTACTCGTGCAGCCACAGCTTGATTTGCTTCATAACTGGAGACTATTCCAGATAATCTTGCTACTGCTCTCCTGCAGAATCCAGAAAGCTGAGAGCGTGAAATTCCAAAGACTACCTGCTTGTGGCCAGTAGCAGTAGTGTTGCTAGCAATATCTTCACATAACATGTATTATGGCTAACAGCACTGATGCATTAATACTCTTCAGAGATACAGCTGAGGTTTGGTAAGCACAGTATTTAGCTGGCCTTTGCTCATTTGAAGGGGATCAGGCTTAACGCTGAATTTTTGGTTTTAATCGGCAGAGGCTCCTCAGATGAGGTGTAGTTTTTTCTTTAACTTTGCTCAGCTTGATGGTGCACTGTCAGAAAAGGGGTGATTAGCTGTTAACCTCTAAACTTGTATGGTAGTCAGTGCAATATGGTTAATCATGCAGTTTTAAACTCGTAGCTCTAAATTTTCAAAATCTTGAGTAGAATAGCAATATCTTAGTAGGTTAGAGAATTCAGATACAGATTCCAATGCTTGTCAGAAACAGTTGAGCTGCATCTTATTTATCCAGAAAATCTGAGGAGTTTTACACCAGAATGTTTTTCTCCCAAATAGACAGCTCTTCTCCAATTGGGTTATATGAGGGTTTGTGTTCTAGCTTGTTATTAAATGCCTCCAGTCACAGGAATTTGTTTTACCCACTGCTTTAGTTAGGCAGCACAAAACAAATATACAAATTAAAAATAAAATATTTTTAGGATTAGGAAAAAAGTCCTGATTATGGGTGGATTTTATTCATATACTGTAAAATTGGTTAACTTTCTGGTGAGAACCTGGGAGTGGTTTATACTTTGCTGCTACAGCGCAGAAGATAATTTAAAAGCTGGTGTTTCTTGGCGCGTGTGGGGAAATTTAGAGACAGTTGCGTAGCTCTGAATGTGAAAGTTTAGCTCAATTCAGATAGTCATAATTTGATTAGTTTTGCTGACTGAGTCAGGACACAGAGGCAAATTAATTTTGCTTTTCCCCAAAGTTGATTCACAGCTTGATATGTCATCTGTCTTAGATTTAGTACAGCAGTTGAGATTCCCTACTTCTCCCCCAGTACACTAGTAAGATTTGAGTGTGGTGGGCTGGCTGCTCACAAATAGCATATGAAGCACTGTTGAAATAGAACTTAAATAAGTCCAGCATGATTACAAGTCGACTGGTGATTCTGGAAATCTTCCCTTTCTATTTTCAGAACATGTGAGTATTGCCATTCTTTCAAGGTGGACGTTAAACTGAAACCAGCTGTATTGTGTCGTTTTTAAAGAGTGCGTTGAAAAGCTTAAGTGTGGTCTTGATTAAAGAAGCTGTTGTAAGGCACTCGCACCACTAGATGGGGTCTGGAAGCTGTGCCTTTTTTAAAAAAATCAAAAAAGGCAAGTCTGTGCATCTTAAACTATTTACAATTAAATATATATTGCAAATATGTATTGTTGAAGAATTCCTGGGGGCAACCCAATAGGTCAGTTTATGTATTTATTCCAATCAATGACTATGTAGCTCCAGCTAGTTTTAGGTACTCATGGTCTCCCTTCTTCCCATTTTCCACACAGCCTCATGTCCATCTCCTTTTTACTGAAATCAAAAGGCTATTGTTTTCACTAAGAAAACAAGATAATTATCCCCTTAATTCTTTATTTTCCTATGTTTCCCCCTGCCATCCCAACACTTATATCACCTAATCTGGAAGCATTTGAGATCAAAATGATTATTGGCTTATTCTGTTAATGACCATCACATACTTTTAAAGTGGGTTCATATACTACAAAAAGGCTGTTGTCAGAAGTGTTTTCTGCTTGTAACGAGAGTGCTGACACTGTGCTTTTTACACAGTGGGCCCCATTTGTGTGTCCACTTGAAGGGTTAAAATGCTGTCTTGGGTTAACACTAGAAGTACACAACTCAGGGCAATTTTGTGAGCTTGGGAGGGCTTATCTAAAAGTTCTCAGAACCTCACTCCTACTGTGTCCATTGCACTAGTTCTGTGGTTGACCTGTTTTTCAAGCTAATTCATCATGCTTAGAACTTAGAAAACTCATCTGGAAAAGCTATGTAGCTTTCTTATGGCCTAGCAGGTTGAACTAGGTTCATGGAATACTCTGAATAGCATAGGTGATGGAGAAGAACAGGCTGAGGACTGGAGATAAGGAGGGAAACGAGACGTTCCTCAGTTGAGGAGCAGTAAACTATTAGAAATGTTCAGCTGTTTGTGGCATTACTGTTTTACTTGCTTCAGTTTCTTCTGCTACACTAACCTTCCCCTTTCTTGTCTCACCAGCATGTTCCTCGCAAGCATCCTAGTGGCTTTTTACAAAGTAGAAGAGGTGAAACATAGCTAAAGTTGGCGGTGATTGACCTTCCATGGCTGCCTGTTTTGTGAGAATAAACTATAAGCAGAGAGTGTTCCTGCTTGACACTTGACTTTTTATGTTCCTGCAGTACAATATAGTGTTCCAGGACACTGGTCTTGAGTGTTGAGTTCTGGGAACTCTCATCCCCAGAACTCAAGTACTGGATTCAAGCTCTGAGTGAGGCAGAAGTGCTTACATGCAATAGACATTTTTAAGATTCTTCTGGAACTTCCAGTGCTGTTTGTGTAGTTACAAGTCAGTGTACTCAAAAAGCCCAAGGATGACTTAAAAAAAAAATCTTTGAACACCAGAGCAGTCCCCTGGTGCCTGTAAATATTGTAGCATATCTTAAAAGCTGAATTGTCCTATTAAGCCTAAGTTAAAGGACTGTCAGTTTCAGTGTTTTCCATCAATGCACAACAGACAAAGCTAAACAGGAACATTAATTCAGCTTTGATTTCTTTCTTTCTCTTGGCTGAGGAGTAACTGCAGTTCAAAGCCTTTTTAAGCAAACTTTTTAAACTCATGTTTTAAGTCAATATTCGTGTCAAAGAAACCACCAATAAAGAAGGCTCTCTTAATGGAATTAAAACCCCTGCTATAAGTATTCAGAGGAAACAAACTTCCAAGCTGAAGATGAGGAATACCTATTGTTAGTTATCAGTGAATCACCTAGTGATCAGCTCATTAAATAGTAAGCAAAATATAGAGGTGGAAATCTCTTCCCTGTGATAGACTAATTAGATTCAGAGGGATCTTGAGGGAGGACTCACCTTAGCATGTTTATCAGTGTTGAGGTACATTTGATTTTGCCAGTGTGTGAAGGACTTTGAAGGATGTGGCTGTGCTGCACTGCTGATCTCCAACTGACAGTGTGTTCTCCCAAGTCTTTGTCTTGAATAGAGCTTTTTCTGCCAAGGGCTATATACTAAGTGTTCAGCTTAATCGTAGCAAACACAATCCAACTCTTAAAACAATGCACCGAGTGCATAACTTCTAGTCCAAATCTGCTGGAAATCACAGATACTCAGAACTTCTGAAAATACAGTTCTTGACTTCTGTGTGCTTTGCCTTATAGTTTTGCTTATTTCGTTTAGTTCACAGCCTCTAAAAGAGCTGATGAGTATTAGCTTCTTGTTTGTGGATGAGTGTAATGGTCTGTGATGGCAAGAAGAAAACACTGGTGATTTGTGTTAGATTGACACGTTGAAAAGCTAGGTTTTGGGTTCAGAAGTCCTTTGTCAGTTTTGAAATAGAAGTGGTAGCTGCCAAAGCTGCAAGCAATTTGAGACAGGTTCTTCAGAGATTAGTTAGCTGCATGTCAAATAGACCATATTTGCAAGAGAGGGCTAAGTATTACCTTTGAATAGAGGCATGGCTTACTTTCTTCAGAGTTTTTTGTTGATGATTGTGAGGGTAAGGAAGAGAGAGGAAAGGGAGATGATGAGAATTTGCAGTATTTGTCTGTACCACCGGTGGTATTTATAGCCTGTTGCACAGAGAGGGCTTCAGAAAACACCTGTATGGTGATGCAGAAGATACTCTAAGGTCATAAAACCAGCATCATAACTTGAGTCCAAGTCCATAGATTTAAATCTCCAGTGGCTGGCAGTTTTTATTTCAATACTCATACCTTCAAGATCTTTGATCCTTAAAGATCATACCAATCAAACAGAGACAGCAGTTATTTTCTGAGAAATGCTCATGTGCGTGATGAGTTTTATCCTAGCTGTTGCCTGCTTTTATCTGTGTATAACCAAGATGTCTGTTATGTTGGCTGGAATACTGAGCTTCTGGAAGTGCAAGTGTGGGATCCGGTATTGTTGATGATCATTTAGCAGGGGATGTTATTAATTCAGGGGTAACCATAGGATTTGCTTCTGAGAATAAGTTTAAGGAGATTCCAGGCTCTTTAAAGGACAGAACTAGTGGATTGGTAATTTTCCCAAAGTAGCGTCTTTGGTTGTAATTGCTTATTAAGATGTTACTGATGCCCACAGGAGTGCATGGCAAGAATAGCGTGTGAACATCTAAGGTTTTCCTTTTGATTGTTTTACATTTTGACCGTGCACATAAAGGAAAGAAGCTTGTGATTCTTATCATTTCTAGTGTGTGTGCGCTTTGGGATTGTCAAAGGCCTTGCAGATGCCAGAGTCCTCTACATCATTGAATCATTGGCAACTACTCATTTAAATTATTTCAGTGCAGTAAAAGTGTGCTGCATGTTTCTGTTTGGAGACCTTTGTCAGTCGTACTCAGAGCAAAGCACAGTATTAATGAGCGCAGGAAAAGTGTGTGTATCTCGGAAATGGCTTTTTCATTGTCAAGCTTATCAGTTCATTTCTTTCCCTTCCCAGCTAAACCATTTTTTGTCATTTTTTCTTATGCTGCCTAAAGTAATTAATTTAGCTAAGTTACAGTGTAAAGAAGTTTAAATGCCATTTAGGTTCTCACCAGTGTGGACAAACTATGTCGCCTCAAATAGTTCAAGTAACTATTTGTCTTCCCCTCTAGTTTGGGAAATACAGTTCATCCCACAAACGTACCATGTACCATACTCATCTGTTTTGCTTCTGTGCTACTGAGGCAGCTCAACTGATCTGTGTGTCTCAACCTAGAATTTGACAAGGTCCAGCTGGGCATATTTGCCCCAAATAACACAGAACCTAAACCTTGATATTTTTTTTACCACTATTTGTTCTCCATTGTTTTTTTTAAAAATCCTTTAATATCATAGAAAGTGAGCCTATTGTTGCCTAAGTTCATGTGGATTTAATTATTATTGTCTGGAAATCTTCAGGTGATGTTAAAGGAACTTTTGAATGATAATGGCGTCTGGGTTGTGTGTGGTATGTTTGGGTTGTTTTTTCGGCTTTATTTTCTCCATTATGTCCATAAATAAATCTCTAAACTGTTTGTCTCCGGAATGGAATGATTTCTTTAATGATAGAAACATCTAAGGTGGTCTCTGCCTTTCTAGTAGGAGGCCATTGAAGAAGAAAGGGAGTACTTGCAGATAAACCTTTTAGACTTAATGATTGTCACTGTCTCTCTTTGCTTTAAGGCTTTAGTCATGATAATGATTTAAATGGTATTTCTGCTGGGAAGAACACTTCCCTGCAGACTGACTGCTTTTTTTGGATTGCCACTTTCGGCAAGTTAGTTTCTTTCTTTATTTCCTTCTTTTCTCCTTTCAAGACAGAAGTGCGGTGCCAAAGTTGCTATGTAAATCACTGAATTTATTGCTAGGCATTTTTTTAGTCTGAAACAAGTGATCTTTTCTATTGCTGGCATGAGCACCAAATAATAAGATAGTCTAGAAATACTTAAGTAAGTGAGCAAGTCTGTTGAATACTGCCTGGTATTTAAGTGCATGAAGCAGATGCTGTAGTCTTTTTCCCATCTTTGAATTGTCCTTATTGTGGAATTAACTAGAATGGTACTGTAGTAAGGGCCCTCTCACTTAGCTTCAGTTGTAAATGTACACATTCTTTACCTCATTTGTAGTCATGCTTTGTGCTTGACGGTGTCAGTCTCTTGGGATAGAAGGTTTATCTTAGCCTTTTCTATGTTTGGACTGGTATCCTTCCCGTAACTCAGGTTAGTTCACTGATGTGCGCACTGAAGGACCATTTTGAAGGTCCTTTGAACCTTTAAAGGTTTTTTTCAATAACAGGATACAAGATTTTTTTACTTTCCCCTGGCATTGCTGCATTGTTTGATCATACACACAACTGAGTTTTGGGGTACTGAGGTTCAAATTGTGCAATAAAATTGTGTATTATTAGTAGTTCAGCTTTTAATTCTTTGTTGTTCTCAGATAGGGCTATAGTGACTCTTCTGTTCAGCTTTTTTCTGTCTTGGTTTAATAGTTTTCTCAAACCTTCATTAGTTAAAATCACACTGGCCATTGCAGATAGTTAACCCTCCATCATACGCATGGGAACTTTCTGACTTGAAGATTAAATTTTTTTGCATGCAGCAGCATCACCACACTAGCTCTGGTTTGGTTTTGGCCAGGCACTTTAAGCTAAATACTGTCCCGTTGCTTGCACTAAGAAGCAGTGATGGCCTTCAGATTTATAGTTTCCAAAAACATAAGTAGCTTTGTACAGTGATCAAGAAGTCAAGAAACCTCTTTTTGTTTCACAGTGATCAGTAGGTCTGTTGATTGACCTTTCTTGCCCTCAGGTTCTCCTGTACCAAGGAATGGAAATACTGCCTGCTTCAAAAACCGCATGATGCTTTATCTTTTTGTGAGCTTTGAAATTGGTGTTTGTGGCCTTCTTTCTTAAGGAAATAGGTCTGTGATTGTATGAGCCTTGCCCTAATCACCTTTATGCCTCATTTCAATGAGGATGGAATTAAAATGAGGAAAGACACTAAAAGAGATACTGTTTTTATTTTAAAAAACTGAGAAAAATTGTTGATGACTGACTACAAAGGAGATATCATCTTAGTGCAGTCACTGGGAGAACATATGAAATGTTAATTCAACTGTATTCTAAGACAAAGGAGTTAGTCTTTGGAGGTTATCCTCCCTCTGTACTCGGCACTGGTGAGACCGCTGCTCGAATACTGTGTTCAGTTCTGGGCCCCTCACCACAAGAAGGATGTTGTGGCTCTGGAGCGAGTCCAGAGAAGAGCAATGAAGCTGGTGAAGGGGCTGGAGAACAGGCCTTATGAGGAATGGCTGAGAGAGCTGGGGTTGTTCAGCCTGGAGAAGAGGAGGCTGAGGGGAGACCTTATTGCTCTCTACAACTACCTTAAGGGAGGTTCTGGAGAGGAGGGTGCTGGCCTCTTCTCCCAAGTGACAGGGGACAGGACGAGAGGGAATGGCCTCAAGCTCCGCCAGGGGAGGTTCAGGCTCGACATAAGGAAAAAATTCTTCACTGAAAGGGTCATTAGGCAATGGAAAGGTCTGCCCAGGGAGGTGGTTGACTCGCCTTCCCTGGAGGTGTTTAAGGTGCAGGTGGATGAGATACTGAGGGGCATGGTTTAGAGATTGGTGGGAATGGTTGGACTCGATGATTCTGTGGGTCTCTTCCAACCTGGTGATTCTGTGATTCTATGAAACTTGCGGAGCCAACTTGAGGAGACCAAAGTTGTATGTGCAGTTGCATTCAGTGAGCTTTACGTGGTAATTTCTGTTTGTCTTGTACCTATTAGAGGCAAAAGCCTTACTGATTCAAGACTGGACTGGTATTCTGTAAGAGCATCTTGGATCTTGTCACTTTTCCTGTCAAAAGAAAGGCCCGTTTTCTTGTTGCTGCTCTTTTAATTTCAGCTTTTGTAGCTTTGGAAAATTAGAGATTCATGCAGCTGTGCTAGAGCAAAGAAGGGAAGTGACTGTATTTATATAACTGGGTGAGGAAACAAACCTGTGCTAATGTTGCTCAGCTTTCCTAATGCAATACAAGAATTGCAGCACAGAAACGTGTGTATGGCAAAATGCTTCATAGGACCTAAGTATTGATAGGTGACTGCTTTTGCATAGACAGATGCTAAGATGTGAAACTGGACTTGCTCTTCAGGAGGAATTACCAGCTTTTACACTCAGATTATTTTTCTGAGGTAACTTTCTCTGATGTCTGTTACTTGTGTTGTACTGACTTTAGTGTGTGCTTCATTTTGGAAATGGCTCCTTTTGGAAACAGCTTGTTTGGCCTAAAGGTCATCTTCCCATGCCATATCTGGCTGTATTTGCATCTTCTCTGTGCTTATCTGATGGAACCTACTCCTTTGTGTTTTGCTGGATTCAGCTCAGCAGTGTTCTTTGTCACATTCTACTCCATCCTACAAGAACTATTTCTGAACTGGCTTAATAATGGACTTCGACTGTAGAAAGAAGGAAAATTACCAGGTGATTTAGTTAGTTTGCTTGTGATTGTTGAACAGTTGCTCTTTACTTTGTATTCTCTGCTTTCTTTTCTTTTCCTGCAAAGCTATTTTACATCTAGTAGATCTCATTTATTACTTAACACCTAGGTAATTCAAGCAGAATGTGAGAATAAGACACTATTGTGTCTGCTGAATGTCAGAGCTGTAGCTGGGCAATCCTAGGATTGTGAGAATGCTTGGGAACAGGTTTGTAATAAGACCAAAACAAACCACTTTTTTGTTGTTGTTGTAATTTGCTATTGTTTAATCACCATAATAACAGAGGCAAGCCCTTAAGTACTAAAAGGATAAAAACAATACAGATAAGGGCATGTCTCTGCTCTTGCCATCTTCCTCAAAATACCTAAATTCTGTAGTTTTTTCCCCTGTGAATGAAGGCAGAATGAAGGAAAACGATACTTTCTGGAGAACTGCCTCAGATCACTGGTGAAGCAACATTAGCGTTCAGTCATTCAATTAGATCTTAAGGGCCAAACCATGCAAGCCTTTCATGTTACAAGGCCTGGCTGCTCTGGATATGTAAATCTGGCAATGTTTGACGTTCTTTAGATTCCAGATTCTGAACGCTGGATAAGAATCTCTCTTATTAAAAAAATTAATAAGTTATTGCCCTTTTGGTTTGGACAGAAAAGTGAAACTACTTTTCACCTTGGAGATTGTCATGCATGAGAGTTTGTTAATGAAGGCTTCCTTTTTGTATTAGCTTACCTGTTCCTGACCCTAACAGTAAACAGTGGAAGGAATAGCGCATTCTTGAACACACAGAATCTTCACTCTAAATTACTTGCTTTTCCAGTCTTGGTGGATGCAGCTGAATTTGTATATTTTTGAAAGAAATCAAGGGTGTTCAGGTTGGCTAACAATACACAGCCTTCATTTTATTCGGTTATTCTTTAAAGTCCAAGCAAATACCTCTTGCTTCCTGTTACAGATTCTGTGGGATGTAGTTCTTGAAGGGAATTCTTGTAAAGAATAATAGAATGAGATAATCAGAAGTAGTGATGCTGGAATTTAGGAAAATGAGCATGTTGCTGAAAAATAACTAAATCCTAAATGTGACTTGTGTACCTTCTTCATCTTAAGACACTGATGGACTACCTTCACATTCATTGACACTTCTGAATACATATAGAGGAACTCCATACACTTGGCGTGACTTACTTGCTATCTTGAGGTTTCTGAGAGACTTGTAATCTACTTTAAAAACAAAAACGTATGCATGTTAATTGATCTTGTGCTTGCTTTTTCTGTTGTTGGTTAATTTGGCTCTTTCTAAGTATTTGCTTTGGACTAAATAAGAATTGTGTGTGTGTTTACACACACAGAATAACTCTTTCAGGTAAAAGTCCAAACCTTTCTGTAGTTTTCCAGGCCAAGATTCCTCTTGCCAAGTTTCATTCCAGTTCCTTTTGCGCAGCTGGAAGTTCCTCAATTTTGTGGTTACAGAAATGCTGACAAACACAGCTGTATGCAATGGTGTGTATTAGTTACCAGCATTCAATTATCTTTTTCCTTTTTAGGCCATTCTTTCATAAAGTTAGTTTCACATGCTGCTGTTTATGATATCAACACTTTCTCCCTTCCTTCCTTCCTTCTCCCTCTGGAATGACCTTCATTTCCGAAAGACAGTGTCTTTATGTGGTTCACTGTCAGATTTGTAGTTTATCAAGAGAAGCTATACAGTGGTTTTATTTAATGGTTCTATTTAATCCTGTCATGCATGCTGCTTTTATTTTATTTCTACCAAGACACTGATCTTCTCTCAGTTTTAATGGCCACTGTCTGTTACCAAGCTAACTTTTGAATAGCCTGAGTTAAGATTATGTTACCACTCAGTCAATTTTTCAAAAAATAATGAAACAACTTCTTTGTTTAGAAAAGGGGCAAGAGGAGGAGAGAGAAACACTTGTTTCAGGTATTGCTTTTTTTCCTGCAGATTCTGAGTGCCATGAGACTGCTTCTTCTCTCACTCCACTAGCTGCCTGTAGAAGTGGATTTATTTACATTACTGTTGCTACCCTTGGATTGAAAGCCTTCCATTGTTTGACTGAGCTGGTATTTAGTTAACACTTGAGTGCTGGCTGTGTCTAGCATATCCAACTATGGAAGTGACCATATTGCACGTAACTGTCCACTCTCTCCCCCCTCAACCACCATCCAGCTCCAGCATGTGTGTTTGGATTGTAATGTTCTATCTGTGGAATAAATATTTCTCTTAATCATACAAGATGACTTTCTCAAAAACTCAGAAGTGCCTGTGTCTCTCTCTGTATTGCTTCCAGAGTTGGTAGGCAATGTCAGCGTTCCACAGCTGGCTGGATGAGCCAGATTTGGAAGTGGACTAAATCCCCAGAGTAGTCTGGGTCTGGATTCACAAAGATAAGGCCTCTGGCAGAATGAGCACCCATCTTGTTCAGAGGTGTCCTTTTAGCACCTTCAGATATCTCACTAGCTGTCATGGTCTGTGTCTTTCAGATGGAGTATTATTTTATTCTGCTACATCTGTAAACTTTTTAGTAACTGCAAGGTGTTGCCTCTGAAATTCCTTTGCTGGAGCACACAATAAGAAGCAGGCAGAAGTGGCAGTTCAAACATGAGCAATGTATCCAAGCATGTCTATGCTGCCCCACATAATCCTATGTGAAAACATTTCAAAGTGGCACTGACTAGAGGTATAGAGCAGCACTGTGATGCAACCAGGAGAGTGGAGGTAATTGTTTGAACACAAAACATGCTTAAACACAGGTCTCCCCTTCTTCTCTCCTCCCCACCTCAAAAAAAAGAAAGAGTAAATGCTCTGGTCCTGATTAGTTTCAAGGTCTTTAGAGATTCTTGATTCAGATATCTTCTTTAGTACTAATGAGTATTAGTACTCATTTAATAATGTAAAAACTAACATAGCTTCCCCCAGCTTCTTTCTTGTAGATGGCTGGCTGTGCTTTTTTTTTTTTCCTGCAGTTTTGGTTGAGGTGGAATACTTTGGGTAATTAATATTTTTTCCTAAAGCCAGCATGGTCATCCTGTAATCAACTAAATTTTATAATGGAAGATACTGAAGTCTTGGGATTCCTTAGTTCTACATAGTGCTGCCATAGGCACTGCCTGTGGCTGCAGACAAAGAAAGAGAGATTTCTCAAATTCTGTATGTCCTCAGTTTCTGAACTAGATTCCTAGCTTTTCTGCCCGGATGGAGCCGTGAGCTGCACTCCCTCCATACCCCTCATCCATAGTAGAAAGAAAACATATATTTCTTCTCCATTTGGGTCAGGAAATGGATGTTTGGGAGGAGTTGGTGTCAGTTTGTTTCCCTTCGTCTCCACCTAACTACTGATGCCTCTTTTCATGGATTGTTAAATTAACTGCACACTGGTTTCCTTTGACAGACTGTTTCAAAGAGACAGAGAGGAGGCAAGCAGGACACAGCAGGAGACAGAAAAACACTGTCTTGTGATAAGTGCAACAAAATGTTGTGCTTTGAACTATGGAGTGATTTTTGGGGATAGAATTGAGGCAAATGGGAAAAGTCATCAGCCTGTCACTCTTAAATATTAATGTATGACAAATGGCTATTTTGTCATTTCTTTCTCTACCAGCCAAACTTAGCTCGCTGCTTTTTTTAATAGTGTGGGAATTGGTTTTGTGGAGTTTTTCTTGTTTTCTTTTTTCTTTTTCCTTTGAGCGGAATGTTCAAGGAACTGCAGCACAAACTGTTTCTGTTACACCTGTGGCTGAATTGTATAGAGTGAGGTACTAGGTAAGCAAAACTGTGGATCTTTTGAAGGGCCTTACCTGTGCAGCTCTTTAATTATAGACTTCTTATGTGTGTTTATGGTCATAATTTCTGAAGTTCTAGCCTTTCTTACTTCATCTAATTTCTGAAGTAAAATATTCTTTTAGTGATTGGTTACACTAAAGTTACTGAAACACAATACAAAATTCGACTCCAAGAAGTGTTTTCATTGATAGCTTTGACTGCTGTCGGAGCTTAATGAAAACATCAGAATGGAAGCTAGTTTAATATTACACTAATATTACTATAAAATATAATCTCAAAATATTCCAGGCCAGCATAATAATAGCAAGCATGGAAATTTTGTTTGAAGATTTAAAAGTTGGGGCATCTATTAGACAGGCTTACTTACTTGCAGATGGGAGAGAATTCCAGATGCAGTTTAGGCTGAGGAGGATAACTGGTAATAGAAGTGAAAATGAGAAGAGGGGCTTAGTCTTTGTGCAGTGGTGGCCTCATCTTAACATTGTGCAGTTGGTGGATATGTGTTATGGTGTTCTTATCTGAGGTAGATAACTTATCTATTTTTTTAGAAAAATTGGCCTTTCTTAGCCAAAAATATCTGGATTTATTTCTTCTGTGTATTTTTGAGGTTCAGGTTTTGGCTGGTTTTGTTCGGGTTTTTTTTTTCATTTTGTTTAATTTTTGTTGTGGTTTTGGTGTCTGGTTTGATTTTTGGTTTTTTTTTTAAGGAAGTAAAAACTTCCATAGAAAATTTTTTTCACTTCCATAAACCTATCAGGAGAGGGGAAGAAGGGAGTGGGGGAAAATAGTAATGTGTGTGTGTTTTTGATTTTTTGAGTGTTGTTTTTTTGGGGGTTTTTTTTGATGCCTGACTGAGTATTTTGAGTTGGCCAAGTACTTTATTGATCTTGATGAACAGAAACTAGGACTGATAGAGGGGAAGTTAAATCCTTGTCTCTAAGGTTATGGTGTATAGCATTAAATTTTCTTGTATTTTTATTAAAAAACATTAACATTATTAAGAGAAGCTCAACAGCTTTGCCTGGGAGGAGAAGAATTGAACACACTTGTGAGAGAGCAGGACTTTACATGCTTGTACAGGTGTACAGAATTTTTGGCGCCCAGCTTGAAGCTCTTACAAGTTGGATGTGAAAATGTGACTTCTGTTTCCTTTGTGACACCATGGCCTTGACTATTTAGTTTACAAAGTGTGTGTGGGCAGCAGCAGTGTATTTCTAGTGCATTCATTATGTGGAGTCTTCTATTTTGTTTTTGGTTTTGTTTAACTCTGGCTTAGGAACAATAGTTCTTTTTAATTTTACGGTATCTCAAGTAATGATACATGCTTCAGCCTGCATGGAGTGTGGCTTCCAGTCCATGAGAGTGACTCATTTTTCACAAACATTGGAGCAGAAGGCTACATCAGAAAGTATAATGCATTAAAATCTATGAATAAACTTCCATCTGGTATTTGCAAATTCTTTGCTAGCATGTCTTGTCATGCAACCTTCTGGGTTGCATGAAAGTCCCAGATCTTAATGAGATATGATAGGGATTGCTCAAAACCTGTTAGTGAAAGGCTGAGCTGTGGTACTACTGTTTAAGGAGTTTTCAGTGGTCACTGACAAAAAGGGATAACATTTCTTCCTCCTTTGTCTCCCTTTCTATAAACACAGTCATTTCAAGTACAGGAATTGAATTAAGTTTTTTCTAAAAAAACAGAGCCCATACAATGCAAGCTGAACTTCAGGTATGCTTTGATTATCTTTAGGTTCCTGGATGAAACAAATTCCAAATTCTGTTATTGTTTTAAATAGAGAGCCTGGTAACTTGTGATACTTTCTTTTGTCTTGTGTATGTCAATAAAAACTGATATAGGTACTCTACCTTTCACCATACAATCTTGTATGGTACAAGGAAACTGACTAATTCAACCATGTGATAGTTCTAGGTAATAGTGTCCTATGGTAGCATTGTTGTCTTGCGTAATTGACAGTATTTTTAGATGAAGCAAGTTTGACATTAGCCAAGTGACTTATTTTAGCTTTTCTTACAATAATGTGTTAGTAAGATGGCCTTTATTTAAGACAACTGGAATTGCTGACAGTAGGGTTTGGGCGTCTGCTGATGCCCTGTAGAAACGTAAATAGAAACAGAAGTGAGATAAGGTCAGAGTATCTACAATCGGAGAAAATGTTGTCCAGTGCCAGAGCAGAGGAAAAAAAGTTTGGGCTGGCTGGATTCCGGCACCAGCTGAACAAAAAGAGCTGAGTACTGGTAGGGTCAGTCTTAAATGCAGACATCCCAGAAGTACAAGAATAGCCTTTTAAGGCTAAGGCTGCTCTGTGAGGCTTTGCTTCTAGGCAGGAAATGCATGTGTTATTAATAAAGCTACTCACAGTCTTTAACTTTACTCTTTTAAAGACTCTGTAGTCTTAACATTTTGGTAGTTTGTAATTCAGGTTTTGAATCAAGTTTGTTCAGAAACTAAATAAGACTATAGTTTACTGGGCTTGTTTGAAATGATTCACAGAGTGTTCCATCGTCAAGTAGTTCAGTTTATATGTGTGGCCAAACTCACTTAGCTTGCTCTGTCTTTTCTCAGTTCGCTGCTCCGCTATGGTGGAAACCTCTCCCTTCAGAGTGCCATGAGTGTCCGGTTCAACAGCAATGGAACCCAGCTGCTGGCACTGCGTCGGCGCCTTCCCCCCGTCCTCTATGACATTCACTGTCGGCTGCCTGTCTTCCAATTTGACAACCAAGGGTATTTCAACTCATGTACTATGAAGAGCTGCTGTTTTGCAGGTGATCGTGATCAGGTAATAAGCAAGCAGTGCTGTCCTGAGTCTCCCCAGTTTCCATGACTGTTTGAAACTGCCTCTGTAAGGTTTTTTTTCTGATCCAGGAGGTAAAACAGGAGGCAGGACATGTATAGGCTTACTTCAGAACTGTTTTGCAATGTAGGCTCTGAAGAAAGTAAAACATGATAAGTTTTACCTCTTGTTTGGTGTGATCAGTACTTATTTGGAAGGTGATATTCAGAAGAAATATCCTTGCAGAGGCTTTTTAGGTTTAATTATTATGATTTCAGAACCATGAGTAGACAATACTCCCTTCATATGATAAGGATGCGTATTCCTTTCATTTCAATATTGTTACTGAGTGCAGCAGAGAATCCCACAAAACATAAATATTGTGAATTTATGGAGTTATTGATTCTTATTTCAAATTATAATGTTTGACTTTAATACTGTACTACTGGGTCAGATTATGGGTCTTTATAGTTCAGTGTTAGGTAGATGGTAATGGAAGATTGTTAGGAAGGATTAGTTTTACTTAACTGATGCAGAACTCTGTCCCTACTACTAATCATGAAGAAACAGGTCACACATAAAGTGACTAACATCAGTTTGTATGATTCTAGATCTGGATATTGTCTTTGGACAGCTGTATTTAATAACCACTAGTACTGTTCTGGGGCAAAACGCGTATTTTCGAGCCATAATACTGTAGAACTAAGAGCTGAAAATTTCTTTACTGTCATCAGTAAAATTCTAGCAGTCACAACTTGGTCATTAATTCTATTGGTGCTGCTGCAGGAGGCAGAGTTGAGCTTTTTTAAGATTGCAAGTAGGAAATACCTGTACATCACTAAGCGAGTGGTGTTTGCATTTTACATAGTTTTTGTCGGAAGGAGTGAGAAAATGCAATAATGAAACCATCTTTAAAAAACCAGTAAAAAACCATAATAAAGAATGGGCAAACACATGTATTTAAGAAGGAAACTGATAATGATTTGTGGGCCATTATTTAGTCAGCCTAAAGATGACATTCTTCTCTGAAAGTCAGAAAGGACTTGTGTACACTCTGACATATAGTCTAGCTTCTTATCTATTACTGAAGATCTAGATAAAAACCTTAGTATCTCTTTTGCTTTCTAAGCCATTTTCTTCTGGATAAGGTATTGTTTTAATGGAAAAAATTTGGCTATTCTGTATCAGGTTGTTGCAATGCTTCAGAAGCCTGCATTTTTTTAAAGAACTTCATATTCTTTTGGCATAATGGACTTTCTGTTCCAGTATGTAGCAGCACATAATGCTACTGACAAGTTGGAAATAAGACCAAAAGATATTTATACTCTCATAAATGCTGTGTGCAGCTAATAGGGAAGATGAAGTTTGATATGGAATATTAGATATGGAATTTGGCATTTAGGTACTTGCTTATATCCATCCTCTAACTGGAACTAAACCAGTGCTGAAGTCACAGAAAGTACTGACATATTGCCCAACTGTGTATGTCTGAAACTGTCCAGTAATGCTCAAATTCATCTGACTAGGATTGTTAATACTACGGATAGTCCTAAAGGATTGCTTTTTCCAGAGAACCCAATTCCAATTCCAGGGGTCTCTAAAAAGAAGGTTAGAGTTGGAACCTACTATAAGTTATACAAGATGAATAAAAAGAAGAATATACAATGCTTTTTGAGTTTTACCCTTCTATATGACCAGTATGCTTTTGCATTTTGGTGAGTTTTGTGAGTATGAAGTAATGCATAAAAGACTCCTCCTGCAAATCAGAATTCAACAAAAAAAGAAAGAAATCTGTTTCAAATTAAATTGCCTCAATAAAGATTGTCTTTCATTCAAGATCCATGCAAAGTGAGCTTCACAGAATTCCTTGCTTGTATTTCCTTGTGGGATGAAAACTTTGTGTGGGCCAAGGCTTCCTTGAACATTTCTAAGGAAATTGTGTTCAAATTATGAGTGTCACTTGTGGTAGGAAGGCTTCTTCGGAATACTCCTCTCATCGCATCTCTGATTTTCTGTCTTCAATTTTCTCTGCCTTTATTAAACTGATGAAACAACCTTTTTTCCTTTTTTAAGCTGTCTTTAAATAGTTAGGGTTTAGTACTTCATACAGAGCCTAGCATTTTATAAATGTGACTCTCCTGTGTTCAAAAGCTATTATGTGTTCTCTGCACAGTTAGTTCATCTGATAAAGTGGCATTTCAATATTTTAAACCTAGCAAGAAAGGGATATCCAAAACTCAGCAGTGCTTAGAATGCAATTGCATTGAAAAGTGCACTGCTGAAAGGGGACAGCCTTTCTTAGCCAGCAGAGATGAGGCAAGATCTTTCACTGATTCAACTTCCTAACCTGTTGGGAGCATTTACTTCTTTTTTGGGGGGTTTATTGACTTACATTGACACTCAAGAGATCTTTGGCAAGCATTTGAGTGTAATATAAGGAAAGGATCAGAGGGTATGTAAGAGTTGGAGAGCTGGCCTTTCAGCATTGTGAGGCTCATCTCTTCACAAAACTACAGCCTTTGCTAATCTTTCTGTGAAGTTTGTACATGGAAAATGGTTTACTCACCAGAGAGTTTTCCTGTAAGTCATGACCCATCAGGATTTAAAAACCCACAAGTGTTAATATCTTAGTAGTTGCCTTTAGAAGTTTGCTGTAACACAGTGGTGAAAATCTACTGAGTAGGAAAATAACCCCATGTTCCATATGGAGCTGTTGAATTCTGTTATGGCAAAAATGAACAGAATCTGAGCTGCAGCCACACAACTTAGGAGTTCTTTTAGAGATCACCCTTGTATTTTATGAAATCAACTACTTAAATTCCCAAAGTGGTCAGATGTGTTATTCTTTGATGAGGTATGTGTCTTAAAGTAAGATAATTTCTTTGCACAAATAAAACACAGACTACTGATTGGGAAACGGTTTGAGTGGTTTATTGATGGCAGTTAGGCTCCCTATACTATTTTTTCTTGGTATTGTCTCTTTATGGCTCACAGATTGTGACATGTACTCAACAGGACTTGGATCCCAAACTCCTGATTTATGGCTCTAGAGGGGAACCTGCTGCCAGCAGGAGTACAGTGAACTGCATACCACCTTGTTTTATTGGAGCATCTGTAATGCAAGTAGACTGAAACCTCTTAGCAAAGAATGAAATGCTATTAATGCTTGAAGAAGAAAATTCAGAAAGATTCACCTGTTAACCTTGGTGATTTCTTTTTTTTTAAAGTTTAGAAAAACGCACATTCTGTTGCAGGTATTTTGGGTGTGTGGGTGTTAGCACACAATAAGTGATGGGGATCTTGGAGGATGAAGAGCTTTTGCTTCTTTTTGTGTCATTGCAAACTGTTATTTCCTTTGAAAGCATTATTGCCCTAGTCCTTGTGAACCTGACTGGAAAGTCAGCAACTGATACACTTAAGCATTTTTCCTAGAAATGTCAGTCAGACTTTCTTAAAACTACCAAAGCTTGAGAGGCAATGTTTAGCTGGTAATTTATTTGCACTCATTTATAATTGCCTTCACTTACTCCTTTCAGAACTATGTCCATTTCATGAGTTTAATGACTTCATTCCTGTGACACCGATTTTTCTTTTCTTTGTAGGACAGCTCTGATGTTGGTAGATAAACACATTCAAGATTGTATGTCATTTGTGTTATCCAGGAGCTCACCTGAGTCACAGAGCTGTAGACGGAAGGAAGGATGAGATAGGCTAGATGAATCAAGCATGAGTCTCAGCTGCCTGCTACCTTGGTTGGCTATAGAGATTTAGTGAAAGCAAAATCCATCCCTCTGCTACAGGCCTCCAGGCCCAGAATTTTAAAGGCAATTTATTTATGTACCAAACTCCCACCGACTTTACCCTCCTGTGCACAAGTGTTGTTCACATACAGGTCATAAAATGTGTGAGAATTTCAAGTTGTGTCAGGGTACGGGTGAGTTTCCATTATTCTTGTCAGCATTAGAATTTGGGAGATGTTTTAAATAATAAGGATTGTTAGTTGGTTGGCTAGTATGGGAAATCTCTTCTGGGATCTGAGGATACAGAGGAAGCATTGAAGGACTTCAGGTACCCAAGTGCATTTTTAAATGTAGGTGCCTCAGAGGCCATGGTGATGGGCAGCAGCTAAAAACCGTACAAAACACGTGCACTCCCCCTCCGAAGTAAAATAGACCAAAAGCTTTTCTTGCTTGAGCGTTGTTGCCTGTGTCGGTGATGAACGCTATCAGCTCATTCTTTTTTTTTCCACTGTGCAGATAATGTGAGGCTCTTGTTGAAGGCTTGTAGCTGTAAAACCAACTGCTTACTGCCCACTTTAAAAGGGGCGGGAGCGGGGGAAATAACTTGTACCCTGTGAATCAAACAAAAAGTGTCTTGACTCTGGCATGCCCTCAGACATTACATCACCACTCAGCCTTTTCTGTTGACATTACACTGGTATAGGAGAGTTTCAGGAATGCACCAGTCTCTGTACTTCAGACTTCTCCCAACTCCCTATAAAGTTACAGCCTTCATTATGTTGAAGTCTGTGTACTAAATAGCCCTGGTTAGGGACAACCCTGTTTTTAGCAGGACGGGATTATTTAATGAATGTAACCATTCCAAGAACAGGATTAGCTGTGCCAGGGGTCTATATGGTGGTGTGTTGCCTTTGTAAAGAAATACAACTTTTCTTCTGTTTTCTTTGTGTCATCTAACTTAAAAGGCCATTTATCTCGGGAAGTAGTACTTACTAATGTCTAGCTTGAAAAATTAAAAAGAATAAAGGGAATACATTGTGAGTTTCCTGTGCACTGAAGACTTCATAATGAACAGTAGCTTATTGCAGTCAGCATTTCTTAATGTATGAGAAGTATTCAGTGTGCAAATATGTTGTTGTGCTTGGATGAAAAGAAAATAGATATCTTGCACTCTGCCTTTAATTGACTTCTTCCAAGAATTACTGATGAAGTTGTATTTTGTTCTTTAGTTTATCTAAAGGGTACTTTAAATCCCAGCTATATGCATAATATCACATACATACAAAATACAGATATGAGTGATTTATTTGGCTGTGAAATTATTTATTTCACCTCTAGGGGCAATAGGTATAAACTGGAGAGGGGCAGATTTAGACTAGATATAAGGAAGAATTTCTTCAGCACAAGAGTGGTGAAACACTGGTACAGGTTGCCCAGGCAAGCTGTGGCTGCCTGGAGGTGTTCAAGGCCAGGTTGGATGGGGCCTTGGGCAGCCTGGTCTAGTGGGAGGTGTCCTTGCCTATGGCAGAGGGGTTGGAACTGGGTGATCTTTAAGGTCCCTTCCAACCCCAACTATTCTATGATTCTGTGATCCCCATCACTTTTGATATGGGAGGGTCATACTGAAAATGTCTTCTCAGAGTCAGCATCTTGACAGAAAGGAGTGGGAGTTCTCTTCCACCCTTCTTACTGGAATCAATTCTTACCCCATGCCGTGGGGCATCCCGCCAGCACCATTTCCTATGTCCCTTTTCTTCTGCGTTCCTGTAAACCCCTGGGGGAGGTATTTAGACCTCAGGGTCTAATGCAGTAGCCCAAAGGGACCCATACTGAAGCTAAATTCTAGTGGAGTTGAACCCTGACTTGGGAGACTGAGGTTTGCAGGCTTTCTGTTCCTCATAGTGCATCACAGGAGATCTGCAATGTAGTAGCATCCCTTGTGTCTCTGGGGAAAGGGAAGAGAAGGAAGAGTGAGCAGGAATGCGCTGCTAAAAATGGCACACAGTGGGTGCTGCACCAACAGTGTTTCTTGTTGAACTGTGAGAACTATGCCTTGTCTAGGTACTGAAAAAGTGACTGAATTCTGGAGGTTTTTGACTAATAGAATATTTGATTTAGTATGTGTCTCTAAAGTAACAGATGGCTAACAATGAGAGCAGTTTGGGTATGTGCAGTTTTAGTCATGTATAGAAGAGTCCTCTTTATACACTCAGAAAAACCTGTTGCTGTCTTTGGAACATAATAGGAATATTTTCCCTGGCACAGATATCCACAATGAGGGTTTCTAAGTTGCTTTTGTTCATGAATAAAATTACCATTATGGCCTTTCTGCATGGCAAAAAGGCAGCTGTAAAAATGGTGATGGATTGTTCCCGATGATGCTTCTGTAAGCATTTGAAACTGCCCCACACTGAGTTGGCTGCTTATAAGATTAGGGATTTAGGGAGTGAGAATACAAATGTTTGGTTTTGAATTTTATGTACTAGAAGCAATTTGTGTTTCTCCAGTCTGCTGTGTCGCAGCTTTTCTTTTTCTGTTCATAAGGTAGGCATGCTTCTAACTGAGGAACAGAGTTTCTGTTGTAAAAAGCCTTTGACATACCTGCTTGATTCTCAGCCCGAAATGGAAAACTTTTAAGCTCTCTTTTGTGCCAGTTTCAACCTTCCTGAAAAACAGTCTCAAATGTTTGCAAGCTGCTCCCCTGGCTAGCATGAAGAAAGATGTGTTTCTTAATGCCAGAATTCCGTGAACCCCAGTCATAGATCACCCTTTAAATTTGTTAAGTACTGCACAAAATACATGATTTGCCCCTCAGAATTTGTTACAAAGAGGAAGATAAAAGAATGTATAGCTGTCCTTTCTTGTAGATAAATGATTTCTCTGACTAAGCTTTCCAAAACACATTTCAGAAAAAGCTTTCCCAGTTATGTCTCCGCTTACTTTCGATTTTTTTCACTGTGATACAACAGCAAGAGATAACAGACTGCACAGGTGACTGCTCTTCACATCTTTCAGACCCTACACCCTGGTTAACTGCCTTGGGGAGAGGAAATTCTTGGTAACAGTGAGAGCTTCTAAAAGGCAAAGTGGCAGCCAGTCTGAGGTTGCAGTCCAAGGGTACAGACAAGGCAGGATGCTACCTAGAGGGTAGGTCCTGTACTTGACTTAGGCTGTACTGGCATTCACCTGACCCCCGACAGAAGCTGGTTGAAATTCATAAGTGAGAAGAAATATGCAGAAAGACTGACTGCAATTTGTATGGGATTTTACTTTTCTAGATACTGAACTAGACCATTACTGTGTCACTGTTTCTGATGGTTGCCCAAGGAATGTAGGTGGGAACATACCTCGGGAGGAGGTCAGCAGATGATCAGTAGAGCAGCTTTTTGAGCTGTGCTTAGTGAGAACTCTATACTAAAAGCCTAGAGAAGTCGGCATAAAGGTAGTGGCCCACAGGAAGATCAGGAATCATAAAGAGCTGGACGTACTTGACCAACTGACTGTTGTTTATTTTTTAATTGTTTAAGGAAGGGAGACAATACACTGCTCCCTGGGAGATCCTGGTGATTTTTTGCTTTTGTTCCTCTGGTACTGCCCACCTCAAACAAGCTGTATTATCTTGCTTATTTCTTGTTTGTTTGCTTCTTGTTGCTTTTTGAAAAGGAAAAAGTCTTTTCCTCCTCTGTAGATATGTCCTTACCTTGTTTCCTCTCTAGTCAGAGGCTACTCTAACAATAGAAAGATGATTTGGAAACAAACCTTTGGGGTTGCTACCTGCAGGAAATGCAGACTTAACACTAAATTCTGATCAAATGGTAAATTAAGTATCGATCACTTTTTTCAAATGGCAAAAAAAGACAGAGTCTCTCATTTTTAAGGAAGATGCGTAGAGCAGTTTTGGCATCACAAAAGGCGCAGGAGCAGCTATTAAAAAAATAATTTTGGTTGTGTTCAAATATTTTTCATGCAAAATACATAATGTATAGCAAAACCTGTGTTCGTTGTTAAGATATTTTTCATAGATACATACATACAAGCGCACACAAATACATGCATGTGTACATGTGGTAACCTTTCTTACTTTTTGCTTTTATTTATGGCTTGCTTTCTTACACCCTTTAAAATAGTTCCATAGAAGCAGATTGTCATGATATCATTGGGATTTTGTTGGGCTCAAGGATGAGTTCCCATTCAGGTTTCCTTATGTTTAGTACAGGGGTATAATTATGGTACTGCTTTGCTCTCAGTGGCTACTAACAGGGTCCCTCTGTCCTTTGTGTGGCTGCCTGTTTGTAAATGAATATTTCTAGGCAGCACATAATTCTGGAACCATCCGGTCCTCATCCAAATTGGAAATTGGCTATTAGGCTTAAAATCATTTGGAGGTGGAGATATGCCACAAAGAACAAAATAGCATAAGCCCTGTTTCCTCTGGAAACCTTTCCTCCCTGGAAAGAGACACAGTTTTTACATACTTCATGTAAATGGATTCCTTCTCCAAAGTGCTGATTGCTATGATTTTCAATCTCTTTTGGACAAATAATTAATGTCTTTCTGATTTCAGTGATGTTTCATGTCAAACTGTGGTTTCCTCAGTGCATATCGCACCACAGAGATGATGTGCAAGGCAGTTCTTCTCACGTGTTCTAGTGGAGTTAAAACTTTGACTTAGCAGACTGCCACAAATCCAGATTCTTAATCCGTTGTCATAGGAAAAAAAGCAAAGTCTATACCCAACCCATGAGTTGTATTATATTACATGCGATATACAGAGGGACTATACATACTACCTCTCAATGGAGCTGTACAAAGCACCAGCAGAACTGTTTCATATTTGGATGCCTCTGTGCTCTTTCCCCACTGTGTGGGTTTTGCATTACTTCAGGAAGCTCGAGGACAGCTCACTAAAAGCCCAAGAGAAAAATCTGTCTATTCTGATCTTTTCTGCCCCAAGTTTCATTGGCCTCTCTGAAGAGAGGACAGATGTGTGTAAGTGAGTGGGAATTAACTGAGATTTAAGAAGTTCAGTCTCTTTCAAAGCTGACTTGTTAGTAAAGCTGTAAGCAGTGGCATGGAATTTAAATGTCTCTAAGAAGCGTTTTCCTGTTAGTAACTTAGCAGCAGTCACTTTTCAGATGGTTATCCATGATCTCATTCAAGTTATGTGGTGATAGTGCTTTTAGTTTTGTGCTTTTAAGACAAATTTTCCAACATTCTTCTTATTCTCCTCTCTGTTAGTAGGATCATTCAAAAGGCTTGCTAGTACTTCTTGGGAAAATTATCCATGTCTGCTGGTCCCTTGTCTGTAGAGCCCAAAGCTTAAAAATGTCTCAGATATATGTCATAAGTAAGAGGATGTTCTATAGGAAAAGGAAATGTGGATGTTGGAAACTGCAAAATGATGTTTGAATTAGATACAATTATGTTGAAATACTCCATATTCAGTAGCACCTGAGGAAATGTAGCTTTTGGGATTTTGAAAGCTTTCAGAGTGGCAGTGGTAAGACCAAAAATAAATTCCCCGGAGTCATAGTACTTTGCAAAATGCAATGCTAATGCTACTGTTACAAGACTATAGAAGCAGCAGATTAAATCTCTATTTATATCAGCTGCTGTAATTTCCTTGGGGAGAGAGAAAAGGAGAAGAGTAACAGTGGAATGAGTGGAGGAGTGCTAGTCCAAAGTAATTCTGCCAGGTTCCTGATGATTGTTCATTTTAAGAATTTTATGTCTACTTCAAGCTCAGACTGAATTTCTGTTTTCTCAAACTCAAACCGCGCCTGAGTTTTCTTCCATCTAAGGCAAACTTCTGAATCAGCAGCTTGTAGTCATCTGGAAGCCTTTTCCTGTCATTGTTTCTAACAGTTAGACACAGAAGCTGATTCTTCCCATCTGAAAAAAAATGCCATAGTAATTATTAGCAACTGTTTTTCTGTCTAATCTCATGTTCATGTGAATATTGTGAATGTTGATTTCCAAAGTCTTGGTCAGATACAGCAGCAAAAATACAGACAATGAAACAGGAGGTTTTAATATTGGTCTTTTCCCCCCAGACATCTGAGCTACTTGCGCAGTGTCTGATCCCATTCAGTATTCGGCACTGCACTGATTTTTGAGGTTATGTTCTGCTTGGAGTCTTTTGGATGGGAGCGTGGAGGAGGGAGAGTGCACGCTGTCTCTGCCATTTACTTGTCTCTGTGTATACTCATATGCTTGCCCCTTAGCAGCTTGCCTCAGTGATTTGATTATCTGGGCTTTTGCTCTTAAAATGAGTGAGTAGAAGGTACTCTGCTAGTAACTATAATTTTGCACATCTTGGGAACAAAAATCCTTGGCCATAATTAAAATGGAGTCTAAACATAAGCAGCATGACATTCTCTCACCTACCCCACCTTGACTCTTTCTTTTTCTTTCCTTTCTATTCTTCCCTATTAAAAATTCTACTCCATTCCCTCAGTATTTCAGCCTTATTAGCTAAAGCTCAGTGCACTTCACAGCAATTATTTCTTAATTTTCTAGTAGCATGGACTGATTTCTGTGTTTTCTTAATCCTTAGTCTCGAACTTTCAACTAGTGTGGAAAACTATTGTCTTATTTTTATACTAATAATGAATGCATCAAAGAAAAATCCCAAATGATCATCTAAATGTCCTAGTAATGTCGGTCCAGCTATGCTCTCCAAAGGCCTCGAGTTCCTATTGTCTTATGCAGAGAATACTAATTGGAGTTTCTTTTTTAAATGTCATAGAAGAGACGCATTTCTGGCTTTAGGAGCTTGGGTGCCTGCTCTTGAAGATTCATCTGGCACATCTTCCTTGCAATAGTTGCAGTCATGAAATTATGTTTCTGGCAGTCTCTTGGTTTCTGTCTGAAAAGCCATATTCTACTTCTCAGATCCCTGTTACTTGGTCTTACAGCAAAGGACCAAAGGAATGCAGAGATATCTCTTGCCATACTAACCTGATCTCTTGCCAAACTAACCTGATCTCCTTCTATGACCAAGTGATTAGACTCTTGGATGTGGGAAAGGCTGTGGATGTATCTTCCTGGACGTTAGTAAAGCCTTTGATACAGTTTCTCATAGCATTCTGCTTCGGAAACTGTCAGCCTCTGGCCTGGACGGGCGCACACTCTCCTGGGTGAAAAACTGGTTGAATGACCGGGCCCAGAGGGTGGTGGTAAATGGAGTTAAATCCAGCTGGAGGCCAGTGACAAGTGGGGTTCCCCAGGGCTCAGTCCTGGGTCCAGTCCTGTTTAGTGTCTTTATCAACGACCTGGATGAAGGCATTGAGTCCTCCCTTAGCAAGTTTGCAGATGACACCAAGCTGGGTGGAAGTGTGGATCTGCTGGAGGGTCGGGAGGCTCTGCAAAGGGACCTGAACAGGCTGGACTGCTGGGCTGAGACCAACGGCATGAGGTTTAACAAGGCCAAATGCCGGGTCCTGCACTTGGGGCACAACAACCCTAAGCAGAGGTACAGACTAGGAGAAGCCTGGCTGGAAAGCTGCCAGGAGGAGAAGGACCTGGGGGTGCTGGTTGACAACCGACTGAACATGAGCCAGCAGTGTGCCCAGGTGGCCAAGAAGGCCAATGGCATCTTGGCTTATATCAGAAACGGCGTGACCAGCAGGTCCAGGGAGGTTATTCTCCCTCTGTACTCGGCACTGGTGAGACCGCACCTCGAGTACTGTGTTCAGTTCTGGGCCCCTCACCACAAGAGGGATGTTGTGGCTCTGGAGCGAGTCCAGAGAAGAGCAATGAAGCTGGTGAAGGGGCTGGAGAACAAATCTTATGAGGAGCGACTGGGAGAGCTGGGGCAGTTCAGCCTGGAGAAGAGGAGGCTGAGGGGAGACCTTATTACTCTCTACAACTACCTGAAGGGAGGTTGTGGAGAGGAGGGTGCTGGCCTCTTCTCCCAAGTGCCAGGGGACAGGATGAGAGGGAATGGCCTCAAGCCCCGCCAGGGGAGATTTAGGCTTGAGATTAGGAAAAAATTCTTCACGGACAGGGTGGTTAGGCATTGGAACAGTCTGCCCAGGGAGGTGGTTGAGTCACCGTCCCTGCAGGTGTTTAAGGTTAGGGTAGACGAGGTGCTTAGGAGCATGATTTAGGGATTGGTGGGAATGGTTGGACTCGGCGATCCAGTGGGTCTCCTCCAGCCTGGTCGTTCTGTGATTCTGTGTGATTCTGTGGAAACTAGTTGGATGGCTGGGCCCAGAGAGTGGTGCTTAACGGTGTTAAATCCAGCTGGAGGCCAGTGACAAGTGGGGTTCCCCAGGGCTCAGTGCTCAGTCCAGCCCTGTTCAATGTCTTTATCAACGACCTGGATGAAGGCATCAAGTGCACCTTTAGCAAGTTTGCGGATGACACTAAGCTGGGTCGAAGTGTGGATCTGCTGGAGGGTAGGGAGACTCTGCAAAGGGATCTAAGCAGGCTGGACTGCTGGGCTGAGTCCAGTGGCGTGAGGTTTAACACAACCAAATGCCAGGTCCTACACTTGGGGCATGACAACCCTGTGCAGTGCTACGGATTTTGAGAAGCCTGGCTGGAATGCTGCCTGTAGGAGAAGGACCTGGGAGTGTAGGTCGACAGCTGACTGAACATGACCCAGCAGTGTGCCCAGGTGGCCAATGGCATCTTGGCTTGTATCAGAAACGGCGTGACCAGCAGGTCCAGGGAGGTTATTCTCCCTCTGTACTCGGCACTCGTGAGACCGCTCCTCCAGTACTGTGTACAGTTCTGGGCCCCTCACCATGAGAAGGGTGTTGAGGCTCTGGAGCGATTCCAGGTAAGAATGACAAAGTTGGTGAAGAGTCTTAACAAGGAGCGACTGAGAGAGCTGGAGTTGTTCAGTCTGGAGAAGAGGAGGCTAAGGGGAGACCTTATTGCTCTCTCTACAACCTCCCTTCAGGTATTTGTAGAGGAGGGAGCTGGCCTCTTCTCCCAAGTGACAGGGGACAGGACAAGAGGGAACGGCCTCAAGCTCCGCCAGGGGAGGTTCAGGCTCGACATAAGGAAAAAATTCTTCACCAAAATGGTCCTTAGGCAATGGAATGGTCTGCCCAGGGAGGTGATTGACTCGCCTTCCCTGGAGGTGTTTAAGGTGCGGGTGGATGAGGTACTGAGGGGCATGGTTTAGAGATTGGATGAAGTTTCTCGGGGAATTGTCCAGGTAAATTTTGGATTTGCAAGGATGAAGAGTCTACCACCTTCCTGGGGCCTGACCTGCTGGTTACACTCTTGATAGAGCAGTCAAATTGCCATTAGTCCGTACCACTCTAAGGGCCTCTAAATTTTTTGATCTCCAAAGTAAGTCCGAGTATCCTTGAATCGGTGGTCTTTGCATGTGGTATGTTTGGTGGGCAATGGTGTGCTGGATTTCCAAGACAATTGGTCATTCAGTCTTAGAAGACACGCAGTGTGTTCCGTTATGTATCGCTTTGGAAGCTGCTTTGAAGAATCTCACAGACACTTCATTGCCTGCATATATATAATGTGTTTTATCTATGTTGTGTATCTGAAATCTGTCATTTTGGGACCTGTCATTGTTGCTTTGATTTATTATGGAAAGTGATAAATGACTCTCATATTGAGGATTTGTTAGAGCTTGTTTGCTTTAAAAAGAAAAGGGATGTTATAGTCATAAATTTAAGGTACTGAGCTTTCTAGCTGGTTTAGAAGTCTCTGTTTTTTTCCATGTGCCCCAGGTAAACCATTTGCTGCTTCAACCATGCAATTTGGTAATAAATGCTAAAAATTTGCAACATCTTTATAACTTTAAATAAGATTTTTTTTTTCCATGTAGCATTTCTTTTGTGACAAAACATACCAAAAGTGCTTTCTTTCTGATTGCTAGGAGGCCTATATGAGCCCTAATTTGTGTAGTTTTGGTAGTGACTCAGCCTGCTGTGGGCTAACATTTATGAGCAGTCGAATGAAAGGGGAGCGCATGTTCCTGGCACCGTCTGGTCAGTTTGGCAGAGGTAAGCTGCCTAAGTGCCTGAACATGTTGGTTTGTAGAAATAACTTTCTGGCTTGGAAAGAATGGGTCTGAGTGATGCAGAACTAGTGTGCACAAGTTTTTAAAGGAACTTTTGTTCTGTCAATGCTTCTTATCTGTCAGAAAATGAGTAGAATTGCATTCGTAAGTTCTTACTCACATCCTACATCCTTAAAAATAAGAAAAAAAAAAAAAAGAAAGGTTGGATTGTGATAGTAGGAAGCCAGGGAAGGAATTTTAGTGGTTGGTTATTGCATTTTTGTGGGTGGAAACGTGCAAACGCTGCACAAACGTAATTAGCATTGCAAACAGAATGTATGCGAATTCATAACAGTTTTCTCTGTGTTAGTGTATGCTTTTTGTTTATTCACTTCTCAGTCCTGTGTTATTCCAGGACTTCTGTTCAGTGCTTGATATTACTTTGCCTGATGAGTTTATGTATCTCTGGAGAATGAAAGACGAAAACCAGTTATATTTGAGCCAAACAAAACAGAATTTGTCTCCTACCAAACGTTAGAAAGGGGACAAACTTGCTCATTTTCTTTCTTTTTCTCCCTTCCCTCTGCCCTAGTAACAATAAAATGAAAACCTCAGTTTATTGACTGTATTGATTAAGCAGAAGCCTTCAGTCAGTTGAGGGCTAGAGATTTACACTGTCTATGGCAGTATAACTGGAATTGGAATCTGCCCTTGGTTCCACTACTTGCCATTGCATCTCTAATTTGGGAGAGAAATAAATGACAGAGAGTACAGTTTATTGGAGAAGAGGTACTTAGAGACAAGGCACAGTTTGTGGCCTCTTGTAACCAAGAGGCGTAAGCCTTTTACCATATCAAATGTCACCTGTCATTCCAGTGCATGTTTGTAGCATATTAAGCTACTTCCAATTGCATATTGCCTAAACGTCTGTACAATAAGGAGATTGCTTATCATTCATGCACTGTTGAAAAAGGGCAGCCTTCAATCTCTTCAGAGTAACCACAGTCAGGAAAAATTTGAACAGTATCATAAATGTGGGGGTTTAAACTGCTTGAAGCTTGCTGACAGTGAGTGTTTAACTTTGTTTTTGTTCAGTGTTCAAAGATTATCTTCAGTGACTGACATTTGATGGTCTTAGTTGACTGATGAGCCAGACATGTCGTGCTTGTGTGTAATGGACATGCCAACTCTCTTCTTAGGAATGTGTTTGATGAAGCTTTCTGTGGTTCTGGAGATGAGAAAAAAGAATGAAATAATTTGACATTAAAAAAAAGACCAGATTTGCAGGCTGTGGGATATGAGAATTTGATTTAGACATGCTTGTATTAAAGCCAACCAAAATCCATAGTCTTTTTTAGCAAAGAATAAATACGCTTTGGGCAGTAGGCATTGGATAAGTAAAGCATGGGTTTGAATTTTGGTGTGTTTTTATGCATGCAACACTTTTGTGCTGATGTCTCACACCCATTTAAGGGTAAGTTTATCGGGGAGGTGCAAAGAATGATACAAATAGTATCTTTTTCCTCACTTTTGGTTTGGGTAAACTAGATTAACAATAAAATACTTCAGGTGATACTTTTGTGGTAAACTGCTTTTATTTTTATTCTTAACAGTACATCCTTTCGGGCTCTGATGACTTCAATTTGTATATGTGGAGGATTCCTCCAGATCCAGAAGCAGGTAAGTTTTCTTGTTATGGAATCTGGGGTGACAGGGGTATTGTCTGAAAAACAGAAGTTTGATTTTTTTTTTTTTTTTTTTTTATTGCGATTCCCACCCGGCTTCTGAATCTCAAGTTATTCTGGTGAAAGCTGGATAGGGGAGTTTACAAATGCCTAATCCAGTCTCTGGATAACAATGGACAATGCCATTTGAATCTTTTATTCTTTTATCATAATGATTTTAATTATCTTGTCGTATAACATTCTCAGATAAATCTTCTAGATGAACTGATGAAGAGAAGGAGCTGGAGCAGGGTCTGTCATTCCTTCCTCCTGTCTACTGGCTCCTCTATTTCTAAGCTGATCTGAGTTCCCTGGGAACTTGGGATGTGTTACTAAGAATTTCAGCTAATGAAGCTTGCAGAATGAAGTAGTGCTGAGTTCACAGACTGCTCCTTACAGCTCCAGTGCATTGGCCTATCTTTCCTTCCTCTTCACAGAATCACAGAACAACTAGGTTGGAAGAGACCCACTGGATCATCGAGTCCAACCATTCCCACCAGTCCCTAAATCATGCCCCTAAGTACCTCATCCACCCTAACATTAAACACCTCCAGGGATGGTGACTCAGCCACCTCCCTGGGCAGACCGTTCCAATGCCTAACCACCCTCTCCGTGAAGAATTTTTTCCTAATCTCAAGCCTAAATCTCCCCTGGCGGAGCTTGAGGCCATTCCCTCTCGTCCTGTCCCCTGTCACTTGGGAGAAGAGGCCAACACTCCCCTCTCCACAACCTCCCTTCAGGTAGTTGTAGAGAGTAATAAGGTCTCCCCTCAGCCTCCTCTTCTCCAGGCTAAACAACCCCAGCTCTCCCAGTCGCTCCTCATAAGATTTGTTCTCCAGCCCCTTCACCAGCTTCATTGCTCTTCTCTGGACTTGCTCCAGAGCCTCAGCATCCTTCTTGTGGTGAGGGGCCCAGAACTGAACACAGTACTCGAGGTGCGGTCTCACCAGTGCTGAGTACAGAGGGAGAATAACCTCCCTGGACCTGCTGGTCACAGCGTTTCTGATACAAGCCAAGATGCCGTTGGCCTTTTTGGCCACCTGGGCACACTGCTGGCTCATGTTCAGTCGGCTGTCAACCAGCACCCCCAGGTCCTTCTCCTCCTGGCAGCTTTCCAGCCAGGCTTCTCCTAGTCTGTACCTCTGCTTAGGGTTGTTGTGCCCCGAGTGCAGGACCCGGCATTTGGCCTTGTTAAACCTCATGCCGTTGGTCTCAGCCCAGCGGTCCAGCCTGTTCAGGTCCCTTTGCAGAGCCTCCCGACCCTCCAGCAGATCGACACTTCCACCCAGCTTGGTGTCATCTGCAAACTTGCTAAGTGAGGACTCAATACCTTCATCCAGGTACACCTGATGAAGGCATGAAGACACTCTTACACCAAAACTCTCCCTCTGAATTCTAATACAAAGCAGTTATGCTCTTTTACTTGCTGGGGGAAGGAGCACTATCAGCTGCTGGAAATGACCACTTTTGACTAATTTCTGACCTTTTCCCATGCTGGGGCAGATATGCTAAGCAAGTAGCCTTAGCTCAACTCTGTGAAAGTGTAGGTGAAGGTGTTGGAGTAAAGAAAAGCAGCAATATGCACGGAATATATTTGTAGAATTGTAGGTGCCACAGCTTGTCAGTGCCTCATTTGATATTGTCTAGTGTTGTGTATGGTTTGGCAATATGACACTCCAAGCGATACAATGTCAGGATAGCTCTTCTGTTGAAACAAATCACCATGGTCTTTTAGAAGGAAGTTGAATCTTGATTGAAAGACTCAGGACCTGAGGAAATTTATTACCTTTTCTGTTTTTAATAGCTCTGACAGTTTAAACTGTAGGTTTTAGTGGTATTAAGTACGACTCAGGTCTATCCTGTGGTCTCAGGTGCTTCAGCAATAGTGAGAGCAAATTGCAAGCTGTGTTGGAGGTAAAATGAAAATATTTTGTTTAATTTCAGAGGCTGTTAATTACATCTGTCTAATCCACAGGTGAGAGACTGGCTAGCCTCTAAAAGGTTTAGTTAATGGCAGGGTTTTGAGGAAAATGCCATTCTGATTTTGGACTGCTTATTTAACCAATATTTGATGTTGCAGTCTGGAAGTCCTGAAGATGGCCCTGCTAAATATACCAGTACTTTAGCCTTTTAGAGTTTATATTAGAGACATCTGCTTTTCTTTTAATTTGTATTATTTCCATTTACATTCAGTGTTGTTTTACTACTACTTATGTAATTTCCTCTTAGTTTAAACAAAGATTGCATTCATTTAAGTTAGTTATTTATATGTAAATTTTTATATGTGGACTGTAGAATTACAGTTTAGTTTTGTTAATACACTTGTTTTGACTACATTTGTAAATTCTGGATTTGGGATTTTGTGTTTATCTGTCTCTGATGCTCTTGAAAACTTTTTTTGCCAGGCAACTGCAGATTAGAAATTTTGTATATGGGACCTTTGCACAAAGAGTTATCACTAGAATTACCACAAAACAATGTTACGTGTGTTTTGATCAGCTTTCTTGTTTCTGATTCTTGCAACTTGAGGAAGGGTGGCAGTGAACTTACAACACTTCAGTTGCAAAATAATTACTTAATGTCACTTGCCCTCAGTAGTTGCATAATAGGATCAGAAGCTCCTGTAGTAGGACTCTGTATGTCTTGGTCTCCTGTAACTTGGGCAGTCCTCTTATTGATACTTCCTAGTGAAACTCCTCAGCTTTGTTTTGTTAGACCTAAAGATCTGGCTTCTGTGGCAAATAACTCATTGGTCATCCAGATCACCTGTGACAGGCTTATTGAAGCTCTTTTCTTCATTCAGCTCTTCGTGAAGGGTTATGCCTGTTTTGAGTGTGATGAAACATGCTTTCTTAAATCTTATCCTGTGGTTCGGAATAATTGTTCAGCTAGAGTTGCGCGTCTTTCTTGGAGAAAGTCTTGCTGTAGGAATGTGGAGGCCTTGGAAAGCTTCTGCTTCAGTGGACAACTTCTTGTTCTCATGTTCTAGTTTAAAATAGGAGTGTCCTTGGGTTTGTGATCTGAGGTAGTAAAATGTGGGTTTTTATTTTTAAATATTGCACAAACTATACAGGATGATGCAATGTCCTATACTGTGGCTTGGTATTTTAAATAAAAATATCTCTCTAACTGATTTCTACCTTCCGGTTGAATTCTGACATTGTGTTGCTATAAATATTTATGATACAACTCCTTTAAATTATATGAGCTATTCATAAATAGCAACTTCTTGCAAGCCTGAGTATTTTTATAGAGATACATCCTTAATAACAACTCTGAAATACAAGATCTTGCTCAAGTGCAGGTGCAGCAAGTACTAGCAACAGTACTACACAAAAGATGAAGTGGGAAGGAACACGCCAGTCAGACAATTGCAAATATATTTCAGGTTGCAGGAATGTGGTTATCTGTGCTGGTTATCTGTGCTGTTCTATTTTGCCAGGAAAATAGAACGAATTCTGCTGGTTTTTGCAAAAAATCATATTTTAGAGGCGTCCTCCCAATAGGTTGCATTCAGTGATTTCCTCTCAGCTGGAAACTCTACCAGTAGTTTCATTTGGTCCAGTTATTAGACAGGACTTATTTCAAGGCCAGGAGGTCTGTGAAAAAAGGTATTTCCTAAACAGCTTAGGAAGCTATTCTGTTGAGGAGTTTCTTTGGCTATCTCCCTCCACAATCTTAGATGACTCTGAATAGGCCAGGATTTCCTATGCCAGAAGGTTGGTTGCTTTATAACCGCCTTTTTTACTTTCTCAGAGATGGAGTGGTTTGCTCATTTTTTCACTTTCTTCTCCACCCAAGTGCTACCCAGCTTCCCACTGTGCTTTAGTAGTAATTGCCTATTGTTTGGTGAATTTGTTAACCAATTTCCTCTTTAAAGCAGAATTTCTAGAAAAATGAATAACTTAGCCTGGCAGAAGAAAAGCAGTCCTGAGCTTCCACAGTTTTTACTTGGCTCCAAGGCAAGCTAGAAGTGGGAGGAGACACCAGCCCTGCAAGACTGCACTTCTGGCCATATATAAACCTGACTACTATAAACGTGGTTTCTTAGCTGGTAAAGAATCCCTGTTCAAGACAGAACCTGACGTGTCTTGTGGGGTAATAGAGGCCTTAGTAGACCAAATATTTTGCAAAATGGAATTTACATTCCTCACCCACTACTCTGAATCATCTTTGCAACTCAGAGCTTGTCTCTTGCATTTGAATTATGGCTCCAAGATGCTATGTGGGGATATGATATTTATTTGCGATTAAGAAGACAGTTTGGAATCCTTCAGTTTACGTGAGCAGGCTGTCACTGGACTTACGAAAAACTTCACTAAATCAGAGCAGCAGACTGCATTTCAAAACTCTCTTTAATTCTGTCTTTTACTGTAACTGCTAACAAGAAAGAGCCTGTCATTGTGATCCGGTTACTAAAGTAATTGCATCAATTTTCAACAGAACTGGTGCAATTTTTCTTCCCTTTTTTTCTGCTCGTTGGTCATTGTAAATGCAGATGCCTCTTTAGGCTTGAAGAATTCAGCAACAGACCTTGTCACAACCTTTGGACAGTGTTATCTCATTGGAGACAGCTTGTGTTTTAAGTTCTCAAAGTTAGAGTCTGATAAGTGAAGATGAATAATAGATGATTAAGTGTTTCCTAATGTCTTTAGCTATTTTTGAGATTTTTATATATGTGCAAGCATGCATATATACATACCGGTTGGATTGGGGCAGGGGAAGCCATCTAGCCCAACAGGGAACATGTTCTGGAAGGTTTGTATTTTTAAAGAAAACTGTTTTTTTCTGATGCATGGTCTTGGGATCTGAAATGTTTTACTTTTAGGATTGCAGTTTGTCTCTTCAGCATTGACCATAGTGTGCTGTGAAACAGTTGTTTTATTATCACAGCAAGTAAGTGGTGGGGTAATGTATAAGAGGAGAGGTTCCTGTAGTCAGTGGATTTCAGACTGGTTTCAGTGTTATGTGGGTTATAATGCCAGAAACTGGTGGAAATGTCCTGGCTAGATGGCATTGAGCAGAAAACAAGGCCGTGTTGTATGCTTCCTAGTGCTGTAGCCACATGGAAGAAGATTCAGCAGTCTTTATTATATTGAATGTGTTTGCAGCTGCTAGTACAAAAATAAATGCCCAGCAAGCAACTTTCACACCTGCATTTTAAAAAATCAAAAAGCTATCAGTTCTGTGCTAATTTCACTTATTTTATTCCCTTTATTTTCTGAAAGCATAGTTGTCAGCAGTAATTTGCATGATTCCAATAACATTGTAAAAACCATTGTGACCTATGTAGTTAAAAACACTTAAAGGGCGTGCCATACCTTGTTTCTATAGTGATTTTGCCTTAGGTTTCACATTGTTGTTCAGCTCAACTGGTGATAGCAATGGTGGGAGCATTGGTGTAGGTAAGGTATCAATAGATAAAGCAGGTATTTAGTAGCAGCAAAAGAAGGGAGAAAATATACATTCAAAAATAGCCACTGACACTGCAGCTTTCTGCATATTGTTTAGATGTCTAGATTTAAATTTTTTCTTTGGCTTTTGGAACCTCTGCAGAGGTAGAAGACCACCACAGGGCTGGTTCTAGGTAAGCTAGGCAAAGTGGGTGGTTGCCTGGAAGAGAGCATATTGCCTGAGGCAGGTGTTGACCCCAGCCCCCTGCTCCCTGGGCTTACCAAAGGCCAGGTCACACTGAGCCTTTCACCTGGCCTAGGAGGTGGAGGGTGAGTTCAAAGGTGATGAAGGAAGCAGTCTGCAGATGGAGTTGTAGGTGCTTTCTCATGGGGAGACACTTCTTTTTGCTTTCTTTTGTAGAGGCAGTTGTACAAAGCTAGAGTCGCCTGGTGCCTCTTCAAACTCTCTCCTCTTAACTGTGCCAGAAAGAGAAAGGGTCTTGGCCGTTGTTCTCACCCCATATTTAATGTGACCAAAGTCAGTTTTGCCTGTGCTGCTGAGAAATCTTGAAGTTGCTCTGGCTGGAAAAGGATTCCTGGTCCCATTAGATGGAATGCTGCTGGGCTCTGTGCAATCAGGGAGAGTGCTGATGTTTAAATCTAGCTTCGCTCCAGCTGGGTGAAGGAGGAGCAAAGCCATCTGCAAGTATGCATTGTGCGAAACAAATACAGGTGTGTGAGTGATCAGAGAGAGAAACTTTTTAAGGACTCTAAATATAATTTGCCGCACTGAAAGCAGAGGCCCGGTATGCTGCACGTATTTGCTTGCATTGTGTGCATTTGCTTTCCACACTATGGTATCTCTCTTCTGTTAGCACATCATGACCTCATAGAATTCAAATGCAGTATAGCGTCCTGTGGTCTAAATGTGTCCTGGATTATTATTAATGAAGACTACATTAATTTAAAATGAGCTTTCTACTGTAGTACCAAGTACTACAGTGGAATGGTATGCTATGGCACACTGGCAGCAGCTGCAAATTTCTGGTTCTTCTCAGGAGTTTTCAGCACTTCGAGTAATTCACAAGGCTAGTATGAAGTTATGCTAGTCTGTGGAACGTCTTTCTACCTTATATGAACATAGGACTTCTTTTTCAGTGTCCTAGATAGAAAGGACTTTTTAATGAGGTCATTTAATTCCTCTATTACAGAGCCAGTGGAGGATTGTTCCTTATCCCAGCAAGTTCTCTGGTACTTTGACATTTTTTAAAATGTTTGGAACAATGCAGCTTCCATTAGTTTAGAGACTGTTCTGCATTCTTACAGGATTTCTGCACTAGCACACTTTTCCTAATAATCTGTCACTTTCCTTATCCTTCAAATAATTCATTCTTCTGTGGTTTTTTTTTTAAATGCTGCTATGTGTTGTGGAACTTGTGCATAGGAAGCCAGATTGCTGTCTCACTTTCTCCTTATAATTTACTAGTGTTTTTTGAAATGGTATTTACCATCCAGCATGTTCTCAGTATGTGAAATGTCAACTCATTTGCATAAATATTTACCAAGCCACATAATTAACAGGGATTTCATTAGCATAATACTAAAAACAAAATAATAAAGCAAACCAAGAAGTAATCACTTTGGCAACTTATTAGACATCTACTACTTCAAAGCAAGTTATTCCTTCCTTCTGCCTTTTATACGTTACTTCTTCCAGCTGGTCAGATGTCGTATTAGGATATTATTTAAAGGAATTTTTTGACTTTTTGTTGTTATTCTTTGCAGCATTTTTTTTCTGGGTGTTGAGGAAGAAGGATTTTCTTGACATTTCACTTTGTGTACCGAGTAAAAGCAGACCAAGAAAACATTCACCAGCACAGCTACAACACTCAACCACACTCAGAACTGTTTTAAGCATAGCAATTTTTGGAAAGAATTGTAAACCAGCTAGTATATCTTCATCCCCTCCCTCTAGTAGTTAGAGGTTAGAAAGTTAGAAACCTTCCAAAATTGACATTATTGGCCTCTGAAGACTTTAAGACTTTATTTATAAAACTTCTTATAAGCAGTGCTTATACACATGGTAACCATCTAAGAATATAAAAGTTTCCATGTTAAACCTGTTGCAGGATCTGTGCATGCCGTTAAATTCAAAAGCAAACAAACTACACCTCCATCCCCTAAATAGCAAAAGTGAATTCTGGTGAAAAAATACCAATAAAAACGCCAGTTCAAGTGAAGGCAGCAAAAATAAATTGGAATTATTACATGCAGAAAAAGGGAAGATGGCCTCAGGAATTTGAGCTGTTTATGACCACCACTTAATGTATAGATGCACTTCATTTTTTTTGGCCAGCAGACATGAGCAAACTTAACTCACGCTGTGAGACAGCTACAGCCTGTATGGCTGCAGCTAAGCCTCTGCTGAGAGGCAGGGGGAGTCCAGACACGTCTGGACACAGGCATACATCTGCCATATAAATACTCATGTAACATGCTACCAACTTTGGCCTACTGTAAAATGAAGGGACCACTATCAGGATAAGGATGTAGAAGGCTCTGCATTAAGGGCTGGCTTAATGATGTTGCTTAAGCACATAGGAGTTGGTAGACTAAAATTGCATTAGGTGAGGTTGTCCAAAAATTAAGTTCTGGGGCAGTTTATTATATTTGACACAGATATTATCAGAGTGTTGCTGGAGTCAATACTTTTTGTATTAAAGATTAAAACCTCTTGTACTGGAAGAAGCTGACTGCCAGGATTTGTGATTGTAGTAATCTGCTCCTAAGTGACTTTTCCTGTAGCTAGGCAGTTAGTTGTTTTAAGGAGCTTTGAAGTAAAGTTCATATTCACTCTAAGAGGAATGAAGATGTTCTAGTGCTATACTTCCTCTGATTTTACTGTTAACAGCTTAAAAGGAATTTAGGGAACTTCAGGGTTAAATCAGAAAGCTTTGGAATTCCATCATAGAACCACCGGAATGGTTTGGTTTGGAAAGGACCATTAAAGGTCATCTAGTCCAACCCTCCTGCAATGACCAATGACATTTTCCACTAGATCAGGTTGCTTAAAGCCCCATCCAACCTGACCCTAGGAATATGTCTCACCACACTCATTGTAAAAAATGTCTCCCTTATATCCAATATAAATCTATGTTTTTTCAGCTTAAAACTGTTGCTTCTTCTCCTGTCACTACAGGCCTTAGTAAAAAGTCTCTCTCTTTCTTACAAGCCCCCGTTATTGAAAGATTACTACAAGGTCTCCTAGAGCCTTGTCTTCTCCAGGCTGAAGAACCCCAACTCCCTAAGCCTTTCCTCAAAGGAGAGGTGTTCATTCCTTCTTATCCAACTGTAACGTGGCTGGAAGGAATGCTGTAGGAGTAGGGCAACTTGCCATAAGCCATAAATGTGGTCATGGATGTCTAGCAGAGTCAGCAGAATGAAAGGATGCGAGGAATCTCATAAGACGTAGAAGAAAATCAAAAGACCCCAATTTGGCATTTAATGAGCCCGCTCTTCAGTCAGTTCATCAGTCAACTTTTCTTACACAGGTGAAATGTTGCTCCGGTGGGTAAAGGCAGAACTTATCTCTGAACATTTACAGAAAACACAAGTGTACCCAAATAAGAGAACCATGCCAGATAGTTCAGTCTCAGTGCAGATTCGATGAACATATTTAGAAGTTAACTGGAGTGTCCCTGTCAAGTTATCTTAATTTTAAACGAGTCTTCTTTCTATACAAATTCATTAAAATGGGCATGTCTTCTAGTCCATAAGTTACTGACCATCTCTTTTCCTTTCTTCAGGCACATTATCTTCTGTCCCAAAGTGCCATGAGACTGCAGTTTGGTCTGCAAATATTGACTTGTGCAAACAGAATGCTTTCCAGAAGCATTAAAAAGATCTGATTGTGGATTTTTAGGAGTTGGATGACTCCTCTTTTCTAGGTCCTTGCCATGGTTTGTACACCATAAACACATCAGTCCGGTCTTCTGAATGTAATTAAAATGAGCGGAAGGAATAGAATACTTTCTCTGAGAGGAGCGGGACTGAACACAAGCGCACTAGCTGCGGTTCTCTGTCAAACCTAACAAATGGAAGGTGATACAGGAATACCTTTTTTCTTTTTTTTTTCTTTTTTTCTTTCCTTGACCTTTCTAGCTACTCTGTGGTGTTAATGCCAGTTTTTCTTTAGGAAGTGTGTACTGCAGGGGGAACTCTGACTATGTTTTAGAAGACAAGTTGTACAACATTGTGCTTAGGGCTTTAACCCAGCAGCTGTTTCAGTTGAAAGAGCTCCTATTTTGGACAAAGGAGGATAGCAAACAGGTTCAGCAAGGAGAACATAAAGCTTACTTGTTTGATATTAAGATGACACTATAAGTAGCAGCAAAGCTAATGACTTTATTTTGGTTTTTTGTAAGGTGCACTTACTGCTGCTGAAGTTGTGAATAGCAAGAATGTTTTCCTCCAGAGTGGTTTTCAGTTTTAACTTTGCCTCTTCTAAAAGCTTTGATTTCTTTCATTGAATATGTAGCCATAGCATGTTGATTGACACTTACTTATGCAGATACACAGGTATGCTTTCTAACAAATTTATGATTTTAATTCTGTGAATCGATGAATATAAAAAATGGCTACGTGACAGTTTCTTGCTTTGGTGTATAGACTTAGTAAATAGTCAGTGACCAAGCAGAAAAGTTGTCTGACTTCTGTTTTGAGTTTTACCACTAGCACAAAAGAATTTCACTTCACCCAGTTCCCTGCCTTGTGACAAAGAATAATGTAACCCACTGATCAGATGTGTTATATCAGGTCCCTTTTAAAACTGATTCACAGAAATACAAGTTATTTTAGATCTAGGGAAGGTTATACTAAATGCAGATGTAATGTAGTAACGCAGATTAGTAGCCTTGATGATTGGCTCTGTTAGAGTTCCTACCCATCAGACTAGAGTCAACAGTGACAGTAATGAATTGTTGATTTAAAAAATATTTCTTTAATAAAAGAGTATAACTATTATAAAAGTCAACCTCTTTGTCTCTGCTTCAAATTTATGAACGGTGTGTAGTGTCATGCCTTAGCAGTATGGTTTCGCTTGTGACTTCATTAAGTATGTATGTTGATCTTATTTGCATACTTGTCATATTAGGGCAAAACCCTTCATTGTTTATTTAGATAATTGAGCTAAAGCTAGTCTCTGAGTCTTAAGCTGCAGGAAGGATGCTTGTCATCAGACTTGCAGCTTTTCATAAGAGCATTGCTCATAATATTGGAATTCTACGGCCAACACAGGCCTTAAAATATTGCAAAATAAAGATGAAGCTCATTGCCATATGACTTTAAATTGTTATGAATTAAAGCAATAGGAAGATTTAATTATTCATTTAATGTGTGCTTCTTTTTCCTCTAGGTGGCATTGGCAGGGTTGTCAATGGTGCTTTTATGGTATTGAAAGGTCATCGGTCAATTGTAAACCAAGTCCGGTTTAATCCTCACACTTACATGATCTGTTCTTCTGGGGTTGAAAAGATCATAAAGGTAAGATTAATTATCAGAAAATGTGTTCTTTTTCAGAAAGAAATGCTTTGTTTTGCTCAGCATCATTCTTTTCCACACCCGTCCTATCTTCTCATCTTATTCTTTTGTAAAGTGGTACATCTCACTTGCTGGCTATAAAATTATGCAAATTTTAACTGAGCATTTCAACTTTAAACTCTAATTCAATTTTAAAGGTTTTAGAGATGAGGGGTAACATCAGAATTTCTGGGATTTGTACCACAAAGAAGGAATTCTGTTGCATTTTGATTCTGTACATAGCTAAAGTATCATGTCCTGCTTGGAAGAGTTTGGTCACAGCTGTAACATGATCTCCTAAGATTTCTGATACTTCAGGCTAAAATTTAATAAAACACTTTCCAGAGAGTATCGTTGAGCCTTAATCTAGCTTGGCCTAGCTGAATTTGGCCCAAATAATGTCTCACGAGCTGTTCTATAATTTTTTTATACATTTCTGCATTGAATCAATTCAGCACACCTCTCTGTGGCCTCTAGAGGAAACAGGACTCAATACCTTCCGCAATATGGGGTTGGTTTTTTTTTCTGAATCCTCTAACAATGTACAGTATTTTTTAGGATGTTTTGTGCCTTTTTATGTGGAATGTAAAGAGATAGCAGTCTCTGTCAGGTTCTGAAACTTTCTTTCCTTAAGGAAAGACTACCAATATTGTGGGAGCAAGGTAGAAACCTTTTTGGCATTTCTAATAGCAGAGGTTGAGGGTGGGGAGGCAGAGGATTATGCTATACTAATGCACTTGGCATTCTGATGCCATAGAAATTTTGCTGTAATTTAGGTCTATCAACATGATGAAAGAAACCAGAAAGATTTAACTTTTAAGTAGGATAATGAGAATGGATGCTGCTTCTGATTGGTTCGTGAGTGACTTCATAAAAATCTTACCTGCATGAGGTTGTAAGTGAGGTTGTTTTGGGCATTAGTAAATGGTTTGGCAAACTAAAAGCTGATGGAGTGAATTTGTACTGCAAGGGAATGTTTTGATGGTCTGCAACTTACATACCAGGACTGGCCCAAAAACCTGGTACCATGGTCCAATGCACAGCCTTTGCATTACAGCTATCGGCATTTGGGTTCTGGGTGTAATTCAGATTTTCTTCTCTTCTGTCTTGCACTGGTACTTTAATTTGCTTTTCTACTTCTTTCTTTATCTGTGTCCCTCTGACAGGTTTGATTGCAAATCTGTCCAATACAGGCTTTGAACAAAAGTGCATTGAACAGTCTTAGCAGCTCTGCAATTTTTCAATTTCCAGTCAAACTGCCACTGTTTAACAACAGTTTTGCCAGAGGCTTCCCCGCCCCGCCACCCCACCCCCCTCGGCTTTGGAACTTGATTCATGCAGCCTGAATTCTCCCTTTTGGATTTTAGATCTGCTGACCCTTCATCCTGTGAATCCTTCCTGCATGAGTGTGCTTAGACTGTTGGATTAGCATTGGTATAAACATCCCCTGTGTTGCTTTTGTGTACTACTGCTAGGGTTTGGGGTTGGAGAGGCGCCTAGTGATTAAAAGGTTAGTTTGATTAAGACCCCAGTCACAGGTTGTGTAACGCTTTCAAAGACACCTCTGCTTGAATGCTCCCTTAGAAGAGAACGCCTGTTGTGTGCCAGTGTGTGCAAGGGAACTTGTGTAGCTTGCTTTGAAGGAATGGAATTCCCCAAACATTTCGAGCTGGAAACAAATTAAGAGAAAGATGTTGAAAGTTTACTAGCAAGCCAGAACTTCTTACCCTTTTGTTGTGTTCCTTGTGTGGAGATCAGGTTGTTTTAAGGCTTGTGTCTTGTCTGATCTGCATGACTTCACCTTTAAAGGGCACTGTCTTAGTGAACAGTGGTTTGTGAGTGACCACACAATGGTGGTTTCTTTTTCATTCCAGCTATTTTTACAGATAGGTTGCAGGCTATTAACTGCCACTAGCAGAAGGGCAAAACAGGAAAAACACCACCAGCAGTTCTGAGGGGCCATTTACTGCAATAAAACCAGCTAAGAACACAAGTCCTTTCCCTTGCGTGGCTATCTTTCTTTTCCCCATATAAACATTTGATGTACTTGCTCAAAGAAGTTGAGAGGACAAGAGGAAGAGCCATAAATGAGAACCATAGGTAGGGGTTTTCATGTTTTCTTGTTTTGTTGGGTTTTGTTTGTTTTAGTCAGTTCCTTAAGAAGTGTTCTTCCTTTTACTGTCCTTCTAGTGTCTTCTAAAAATCTTTCTGGAATTAAATCACAGGCAATAACTTCATTGCAGTTGACTGGTATTCTATTCCCTCAATTGCAGAAAATCTGTGATGAATTAAAAATGTAGATGCAAGCAGTTGTTTGTCTGAGCCTTTAATTTTTAGACTAGCTGGCCTAAATTTAGTACTTCTACCAGCATCAAGGCGTGATACAGACAAACCATTCAATAATTCCATGTGCTTCTGCCAACACATTTGCTATTTTAATGCTGATTGCAAATGAGATACAAATTCATCTCTGGCCTAGCCCTGCTGAAATGAATAGCTTTCACAAGAATGATTTTGACCTTTATGATTACGGGTTTTTTGATTTAGTTTTATTTTGTTGCGAAGCACCTCTGACAATGTAATCAGGAGGTCAGTGGTTTAGGGTTTGATTTCTGCTAGGACTGAGAATATAAAGGGTAAGATTGGGAGTCATGTGAATATTCAAGTGAGGAGGTTTCAGAAACCAAAAATAAGACTTAACAGGTTCTTTAATAAAGGATGCTAGAAGCCTTGACTCCAGACTGTATGCTGAACACACCAACCCAAGTGAAGTGCTCATTGTTCTGCATTTCAGAAACCTGAACATGAGCGAAATCATATGGAAAAGCACAGCTGTTAACTAAAATTATCGTTGTAGTAAGCATTCACCACAAGGGCTCAGGCAATAAAAGACAGAAAAATACCACTTTCTCCACTGTTAAGTGTGTGACTTTGGGATGTGCTAGCAGGCAAATGAATTGCATTGCAGGAGAAATAAATGAGGTGTTCCCTCTGATGTGTGGGGCTTAGAGGAGTGCCACAGAGAATTATGCAGTTAGAAGACAGTTCCAGAAAAGATAAAATAGATAAATTGCATAAGGGTTTTTCAGAAAGAATACTGTTTTGTACTGGAAACGGAATACTGTGTAACTGAGCACAACTGTTGTAGGGCCCATTTGTTGAAAAATCATCAGTATATCAAAGATAGCAAAGTCTGTTTGCCCATGTTGCTATGGTGACAGATTAATGTTGTTGTGGCTAGCTGCCTCTGCCTAATCAGATAATCTAATATAGCTGGATTTAATTATTCTTACGCTATGGGTATAACCACTTTTTTGTTTTCAAATCTAGGGTTTGCCCAAACCAGTTTTGTACTCTCCTTTTCTGTCATTATTCCTATTTTTATATCTGCACTCGGGGCATCAGTGAGTAATAGTCAACTCCTTAATCCTCTGACAGAGAAAGAACTTCTTGATATATTGTTGCTTCAGAGGAGTGATTTGCCAACTTTTTTCCTCCTATTTGCTCACATTCTTCCTCAGCATGGCATCAGTCAGAGGATGAGAAAAAGGCAGAGGCATTCTATTTAAAAAGAAGGACATTTCAGGTACCATGAAGAGCACTGGACCAATTGTTGCCAGTTTAAAGACTTCCGGAGAGTTTTCCAATTTTCTTGCTTAAAAACAAAGTTTTATAAAACTTAGTGATCAATATAACTCTGCTAAGGCAATACGAGGAAGGAGCATGCCAGACAGCTTGTCCAGGCACGAGGTATGAAGCTTTTACAAGAAGGTATATGCTTCTTGAATACAAAAAGATCTGGTCTACTTGCTGAAATGCTAAATAGTGTGGCAAAGAAGGGGAAAGATCTCATAAATTATGAGAGAAAGTACTGAACATGTGTTGGTTAAATCATCAAGAAGGCAGCAACTCTGAAATGTTCTGTGAGCAAGTGGAGTTCTATTTTGCTGTTCAAAAACTTGGTGGATCCTCAAACTCTCCTCTCATGCATGCAGTGAGAGAAAGCTCTTTCTACCTTGTCTTTAGAAAGCGGAGCATGGGAAATAATTAAAATTCTTTCATTCTCTTGAATAATTCAAAAAGTTTCAGTATGGTTGATAGAAGTCATAATGGGCTTAGGTTGAGTTTTGTTATCTTTATCCAAACCTCATGCTTGTCCCTTGAGCTACATGTCTAGTAAGTTCAGTGCTTGAATCGAGGAATGGAGACTGCCTTCATTCTGTTTTCAAGTGTTTTATTAATGAACTGTACTGGAAGGTAATTTAAGTACTACAAATAATAAAAATAGCAATTAAATAAAAATAGCAGATAGAACTTCAAATTGAGACATGTTTCTAGGAACAGGCTAATGTAATACAGTATTCAGTTCCTTTACCTTTGCTGTGAAAGGCAGCTTGGTGGTGGGCATACAGAAAGAGGTATATGTGCAGCCCACTTTGGTTTTGGAATAGAGTCTGTTTTGTCTACATAGTCAGATCACATGTGGAAGGTCTGTTAGAGAGGATGCAAAATAAAGACAAATTGGGGAGAATTCCAGAATAAAGTTTACCTGTACATCTTAAATTTGGCTGTGCTGAGCAAGTAATATAATTGATTTTTTTTCTCTACTTCCAATATTAAAAGTTTAAGGTCTTACGGTACACTGAAAATCTCTGTGAATACAGAATTGCTGTCATTCTCATGAGCTTTTTTTTAAAGTGATTGTTGTGGTAGTATCAGATTATGTTGCATGTGTCAAGTAAGCATCAGAGATGAGTGCTGATTATCCCCTTAACACATGCAAAATGCTTTGTTTGAAATTTTTTCTGCTTGAAACAAAGCTTAACTAATTTCTCTGGGGGAAAGAGATGTTTTTGCCTAAGTCTACCCCAAAAGGCCAACCTGATAAGACAGCTGACAGAATTCTTTTCCACAAAGCTGTTAGCATGGTAAAACCAAAGCATGACTGAAATTAAGTATTTTATAAGCAGAACGTTAAGGCAGCATTGTGGATAAGCCACATGCTGTCTCTGCTTACAGTGAATGCTGTGCAGCACGTTAACCATCAGTCTTGAACAAATTGATAGCGGTTGTCCAGTGAGTGCCTCAAGTCATATTGCCCCAAATCTGTGAGTAAAGTTGAGAAAGGTGAGGAGATACAACTATTCTGTTTTCAGTGGGTTACTGGTAGTTTGTTAGAGATAGCGGTGGATCATCTTTGAGGCTTTTTTTTTGCCTTTTCCCCTCCACACCAGGAAAACTGATGAACAGCACAGTCAAAGCTGCTACTATTGGTTAAATCATTACACTTTGTAACATCACAATCTCTCTACACTTCAAAAATATCCTTTAGCAAAAATCTTCACCTTTCCCTGCTATCTGCAAAACTGCTGCTGTGTTGTGAGAGAATGTTGGATGCTTGCTTTCCCTTACAAGTGTTCCCTAAAGGGTATAGTGTAGGGCTGCTATTCAGCTCCCTGCCTGCTCATCAGGTGTGACTGACTGTGCAGCTGGATGAAATGTTACTCTGCATCACTGGCACAAGCAACTCTAGTTTCCTGGGAAACAAGTGCCTTTATTAGTGTTAAGACTGTACGGTAGGCAACAAACTATTCTTACCGTTAGTGAGTAAGCGTCCCCTATTATGTAAAAATAGAGCCTTGCAATTTGGGAGAAATAATTGCACACTGAAATATTGAAATTATGGATAATGCAGCATGAGAGCTTTTAAGTTCTGGGTGGGTGAGTTTAGGTGCAGGAAAAACACATTTGTAAAGGGGGAGAGAAAACCCCCACATCTCTGGAATACCTGTAAGAATGGATCTGAGGGGTAAAAATTAATAAAAATAATGTGCAATTTGCAATTGTTCTGGGTATTTGCACTACTGTTCTATGAATTCAAAGACATGTATTTTTTTTGTTTGCTGTTACAGATCTGGAGCCCTTACAAACAGCCTGACTGCACAGGGGATCTGGATGGTAGAATTGAGGATGATTCACGTTGCCTCTACACTCATGAGGAGTATATCAGTCTTGTGTTGAACAGTGGTAGTGGCTTGTCCCATGATTATGCCAACCAGTCAGTCCAGGAAGATCCACGGATGATGGCCTTTTTTGACTCCCTGGTGCGCCGGGAAATCGAGGGCTGGAGTTCTGACTCAGACAGCGACCTCAGTGAGAGCACAATCCTGCAGCTCCATACAGGAGTAAGTGAACGCTCTGCTTACAGCGAGTCGGAGTCCTCTGCCTCTTTGCATCACTCTCCACCACATGTGGCTGAAGAGTCTGATGAAACTGCCTATAACTTAAGGGCCTTAAGATCAGCTGAATCCCCCTCAGCCAGAGAAGATGTGGCTTCCCGTCAGCAGAGGCTCTCTGCACTGAGAAAGTATCAAGATAAACGTCTCCTCGCCCTTTCCAATGAGTCTGATTCTGATGAGAATACCTGTGAGGCAGAACTAGATACAGACCTTTTCCCACGGCCACCATCCCCGAGTCCTGAGGAGAACGAATCCAGAAGTTCCAGCAGCAGCAGCAGTACAGAAGAGGAAGAGGAACTGAATGAACGACGCACATCTATGAGGCAACGCAATGCACTGAGGTGCCGACAGAAGATGCAAAGGGAAGAAAGGACTAGTACTAACACGGAGAATGTGACTCCCTACATAGGTGAGGATATCTATGATTATCCCCAGATTAAAGTAGATGATCTGTCGTCTTCTCCAGCTTCTTCGCCAGAAAGGGGTTCAGCCAACAAAGAAGTTCTCAAAGAAAGGACTTCTCTTTGTTCAGACAGTGAATCAGTGGAGAGAAAGATTTACAAAGCTTACAAATGGCTTCATTATTCTTATATATCATATTCAGCTAGTAAAGATGGTGAGTCCTCCAGAGGAGATGGGGAGAATGATGAAGGAAAACCAGGGACGAGTGGAAGGCACAATACGGCACACTTGCTAAATAAAGAAGATACTAGGAATTTGAGTTCAGGAGTTCCTCAAGGTTCCCCAGCTCTTTCTACCGAAAGCCACAACAAAGGAACTTTAAAAGAATGTGGCTTGATAGAAAATTCTAGTAGTGGCCAAGCTCATGAATCTGACAGTCAGCGACGGATGGATTGTCAAGAAAACAGATCTGAAGACACTAGCAGTGGAGGTATAGAGCATTCTTTTGAAACTAAAAAGCTCAATGGAAAGGCTAACTGCAAAGGGCTAAATAGCTGTACTGAAGATCCATGCATTCACACTGCAGGACTTGTGGAACAGAAAAATAGTCAGAACTGTCAACCAGCATCAAGCCATCACTCACTGGTCCCTCCGTTCTCCACAGTTGCCATCTGTAGCATGTCGAGTCACTGCTCCAGAAACCAGACTGATGACAGTGAGGAGAGAAGCCTCGACACCTCCTGTGTTAACCATAATAATGGCCAGTTACATCTTCGCCCCTCATGCTTCAATAATGGACAGAGTTTTGGAGACAATGGGACCATGACACAAGGACTACAGGTGCACTCAAATGCTGATAATGGCAACCTTGTACAGATGGGTGTGACCTTGCACAAAGACTGCTGCCTGTCTGAAATGGACTCAAACAGCTACAGTGTGGGCACAAGAGAGGATACCGCAAACTTGCATCCTATGGGCAGTGAGAGTTCTCAATCTCTTGGAGGACTGAAAAGACACAGAGTGGAGCTGGAAGATGCAGATTCAGAGAGTTCACCCTTAGAAAAGAAGTTAAAAACATGATAAATGCAAATGTCTGTTGTAGTGTGCACTCTCTCAAAGTAAAAAAAAAAAAAGGAAAAAGAAGGTATTAAAGGCACATAGAGCTTGGGTCTGAAACATTGCGTTTGATTCTCCATTCCATTCTCCAGTGGGTCTGTTTTAGATTGCCAGTGGTTCATGCTGTATAAAAATCCAACTTACTACTTAATGAGACTGAGTCTAGTGTACCCATACAAGGTTCTGTTTAAAGTAAATCCTTATTAAGACAGTTGACTGAATTATTCTTGTGTGAACGTGTCTCGTTTGTTCAACCAGCCAGCCAGGGTGGTTGCTTTAGGCCTCAATTGTTCGTCTAAGAAGGAATCTTTGCATACTTACTTCTTACACATTATGCGCTGAAGAATGATTGAGTTAGATGATGGTAGATTGGGATGTGTTTCTTATTGAGAAAAACAGGGAAGAAACCTTTCTGGGCCCTCTGTTCTGCTTCAGAAACTAAAGAAATGCAGCCATCAGGGTGGATATTTTCAGAATGGAATGGTGTCATTAAAGGTGATACTTCATAAAGCACTTGATTCTGATACAATTCAGTGACATTATTTTTATACCAACAGAAAAGCTATCGGCAATGAACCTCTTTCCAAAATCAACTTTAGACAGTTCCCATGGTGACATTCAATTTTGTGGGTTTTCTTAAAGAAAAGAACTGAATAACACAATGTCATCACTGTACTAAAATGTGATTGTTTGGCAAGAGGAAGGTATTATGCTGTAGGCCTCTCTCTAACTAAGGGCTGTTAAAAATCAGGCATTGAAACATACCTTTCTGTAAGCTTAACACATAGATACTCATTGTTATTATTATTATTATTGTTTTGTTATTAATTAAGAAAATGGCTCTGGGTGTTGGGACATATCTTGGCTCTGCCCTCCCCCATTTGCTTGCTTTTGGAAGACAGTTGGCCAAAGAGAAGATAGTTGAAAGATGGATAATGTAACTGATGCATGTTAACAGCAACACTTGGTAAAGTGTAAAAACTGCTTTTTTAGCAGTTTTTTTAGCCCAAAGCTCAGAATAGGCTCATATGGGAGATCAGGGTTGGTTTCCTACCACTGCACTGCAAACATTTAAAACTGCAGCTGGGTTGATAGATTCAGCTGAGTTGTGTGTGCATGGGAGAGCTTCAGAGAAACATCCACATGTGTGAGGAAGCTGGGACTCTAAGTCTGGTAAAACAGAGCCTGAGCAAGAGCACAGCTCTGCCTGCCGGCTGTCATGAACTGGCGTACTGTTCTGGTGAATGGAGTTTTTTCTTGTCTGGGTTCTGTTTTTAATGGAGAGTCTAGTGAGTCCCCTCAGTCTAGCATGCTGGAATTAATGGGACTGCCCTTCCTTCCCTAGCAACAAGAGGAGTCCATGTGTGGAAGGGAAAAGAAACCACCTATAAATGATATGAAAACTGTGTGCACCTTGCTGTGTTAACAGAAAAAGAGGCTTCTTTTGACCCCAGTAATGTCACAGGCTTTCAGGCTTGGACTGAGGAAGGGCAGGATTATTTTAAGGAACAGGAGATTTTTGCTTTTGATATGACTCTAGTGGTACAGTGTTGTAGGGCACTGCTCTCAGAATCATCACCTCGTACACACAGCTACCTGGCACCTGGGGAAAGAAGGAAGGTGCCTTGTTAAAACATGGAAGTGAAGGAGTGATTCAGAGCTGGGAAGGAAAGGTATGGGAGGGAGAGTGAAGAACACGAGCTAAAAAGTATTGTTAAAACTGTCGTGAACCATAGGCTGTTTGCTCATGCTTGATTAGCTTTGCTAAGTGAGAACTCGGGATAAGATATGATGTAGTATTTAAGAAGGATGTAAGAGGACTGAAAGGGAAAGGAATAGGGATGTTTTCTAACACTTGAAAGTAGCAATAAGAACAAGTGGACACATTGTTACCTTGTTGAAAAAGAAAGTTCTGTGTTGAGTGTATTTGAGATCCATGCAATCAAGATCACTATAGGAGTGTTTGTCTTGTTGTCTAACCACCCCACGGTAAATGCTGGAGTTTAGCTTAAATCTTGAAGTTGCTTTTTATTGGTGTTTTATTTTAAAAAGTGCTTTCCATTGCAAAATATTCTCAGCTGTGACTTCTGTCCTCATCTGCAGAATGCCTAGATTGTTGGTCAATGAGCATCTCCACTCTCCTATGAGATGGTCATCTTTTTTCTATGTGTTATCAAATGCCTCGTGCTCTCACTTTCTGGTGCTTTTGTTTTCAAAAGCAATATAAAAGCTCCTGGGTTTGGTGTTAATGCTCCTCTGCAGGCTGTGGTCATAGAGATGTGCTGTGGTTTCCCCAAAGTCTGCCTCCCATGCTGTCTGCACACTTGTTATTCCTAGTTTCTGTCAAGCCAGAGGAGGAAGATAGGCTGTGATCTTAACCTTTTGTTCACAGGAAATCTCAGTGTGCACGAGGAACTGTAGCTTCGCAGTCAGTGGGTTCACCTTCTCACATAAATAAATGTTATCAGCACTAGGCAGCTGCATTATTTGGAAAAGAACAAAAAAAGCAAGCACACAGCAGCATGTCTGCAGCAGGGAGCTGCTCTTTGTAAGACTGCTTTGCTCTGTCATTGATACGGTGCGTCTGCTCTCTCCCTACTAGGCTGGGTTGGTAGTCGTGCTGGGTGTGAGTGTTGCTGCGTATTTGGGATTGTCACTTTCTGTTTCTGGGGAAAGACAGTAAGCTGTTCAGTGGGAATACTTACAAGGTTATCTGAAGAGATTTCACCTTTATTAATGATTTGTGCCATGTACATAGAAACAAAAAGGTAGTGTATACTGAACTACTTTGGTAGTTAGCCACTGTTTGCTTATCATACAGCTTTTTAGGGCAGGAAATCTGCTGGGACAGGTTTTACAGTTCCTCTCCAGAAAACCTGGCTCAGTGGGAAAGAAAAACGCCCCCTTGGGTCTTTTTGTAACACTTTGGACAGAGAAAGATTGGTCTTTAAAGAATTTCTGTTGGATATTCCTACAAGCTCACAAGCCGTGTATTTACTTCTTTCAGTTTTCTCTGTTCGAAGCATTAATGTCAAACCAGGCTACTGGGGAGTGAGTTCAAAGGTGCAGGAAGATATGAGATCTGTTGGCCAATATTCTGCTGGGGGTTTTCCAGTTCTCAAGTGATTCTCTTACCAAAGCTGAAGAGTGTTCTCCAAGGTGAGCACATGCCTCGATGAAGATCACTGTTTTTCTGTGGAGCAGCCGCTCTCTCACAAACAAACCACAGGCAGAAATACCCAGCTGCCTCGAGAAGGTAAGAGCACAGGATTTTGATCAAAGGCTTAGCAGCTGATTGCAGGGCATTCTGAAATCAGCCTGTCTCAACAGGACTAATGATTGGGAAGAACAACTTATTTCAGAACCTTCTCAAAAAATTGCAGTGGACTTTTTTATTTTTCCCCTCCAAATGTTTTTGCCAAACCTGGGAAGCTAAGTACTCTGCAGGGTCTGTGGAATACCAGAGCCATGCAAATAGTGGCAACAACTATGCACATATGCACACAGTTCTTCAGGAATTCTTTAATAAGCTAATTGTAGCACATCCGTAATTTATAAAACAGATCAGCACACTCCCAGCAGCCTTATCGGGGTGCACTAATTAGCCCAGCTACTGCAATATAAGTATGAACAAGAACTCTTTTTCAAACACCTACTGAGAAAACTGATTCTTCAGGGGCGAAAAAAAACCACCGAAACTCCCAATTGAAAAAAGCCACTGATTATGGCAGGCGCTGCATTTGTCAAATTTTTCTTTGGCAGTTGTGCAGGTCAAAAAGCAGCAAAATCTGAAAGGAGATGTCAGTGTGTGGTGGAAATGAGTAATTTGAATTATAGAAAAATTATGCGAAATAAGCAATCTGAATTTGATGTTTTTCTACCTGTTTAACGTCAAGGGAGTTGAACTTGGGCCTTTCAGTTGAGTGTCGTGAGCATCGTAAGAATCACAGAATAACCAGGTTGGAAGAGACCCACTGGATTGTCGAGTCCAACCATTCCCACCAATCCCTAAATCATGCTCCTAAGTACCTCATCCACCCTCACCTTAAACACCTGCAGGGACGGTGACTCAACCACCTCCCTTGGCAGACCGTTCCAATGCCTAACCACCCTGTCCGTGAAGAACTTTTTCCTAATCTCAAGCCTAAATCTCCCCTGGCGGAGCTTGAGGCCATTCCCTCTCGTCCTGTCCCCTGTCACTTGGGAGAAAAGGCCAGCACCCTCCTCTCCACAACCTCCCTTCAGGTAGTTGTAGAGAGTAATAAGGTCTCCCCTCAGCCTCCTCTTTTCCAGGCTGAACAACCCCAGCTCTCCCAGTCACTCCACATAAGATTTGTTCTCCAGCCCCTTCACCAGCTTTTTTGCTCTTCTCTGGACTCACTCCAGAGCCTCAACATCCTTCTTGTGGTGAGGGGCCCAGAACTGAACACAGTACTCGAGGTGCGGTCTCACCAGTGCCGAGTACAGGGGGAGAATAACCTCCCTGGACCTGCTGGTTACGCCGTTTCTGATACAAGCCAAGATGCCATTGGCCTTCTTGGCCACCTGGGCACACTCCTGGCTCATGTTCAGTTGGCTGTCAACCAACACCCCCAGGTCCTTCTCCTCCTGGCAGCTTTGTAGCCAGGCTTCTCCTAGTCTGTACCTCTGCTTAGGGTTGTTGTGCCCCAAGTGCAGGACCCGGCATTTGGCCTTGTTAAACCTCATGCCATTGGTCTCAGCCCAGCAGTCCAGCCTGTTCAGGTCCCTTTGCAAAGCCTCCCGACCCTCCAGCAGATCGACACTTCCACCCAGCTTGGTGTCATCTGCAAACTTGCTAAGGGAGGACTCAATGCCTTCATCCAGGACATTGATAAAGACATTAAACAGGACTGGACCCAGGACTGAGCCCTGGGGAACCCCACTTGTAACTGGCCTCCAGCTGGATTTAACTCCATTTACCACCACCCTCTGGGCCCGGTCATTCAACCAGTTTTTCACCCAGGAGAGTGTGCACCCATCCAGGCCAGAGGCCAACAGTTTCCGAAGCAGAATGCTGTGTGAAACTGTATCAGAAGCTTTACTAAAGTCCAGAAGACCACATGTACAGCCTTTCCATCGTCCAAGAGTTTAGTTACTCAGTCATAGAAGGTGATCAGATTACTCTGGCAAGACCTGCCTTTCATGAACCCATGTTGACTGGGCATGATCACCCGGTTCTCTTGCAAGTGCTTCTTGATCGCACTCAAGATCACCCGCTCCATGACTTTCCCCGGTATCGAGGTCAGACTGACAGGCCTGTAGTTCCCTTGATTCTCCCTGCGCCCCTTCCTATAGATGGGCACGACATCAGCCAGCCTCCAGTCCAGTGGAACCTCCCCAGTCATCCAGGACTGTTGGAAGATGATGGAAAGGGGTTTGGCCAGCACATCCGCCAGTTCCCTCAAAACTCTTGGGTGGACTCCATCCGGCCCCATAGACTTGTGGGCAATTAGCTGGGCAAGCAAGTCTCTAACCACCTCCTCTTGGACCTTGGGAATCTCATACTTCTCTTCCAACCCTTGGGGTTGTGCACAGAGGGAACAATTTTCCTTGCTGTTAAAGACTGAGGCAAAGTAGGCATTGAGCACTTCAGCCTTGTCTTCGTCCCCTGCTACTTTGTTCCCTCTGCATCTACTAGGGACTGGAGATTCTCCCTAGCCCTCCTTTTGCTGTTGATGTATTTGTAGAAAGACTTTTTGTTGTCTTTCACAGACTTGGCCAATCACATTTCTAGTTGGGCCTTAGCCCTCCTGACTTTTTCCCTGCACGTTCTCAATTCCTCCCTGTAGTCCACCCAGGATGCCTGCCCCTTCCTCCAGAGGTCGTAGACCATCCTCTTCCTATTGATGTCTCTTAGGACCTCCCTACTCAACCATGCTGGTTTCTTACCCCGCGGGCTACTTTTCTGGAACTTGGGGATGGCTTTCTCCTGAGCTGCTAGGAGTTCCTTCTTGAAGAGCGCCCAGCCCTCATGGACACCTTTGCCCTCAAGGAGCGCCTCCCATGGGACTTTTCCAACCAGCCTTCTGAACAGCCCAAAGTCTGCTCTCTGAAAGTTGAGGGCGACTGTTCTGCTAACCTCCTTCTTCATCTTACCCTGCACTGAGAACTCTATCATCTCATGATCGCTTTGCCTCAAGCGTCCTCCAACCCTCACGTCCCCCACCAGTCCTTCTCTGTTCACAAACAGCAGGTCCAGGAGGCCACCATCCCTTGTCGGTTCGCTCACCAGCTGTGTGAGGAAGTTGTCTTCCACACACTCCAGGAACCTCCGGGACTGCTTCCTTTCTGTTGTGTTATACTCCCAGCCTATATCTGGGAAATTGAAGTCTCCCACAAGGACTAGAGGTAGCGATATTGAGACTACACTCAGTTGTTTGTAGAAGAGCTCATCAGCTGCTTCTTCTTGGCTGGGTGGTCTATAGCAGACTCCCATCACAATCCCTTCCTGTCCATGGGCTCCTCTGATTTTTACCCACAGGCACTCAGTCCCATCCTGACCGTCGTCCAGTTCGAGGGTATCAAAGCCCTCTCTAACATAGAGGGCTACCCCATCTCCTCTTCTGCCCTTCCTGAAGAGGTTATACCCCACCATGGGTACGCTCCAGTTGTACGAGTCATCCCACCACGTCTCTGCAATGGCAACAACATCGTAGTCACTTTGCCCTACCACAGCTTCCAGCTCCTCCCTCTTATTTCCCATGCTGCCTGCATTGGTGTAAATGCACTTCAGCTGGGCAGTTGTAGCTACAGCATTCGCAATAGGGCTTCTCCCCAGCTGAGCAGAACTTGACTTAACTAAGGCCACAGTGCCAGTTTGCTGCCTGCCATCCTCAGCTGCACTCCCCCCCTCTTGCTTAGTGGTGAAATACTGGCAGGCATCGCCAGCACACCACCCCTTTGCCACTGAAGTCTCACCTCCAGGCTCACTCCCATCCTGCCTGGCCTCCATCCCCTCCCCCCTCACATCTAGTTTAAAGCTCGATTTATGAGCTTAACTAGGTTTTTGGTGAGGGCTTTTGTCCCCCTAGGAGACAGGCATGTCCCATCCCTGGTAAAAAAGCCTGGGGGTGTGTGGGCCTCCCCATGATTAAAGAACCCAAAGCCCCTCTTCTCACACCAGTCCCTAAGCCATTCATTAATTAGTTTCTTATTCCTCATTTCATGCTCCTGATTCCTTAGTTTTGGGATGGAGTTAAATATTACCTGTGCCCCAGAGCCCTCGATCATTCTCCCAAGTGCCTTGAAGTCCCTTTTAATGGCTTTAGGCCTTCTGCGCTCTATTTCTTCATTACCAACTTGAAAAACTAAGAGCAGAAATACTAAGGGGGGGGTGGGTAAGCATCAGCCTATCACGTTATTCAGGAGTGGGCTTTGTTCTTCTTTGAAATGCAAAGGTAAAAGGAAACGGGAAGGCTCCCACAAATACTGGAGAGGGCCTTGAGCCCAGCTCTGTCAGTTTATTGTTTACTGAGAAAATGTCAGAGGATTCTTTCTCCCTTTCCCACCTGGTGTGATCTTTGGTCCAGAGAGCAAGGGGGAGATGCTGACCCCGCCTTGTATGCATCCCATTTGTCTTAAACATGGGAGAATTGTCCTCTCCAAATTGGGCAGTGTGTGTGATTTTTTGTATAAATTATTTTCCTGTAGACATTTAATACAAACCTCCTAAATGAGAGCCCAAGGCAGTAAGCTCTTTCTCAGGGGTATGGCTGGCAGGCTTACCTTTCCTGTCTCATGAATATTTTTCTGCTCAATTCTAGTCATGACGATGGGCCAGCACCTCTGGAGCACTGGAGCTGCTGCACAGGTGCAGGTTGGCATCACTGCTGCTTTTGGAGCCAATCAGAATCATCGCTTTGCTGGAAGCTGCTTGTTTGCAAGCTGGCTGTTTAGAAGTAGGTTCCCTATAGATAGGCAAAACCTGCCTGAACTTGCACTTTTGATGGGACACCAGGTTGTTCACAGCCAGACAATGCCTCTGGCTATATACCCAGCACTTTGGTGGTGAGATAATACAGGAGTTGCTCGTTTCTATGTAAAATCTACCCTGGGACCACATTTGTATGAGTGGTTTGCAGCATTTTACTTCACAAACCCTGGGTGCTTATAGCAGCATTAACAGCTGAAACCACCGGTACTTGCAGGCTTTGCATTCCGGTCACTTCAGAACAGTCAAGCCATACGCTCTTTGGGAAAGTCTTCTGTCTAAGTGAACTATTCCAGAACACAGACTAAAAGGATCAAGCCCTGCTTTTTCTGAAGCAAAACTTGCTTCAAAGAAATCCTCATGCATCTTTTTAAAGTGCTTTGACTTTAGGGCCGTGTTTAAGGTTAAATACTTACGAGAGGCATTTTGAACTCTGAAATGTGGCTGTACGGCAGGAAGAGGAGCAGCATTATCTTCACAGCTGAATTCTGTTAGAGAAGGGAAAAGGAGTTGAAATTTGTTTAAAAACAAGCAAAAAAACCCCCAAAAAACCCCAAACCCACCTCCATACCCTAAAATACTATTTAGGTTCTGAATAAAAGTTCATCACCTGCTTCTACTTCTAGCGGCTAAAAGCCTAAGCAGTCTGTTAAGAGAAGTGACTTATCACATTTGAGCTTGGATGGCTGAAAGTCACTGATCAGTAGCAGCTGAGAAGCCACAGCTGTTTCTCTGCACACTACGGATGTGTATGTGTTACTTGGTAGGGATGGTTTCTTCAGTCAGCAGTCTCCAGAGAACGAAACAAATACTTTTTAGCAGCAGCGTTACCCCAGATTCAGTCCAGATGATTCTGTCCGTTTTCTTTTTTTTTTTCTGTACAGCTGTCTGGTTTAGCTTCATATTGCTTGGGACTTGCTAAGAAAGATCCCTAGGGACAGAAAGCACTCTGGTTTTAGTTCATGTTTGCCTTTGAGTGTTGGAGGAAAGTTCTGGGGCTACATTTCAGGGTGAACATTATGCAGCCTATTAAAACGAGGAAAGAAAATGAATGCATCCTTGCAGGAGGGACAGAGAGCTCCAAGGCAGGCACCTCCTGTAACTCACATTTCCCATTCCTGAGGTTTCTATGTCTTCTCAAGGAGCCCTGTACATATTTATTTCCTCTAGGATCTAGAGAGACTTGCAGCACTGGGTGCCTAGAAAGCAAAAATGATACTGTCCCTGATTCAGGATGCTGCAATGCTCTTTGCTTCACTGATTTTTCCAGTACACTATGGCCAGATCTGGCATTTCCTGGCCTGAATTATATACTCAAATACAATTTTCTCCAAAGCGTGATAAAAAGTCTGCTTCCCACCTATTAACCTGTGGAAGGAGAGAAAGGAAAGATTATATAGGCTTTTACAGTCTTGGAATGAAAGAAAAACCAAAATTCAAGCTGTTTACAAGCCCTGTTAAAATTCCCAGTTGTATTTCCAAGGTTTGTGTTTCACGCACCCAGTTGTGATGCGATGCACTTACGTGCACATGGGGACAAGAGCAGCAGCAGTCCTGGCATGAGAAGTGAGAATTGATTCAGTGTGTCCTACAGGGCAGGTCTCTAGTCTTCCCATAAAGAAGCTTTTTTTAGCTCATACATGTTTCTGATGATGTGGAAGACTTATTTTTAAGCTGGGAAAGTCTGTTGCAATATTTTGAATTCCTAAATGGCTGACCAACTAGGATAATCTGTCAGAGGAACAGTGGAAGCAATTATAGCCTTAGATGGAGGTTTTCTTGTTTACTTACGCATACTTTTAAAGTCATAACTTTTGCAGTTTGTCACCTGACACAAGGACCCCACCTTTCATCTTCTGTGTATTTGGCCAGGAAGAGCAGCTTTCTCTTTCCCTCCACTAATGATATAGATAGAGAAGATGCAGATCTTTGTAGCCCAACTTCTCAGCAGTTAATGAACACTTTGAGACAGTAGATCATTCCTAGAGATGCACAAATTGCAGTAGACAGCAGGAGTAATGGCTCATTAATCACTTTGCTATGCTCTGAAGTTGAAAGTCTGCACAAACATGGAAAGGTTTCAGTCCGAGTGACACATCTTGAGGTCTCCTGCTGCCAGGCTTGAAATACCTTTGGTGTTTCTACAATTTTATCCTGTACTTTCCAGGACAGTGTTTTCAGCTGTAGGGTAAGTCTGCTTTAGACTTACTCTTGCCAGGTGAAGATTATTACAGAAGCTAAAGCGAGCATATTGCTATGTTGATTTAATTTGTGAAGTTTAAACCATATGAAATCCTCGGCTGACCATACTGTACAACAATTGTACTGCCTAAAACGTAGGATTTCATCTGTGTACAGCTAGTGAAAAAAAACACATCAACATTTCATGCTAGCTAGCTCCCAGAAGGCTGGTCCCTTCATGAGCAGCTGAGATCTGCTAGCATGAAACTGCTGCAGAGGAGAAACCTCTTGCCCAGGATGGAGGCACATGCTGTGTGCTCCTGGGCTTTCCATGGGTTTCCAGCTCAGCTTCCAAAGCTGGTAGAGCTGATGGGTTTCTCCTGGGTCAGCATGCTTCTTTGCTTGCAAGGAAAAACCCAGAAGGAGGAGCAGGAGCTCTGCCTCCTGTCATCAGTGGGAAGTGGGGAGGCTCTTCCCCAAAAGCGATGCCCTGGGGAGGAGCATTCACTGGGGAGGGAGGGCAGTCACTAGGACTCCTTTTCCCTCCTTCACTGATACCACTTGGTGTGGCAGCCTTGCTTTTGGTTTCAGGACATTAAAACTCCGCTGCTGCCAGCAGCAGGACTAAACCCAGCTGCCACCCAGCTGCCAGGGTAGCTGTGGCTTCTATGGCTTCTGTCCCTCCAGCCCCAACTCAAAATGGTTTTAAGACATTTTCCTAGGAAGTTCTAAAGCCGCACCAAGAGATCTGGATACTGGTGGTTTGCAAATGAGCTTGGGTTCAGGGGTTGTAAATGCAGTAATGAAATACATATTTATAACCAGCAAAGAGTGACAAGGGGAAGTTCACTGCAAAAAATACAAATTAAAAAATGCAGAAATGTGGGCATCTAATGAGGGAAACAAAAGGGGAAAGAAAAGATGAAATAAAGGGCAAGAAGGGAGTGTTTGTTTAAACCTAGATCAGAGGGAACCTGTCTGCAGTAAGGTGCAGTGTGCAGTGGCTGAGCGGGACCCCTAGCTCAGAAGCCACCAGTGAGATGCCCACACTGCTTGTGGGGCCAGATGCTCCACCCCAGCAGGCAGGAAAGCCAGAATGCAGCTGCTGCTCTTGCTGGGTGTTTCCAAGCCACCAGAAGAGGATGATAATTTGCACTTGGGAGTTGTCACCTAAGCACAGGGAGAGGTCTCTGAAACACTAATATAGCAAGGGCAGTTTATTAATAAGTCTTGGAGCTTAGGGGAGCTCTCGGGCACTGGGAAGCAGCCATAGAAATTAGATGACATAATTCCAGTCCTGTCAGCTTCCGCTCAGGGCTAGCGGAACGATGAAAGGCTTGATATGGGACAAAAGCTAAAATAGAAGCAAAAAAAATATCATCATGGGTAACTGATAGTGTGAACTCATAGGGAAATGGAATAGAAAATGGACAGTGAGCTAAGCATATTATATGAGCCTTCAGGTTCAGCTGATAAATGTAGAAGTTACAATGATGCTTGGGCTCCTGGAGAGGTGTTTTCAGTGTTGACGGGCCCAAGCACTGTCTATTAAACCAGAACAAAGTGCATTAAATTGACTTAGGGACAGGTTTCTGATTTTAACCCCAAGCAGGGAATCATTAGAGACACTTCTAGTTGACAACAAATCATGAAATAGGTTCTGAAAGATGGGATATATGGATATTTTGACTACAGAATCATTGAATCATAGAATGGTTTGGGTTGGAAGGGACCTTAAAGATCATCCAGTTCCAACCCCCCTGCTGTAGGTAGGGACACCTTCCACTACACGAGGCTGCCCAAGGCCCCATCCAACCTGGCCTTGAACGCCTCCAGGAAGGAGTCATCCACAATTTCCCTGGGCAGCCTGTGTCAGTGCCTCACCACACTCATTGGGGAGAGTTTCTTCCTAATGTCTAATCTAAATTTTCCCCTTTCCAACTTACAGTCATTCCCCCTTGTCATATCACTACATGCCCTTATAAAAAGTCCGTCCCAAGCTTTCTTGTAGACCCCCTGCAGGTACTGGACTCTCATAAGATTTCCTCAGAACCTTCTCCAGGCTGAACAACCCCAACTCTCTCAGCCTGTCCTCATAGCAGAGGTGCTCCAGCCATCTGATCATCCTTGTAGCTCTCCTCTGGAACTGTTCTAATAGCTCCATGTCCTTCTTATGTTGAGGCTTCCAGAGCTGGACATAATACTTCAGGTGGGATCTCATAAGAGCTGAATAGAGGGGCAGAATCCCCTCCCTCAACCTGCTGGCCACACTTCTTTTGATGCAGCCCGGGATATGGTTTGCCTTCTGGGCTGTGAGCGCACATTGCCGGCTCATATCAAGCTTCACATCAATCAAAACCCCCAAGTCCATCTCCACAGGGCTGCTCTCAATCACATCATCCCCCATCCTCTACTGAAACTGTGAATTGCCCTGACCCAGCTGTAGGACTTTGCACTTGGCCTTGTTGAACCTCATGAGGTTCTCGCAGGCCCACTTCTCCAGGTCCCTCTGGGTGACATCTCATCCTTCTGGTGTGGCAGTTGTACCACTCAGCTTGGCATCCTCTGCAAACTCACTGAGGGTGCACTCAATCTTGCCATCTGTATCATTGATGAAGATATTAAGCAGCAGTGGTCCCAGTATGGATCCCTGAGGGACACCAGCTGTCATGATCTCTCTCTGGACACGGAGCTGTTGACCGCTACTCTCTGAATGCAACCATCCAACCCAATAACCAAATCCTTATCCACTGAACAGTCCACTCATCAAATCCATATCTCTCCAGTTGAGAGAGAAGGATATTTTGGTGGCCCATGACGAAGGCTTTGCAGAAGTTCAGATAGATCACATCCACTGGTTTTCCCATGTCCACTGCTGTGGTCAGTCCATCATACAACTTGCACAGTAATAATCAAATCTTTGAGACATAGTAAACTAATTTGCTAAGCAGCATGGTGATGCTCACTAAGTTTATTATACACTTTATATCAGTTCATCTCTGAGAAGTAGAAGCTTAAGAATCTTTCTCCAAAAATCTGGATTTTGTTTAGGGCAGTACTTGACTACCTTCGGCAAACTGAACTGATTTAAGTTCTCTTCTCATGAGAAGTATGATGGGGAAGCTGATTTAATCAGTCGGAGAATTCATCATTGCATAAACAGAGGAAGAGGCTGAAGTAGCATTAGTGAGAGATATATGAACGTTCCTGGAGAAATGTTATTACTTTAAACTCAAAGAGCTGATTGTGGGGCCTGGCTTAGCTTTGTAACATTTCCCAGTGGAGCGCTCCGTGATGAATAATAACTCAGTTGTTGTTCTTTTCTTGAATAAATCTAATTTTTTTCCATGCAGGAAATGGAATCAAATTATAGGTATCACTCATTCCTCTTTTTATAATTCATGTAATATTAATAAGACAAAGTCATGTTGGTGAAGAAAGCAGCATGCTTGGCCCTGGACAGTCAGTTAGAAGATGGAAGTATCTGATCCAATTACTCAGCTTCCCAAAGGAATTGTATTTAGATGATGATGACAATTACCTGCTCCTTGCCTTATTCTGTCCAGGTTGTTCCTAGCCATGGAAAATTACAGTGGCAGAGGAGCTATGCTGAACGGGGGGACGTGGCTGGTGCTGAGCACAAGGATGCCACCGAGGCAGTGGGCTGGGATAACCTGTCAATGTAAGTACTTGGTAATGTCATACATATCTCAAATTCTTCTATAGAGCTTAAAGCATGTCATCACATCCATCTTGAATTATTTATGAACAGCTGATTGGACATAGTGTATCTGTGTAACCACTGTGTTATCCATCTGCCTAAGACCTGTCGGTTCCACCAGATGGGAAATGTGTGCTCCTGCGCGGCCCATCTGGAGTCTGTGTCTTCCTAATGCATCAGAGATCCCAAGTGCTGCCAAACTGGAGTGAGCTCTGTTCCTGTAGTAGGAGGAGGAAAACCTCAGGTATGAGCATCCCATGGGGGAGAAAGGGCTCTCATCCCTTCCTCCATCCCTGGCCAGCCTCTGCCAGTGTTTAATAATGTGCTGGCCCTGGGGGCAGGCGGCACCCCCAGAGCAGCAAGGAACCACAGCGCAGTGCATCTTGTACCACTGCGGTGACAGGTAGCTGTGAAGGATGGCTCCTGGTTCTCTTTCACAGCAGGGTTCTGGCAGCTGCTTGCACTTTTACACAGCTCCAGTAGTTAAAGGAGGAAGAGATGCAAACACCAGTAGGGCTGTTGGTGGCAGGGTAGGTAGAGTCAGCCTGTGTGCAATGCTGGGCCATGTGGGCAACGGGTCATAGAATCATTGAATAGTTTGGGTTGGAAGGGACCTTAAAGATCATCTAGTTCCAACTCCCCTGCCATGGGCAGGGACACGTCCCACTAGCGGCAGATGGAGAGGCTCTTGTCCCCTGACAGTTGTGTCAGTGCTTGGGCAGATGCTGACCTGTGTGTAGGCAGCTTCTTTCACCTCAGGCACTTTTCAGCCTGCGTCCCACATCACCATCCACCACAGCCTCCTAAGGGGTGGAGGAGTCTACGCTCAGGTTCGAGCACATAGAATGTCTCGGGAAATAAAACATTGCTGGACAAAGATTGAGCCTGGGGACTTCAAAAGTGGGTTTGTGGTGAAACAAGGCAGGAGTTGCCCTCATCTCATTGAGGAGGACCCATGGCACAGAACATGGGCACAGTCTAAGCTCCTCTACACACCTGTCTCCAGTGGATGCAGTCAAGAATAGAGATACAAAAATCAGAAAATAGAGATGATCTCTGCCTTCATTCCTTGAATAAAAAAGCTGTTAGCAGGTCCATAAAATGTGCATGCAGGACTAGTGCTGCCCGACCTACCTGCAGGGCCAGTGCCCTCCGCCGTGCACAGACCCCAGCTCCATGCGGGGTCAGGCAGGGCATGTCACCAGCACAGGGGCTCAGCATCTCCTTCTTGAAGCAGGGGACTCTTCTTTTGTAGTCCCCGGCCCCAGGGAACTGACCCCATCTGGCCCCAGCTTTCTCTTTGTTTCAAGTTTTATACCTTTAGAAAGATTCCTATCTGATGATCTAGACCTACTTACACCCCACTGCGGTATAGTAAAATTCCACCAATGCTAAGCAATATTTCAAGCAGGGACCAAACTTCTTGTCTAAGTTCAGCAGCTCTTCACTGTCATGGAAGCAGATCTCTTAAAACCTCTCTCAAATATTTGTCTTTCACATTGTGTCCAGCAAATTACATGATCTGGATTTTTTTTATTAGAAAAGTGTGAAAGCCACTGCCTCTTTCCCTGGCCATCTTCTCCATCTGAGGATAAACTCTCTACCAGTGTCCCTGGCAGTTCTGGAAAGACTTGGTGGTGGTGGCGATGGCAAAGTGTTGAGGGTTTGCAGCAGGGAAACCAGTTGAAGGTAGCTCTGTGGATCTGCTAAGAAAAGGGAGGGAATGGGGCTCCTGGCCTTTTGGGAGCCGGCTCCAAGTTGTTCCCATCTCTCACTGCTTTTGCAGGTACTTTGGTGTCTCACCTCAGCCTCTGCGGGACAAGTTTCTCCAGTTCTGGTATAAGAAGGATCTTCCTTGCTATATGGGGGGAAAGAATGAAAAATCTGAGATCGATAACCTTGGAAGAAGATTGAATACAACATAGGTCATGGTTGCTTGAGCTTCAGCATTTATGAGATTCAGGAAACCTCACAAAAGGCCAAGACTGACTTAAAGTGACAGTCTCGTGTCTGCCTGACCAAAAGGTTCTCCAGTTCCCTCTGAACCTCCTCACTGGGGCTGCTGGTGGGGAAAGTAGACCTCAGGCTTCAATCAACATGGTAATTCCCTTGTCCCTTCTGCTAATTGTTTCCCACAGACCTCCCAGCTCCCCAGCTGTCAGCATTGTTGAAGAGGACAGGCTGGACAGGCTCCAAGCGGAGAGCCTGGTTCCCTGGTTGCTGGTCCTCCCCCACTTCTGCCATTGTGGCTTCTCAGTGATGCGATGTGAATGAAGGCTGAACTCAGGCCCCTTCCTAGCTAAAGGGAAAATGTTTTCCTCCACAGCAAGCTCTGATATCTCTTGTCAGTGGCGATTTCGAGTTCACCAGATAGCAAAAAAAAAAACCCAAAGCCACACCTGAAGTGCAGCCCTGTTTCATGTGTTCTGGTGCAGGGTCAAGTCCCTGGGTTTGGCCCTGTGGCTGGAGGAGGGCGGCGCGTGTTCCCGGGGGGTTTATGTGGCTGCTGCTCCCCCAGCCTCGCTGCAGCCACATCTCCTTGCACTGCTCTGCCCTGGTCCTGGGCGAGCTGCCACCCTGCTCCTCAGTTTCCCACTGTGACATGGGAGCGAGGGAACCACAGAGGCTTTCTGTGACATGTGCTTAAAGCTCTTTCCCTGTTTGATGTTGCTTCCTAACAGGATTTGGCTGGTTGACACCAACTGGCGTGCATGGGGTGAGAGCATTTTTAAATGGGTGTTGAAAACACTTTTGTGGAGAGTTTCCAGCCTGCTCACTGCTCCAGGTGGGAGAGGCCTGAAAGAAAGCCACATGTGTGCAACAGTCTAGACATGTTTGATTTCTTTTGGGAATTAAAGAACAGAAGTCCCATAATACCCTTTTTTTCCAGGATTCATACAAGTAGCCAATATAAACAATTCTCTCACTGCCCTGAAATTTGGAGTTGCTCACAGGATGAAGCAGTGACCTACTGAACCTCTGGGAAGAGTAATATTAGCCTCCGTCTGGTCTGCTGCCTTCTTGGCATGGGTTGAGCGACTGCAGTCCAGCTGCCCGAGGAGCAGCGCAGGCGCTGTGGTGCAGCGTGCGGCCAGGGTGCGTGTGGGGCTGCTGCTTCCATAAAAGGAGAAGAGATGCACAATGGAAGCACCGAAGCTGAGGATCCATTTAGACACCTAACAAATTGACTGCTTCTCAGATGCAGCAGATTGCTGAGCTTCCTGCCAATCCACCCGAGGACTAATCATACAATTATAGGGTGATAGAATGGTTTGAGTTGGAAGGGACTTAAAGATCATCTAATTCCCAACCCCCTGCCACAGGCAGGGACGCCTCCCACTATACCAGGCTGCCCAAGGCCCCATCCAACCTGGCCTTGAACACCTCCAGGGATGGGGCAGCCACAGCTTCCCTGGGCAGCCTATGCCAGTGCCTCACCACTCTCACTGTGAAGACTTTCCTCCTAATGTCTAGTCTAAATGTTCCCCTCTCCAATTTAAAGCCATCCCTCCCTCATCCTATCACTACATGCCCTTGTAAAAATTCCTCTCCAGCTTAATTGTAGGCCTCCTTCAGGTACTGGAAGGTTGCTATAAAATTTCCTCAGAGCCTTCTCTTCTCCAGGCTGAACAACCCCACCTCTCTCAGCCCGTCCTCATAGCAGAGGTGCTCCAGCCCTCTGTTCATCTTTGTGGCCTGCCTCTGGACCCATTCCAACAGTTCCATATCCACCCATTAAATCCATATCTCTCTAATTTAGAGAGAAGGATGCTGTGGGGGCCGTGTCAAAGGCTTTACAGAAGTTCAGATAGATCACATCCATTGGTTTACCAGTGTCCACTGATGTGATTACCCCATCATAGAAAGCCATTAATCCTGCAATATGCAGCCATCATTAAATCCCATGAAAGTGAACAGAGAACATTTTCCATCACACCCAAGAGCACAGGATGAGTTTCAAAGTGCCACCAGACACATGCTCATGACAGAAAACCTCCAGGCTGACTCACAGGCAGATGACTGCTATTTAATCAGAGATCACTTCCAAGGTCACTAGCACCCTCAGTGCAGACTGGCTGTCATGCAGGAGTGATGGAGTTCCTTGTCACAAAATGAAATATTCAGCTAAGTGTCAAGGAGGCCAGATAAGTCATGCACTTGCTCTCAAGTGAAGATGGGGGCTGCTGGTCTCTCTCATGTTAGTGGTGTTGCTCCATCAGTCTTCCCTAAACCTTCTTTCCAGTGTATTATTTGCCTGGAGTACCACTGCTGTCGCTTCCCCAGCTTGTTTTATGCAACTGGATTTTCTTTTCTGGGATTTCTACACTTTCAGCTTTGGTTCTGCCTGCACACTGAAAATGGCTGGAATTGCAATGAAGACACAACCAACAAAGAGGAATATGGAGCAGCTGCTCATAGACCCTGCTTGGCTTTGAGTGCTGTAGAGGAGAGGATGGCTGCCCAAGTTGGACTCCTGAGCATGGAAATGGCCCATAAAAGGCCAAAAACATATTAAGTGTAAAGATACCTGGTCAGGAGTCAGCCTCCCCAGCAGTGCAAGGAGGAAAGCTAGATGCCAGGAGGTGTGTAATGGCTGTATAAGCCACCCTGTGCAGTGAGGAGACTTATTTTTGATGAATAATTGCAACAGACAGATTGGGAGAGTCCTTAACTTCCCTATAGCAGTAGGGTGAGTTGGGGGAACCTGAAGAATTGTGAAATGGGGTGAAGGGATTGTTGCCTTTCAGCTAAGCTCTTGTCCTTGCCTCTTAGGACTTCAAGATAAAGACTAGGCCTTTGGATCTAATCAGGACTTATAGAAACAGCCAGGCTGATAACACATTTCAAGGCTTTGCAGACCTCTGGATTCATTTTGGTCTAATCTCTATGTTGTTAATTTCACTTCCCAAAGCCCTTTTACAGGCTCTGTCACAGGTTCTGTTCTTACTTGTGTCCCACCTCAGGCATACGTGGTGCTGATGGGTAACTTTGCAGAGGTGCTGCATCCCACCACAAGTGCCTAGATCCATCAACTCTCCTGTGTGTCATGGGCTCAGAAAGGCAACTCTAGAGTCCCCTGGCTCAAAGGTGCAACCCCAGTATGAGCAGTTACTGCTGTTATCAGGGCTGAAAATTCCTTAGGTATCTCTCATAGAACTTTATTTTCTGCCTCACTCTGACAAAGCTCCCCGTTCCCATGGTGATGATTTATTCCTTTAAATAGTTCTCATTCGAGAACAATATCATGGGTCCTTCTCTGTTGTTGGTTTAATTAAAAATAAGTTACTCTTCTCCTGGCTTTGGTCTTGGCTGAAGCAGTTGGAGTTGGACACTAGCCACCAACCTCTCCGATCTGCTCTCACTTCCACCCAGAGACAACTCTCCTGCCACTCCACAGTTTGGTGTAACTTCTGAGGTCTGTCCTTGGCCCTTCCTGACTCTCCTACAGAGAGGCTTCAAGCAGGTGGGCCTGGAAGGAAAACACAGAGAGGAGAAAAAAGGAGGAAACAGCTGAGCTTTCAAAGGACAGAGCTGCATAGCCCAATGTCCATCCAGGGCTGGCAGAGGAGCCTGATGCCCTCCACAGCTCTGCCCTTGAACTTTCATTGCCATGAGCAGGGAGGCTTGTGAGAAACAGGAAGCCTTGTGTGAACAGAGTGGCCTGTGATGAAACCGTCTGTAGTGCATCAGGCACCATTGCAGGCCAGATTTTGAAATAAGCTGCCAACAGGGTGCTTTTCCCATCTTCCCCTGTTCTTGGTTTCCAAAACAGATATTTTTTTATTATGAGTGGAGCAAGGACTTCTAACCTGAAAACTGGAAACAAAACAAAAAAAAAATTGAAAGGCTGAACTGCATATTTAGTATATTTTAAAATGTCCATTTTATTACATAAAAGTCTGAACAGGCAGCCTGGTCTCCATATAACAGGAGCCATTCAGTGTTTTTTGGGACACTTACTTCTTGCTTTGAATAAAGAGGGAGAGAGAGCATCTGGTTTCTCTGCTTCATTTTAAATGCCCCTGCTTATTTTGTTAATGCATTTACATTCCAATTTTCCTCACATACAGTAAAAAAGGAACGCCTTGGGGTTCTTCTAGATACAAGCACATTAGCTTGCTTGTTTTTCAAACAGCAGTAGCAAACATGCTCTGCAAGCCTGGAGTTCAACCAGCAGCAAGGAGAGTGGGCTTTGGGGAAAGTGAATTCCCATCTATGAAACCAATTTCTGATTTGCTGCATAGTTTTCTGACTCATTGCATTAACTGCAGCTAGCACTGGTTTAGGCTGGGAGAAAAATAAAAGTATATGATGTAGCCTCCCAAATGCTTTTTGCTAAATCATGCAAAACAGCATTTCAGCAATGCTAGGATGCTAATCCAGAAGTATGGGTACTGGGTACATTTCATTCTGCAACACTCAGGATGAGAAATCTTTTAAAGGTGTTATAAAGCAGTTTCAGAATGAACAGTGAAACTCGCCCTTATAAGGTGGAAAAGCTCCATGATCTGCTGTTAGAAGATTGGAATGCAAGCATGGCAAGGGTAGCTTTACATGAGCCCCTTATCTGAAAGACGAGTGATAAAATTGAAGAAGTTCACATGTCACAAGAAGAATTTCTCCCTTATCCGAAAGAGGCCAGAGAAGTGCAAGTCAGAGGTGCGACACACAGGATGAGTTATGAGAGGAAATGATGTAAAGGGGCCAGACAGTTTGGAAATCTGCCTGCTTGCTCAAGTTTGTCCTATTTTCTGTTTCAGAGGATTGTATTGACATCAATACAACATCAGTTTTATAAACACTTGACTGGAAACTTGAATCTGCTGACTGTAGGGCAAAGCGGCAAAACCCAAAGTCTTTAGGGACCCTCAAATTGTGTCAGCCCTAGTTTTGACCTCTCTTTGACATTTGGTTGGGAGAAAGTGAGGGAGGATTTTAACATAAGCCTTTCAATCTATCAGTTATTTGTCATTTCCCTCAGGCAATTTTTCCTGGAAGCAGCAACCTCAATGCCTCTCAAAATACAGTGGGGGAAGATGCTGTGATATCAAAACAATTCATTTGCCTCTTACCAGATACCCATAAAGTTTGTCCAGAAGAGATTTTTGTCATTTAAACCTTTGTTTTAAGATGACTTGTTTCCTTTACAATCAAAGAGAAAAATGCTACTTCTTGGTAAAAAAAATAGGCACACCAAGTGTTAAATTCTAGCTATTTCCTCTATACCCTTTCCAAAGCCTGGCTAGAAACTTCTTGTGCAGCTGCAAGAAGTCTGTGTGGTCTTCAGCATCTCTCAACAGATCACTTTAGACAGTGTCTCTCCATGTGCTCTCTGGTTAATCTTCCCATTAAAACCCTCCTGCTTCCATCCCTTACACCACTGCTTCTGTGTATTTCCCATTTTACCTCTTTACTGTGGTGTGGAGCATGGGCAGCGGGCAGCCCCATGTGCCACCAGACCCTTTCTTTGCCCAATCTGCCACCAGTCTTGCAGTGGTGGGAGATATTGTCCAACTTTTGGGGCATTCAGGGGAAAGACCAAGGTCCTACTCATGACATTGAGGGCAAGAAATTTCCTTTTGAGGTGAGCAGAGGTTTTCCGCATAGTCATAAGTTTCCATGGAGGAGGCAGGAGTAGATTTCTAATACTAGACAGACCCAAACACTGCTAAGTTTTCCATTTGGAGCATATGACCTGATGGCCCCGATATGTCCTTCCTCCATTCCTTTTTCTGGTTCTTTATAGCCCCTCCTTCTCCACATTTCCTTGTACCTTGTCTCAGTGCTTGGCTGAAATCCTGCTTCCCACACCCAGCACTGCATGACAGCCAGCCAGACATCACATCTTCCCTTGCCCAGTCCATGGACTCCAGCAAAAGTGGCTACAAGGCACAGGACTCCTGGTGAAACCAGAGGGCTGCAAGGTTTCATCTGGTCTCTGGGCAGCACAGACCTATCACATTCTGTGGCCAGGAGATCTCCAAGGCAAAACTCAGGTACCACAAGAAGACATCACTAGCAATATTTTAGCTGTGGTGCTATGAGGTCATGCTATGGCAGATACTGTCTTTCAGACATGATTTTTTTATCAAAAGACCTTGTCCTTCATGAGGAGCTCAGAGCATTTTTTCTAAAGAATAACCCTGGGTTATTTTTATGAAAGACAATGTGGCCACTAGAAGTAGCATAATGGGGCTCAGCATGACTTGCTTTTTTCCAGTACAATGGTGATTATTCTGGTGAAGCTGAGGACAGCTTGGGCTCTCATGAACTGCCATTTTTATATAAACCAGGAGAATAAAAAATTCAATGGAACCTGGTTCCTTATCTGGGCAGAGCTACAGTGATTTCTGCATTGCTAGTGTGACTAAAATAAGATAAAATTACCATCCAGTCTCTCCAGCCAGCATACAGAATGAGTAAGAAAGTGTTATTGGAATCATGCTTTTTTGGACTGAGTAACTCAAACAAAACTGACCCTACTCTGAGAAGGCAATTAGACCAGATGTCCTCTGGGGGTCATTTCCAACCTGAATTATCCAAAGGTACTCAAAATGAGTGAGTCCTACTGAAAAATTTGTCTTGAACTTTCACAGACGTTAAATCAGAATGAGATTCAAGCTCCCAATGTCTTTTTACATTCTAAACCAGGACTTGATGTGGTTTTCTGGTTTTGTTTTTAAGCAGCCCACGTGGAAGCACCAAGGGCCTCCCCTGCTGCAGAGCTCTCCACCAACCAGTCATCCCCAACCCACCATTGCAGCTCAGCCAGTTCCTCCCGTCTGATGGCCCATGCGTGTGCATGTCCTCCCCGAGGGCAACACCCTGCAGTGCTAGCTCTTTCCAAGCCTTCCCACTGGAGTTGTAAGAGGTGAGAGACATGTCTGTAGCAAGATATTAATATGCAAAACCTGTGGTTTTTTCTTAGCAGAACCGAGTGTAGAGTGAATGCAGCCTCTATTCTTTACTGGTCCTCTTCCTTGTTTGGGGCATTCATCCCAGGCTTATCTGAAAACAGACAGCTATGCTGGGACCAGGCTGGTCTGAATGTCATTGTGTGCCTAACAAAAGGGGGATGCTGCAAGTGTGAGGATGCTAGCACCCGCAGAGCGAGTCTGTGCTCAGCAGACACCACATTCTTGCTTTCAAAAATCTGCATCAGCGGTGTCCATGGAGTGCTGTTGGTCTCTGGGCTGCTTGTGCAGGTAGAGACCACAGGGAAGCAGACCTGCTGTCAGGAGGGACAAGTTTGCTGCAAGGAGGCTGGCACTTCTGGTGAACAAAGCTGGAGAACAGTGGCAGGAATTTTTCAGCTCTTTGCACCCATCTCTAATTTCTTCCACCAAAGCTCTGGCAGAGCTCATGTCTATTGATGTTTAAGAAGCTCTTGGAACTGGTTTCTTCTCTCAGGGCATTCTAGATATATGCAATACGCTATGACTATGGTCCCAGAAACCTGTTGGATGGGCTGAATTTTGTAAATATAAATGTTAAGTCAAGATAAATGAACTAAGCAGATAAGCAGGTACAAGAGAAAATGCTCCTGTAAATCCAAGGTGTGCCTCTTCTGTAGCTTTATTTGGGAATCAGGAAGACGCCAACACTAGGTCCTATTCAAGGTAATGATAGTTTTGCTATTGGGCACACACAATTTGGACTGGGCCCAGACTTTTACTCACTCTCTCTTTTTTTAATTGCTCTTTCCATAATAACCAGTATTGTTGTGTGTAGGTGGGTTTTTTTTCCCTTGTGAAAGTTTTCATTACTTGAGTGCAAAAGCTATGATGCAAATGGGAGTCACTCCCAGAATGTGCCCAAGGGCTGAGCTGCAACTGCGCTGAGACAGGTTGTGCTGCAAAATAAGAAGGGTCAGTGGACTTGTTCCAGACCAGCTGGCATCAGCAAAGATGTTGTGCCATCACTGCACTGCAAAAGAAGTGCAAGCGTTGCCAGCCTTGGTCATGCCCTAGAAAAACTTGCATAGCTGGGCTCGAACTCACCTCTCCTCTGTGATGCTCATACTGAAGGGGTTGGGCTTTCTCTCCTGGAGCTATTCAAAAGGTCTAGCAAACAAGGAAACTGGCCCTGGAGAGGAAACCCAGCAATTGCACAATGCTGACAAATGTTCAGAGACAAACCACAGAAGTATGGAGAAAATGGGGAGCCTTGTGCCATCCTTTTTGTCTTCACTTGTGGGGATCTCTGGTGTCATGCACAAAGAGACCAGACATCTGCAGACAAACCCATGATATTTGCATTTTATTTTTAGCTAAAGCAATGTAACTTGTGGCTAATTTGCTAGTTTATGAAAACAGAATTAGAGAGGAGTGAGGTTATTTATGTGTTTCTGCAATACCCACACAGCCTGTTCCAGCAGCTCTGCAGTCACAGACCAAGCTCCTGGGCAGAGGGGATGTGTGTGTAGATGCCACCAATGCTGGGAGCTGTGCTTAGCTCAGCTGTTAGCAGATGCCATTTAAGGATGTCATAAAGTCATATCCCAATAACCTTAAGCCTATATATACTCTGCTTTCCTCTCACTCAAGCAACAGTGCTAAACTGAACTCAGCATGAGGGAGACTCAGGTGCCTTTCAAAATACAAAATGGAGCTTTACTTAAGTCAAGTGATACAGAAGTATTTACATTTCTTTTCTACCATGCTAATTGTGTACTTCTTTTGCACAGCATGTCATTCAAAGAATGACAATTTGGGAATCCAGGGACATGGAGGGAGTTGTTTGGTTACTTTTTTGATTTAGGAGAAAATCATCCTTGAATAAAGAGCCTGGAAATGTGATTAATCCCAGTGCAGAATGTTTCAGAAATTATGAGTATGTGGAACAGAGTCTATGCACAGACCTATGATGGAACTTGTTTCACAATTTTGTCTGCTAAGAATCACAGGGTGCTGTCAAGATAGAACTTAGCCAGAACTTCTCAGCAAAAACTCTTCATCAACCAAGTTAGTCTTTGTGTAGTGCTAGGGCTAAATTTGGCACTGCCTTGGCAGCAGTTGCAAATGAATGTAAGTTGCAAATGCATGTAAGTTTCCTTAAGTTCTTAGTCAAATATTCACAAGTTTTTGGTTTTAATTTCCACTATTCTTCAAAGTACCAGTTACTTGAGGTATCTTAGGTGCACAAAGATACATTTGTATCTGAAAGATACAGAGAGAGGGGTTAAAATAAGCTTCATCACCTGTGGGTGAAGGTCTATCAGCAGAGAGCTAGAATTCTTTCTTTGAGGGCATATTTCTGGCTTTGGACCTGAGGTGGCCATGAGCATTAGGAAACACAGAACTGTGCCTACTAGTAGTTGTAATGATTTGCAGTAGAAATTAATATTTTCCCATATATTTCACAAATATCATCAATTTATTTTACACAAGTGGCAGCCTTCTTAATTTTTTCATGTTTTTCCCTTGAAAAACTACTTACTACTCAAAAAAGAATGAACCGCCTTTATAAACAGACAGGCAGACAATATCACAAGGGTTTTTCTTTTATGTGGGTGTTGCTATAGAGAAAGACAGACTATAATCTAGGGCGATAGCCCATAAGGTATATCAAGAACCATTTAAGTTTATCTATAACAGCAGAGGATCTGGAACAAGACCTCATAAGAAATCGTCAGGATGTTTCACAAAATCTTAGTATCTTGGCATTTCCAGTTCCTCTCTGACAGATTGCAGTGCTGTGAACAGTGTGCTCAAGATATGTCTGGTGGCAGAGGGGTGTTCGGAAGAACAGGATAGTGTCATAAATCTCAGCCCCAGAGGTCACTTTCTTTTTCTTCCCAGGATTCCATTTTCATCACTACTTTGCAAAATCCTGTCTGATGCAGTACCTGAGAGATGGTCTTTTTAGCTCACCCTTACAAGGGAGGGTAGAGAGTGCCTGTGGCTCTTCACCATATCAGTACAGGGAACATTTCCAAGGTTTGTGCTTCATTAGCTCAGCTTCTCCAGCCACAAGACTTTGTGTACAATGTACATAACCTTAGTGCCCTTTTCTGCTTCAGGGTCTGTGCTGCTGTCAACCATGAGAGACTTTCTACTGGCCACGTCTATAACTCTGTTTCCAAATACCTGCAAGTTCAGTTATCACAGGAATTACTGCAGTAAAAATACCCTGTGAGATGACGTCATTTTTTTAAAAAAAGCTAGAGATGAGTGATTAGGAGAAAGAGGCCAGCACACTGGCTTTGTGGCTCGTTCTTTTAATTTTCTTTTCCTCAGATAGGAATGTCCTCACTTCTTGTCCAATGACTTTGAGGCAGTGGTGTATGGTTGTGGTCAGCTTCTTACAGCTGTAAGTCGAAAACAAGAACTACCAGGCTGCATACTGACAGAAGGCTAAGATGGAGGAGGAGACCACAGTAACAAGCATCTTGGATTGATAACTGACCTCGAACGAGTGGAAAAATGCTCCAGTCAGGTATCAGATAAGGCTGCAGATAAGGCTGGCTCCCTTCTTCCAAAGAACAGACAGCAGCTGCCATCATCAGACTGAAGGAAAACAAGCCCTTTTGCTCTGCTGCTCTGCTCTTGTAAGGTTCATTCATCTGGATGGTATGACTCCCAGGAGGTAGCACATTGCTGGCTGGGGTTGGGGGGATTATGCAGGGCATATGCTTTAGCAAGCTTGGGCCTTTTTCAGCCACTTTTCATGGAAATAGATTTCAGGTTGTCCCTGAAAATGGAAGAAAAGCAGATGTTTGCCATCCTGTATGCTTTGGGCCAAGTCTTGTGTAGAACAGATAAGATGGGGCTAGCGATTCAGTGACAGAGGAGCTGAGCTAGGCATGTGCCAAGGCTGCAACAACTGCTTCCTAGGGGCCTCCCTCACGTAGAGCAAGGCAAGAGTGGATTCCACTGTATCAGCGCCAAGGCCAGAACCCTTCTGCCTGTGATGGGGCACCTACCACATCCCTAAAGCCGCCAAGCCTTCCTACAATACTGCTCTCACCAAATATATCCCTAAATATATAGGGTCAGAGACCTGCTGCCCTGGCCTCTAGTGCACAGGTGACAGAAACCTGAGGTGCAGCAGTTCTGATACTTAAAAGACACTATTTTGTATCTATAGCAGCATGAATGGCTATGAGTTTGCAGATGACCATGACAGGGTTTTTCTCCCTCTTGAATGCTCATGTGCTCTGTGCTTCCAAGATCCTGTTGCCCCCATAAACTGCTTCCCAGTCAGCTGGGAGTGCAAGTGCTGAAACCCAATCCACTACTGCTCTGTGAAGAGGATGGAGTAGGGATGTTCACATTTTTTTTGGCCAGGAATAGTGATAGTGAGTTTGCTGCTTGTCATTACACAAGAGGAAACTGCATCTTCCCTTATATTAACCTCTCCTTTTTCCCCTGGGAAGACCCAGGGAAGCTATAAGAGCATCTTTTGCTTTCCAGAAAGGAAAGCACCACTGCTTTCTGCCTATGTGCTGGAGGGCAGTATAAAACAGCACATCTTTACCTAGGCAGTTATTTAAACAGCACAGACATTTAGAGCAATCAGACCACCCAGCTCTCCACTCAGTATTTCTTCCTCTTGTCCCCAGCTTGAGTTACGTTCTCTGTTTCTCAGCTTTAGTCCTAACAGCCTCCTGCTGTGGTTGGGGGGAGAGTGTGAGGGGACCATGGATGAGCTGGGCACTGCGGGAGGGTGGGAGGGCAAGAGAAGCTGCCTAGGGGAGCCATCACCAAGCAGGCAGCGCAGGCCTGGGACTCCCCAGCCAGCAGGACTGCAATTTCCCCGCTGCCACTTGGCTGCCACTGCACTTCATAGAAAACTGGAAGGTTTCCACCTTTCCTTCCTTGTGGCTATTGAGAAAATAGCTGAGGCTTTCTCAGAGAAAAAAAAATACAGTAAAATGCAGAATATAAAAATGGAGACCTTGAAAGGAGCTGTTAGGGATGTGAGAGGACCTGCGTATGGGACAAAGTCTGTAAACAGTTACAGAATCACAGAATCACAAGGTTGGAAAAGACCTCTTGGATCATCAAGTCCAACCATTCCTATCAACCACTAACCATGTCCCTCAGCACTTCATCTACCCATCTTTTAAATACCTCCAGGGATGGTGACTCAATCACCTCCCCGGGCAGTTTGTTCCAGTGCCTGATGACCCCTTCTATGAAAAATTTCTTTCTGATATCTATTCTGAACCTCCCCTTGTCAAGATGACTTCTGAGTCCCTGCCCTGACTGCTGGGCTACAGCCACAGAGAGCATGATGGGGCATGCATAGTCAGCAACCCAGACATAACGTGGTGGTGGCTGGACTGCCTTGAGAGCCTTCTTCCTTTGGTCTGTCAGTGCTACTCTGATTTTCTCATATCCCTCTTTACTTGCTGTGTTTAAAAACTAGTTTTATCATAGGCTTAGAGCGAAAGCACAATATGGTTGCCATGGCTTAGAAAAAAACAACAGAGGCAAAATACTGCAGGGGAGTCCAGGGCTTGCACTGCTGGTTTGGAATCTCTTCTTACAGATGTAATCACAGGTGTTTGCTATGTGAGAAGAAGGGGAGGAGGGGGAAATCCTACTAGAGAAGAGATTAAATGAAGATGGGGAGAGCGGCTTACCTAGTTTGCTTACTTAGTTACTTCCCTGCTTGTGCACTCTTGCCTACCGGCGCTTCCTCATTTGTGGTGTGTCTTCTCCAAACTCCATTTTACAGCACATTGCTCCAAAATTTTCGCCTTTCTGACAGTGGAGCTACTGCAAACATAAGGCTATGAGATTTGCTGCTGCTTCCCAAATAAGAAGCTTCCTGTTGTAGGAAGTAATTTTGTACTGCCCAGTTTGATTTGAGGTAGCTGTTCACATTCGTTCCCACTGTACAGATTAAAAAACAGCAAGGCGAATGAGCCAGTTAGGAGAAAAGCATAATGAACACAAGACAATTTTCTGTGCAAAAGTATGCATAACCTATAGCTGCTGCACAAGTGTTTAACCTGCTCTGTGGAGGCAGGCAGGCTGCCGACCACCCAGGCATTCCCTGTACCAGCCAGAGAAGTGGGATAAAGGGGCTTTTTCAAGCAAAGCCCTTAGCTATCCCTCCTTATATGATGGACAATTTCAGGCTACAGCAAGTATGCTTCAGGAAGGCAAGTTAATGGTGTGGTCCTGCTCCACTTCTGAGGCAAACTGGAATTTGGATCCCAGCCTCAGTGGCCTAGCATTGTGTTCCCCACTCACTGCTGGGCCACTATGTGCTGAGGAAAAGCTGCATCCCTGGAAGGCTGTTGGTGTGCTTTTCAGCTGCACCAACTACTTTTCTGAAAAGAGTGAGCTCTTCCTCCACATCACACTGTACTAAGCTGGGCCACCTCTGCTGCTGGTGAAGGTGGGTGGTTTGGCAATGGTACAGAAGACACCAAAAATGTGCAGCTCAGCTGTTTCTCCTTGAACAACCAGGGCAGTCTTTGGAGCACTTAGCATCCTGAAGACGACAGGTAATAGGTAAGAAATAACTCACTCCTTTCCCTCTAATTTTAAGAACGCTTCTGTCCTATTGGTGCGGTAATGATGAGGGTGGGCCTCCATTCAGACACATGAATCTGCATTTCTTAGCCCTTTATGAACTATCTGTTACCGTGACCTCATACAGAAACATGGATTGTCAATATTATTTGCAGTCTGATATTACTGTGACCTATCTCGCCACTGAAATAAACAATTGATGCTAAAAGCATGAGGAGGTAGAGAGGCCATGAAAGTAACATTTAGAGGTCAAAATTGGGAGTAAAGCATTTGGAATACTGATGGTGAATTTTGCTGGTAGCTGTAACAAAAGAGAACTGCCACTTCCTTTATGACAGAGCTGCAACTGGATTTAAAGCAAGTTTTGTCTATGTAAATGTGTGGTTATATCTTTTCCCACAGCCTCTTTCACCTTAGTCACCTCTCTCGGCTGAGTCAAGTTCCTGCCGCAGTCATGCTGTGATATACTTTACACATGGGCATCTGGTGGGACCACCTAAGTCTGGTTCCATATGTCTGATTTAATGTATTTACATTGCTGTTGCTGTAAAGGCTTTTCTTCCATTGTCAGTCTCTTTACAACCATGTTATTTTGCTTCATGGTAGTGTCTTTTCCTCTGAAGCTGATTGTGTTGCAGTGCCATGAAACAGAACTGTAAGGGATCCCAAAAGATGACACAGGGTTCATTCTCCAGGCTTGTCATGGGATCAGTTTTTCTTGAAGTTTAGCCTTTCTTGTAGCTGTCCTGCTTGTTCTCTAAAGCTTCCAGCAGTGGAGGTTCAGCAGCTTCCTTTGGTGGCCTACTTGAGTGCTTTGGTATTCCGACTGCTCACAGATTCTCTGGAAGCTACAGCAAATGGTGTACTGTCTTCCACCTTGCAGTGAACTTCTACATATTTGAGGTCTGCTCCTGTCTCTCACTTCAGTTTTTAGTTCTCTAGACTAAACAAGCCTGCTTCTTTCAGTCTTCCCTCAGAGGTCAGGTTTTCTAGACCTCTGAGCGTTTTTGTTACTTCTCCTCTGGACTCTCTCCAGCTGATGTGTATCTTTCTTAAAAACTGGCACCCAGAGCACTCCATCCACAGCCTTACAAATGCCAAGAGGAACAGAAGGTTTTGTTCTCATGTCCTACAAATGACACTGCCATGTATGTGTACTTCTAGGGATGAATTTCATGGGGAAGGCCTGAGGGAGCTGCAGTTCTGGCATTACATTGGCCTGCACAGCATACATACCTTGCCATGCTGCTGCAATTGCACAGCATTCCCTGGCTGCTCACAGTACAGCCTGCTATACATCTGGTGATATCTGTGATTCTCTGTTTGCTCTGCATATATAACCAACATAGCCTCAAAAGTAATGCAATGCAAAGTCACACCATCTCACACCATGAACTCCTCCATCTAGAATCAAAAACTGCAGTAGCCACCTGGCCTGTTTTTATTGGATTTTGCATTGTATCAGATTTCTACCATCCATCACCCTCCCTGGTTCCCCCCGTAGGATCATCCTGAGCCTGCATTGTGCATGGAGTAAAAATTGTGAGCAAATGGACTTCATACATAATCAAGTGTTACACCAGCTCTCTGCAGCCACTGCATAAGCAGCCTGAGAGGGACAGAGTGGCCACGTGACCAGAGCACTGAGCTCTATGGTAATCCATTTCTGAGCCATTATCCTTGGCATGTACACTGCAGCAGAGCCATGGCTGCTTTACATACCCTGCAGATGCCCACAGGAATGCTTCCCTATTGCAAAACCACACCATGGATGGAGCCTGGGGTCTCCAGCTGGGTACAGACCACTGAGACAGCTGTACACCTCAAGCAAGATTCCCCAGGTTACCTTGCTGTAAGCACACCTGAGCTCAGTAGTGATTCAGCATGGATTGCTGACACACTACTGCAACAAGTGTAACCTACTGTTGCACGCCCTAAGTGTGTGAGCCATAATTGTAATAACTCCCATCATGTCCCAGAGCAGTGACAGATGGCACAGCAATGACTATTGCTGCTCTGGCCAACGTTAGGCTTGCAGGTTAGTGGCATAGCCACTGCATGAAGGAAGCCAATGCAGTACCCTGTCACTGAAGTACGATGAGGAAGCTGCCCTGCTCAGAAGAAATGAAATGTTTCTTGGCTTGCTCTTGGGAACGTCATTCCAAGCTGTGGCCAGAAAGGGGTTTTGCTTGAAAACAGCCTGGGGGTACCACTGTACCAGTGATACTTGGAGATGAGAGAGGACTGTTTTTTTAAAGCACTGTGCTAGAAAATCACAGAGTTGCAATTATGGAAAACATCAAAGTGAAGGGAAGCGATTTTAAGTGAAGTTTTTAAGCTGGGGCTAAATAATGACAGGTCTGAGAGTTCAGTGACTCTCTCATAATAAAAAGATTTTCAGTGCAGGCAAGGGTGGAGCTGAAAAGATACTAATCCCTGTGTGTGCCTCCCTGCTACCACCTTGCTGCTATTCCCTTTCCAGAAAGCCTTCACAACACTTACCTCCAAAGCTTGTCACACTTTTTCCATGACCAGTTTTGGTGCCTGGGAAGCAAGAGAGGCAACAAATTCAGCCTCTTGCATCTGCATGCCATGAGCATATCATCTGGCAAACTCCACTCAGTCAGAGGGTGAGAACGAGAGACTCAAACTTGAGTTTCCCTCTTGGTGGCACAAGGAATGAGCTAGCTTGGATTTCATCTGCAGTTTTCAGAAGTAAGCAGGCTTTCCTGCTTTCTCACTACCTTGGCCGTGTGGAAGACATAGGTTGGATCTGCCTTTCATGGCTCTGTCGTGGAAGTGGATGCCCACTGCAGCCCCTGCTGCACCATGCCTTCCCCTGTGCTTGGAGCTGCCTCTCCATCCTTCAGCTTCTTCCACCAGAAAGGACTGAACTGAGCATAGCCTGGATCAGGCATTTGGTTAGTGCATGGATATAACAACAGCTATCGGACTTACGAGCTTATGGTCTCCAGTTTGAAGCGTGCTCTCTTCTACACTTTCATGCATTCTATCTCTTGCAGGAACACGTAAAATGCTGTTGTCTTCAGCATCTCTGGTCCCTGAGCCTCCTTATTGTTTGGGCCAGGTGGAAGTACTGTGCCAGGGCCAGGAATGGGATTCCTTTTAAAGACCAATACAGAAAACCAAAAGGGCTGATCAAACCAGCCCACAAAGACCTGCACCTCAGTACAGGGCAACTCACAGGTAAAACATGAAAATGAGAAGACCTCACCATCGGTGACTGAAGCCCTCTGTGCCCATGCCATAGACTAAGGATGCTAACCCCACAGAGGTCGTCGTCTCACTGTACAGTGTCTTTCATGGGCACCTAACGTGACTCTGTAGGCTGGGTACCATTGGATGATTTTATCCCTCTACACCTCTCTGCAGAACCAGCCCAGCAACTACCCAAGTGGAGCCTGCTTCACTCACATGTAGTGTTCCTGTGCACTCCTGAGTTGCAAACACCTTTCTCTTCAGGGGTGAAAGGAGGGAGCAAAGGAAGGGATACGGGCAATGTTGGTCAAGTACTCAATTTGCCTTGCAGAATGAAGGTACATCCAGTGGGTATGTGTTAACAGGGATACAAGACTGGTTGTTTAATTCCTGATCCTATGATTGTTGAAGTGACACTGTGTAAGCAAAGGGAGAAATCTAGGGCATATTCTGCTAGAAAAGTAAAATCAATGTGTTTTACAGGAGGAAAAAATATCATTTTCCAAAATGACACACTTCAAACAATATTAGCAAATGCTTACTCTGTGAAGACAGCCCTGTAAGTCACTTTGACCCTAAAGCTCGTGCTCTGCACAAGCATGGCTGACCCTTAGTCAGCAGGAGGAGATAACAACTTCTTTAGGTACTTGTGCAGTCCCAGAACTCGCATTAATTCCAGGGTACAGGGCTGGGGAGCCACCTTTGGAAGTTCAGGTAAATAGGAAGGAAAGTGAAGGGAAAGAGGACTTAGGAAAGTGAAGGCAGGGTGGAAAAGGAATACAACCCAGCTGAAGAGGGCCTGAAGGAGAGGGAAGATGTATTGTACCCAGGAGCTTTAGTCAGGCTCCTTCTTGCTTTGTTGCTTTGGTTTTTTTTGCCTCACTTCCAGCCTGGATGACCAAACCACTTATTCTATGGCACTTTTTAAAAGCATAAGTTGTAACCAGTTTCTGGGCACAGGACAGCCCACTCCTCAATCTTCCATGAAGTATGGTATTCCTCACTGATCATCACCAAATTAATGTCTGCATTCCAGAGGTGCTGTGTTTTTACCAGTATTGTGTCCCAGGCTGGGCAAGTGCAAATGATGAAAATGAGCATAACTTGGTGAATTTTTTACTATAAGAGCCCAACATGCTGCTCAAATTTAAGTGTTAAATCCCAAAGCTACAAAGTTTTTGTGTATCTGCAGAATATAAGCGCTGAAACTTGGCTGTGAGACTTCCCAAAACAAATGTCAAGGGCCACTTCAACACAGCCTCATTCGCTCACCTGCTGGGCCTCATTACAGAAGCTTATGGATGTTCTTGGCAAGAAAACAGATATCTCCCTAGGGAACCTCATGACCTGTAGCTAATATGCTAAGCACAAAGAGAAAGAGCATCAAACAGTAACTAGAAATACCCCAATGCCCTTGGGCTCCTTCCTCTTTTCATCTGCTGCAAGATGAAGAAGTAGGATGTATGTCCAACCATTGCTGTGGAGGCTCTGCCTGATGCCTGCAGAACAAAATAACACTCTCCATGGGATCAGAAAGACCTTGTTGGAAACTCACTTGGTCCAGCAAGGTCTGAATAATACCTGAGGAAATCAGCAGCAAGCTTGTATGGAAGAGAATAGAACGCTAGGAGACTAAATAAGGAAAACCAGACTACTGCTGTGGTTACAGGCATCTCTTTCATCACCAGCACTGGCTTCGGTAGCTCCTGTTGCTTCTGTGGTTCCCTCTCCTATTGCGAGCTCATTTCTTCCCCTTCATGGTGCTGGTACAAGTCTTCACAAGGACAAGGGTCAAGTGGATCTGTAAACTATCCCAAATTTAGAAAAAAACATCTTTTTCCCTCCTGCACTGCTGCCTGTAAGGTCATGAAATTCTGGCCAAGAACATACACTTGCTTTTGTTACGGAACCCTGGAAAGCCAAGAATCGGTGTGGGGTTTAGGAGTGAAAAATTAAGGTATTTCCCAGAAACACAGGCAAGAATTTTAGAAGTGAGGATATGGAGTCAGAAACACAAATAGGAGGGACAGTTAGGAGAGAGGCTCTAATACACCAGCAACCTCACAGTTGTTCTTGATTTCATTACATTTTAATGCACTGATGTTGTACATAAATAATCTTATCCATCCTCTACCCTGTGCAAGAAGAGATAGGTAAATGAATGGGATTGCTTATACCAGCAGTTAATAACATTTTTCTGTTTATAGAATGACCAGCTTCTGTACATCTAGGGATCACTAGGTGTATTCTATACAGGTAAGAAGAATAACAACCTATGATTATGGGGCTAGTTGCTTTGTAACTCAACTCCAAGGAACCAAAGAGACAGCATCCAGAAGATTCAGCCTCATAGAAACCTATCACATCCTGGGACTTGGATCTCTGTGGGAAGGTATGAAAAATGATTGTCAATAATAGGCTCTTAAATTACAAGGCTGGGGAAATAATACAATAGGACCCCTGCCTTAAAATACAAAGCCCAAGGCTTCTCTCAAGTCTTTCTTTCCCCAGATCTTGCCAATTCCCATATTCTTCCAGATTCCTCAGGCTGGAAGTGTCCTGAAAAATAAGAAAAAAAAGAAGGTAGGGAAATTTTCAGACATGTTTGTTGCCTCTAAACTATTATGTGATCGGGCTGTTGGTTCATAACTTCTGTTGCTGAATATTCATCAAATTGTTATAAGAATTAAAAATTGTGCTTTTGTTTTCAGACCCTGGTGATTTACATATTTTTCCAAAGTAAATTCTTCCACTGTGCTTTTCAAAAACCAGCCATCATCATCTGTACCTCTCTGCAGTACTGAACAGTGAAGTTTCCTTCAAGAACACTACCATCTCCACAGAGTGATAGGACTATTTTGCACTTCCCAGCATTTTTCATCATGAAGCACACCTAGGAGCATTTCCAAGGTACCTGGTAGACTTGGATTCCTCAGATCTGGCTCCCTTGAGCTGGGATTCTTTGGGCGACCTGGTTTCCTCAAATTATCTCAAAATGGAAACCTTATGCATTGCTTTGGAAAATCATGCATATTACTGTTTCTCTACATTTAAATAATCTTTCTACCCTGAGCGAGTTGTAGCAGGGTAAATACAGCAGTCTGAACAGGGCAGAGCAACCCTGATGTTTATGAAGTCTGAAAGTGTACACAAGGGGCATTATGTGACCCATGATGACAGAGAACCATAAGGAACATCTGTCCATTATGTTTTATGCAGTTACTTATGCCAAAAAATGAAAGAAGATATCCAATTTCACCTCCAACGAAGAAGCAGAAAAAATTCTCTCTTTCGGAAGAGAAGCTCACAAGTGCAAATCAAAGCTAAATCCTTGATGCTGAGCATTTCTACCCAATTAATCCTGATGCTTTGCAGCATCCATCCTTCCATTCTCAGTATCCCTCTTTCCCACATTCCTGGGTCACAAACTATTTCCTCAGAATCTGGACAAACTGGGACATGGGCTCACTCTGCCCTGGATGGTGTTGTAGAATGGCATATCTCTGGGCTTCCTCACACTTTTGTGAGAGATAGACACCATCCTGTTACTCAGTGAGACTACCAAGGGAAAAGAATAAAAGGAATAATGCTGTTGTCATTTTTTCCCCTCGATGTGTTTAACTGACAGAAACCCATGCTCAGCATTTGTATACCAGTACGCTCCTTGATGTTTTGTGTTTCTCTCCCAGGAAGCTGTTAGAAGAGCCAAATGTACTTTAGTTCGGCGTTTTCTTGACGAACAGGATATCTGTGGGCAGAGCGCGGCAGATGTGTCTGGGAGGCCTGGCACAGCCCAGGGCATGCAGGGTCAGGCGGGGCTGCCAACTGCTGGCACTAAGCCTCGGCTGCCACTGCCGGCAGCCCCAACCTTGACCAGCGGCTACCAGTCCATGAGCAAGAGAAAAGGGACGTGCTACAAGGGTGATCTGAGGGCTGGAGCAGCTCCCATATGAGGACAGGCTGAGAGAGCTGGGCTTGTTCAGCTTGGAGAAGGGAAGGCTCCAGAGAGACCTAATAGCGACCATCCAGTACCTGAAGGGGCTACAAGAAGGCTGGGGAAGGGTGTTTACAAATGATTGTAGTGATAGGACTAGGTGGGGATAGCTTTAAAGTGGGGAGGGGGAGATTTAGACTAGGTGTAAGGAGGAAAGTCTTCCCAATAAGGGCAGTGAAGCACTGGTACAGGTTGCCCAGGGAAGCTTTGGATGCTCCATCCCTGGAAGTGTTCAAAGCCAGGCTGCATGGGGCTTTCGGCAGCCTGATCTAGTGGGAGATGTCCAAGCTCGTGGCACGGAGGTCAGAACGAGATGATCTTTAAGGTCCCTTCCAACCCAAATCATTGTATGATTCTGTGATTTAGTAGTGGGCAGGTATGGTTGGGCTCGATGACCTCAAAGGCCCTTTCCAGGCTCGGGATGCCATGGAAGCAGCCCCTCCGTACCCACGCAGGCGGCCCAGCGCCCCGCCCCACACGCAGACACCTTCCCGGCGGGGAGGGGAGCGCCCGGCACCGCCCCATCCCCGCAGCCACCGCGTGGGAGGCGGGGCGGGGCGGAGGAGGAGGAGGAGCGGGTGCTGCTGCCGCCTGCTCGGGCGCCGGGCGAGCAGGCAGAGTCCAGCGGGGCCGGAGGGCTGCGGGGAGGGGTGGCCGCGCAGCAGCAGCAGCAGCAGCAGCAGCCGCCGCCGCCATGGATCACTACGACCCGCAGCAGAACAACGACTACATGCAGCCGGAGGAGGACTGGGATCGGGATCTGCTCCTCGACCCGGCGTGGGAGAAGCAGCAGCGGAAGGTGGGAGCTCCTCGCCGGGGAGGGAGGGGGGCGGGGGACGGTCGCCGCGGTCCCGGTTCGCAGGTGCCCCGGGGGCGGCTCTTTCCCCCGCCGCCCCCTCGCGGGACGGTGCCCGGGGCTGCGGGGTGCGCGGTGCGGGTGAGGGCAGGGCTTGCGCCGAGCTTATGTCCAAAAATGGTAACATTCGGCCCTTTTTTTAAACCGAGAGGGTGGCGGTGGGGAGGGGAGCCCGGGAGGAGCTCCAGTCTCGCTGCGCTTTAGTCCCGTGTCCCGTCCTCCTCCCCTTTCTCCTTTCAGCCAAAAGCATCGTGTATTAGATCACTCTGAATCCTAATCCCCCGAACGTTTCCGTTTTAGTCCCTTCGTCAGGCAGCGATAAAAGCAGGATTGGAAGCGGCGCTCGTGCTAACATGGCAGGGACACCTCGGGGTGGGGCGGGCGCTTCCCAGCCTCGCCTCGCCCCGCCGGGAGCATCCGCGGACCCCCCGTGCCAGAGGAGGCTGCCCCTTACCCTGTATCGCAGGGGGCTTGGGACTGGATGATCTTTAAGGTCCCTTCAACCCGAACTGTTCATAACGTAGCCCGAGGTGCGGGGCTTCTTGTAAGGAGCTACCGGGAGAAGACTCTTATTCTTCTTTAGCCCCCTCCTTCCCTCCTCCTCTGCTTCCAGATGAAGGGTTTTTTTCAGGTTCCCCTGTTCACAGCTGTCTGAAATGGTGCCGCTGAGTAGTTTTTCCCCTGGAGTCTGATGAGTTAATTGAAGGTGATACCTACAGAGCCGCTGTCAGCGGTTTCCTGGCTAGCTCGGGATTTGGCTGGTGAGAGGAGACGGCAGGAGAAGTAAAGCGCGCAGACCGAGGCGTTTAATGGAGGTAGAGCTGATGGCTCTGAGTTTACACTTCGGAAAGGAGAAAGAGAGGAATGTGATCTCAGTCTGGGGTGTGGTTGCTGGATGGCTTATCTGAAGACCCGGCTCTACTCACTTGAGAAGGGAATTTTTTTCCCTTTCAAAAGACCTGCCTGTCTGCGATCCAGTCACACAGCAGTTGTACACCAGTATCTGGCCAATACAGCTAGGAACAATCACTGGGGAGAGATGGGTAGTGTTGTTCATGGGCTGTGAGGGGCAATGATTGTCATACTGTGGGGGTTCTTGCCTTTCATGGTGAAAGGAAATATTTTGTGTAGTGGGGCACTGATTTGAATGTCAGAAGCAGGAGTTAAATCTTTGGTTTAAAAAGAAGTCCCAAACGCCAAGCTGTGACACGTGCCCCAAAAGCCATCCTCTTTTGATATTACCTCCCTCGAGGAGCTTTTAAATCCTCTTGATCCTATCACAAGAGGGTGACAGAGAGCTACTCTGTTAACTTGGGTTACTCGTGCAGAGGAGAGGAGAAGCCACGAGGGAGTTTCAAGGAATTAACACATCTGCTTCAAAATAATCCAAGCTGATTCCTTTTGATGGTGAACTCGTACCAGTTGAATTTGATGTGCTGGGTCTCGCTCTCTGAATGAGAGAGCTCTGTATAGTTTTATGTGCTTCTGTGTTGGTGGAGTCACATCATTGTTTCTCTTCCTGCCAGTGGGTGAATGCTCGTAGTTTTATCGTGGCCTACCCCTCTGATGTCTTTAGGTAGGAAGATCAGAACTGGGAGTGATGGCGGTTCCCAGCCTGAGCAGGCTGTGCAGATTCTGAGTGACAGTCTTATTCCCCTCCCTGGGGTCTGAATGTGACCAAAAGCCCTCTTGGGGCTTGCTCCCTTCAGAAGTGGGAGGACGATGGTATCCACCATCATCTGGGTGTATGCTGTGATAAAACTGTCACACCTTCGCTACCTGTGAAATGAAATCTTTGCAATAATTAAAGTTAAATCTTAATTACTGTATGCATTAGTCAATAGCTTACGGAGTCGAACAGGAGAGATTCAGGCCTGCCAGATATTCCTGTAGGCTCTCTTCAAGCTCAGTCTGGCCTGGTTGACTCACGTGTTTTAGGTTTTCCTTTACTGAAGGAATAGCTGAAGAATTTCTGACAGAGATCTATCTCATTTAGTACTTCAATCAGACTGTACTAAATCTGATTGAAGTATAATGACAGTAATTCAGTAGTATTTATAGCGCTGAGGCCAGCCAGTGAGGCAGACTTGAAACTTTCTGGGCCTTCTCTGGGAGGAGAGACAGCTTGTCTAAAGCGGTGTTGTGGCCAATAATCGAGTGAGCAAATGTCTGTGCAAGAAGTGGCCGTGTCTTGCTGGCTGTTTCCAGCCCAGCCCCTCGTGTCGTGGCTCAGGAAAAGGCCCTGCAGGCTGGGGGTGGCTGTGCCACAGTACTGTCCTGCATGGCTTTGCACAGCTGGGACTAATTGAGGCTTGGGAAGCAAGCAGTCTAGAGATGTTGCTCAAATATGAATTGAATCCAGCTTCCCTTTTTCTGGCTGCACAGGCTCAGCAGAGCTCATGGCAGATGTTGGAAGCAAGAAGATCTGCTCATTTTTAGTAATAGCCTGAACAGAGAAGTTTATTGAGTTTCTGGGAGCTGGTTCGCAGGTTTCCCCTCTGTATTGAGGGATAGATAATGACAGCCTTCACTGTGTTTAGTGGTGCTTGAGATATGATCTCACGAGCTACTTTGAGATGGGTAAGTAGGTGAGCTACAGAGTGAATTTTGTATTTGGAAAGTGAAGCTTGGCCTCCTGAATGTGATGTGGAGGAGGCACTCTGGTCTCACAGCTCTTCTCACCTGCCCCTTTCTGGGGAGTTACTGTTTTACGATGTAAGGATAAAGTGACAGTTCCTGGGAGGGAAGCAGCTTTCCATGCAAAGCCTGATTTTCATGTCTATCAGACTTTAAGAGGTTTTAAAGAGCTTGTTGCAGCATTACTACTCATAAGCAGCAAAAAATACAATGTGCAGAACAAATCCAGGTACTTGTCACTTGATAAAAGCCTCTGCTCTGCCTTTTCACAGAATCACAGAATCACTAGGTTGGAAAAGACCCACAGGGTCGTCAAGACCAGCCATTCCTATCAATCACTAAGCCGTACCCCTCAGCACCTCATCCACTGTCTTTTAAAAACCTCCAGGAAAAGTGACTCAACCACCTCCCTGGGCAGCCTGTGCCAGTGCCCAATGACCCTTTCTGTGAAAAGAAATTTTTCCTGATGTCCAGCTTGAACCTCCCCTGGCCGAGCTTGAGGCCATTGTCTCTTGTCCTGTCCCCTGTCACTTGGCAGAAGAGGCTAGCGCATAAACAGCATGACCAGCAGGTCCAGGGTGGTCTCTTCCACAGATTAAAATAATTTCTCCTTTGCACTGTTGAACTCATCTTGGTAGCTTCTAATAGGCTTTTCTTTCCTCTCACTTCTCTCTTCTTTTCTATCTGGCATCAGGCCTCAAAGTAGCACTAGCCAAGGCATAATAAGATTGATCCTGCTATTTCCCAGTGTTGCAAAGCGAATCTTGCTGAAAGCCATTGCTACGATCTCACCTAGCTCACTAGACAATAAAGATAATCTAGCTTACTATGTAAAAAATATGTATAATAAAGCTCACTATGTAAAAAATATGTACACAAGGCCAAGGGATTGTCCCTTGTGCCTACAAGGACATTTATCCCTCTTGATGACAAATGGCCAGCTTCGGTGTTCAGTTTTTTTCCTTAGATGGGGATTTTGGTGAAAGAGCTGGAGTTGGCCTTGAGGAACTGAGCAAGCCACTTGGTGTTCAGCACGCCTCGCTTGACCTCTCAGGTAAGGCAAAGGGTAGTAGTAAGAAGGACAACTTTCTGTTACCTTCTCTTGACAATCCCAGGGAAGTCAGGAATGACACTGGAGTGAAGCTGGTGCTGCTGTGGGTTGCTGGTGGAGGTTAGCCCTTGGGCCCTGCATGCCTTGGGCTGTCGTGTTGGCCACTCTCATTTCATAAACTGGTTGCGCAAAGTGCACCTCATTTAGGGTTTATTTTAAAATCTGTCCTGAAGCAACTTGTCCAAACTCTAGACCTAGGGGGAGACCTTGAAATGCTGAATTACTTTTCTGACCTGACAGCTGTTGTCTTGACAATATGAATAGGAAGCAGTGTGTAGAAGTGTGCAGCATGTAGAAGACAGCCATATACAACTTAAATGCTGTAAATAACAATAGTAATGCTTTTCTTTAAAAAAAATAAAATGAATGAAATAAGTGTGCCTTGTCTTTATCTAGTGCTGTTCTGCTTCACCAGGTTGTAATTTCTGTGGCAACGCGGCAGTAGATGATACCTCTGGCTGAGAAAGCTGCACTGTTCAGATTTATGGTGGTGCTGAAGCAGTGACAGCACAGACTTTGGGAGCACCTTTTCTGCCCTAAAGAGATACTTACTAGGTATAGTTATTCATGAACTGACAGAAATTCCCTGTAGAAATGGCAGTCTCCCAAAACCCCTCTTGCCACTCTGTGCCATGCACTGCATGTAAAAGATACACATAAATACAAGGGTGATCCCGTAACCTAAAAAGCCATGGCTCTCGTGGCCCTGCTGTGTCTGCATCCAACAGGTCTTACTGCTCTTATTATGATTTGAATTTTGCTATGCTAATCACCTCTCTGTTTGAGGTGGAGTTGTTAATGATAGAAAGTACCCATTAAACAGAGCTCAATCCCTAATGAAAACACCCCATCTCCAAGCCTGCTGGTAGTGTGCTCAGATCAGATGATATGAGTGTGACTAATCTCTGACAAAATGTAGAAGTCACAGCTTTCTCTTCACATGTATTGTGTATCCCCTTGTCCCGATAAGGTCTGTTTTGACCCAGACAGGGTGCCTAGATTTCTGGAAGGCTAAAGTTGTAGTCGCTGTGGACCCACACGGAGGTGTGGTACAACACTTAATCTGTAGTTTGCTAGAATTTCTTTCAGTACCATCATAGATTCAGCCATTACCATGTTGTTGGTGGATGCACGGCATTGGTTCTCTTTGCTTCTGCTGTGATACTGTATTATACTCGATGGGGCATAGCGAGGGATGGTCTTCGCATGGTCTTTGTTCGCACTGTCATTGAGCTGTAGGAAGAGTGTCCCTGATGCACCCAAGGATCCTCTGTCCTTCATTTCGCACCAGACCAGTATCAGTACAGAAGCAGAATGGTGAAGTTTGTAAAGCTGCTTGCTAAGCTGCTCTTTTACAGTCAGACAGGCAATATAGGTCACCAGATATCCCTTATCTTTCAGATCAAGGTTTTGTTGCTTAACACAAGTATCTTATTGCCGGATACTCACTCTTCAAAACATTACATACAAAAGTTGCTGTAGGGGGCTCTAGAAATATCTGGCTTTGTAGATCAGCTGTTTGTCCTTGAGTGTGGGAGCTGCTTCATACTTTCTCTGATCAGGTTTTGTCTTGTGGGTTTTTTATCAAGAACATGATTATTCATTGTAACCTCTTGGTTCATGATGAATGAGGCATGTGCACTTTGTAGAGACTTATCTGCCTATTCAGAATCCTGTTTAAAGGGAGAAACTGAGGAGAAAGTGGACATGGGTGAGAGTAGACTGCACGTTCTTCGGGGGGCTCTAACAGATCTCAAGGATCAACTAATGAGAACATCTTACTTGCCAGACTGGATTGAACTGTTCAGTCTCTTAATCCTAGGGAAGGGTGAAACACCTCAAAGGCATCCGGCTACCAGCCCAGTGATGTAAAGTCTGTGTCTGTCTGGGGAATTTCTTGCTGACTGCTTCAGGCAACCTGTTTAAATTTTTGTGCGTGTGATTTGGAAATGACATATTTACCATGCGTAAGTGCAAAGGGTAGAGAGGATAACGCTGTTTGCCTCCCTGACCACTGGCAGTGCTTGCTGATATAGTTTGGGGCATCTAGTGTGAATGTAAGGGCATCTTTAAGCAGAAACTGATTGGAAACTTCAGTTTTCTTGGCTGTCTGGTGAGAACCTGTCACTTTGGAAGGAAGTGGGTGCTTTACTATTAAGTGTAAATGGATGGTAGTTGTGAGAATGTGACCTGTAAACCTGCTCAGTAGAAGTGTTCAGGAACACTGAGATCACAGTTTTAGAAGCTCTGTGTGTTACAGTGGAGACCTAGAGAATGGTACCCGCTCTTCCCAGCACTGAGGTGACAACCGTGCATGGTAGTAACACGCTCCTCAGCAGCTCCTGCTGTAGCCCACCTTGCTTTTCTCATGTGTGCTGTGTGAGAGGTGCAGTCCTACAACCTGTCTCATGCATTTTTAACTGAAGGAGGAGCAGGGCTCAGTTGGCCTTGCAGCCTGTGCACTCTCCTGTGCTGTCTCACTGGGATCCACTTCAGACTTTGGCCTGCAATTCTTAAGGGTGGCACAAGCAGCAGTGACAGAGATAGTGAAAACTTGCATGGCTGTGCTCAGAAAGGATTGAGTGTTTTCCAGCTGCCTGTGGATTATTGCTGTTGTGCCTCACAGGCTGTTCTTTGGGATTTACTTAGGCTAGGAGAGGGTGGCTGTGCTTTTTCTGATGATGTGATGCAGAAAGTAGTCACTGTAGAAAAGAGGCTGGAGAGCTGTCTGGGAAGCTGCTGGGAAGCTGCTAAAATACGACACATACAGTGGATTGGTCTCACTTTAATGTGTTGCGCCTGCCCCAAGGGCTTGCTTGATGTGTTGCTGTGATTTTTAGAGGTATTTTTTTACAATCTAAGCAGGTTTTTTGAAGAGAATATGGGACAGTGCAACAGTTTATGCTCTTATACAAAAGAAGAGTAAAACTGAGTTCTTGCCATGAGAAACTGTTAGAAACATGGTGGTTACCATAAGGAATGTGCTTTACATGATTTCTACAAATCTTGTATAGCAATGTAAAACCCTCTCATCCCCTCAAAGCTGTGGGTGAACTGTGTGTGTAGAGGGGAAACCTTGAGAGTATGCTTGGCAGCTGCTAGGCGGGAAAGTGCAAGACAGTCATCTTTTCTTCATAGAGGCATAAGTTTTGCTCTGACTCTGGGATTTAGGGGCTGAAGCATGTTACATAGAACTTGGATCTGTTGGGATGAGTTGGTACAGAGTGGCAAAATAGGCTTGTCAGCAGCAGGACCTTCTGCCTGATGCTAGTCATGCCAGAAAAGTCTGTTTTAGTGAAGTCTGTGGAGCCACCTGCCACATTTTTTATCCCAGTGCATGAGACTGACATACAGGCTCTCGAGAGTCACCCAGATTCGTGAGACAGAACTGGGTACTTCTTGGGCCAATCTAGCAGATGCATAAGTAAGCAAAACCACTAGCGTTAATATGATTAGCAAATAAGGCTGCCTTCCTGTTCCCCTCCTGCCATTACCTCCCCTGTTTTCATTCTCTCACTGCATGAGACCAGAACTTGGTCATAGGATGTTTGTGGTGTGGCCTGGTGCCAATTAAGCCTCTTGGCTCCCTATTAGGCGGTAAAGCAGAACCATTTTTTCCCTGATTTCCTGTTGTTGTGTCTTTCCTGCTCAGCTGGCAGTGTGTGTGTATCCTTTTGGTGAGGGCTGGGTCAGGCCTCTGCAAGCCACCCCTTGTACCAGTACTGCAGCTGGATGACCTCAGGCTTTTACCTGCCATTGTCCCCTCTACCAAATCTATTGCTGCTTTGAAGCACTACAACATGAACAAGTGTCTGTGGAGACTTTCTCCACTGATGCAGCTCCCATTTCAGGACTGGGATATGCGTGAATAAACAGAAGGGGTTTTGGTCTCTCACCCAGATGAATCTTCGATTCATCATTCTATCTATGTAGACTGAAAGCCTTCTGGAAATGTGTTCATCCCTGTGGTGTAGGAAATGACAGCAAAGCTGGCCTTTCCATGGTATTAGAGCCAAGATGGGATGTGCTGGCAGATGAAAAGGCTGTGTCTTTGCTATTAACACTCACTACAGCAGACACCACTGATGTGAGTCTTCATATATCACCTATCTGTTGCTCAGATTGGAGTAGTTTCAAGTAGGTCTCTGCATGCTAGCAATCCTGGGCTTTTGGGCATTCTTACAAAAACACCAGTGTGGATAGGTGATAGGCAGATGAGGCTGCAGGGCAGAGTTCTTAAGAACTTGTTCTGCATCCTCTTAAATGGCTTACACAATCAATGGCAAGGCAGGAATGACTCGATGTATGAGACGGTTGCTTCTTTGGCAGTCTACTTCACTTTGCAGTGACCATGCATTACAGCAGTGTAGGTACTTGCTCTTCAGGGTAGTGTGTGTCCTGTGCGTGGCCCTCATTTTCAGAGGGACCCTTGTGAAATCTTGTATCTCTGTGCCACACAGCACAGTGTGGATAGGTAGTCTGTTCACTCTGCTCCTTCCATGAGCACAGTGCTGTATAGCTAGAGAAGTTTCTTGCAGAATACTCATGCTTCGTTCTTCAGTGCTGACAACTCTCCTGTCCTACAGAGGTGCTGCACCAAATCCACTTTGTGACAGAGGAAGGGCTTCTGCTTTCCATAGTCTTTGGATAAGGGCACTTGCTGCTCCTCACTGCAGCATATGATGCTAAGCGCTCAAACTTAACCACTGCTGTAAATGGAAGTTGGGCTGTTATATCTTCACCACAGGAGCCAGCCCATAAAGGCCGCAGAGAGATGAGGGAGACAACCATGTATGGTCTTTGCATCCCAGCGGAGCGCTATTTTCTTCATCATGGAAAGTGATGTGTATGTCCTGGAGCCCTGTTTCCTGGCCAGATTCCTTGGCTCTGTAGCAGCCAAGTTTAAGTTTCTACTGCTACTCAGTGTATTTACCTGTAATCCCTCTCAGCTTATTTAATTCTACCCTTCAGCACATGAGTGAGTTCTGCTACCTAAATATATTATCCCCCAAAAAACTTTAAAATTTGGATCCACAGGTGAAATAAGGCAAGTTAATTTAATTTCTTAACTGCCAAACAATGTCAAAGAAAGCACACTGTTTTAAACTGTTCAGACCTTGTCTATGCCAGGGTTTGTCACAATGGAAAGTACTTAATTTCCTAAGGAAAACTTTGGTTGCAGCCAAAAGCAGTTTCAGCTTTTTAAGCTTTCAAGTGAGTTTCCTAAACGTCTTATGCAGTTTGGGAGATGTGGAGATCTCCCATCTTTGAGGATGCAGAGAGGAGCAGTTCACATACAAGGGTGTGGTGGGAAGAGGAGTGTCAGGGTACGTTTGTTCAAGCCTTTGCTTTCTCTCTAGCTCTGTTCATTGTGTTACTATGTAGGAGGAGCATCTCTAGAGGAAGCATCTGTCTTGGCCACACCTGGCTTCACAGACAAAGTGAGACCTTCTGCTTTGTCAGTGCTTGCTCATCAAGCACCTTTTGGCACTGGCACTTGCAGGCAGCTGTGTTGTACAGAGAAGGCTGCACGGGTATATTGGGGGGGTATGTTCTTGAACACAAACCAGTCTGTTTCAAAATGGCTAACTCCTGGAAACTTGCTGTTTCTCAAGGGTTTTGTTGGGCCGTTGGAGAACTCTGGCCAGGGAAGAGACTGTAGTGAGCCAAGTGTGAACTCACTCTTGGCAAGATGCCCAGCTCCACTGGTTTTCTCCTGCCAGAAATCCTTACCCTCCAGCCAGTGATACCAAACCCAGTTTCTGCCAGTCTTCAGCTGAAGACCTCTGAAAGGAGATGAGAACAAGGAAACCAAGCAGAACAACATGGTGCTGAGGAGGGATTATGGGGAGATACTGAAGAGATTGTGCAGAGGGTGCAATGGTGGGGTGTCACCGCCGAGGGGAGGCAGTTGTGGGTGGGTTCTGATGAGGGATGTAGGAATCTGCTTTTCCTAGGGCAAGTGGAGAGAGGAAAAAGTGGATGGTGGAGGTTGGCTTTCTTTGGTTAGGCAGAGCTTTCCAACCCGCAGGGATGTACTGTTATCAGGACCACCAGGGTAGTCATCTGGGAATAAGTATTCCCTTCAACGTGGTTTCAGTACACAATTTCTGTAAAAGAGGATATTCTTTTCCTCTTGTGAAAGAGGAAGGGAATATCCTTTCCTACCTACTGCAGGGTAGCAAGTGCCCTTCAAAGGGGAGGCTGTGAATCTGGGACCTCTTGCCCTCCACAGAAAAGTCACGGCCATGAATGACTTTATCTTCTAGAGGTGGCAGTCCTTCTTGTTGAAGTCTCTGTGCATTGGAATAGGACTTCTTGCAGAGATCCATTGGTTCAGCTGCTGTTCTGCAAACAGCTCTGCAGTCAGATGCTGTAATAGAACAAGGAGAGGTGTGAGAATCAGGTGTGCAGGGAGTCTCCCTGCATGTTTCTTTTTAGCAGCTGGAGCAACTAGGGGATTAATGCCTGATACTGTGATCCTTCCAGTGCTGGCAACAATTGCTAGTGAAAGGAAATTTCTAGCTGCTCTTTCTGGTGAGTGCCTTTGTCTTCTGATGCTGTGGGTGTTTGCATTTGAATGGTTGATTTCAGCTAGCATGACTCTTTTAGAGTTTCCGAAAAGCCTGTAGTCACAACTCCTTGCATGCTGAAACACAGCATCGTGAGCATGATACTGTGTTGGAAACTTAGCATGCACACACCTGCCTGCAGCATGTCTTCTGGGTCCAGTCATGCGGAGGTGTTGGAGCTGACGGGGCCAGTGTGAACAGGAGACCTTTTGTTCTTGCAAGTGTACCTACTCCAACACTGATAATTTTAATGTGCCAGTGTGTCTTTTAGTGACATATTACACTGCTCCTTGCTCTTGCAGCCTGTTGCAAATGGTCTGATCCAGTCAGGTACTGACAGCCTCTAAGAAACTGCTGAAAGCTGTTTCCATGCTAGGGAGTATTTCCCTCCCCCTCCTTTAATGGCTTGTTTCTTTAAAGCTGTTAACTGGTCTTAATCCAATCATTACTACTGTAATTAGTGAACTGCTTGCAGTAACTAAAACACTTGAAGCATAACATCCTCTGTGTCCATAGAACTTGGAACAACTCTTTCCTGTGGTCTGGTGAGGGGGTAGTTAGGCATTGGAACAGTCTGCCCAGGGAGGTGGTTGACTCACCTTCCCTGGAGGTGTTTAAGGTGAGAGTGGATGAGGTACTTAGGGGCATGGTTTAGGGATTGGTGGGAATGGTTGGACTTGATGATCCGATGGGTCTCTTCCAACCTGGTTATTCTGTGATTCTGTGAGAGGCAATTGCTGCTGATGGTCCAGGAGTGGGTGCAGGGGACACAGGGCAAGCCTGGCACAGGTCATGCTGCCTCTTGCACTAAGCCCTGTATGGTGCCACGTGACTTTCCTGCAGCAGGAAGAAGCTCAGGAACCCCATGAAGGTAAGACAGTATGCCAAGCTCACGGTGATCTCCTGCTGTCTCTTTGTCTGAAAGGAGCCTTCTCTTTACACGCTGTGTCAAAGGATGCTGGTGTTGAGTGGAACTTGCAGGGCAGCTGGTGGCATTGAAGGTGTGATGTAGTAGTATTAACATTTAGTACGTGGGAGAAAATCACAGAATCACTAGGTTGGAAAGGACCCGCAGGATCATCGAATCCAACCATTCCTATCACCCACTAAACCGTGCCCCTCAGTACTTCATCCACTCATCTTTTAAACACCTCCAGGAGGGGTGACTCAACCACTTCCCTGGGAAGCCTGTTCCAGTGCCCAATGATCCTTTCTGTGAAAAGTTTTATCCTGATGTCCAGCTTGAACCTCCCCTGGCGGAGCTTGAGGCCATTCCCTCTTGTCCTGTCCCTTGTCACTTGGGAGAAGAGGCCAGCTGCCTCCTCTCCACAAACTCCTTTCAGGTAGAGCAATAAGGTCTCCCCTCAGTGTCCTCCAGGCTAAACAACACCAGTTCCCTCAGCTGCTACTCGTAAGACTTGTTCTCCAGCCCCTTCACCAGCTTTGTTGCTCTTCTCTGGACTTGCTCCAGAGCCTCAACATCCTTCTTGTGGTGAGGGGCCCAGAAGTGAACACAGTATTCGAGGTGCGGTCTCACCAGTGCCGAGTACAGAGGGAGAATAACCTCCCTGGACCTGCTGGTCACGCTGTTTCTGATACAAGCCAAGATGCCATTGGCCTTCTTGGCCACCTGGGCACACTGCTGGCTCATGTTCAGTCGGCTGTCAACCACCACCCCTAGGTCCTTCTCCTCCTGGCAGCTTTCCAGCCAGGCTTCTCCTAATCTGTACCTCTGCTTAGGGTTGTTGTGCCCCAAGTGCAGGACCCGGCATTTGGCCTTGTTAAACCTCATGCCGTTGGTCTCAGCCCAGTAGTCCAGCCTGTTCAGGTCCCTTTGCAGAGCCTCCCGACCCTCCAGCAGATCCACACTTCCACCCAGCTTGGTGTCACCTGCAAACTTGCTAAGGGAGCACTCAATGCCTTCATCCAGGACGTTGATAAAGACATTAAACAGGACTGGACCCAGGACTGAGCCCTGGGGAACCCCACTTGTCACTGGCCTCCAGCTGGATTTAACTCCATTTACCACCACCCTCTGGGCCCGATCATTCAACCAGTTTTTCACCCAGGAGAGTGTGCGCCCGTCCAGGCCAGAGGCCGACAGTTTCCGAAGCAGAATGCTATGACAAACTGTATCAAAGGCTTTACTGAAGTCCAAGAAGATACATCCACAGCCTTTCCCTCATCCAGTAGGTGTGTCACTTTGTCATAGAAGGTGATCAGGTTAGTTTGGCAAAGCCTTCCTTTCATGAACCCAGGTTGACTGGGCCTGATCACCCTGTTCTCTTGCATGTACTGTATGATAGTGCTCAAGAACATCTGTTCTGTGCCTTTCCCCAGCACTGAGATCAGACTGACAGGCCTGTAGTTCCCTGCGTCCTCCCTCTGATCCTTCCTGTAGATGGGTACAACATCGGCCAGCGTCCAGTTCAGTGGAACTTCCCTAGTCAGCCAGGACTGCTGAAAGATGATGGAAAGGGGTTTGGCAAGGACATCTGCCAGCTCCTTCAGTACTCTTGGATGGATCCCATCTGGCCCCATAGACTTGTGGGTGTCTGCCTGGGCAAGCAAGTCTCTGACTGCCTCCTCTTGGATCATGGGTGCATTGTTCTGCTCCTCTAACTGTGGGGATGTACACAGAGGGAACAACTTTCCTTACTATTAAAGACTGAGGCAAAGAAGGCATCAAGTACCTCAGCCTTGTCCTCATCCTTTGTCACAGTTGTTCCATTTGCATCCAGTAGCGACTGAATATTCTCCCTGGTCCTCCTTTTAATGTTAATGTATTTATAGAAAGATTTTTTGTCATCTTTCACCGACTTGGCCAGTCTGAGCACTAGTTGGGCTTTAGCCCTCCTGATTCTTTCTCTGCACGATCTCAGTTCTTCCCTATAGTCTACCCGAGAAGCCTGTCTCTTCTTCCAAAGTTCATAGACATTCCTCTTCTTTTTGATGTCCCTCAAGATCTCCCTGCTCAGTCGAGATGGTTTTTTTCCCTGCCGGCTCCTTTTCCAGAATATGGGGATGGCTTGGTCCTTAGCTTCTAGGATTTCCATTTTGAAGAGCACTCAGCCCTCATGGGCTCCCTTGCCCTTAAGCACTGTCTCCTATGGGACTTTGCCAACCAGTCTTCTGAACAGTCCAAAGTCTGCCCTCTGGAAGTTTAATGTGGCTGTTCTGCTAATCCCCCTCCTCACTTCACTTTAGAACTGAAAATTCTACCATCTCATGATCGCTTTGTCCCAGGCGTCCTCCAACCATCACATGCCCCACAAGGCCTTTTCTGTTCACAAACAGCAGGTCCAGGAGGGCGCATTCCCTTGTCGGTTCAATCACCAGTTGCGTGAGGAAGTTGTCTTCCACGCATTCCAGCAATCTCCTAGATTGCTTCCTTTCTGATGTGTTGTACTTCCAGCAGACATCCGGAAGATTGAAGTCTCCCACAAGGACAAGAGCTAGCAATCTTGAGACTACTCCCAGTTGTTTATAGAAGAGCTCATCAGCTGCTTCTTCTTGGCTGGGTGGTCTATAACAGACTCCCATCACAATATCTGCCTTCTTGTGGGCTCCTCTGATTTTAACCCACAGACACTCGATCCTGTCATCACCATAATCGAACTCGACTGTATCAAAGCACTCTAACATAGAGGGCTACCCCATCTCCTCTCCTACCCTTCTTGTCCCGCCTGAAGAGTTTATACCCCACTGTAGCTGCACTCCAGTTAAACGAGTCGTCTCACCATGCTTCCATGATGGCAGCTATGTTGTGGTCTCCTTGCCCTACGATAACTTCCAATTCATCCTGCTTATTGCCCATGCTATGTCTACATATGTCTAAGAATGTCTACATTGCAGCAGGCTCAATGTCTCCTGCAGTCAGAATGCTCTCTTGTCCCTATGCTCTCTCCCCACACACCAAAGTTCTAATTTTGTAGGCAAAGCCAAGACACTTCAGCTTCTGTGGCTCTGTAGATTTAATTCTGCAGGGCTTGGGATTTCCAAGCAGACACATCTCTGCTGTGTTCTTCAGCCACTTCTCTTTTTGGAAGCAAGGAGATGACTATCCTGAAGGCTTCTCCTGTGCTCCTCTTCATGCCCTGACAGGAGGGCAGTACCAACATACTTGTTTCCAGCCTTTGTTCTGCTTCCTCATTTTTAGCTCCTGAGATGAAGCTCGTTGTAACTCAGGCTCTTCCTTCTTGGGAAGGAGGACCATAGTGAGGCAGCTATAAAAGTGGAGAGCCCTGCTGGGTGAGGAGGAGCAATGGTAGCTGAGTACACACTAATGGTGCAAGCAAAGGCCCTGCAGTAGTAAAATACCCAGTTGCCCATCTGGCAGGCGTGTTGTACCCAGCAGCTGAGTAGGGTGTTCATTTGCAGTATTTGGCCTGTGATGGAAAACCCCAAACAATAAACTGAACAACAAAACAGACTTCACTGCCTCAAAACCCACTTCCATCTCAAAACCCACTCTCTTCACAGGGTTTTTATTTTTCTTTTCAGCAATTACTGTGCTGCTTTTCCAGGCTCCATTCTTGTTCAGTGCTGGGCATTGGAGGCACTATAAGGTGCACAGTCTGCATCATGGCCTCCAGCAGTTGAAGTGGAGAAACAACCTCTGAGAATGTATTTGTTTCATGTGCTCTGGATGTAGCTCAGGAGGGGAGAGATGTTTTCACCCCTCTGGATGTTGGGTGTGCTGTCAACATCTGCCACTGCTATCTAAAAACTTATTGCCCTGAAATGTGCTGTTGTCACTCCGTTGTGTGAAAGATTGAAAATATACTTGTTGCCATGAAATGTGCTGTTGTCACTCCATTGTGTGAAAGATTGAAAATATACTTGTTGCCATGTAGATCGGAGCAGTCAGTAGGGTGAGGATCATGTTCTAGAGTGCCCAGAGCCAGAGATCCATGTGGTGGGCCCCATGATGTGCCGAGACCTTTTCCTGCTGGCCTCGGCAGTCTCCGCTTCTTGCCATGCATTCCACTTTTGCATCTGTCTGCATCTTTGTGCAGTCTCTTGCCATGCTCGTGGCCTGCAGGGTACTTGGGACAAGGGTCAGTGTTTCTGCCTTGTGTTTGCACACTGTCCTTCACAGCCCAGCTCTGGTCTATGGGCGTGGTTCCCAGATGCTGCAAGGTCCTGAGCATTGTAACAATGGTAACTGATTTTAAATAGACTTTTATTTTTCTTTTAAGCATTATCTTAATCCTACTTGTGTTGATTACAGTACATAAAAGTTGCTTCCCTGTTTGTGGTACTCACAATCTGCTTGATGCAAAGAAATTCAATTCCATGTTCTTCTGCACTAGCATCATGCATTTGGCTTGCTCTTCGTTTTAAGTGCTGGTGCACCACTATCAGCACATCCTCCCTGGGTGCTTCCTGGTCTCTCTTCAGGATGACGTCTAGTCATAGACCACTTGAGAGCGGTACTTATGTAAATGGAAAACTAATTAAATAATGTTTAATTTTTGCTTGGACTTTAAACCCTCTGGTACTCCTTTATATCTTCCTGCCTATATTTCCTCATCCTAAGTTCTCCCTCCTTCTCTTCTCCATTTCCTTCCTTGCCCCATATTCATTAAGAGGAGCTAGGAAGGGAAGTCTCTGTTCCCCTCTTACTCTGAATTTTGTTCAGCAATCTCATATGCTTTGGATTGAAGATTACTGTTCTACTTAGGTGGGTGGCTGGCTCACGTGGCCTGATACGTTAGCAAAATTATGTGACGCTAGAAGGAGCTTCTGAAACTTGTCACTGATGTTTTTTTAATAATTATCTTCTTCTCTCTCACATAGAGAGTATTTTGTTGGTGTTACCTTCCTTTAGAGGTTACTTGGAGGTCCTCTGCTGGTGGTGGGCTCCAGCAGCCCCTAACTGAGTAAGGCCTGCTCTGCTTCTGAGCAGGGCAGCAGCGAGCAGGCTTGAGGTAGGGGAGTGCATGTTCTGGGCACAGTCAGGCTGTGAGAATTGAAGGTGTGCATTTGGTCTGCCCAGGCTGTCCAAAGGAACAGATCTCCAAGCAAAATGCAAAGCTCTTTATCAGTGAAGGGGTGCAGTAGGAGATGTCCTTTGGATAAAAGCAAGCCTTTGGGTGTGATGTCCTGATGCTATAGCAGAGTGAGGCATTAGCAAAACTTGTTTGTTCTAAACAGCTGGCCAGAGGGTGACATAAGGTATATTCTAATTGGCAGTCCCTGATGATTCTAGAGACCTGCCAAGAACTTGTGTTTTGCACCTAATTTATTTAGCTTTTGCATACGTGAGTGCTGAGTGTTCTCTTTTCATCCATTTACTCAGGCAAGACTCAGTCCAGATGCAGTTTCAGTCTTCACTCTAGCCTGACTATCTGTCACGTTCTCAGTGGGATGCATCCATGATCACTGCTTGTGTTTGCTATGGAAAAGTGAGTTTTCAGCCAGATAGAGTTGATCCTGGTGAGGTGACAGGGTGGGGGAAGTGAAGGGTGAGCGCAGAGTGGGATTGTCAGCTTTAATGGTGACTTGTCAATGAAGTGGTCAACACCAGCCATGAACCCCATCCTTCAGCAACAGGGTATTTGGAACTGCAGCAGAGGGAATCTTGTTCCAGCAGTCAAAGGAGCTTGAGGTTTGTGCTCTGTTCCAGGCTTCTGAATACGTTTTACTAGGTTGGAAGCAAAGCATGTTCTCATGTTCTTTAAGCCCTGCCCAAATTCCTTAAATTTTTGAAGCTTGGACCAGGTGATAGCTCTAGTCTGCATGTGAAAAGAATAAACTGTCTTCTAGCTCTCCATAGGTAGGAGTGCTTCTTAAAACCACCTCTAGCCATGCAAGATATCTGAGATTATGGGGGAAGGGTTTTGGATTGGAGAAATGGAAATCTGCCTGTTGGAAGCAGTGAGACTATGGTTGTGGCTTGATAAGGTAAGGGGACTGCACTATCTATAGCTGCCCTGGGGAAAATGTGTCCCTGGCTGTTCCTTACCCTCCTTGCTAGCCATAGCATTTATTTGCATTACTCCAGCATAACTGCTTGTGAACATGAAGTGTGATCCAGATGAAAGAACTTAATCAATGTTAAAATTAATTTACCAAAACTGTAAGAGCGAAAAGAGTTAAGTCTAGATACCCCCCCCATAGTCAGGGAGCAGCGAGAGAATGGGTAAGAGCTGGCGAGAGTCTGAGGAGAGAAGAAAAGGCTTCTAGCTGGTTTTGCTGTGGAAATTAGTGTCGGTGAAATCATATTCTGAACATCACATTGCCTGGCTCCTCAGGGACTGGCCCTGGACTGGGATTTGACATCTGTATAATTTTCAAATCCAGTGCAATCTCCTGCTTTCTGGAAGTGAGTGCTTAATAGCTGGTCAGAGAACTGCTTCACGGCAGCTGCTGAGCTGGGAAAGGAGCTGCTCCCGTTGCCTGTGCAAGAACATTAGCTGCCTCCTCTTAGGCCCTGTAAAATTGCCAGAGCTCAAAGCAGTTCACACGGACCCAGTTGCTGAAGCTTTGAGGAAATAAAGCTGCTCAGCAAGTGCAGTCTGTAGTCAAGTCTGAAACCTCAAAATCTGAAGACTTTGCCATGCTCCTTCACAGAACACCAGACGTCTTCCACAAACAGGTACACGTAGTCTGATCGCCATCCTTACAGAACAGCGAAGCCACTGTAGGGCCTTTAGGGAGCGAAGGGCTCTGTTGTGGGTTGGTTTCTCATGCCTGAGAGCTGGTGCTTCCCTCTTGGAATAATCGGACAAGGGTGAGTGGTGCTGAACAGTGAGCTGAGCCATAATCCCCTATCATCGGGGAGATGCTCTGCTGCAGCTGCTCCACTGACAGGTGCCTGGCTCTTTATTCCCTAGCAAATGCTTAGTGCTCTGATCTGCTTTTGCTACCTGGTTGCTGTTCATGTGGACCTATATTGGTCTGCCAGTTGTTGCTTCAAATGTAGTTCAAAGTCTGCAGTATGAACATGCGGGGGCTCTGTGCTGAGTCTTCCTAGATGGAGCTCAGTCTACAGCCAGCCTAGAGAGAAACCACCCAGAGAGCTGGAGACCAGCTCTGCATTATGGGGTTGGGTTCTTAAGGAAGTCGGAGAAAAAAGTGCCTGGGGGTAGCATGCTAAGTAGTGCAAGAGCCTTAGCTGTTTTGACATCTGAGAAGGGAAGAAATAAATTCTGATTCACTTAACAATACCTTACCTGCGTGCAGAAATGGTCTGGCTGGCTGGTGGTATGGGAGACCGTCTAATGTGGAAATGACTAACTTCCTCTGGCAGTTGCTAGCACATTGTGTGGGATGCGAGGAGACCCTGGGCCACTAGTAAGTGTAGCTAGGCTTGCTAAGTACCAAGTTGAACTTAATGCTGTGTAAACTCCACTTTGAGTTGGATTGTCCGATTTGTGCAGGAAGAAAATACTTCCCTTACAAGCACAGTGCTCTGTGGCCACCTGACTGAATAAGAGGAAGGAAGAGTCTTGTAAAGGTTAGATACTACGTGCCTTGATGATAGGATATGTGATTCCATGGGAGGGAAGAGGATCCCATGGGAGAGAGAGGCTGAAATTCATTACTTACGGGGCTTCCAGTTTGTTACTTCAGTCACCTTGTCTTCCCAAGCTGTGGTGGGTGTGGGTATAAGGCTGCGTGGTCATAACTGCACAACATGTGTGGTGGCAGTTGGAGTGGGAGCACAGCATGTGATACGCTGCACCGGATGCTTGTGCAGCGGCCATGATGCTCTTGGGCTCTGGTCAGTATTTAATGTAGCGTGTAACAATTGTATGATTGCTTGCTGAGGAAAGGGTTGTGACAACTGTGCCCTTGCTCTAAAGGCCACCTGCTGGTTATTCAGCATGTTGGGAGTGGGATTATTTCTTCCTGGCCCGCAGTCAAGATCAGCTTGAGCCTCCTGCTGTGGGATCTTAATTACCCATACCCTTTTCCCTGTGAAGCTGCACGTAGACCAGTGTTGTTGTTGGACATGGCTGTGGCTGCTGTCCAGCCATATGCTTGGGTCAGAGCAGGGTAGATCACCAAATAAAGCAGAATTCCAGGGAACTGGTTATGGTGGAAATAGCATTCATCCTACTGCAGTCTTCCTTTGTGTGCATGTGGTTTTCCAGAGGAGACAGCAGCAAGCAGCAAGTGGAAGGCAAAAGCCCAATCAGTCCACAGAGACACTGTTTTGCTGTTCATACTGCAACTTTGTGCTGATGTGCAGCTGCCAGCAGGAAGAGGGTTAAGCACACTTGTCACATGGCACAGTTCTGTTTACTGCATACTTCTAATAATTGGGGCTGACATCCAAATCGGAAGAAGATTAGCACTTAACCAGAGACCCTGAAACAACGTGTTTCATGTTGGTATTCCTGTGAAGCTATGCAATCTGCCATCAGCTCTCTTGCAGAGACCTGCTTATCCCTGCAGGCCTCAGAGACCTATGGGGAAAGCAGAAAATTGGCAGCTTTAGGGGAAAAGACAGGATTGGACTGACCAGCATTTATCATTGGCATAAGCTTGAAGCCAGGGGAGTTTAGCCTGGAATCAATGTATTCCATGATAACTTAATCTCTTCCAAAGGAGACTCTGACTGGACCCTGGTCTGAAATCAGTGTGTGAAGTTATCCAGGCTCAACAGTGACCAGTGTGGGAAATAGGAGTATGCCCCTTGGCATAAGGGTTTGGATGGGTCTCATTCGGTGAGGTGGCTAGTGCTGAATACATGCCGTTATAGCGGTGGAGAACCAAGTAGAAAATTCAAACTAGTTTTTGACATGTGGTTTTGGACAGGAAGGAAGGTGTAAATTTTGCAGTATGGTCTACAGCTTACCCTTGGTATCTACATGGGCGTAATTGTTGCAGATTTATGCCCTTCCTTGAGCCCCATCAAATTTACCTTCCTACTCCTGTACAGGGCTCCCGCTTGTCTTTCCTTCTCCTAACTCATTTCTGCCTCTACGCATACACAGCATGGGGCTTTCCCCTTCTTCAGTTTAGTACTGGTTCACTTGGGAACACCTGACATGCACCTTATAGAGTCAACACGACAGCAGTCTGCATTGCTATTGATTTCCAAAGTTGTTTATGAAGAATCCTATCATCTCTTAGGAACTGCTGAAGTCTGTTTTCCCCCATGCTTCCAAAGGTCTTTTGCCATCACTGTCTCTCCATCTTGCCTAAAAAGTCTGATCATTATCTGTGGATTAAGTTTATATGAATTAGATATGGAAGATGAAGGACGGAGAGGTGTAGTTCACCCCCAATGTGTATGATGAAGCCAAAGCTAATGGAAAAAGATCTTGTTTGTTATTGTGAATTACCTGCTTAGGAAGCTATTGGGCTGAAGGGGAGTAGGAGATGTTTCCTGGTCTAAGCACAAGCTGGAAATTAACCTATCCATATGTATCAGTAATGTCATAAGGACCCTCCTTTTTTTCTCTCAACAAAGTTGACATTGTTTGCTTTTGTGCTTCAGCAGGAAAGGAGATGAGTTCTACTTCCTGTTCTCTTGAGTGCTAACTGTGACTGCTAACCTATGGTACAGTTTCTTAGCCACAAATATAAAAATATACTAGTTTGAGTCGTCTTGAATTAATTTTTTTGTATTGCTCTTGGGTTGAGATGCATTATTGCCAGAGAAACAGAAAAAGGTACTTGAAATTCCAGAAATAATCCCAAATTCCTCTAGTTAGAAGACTTGTGGTGGACGTCTTAAGGTGCTAGCAAGGTATCTGTTTTCAGTAGATATTGACAGACCTTCTGTGGATATTGCTGGAGTGAGGTTTTTGCTTCTTCTGAAACAAGTGGCAATAAATGTTCCTTGGCTGTTTGTACCAGGGGTAATATAATTTACACATGTAATTCCCACTTCTGTCTGTCATCTGCATGTACCTTGCCTTGCTCTAATCACAGAATCAGAATCACAGAATAACCAGGTTGGAAGAGACCCACCGGATCATCAAGTCCAACCATTCCCACCAATCTCTAAACCATGCCCCTAAGTACCTCATCCACCCTCACCTTAAACACCTCCAGGGAAGTTGAGTCAACCACCTCCCTGGGCAGACTGTTCCAATGCCTAACGACCCTTTCAGTGAAGAATTTTTTCCTTAGGTCGAGCCTAAATCTCCCCTGGTGGAGCTTGAGGCCATTCCCTCTTGTCCTGTCCTCTGTCACTTGGCAGAAGAGGCCAGCACCCTCCTCTCCACAACCTCCCTTCAGGTAGTTGTAGAGAGTAATGATTCCTTGGTTGAGAAAACAGATGACAAACATAACAATGATGGCTCGTAGATAGCACAGAAACCACGTGTTCTACCCTTTTGGTTATCTGATCCTTATCAGCATTGTGGTTTGGTTTCCCCACCCCGTAATGATATGATACAGGATCTATAATTTGCTAGTTTATTATTCCTACTATATCCGTGCACATGTATATGGCAGTAGAAATTATTTAGGTGTTCCTTAGGTAAAGAATAAAACATCTGAGTGTCACAGATTTGGAAGAAAACAGGAGAGGTAGGAAAACCGCACAAGACTCAACAGCCATGTGTTTTACTGTGTAGCTGTTAGGAACAATCACTGTGTATCAGTTGTGACAGTGAGCTGAATTACAAATGTTTTGCTTAGCAACTGTTGCAAAGGAAAATTGTCAGGCAACAGCAAAATTAGGAATGGTGAGTACAGAAGGCACTCTTAAAAAGAAATGAGCTGTGCTCTGATGTATTCTGTGACTAAATGATTTGGCATTTTCTTAAACATGTATGAATATGAGCATTTATGAATATGCATCAAAACAAGTTTGATCTAATCCTCTAGCTTCATATATGCTCTTGCTGGCTTTCTCTGTGTAGTGGATGTCTCTAGGCATCTTCCCTACACCAGTCAGCAACGTCAAAGAGCTTGATGTAGTAATCACTAGGTTGGAAAAGACCCCTGGATAAGAGTCCAACAGTACCTGCCCACTACTAAAACATCCTAGAGTGCTTCATCTGCCTGCCTTTTAAATACCTCCAAGGATGGTGACTCAACCGCCTTCCTGGGCAGCCTGTTCCAGTGCTTGATCACCCTCTCAGTGAAGAAGATTTTCCTAATGTCTAATCTGGATCTCCCCTGGCACAACTTGAGGCCATTCCCTCTTATCCTCTGACCTTTCACTTGGGTGAAGAGACCAACTCCTACCTTACTACAGTCTCCTTTCAGGTAGTTGTAGAGTGTTATGGTCTCCTCTCAGCCTCCTCTTCTCCAGACTAAACAACCCCAATTCCCTCAGCCACTCCTTGTAAGACTTGTGATCTAAATGAGGGTTCCCACTCTGTGCCAATGGCTCTGCTGTCTCCCGTGTAGGTCTGCATTGGTGGCTTGTCTCTGTCAGCCTCCTCAGGATGGTGTGTACTGCCTGTCCATCTTGGTCCCACCACGCTGGTGGGGCAGCACTGTGTGCTGGTCTGTCTGGAAGCCAAGGGGATTGCTACCCTGCTGCCTTACCTGTCAGCAAGAGCATGCTCCTGTGAGCAAGCTGGCCATCTGAATTTACAGGCTTTCTTAGTCTAGCTTTGTCCTTGTTCACCCAGTGGAGAGGTTGGCAGGTTTTCCTGCTAATGTAAGAAATCAGCTGACTTGTGTCAGGAAGCAGAGGAAAGAGTTGAGAGACCAGCTCTGGTAACTGCTGCTGTTGAGCTGATGCCCATCGATGCATGCTTCGGTGCTGCATTGAGGGGGTGCAGCTGAAAGAGCCTGCTTGGAAACAGAGAAAATATCAGATGAGAGTACGGATATGGAAAGCACAACTTTATTGTGCTTGCATATTGTACCACACTAGCAAATTACACTCTGAGGATCCTCAAAGTGGTTTTTTTCCAGGATCGAAAAAAATCCCATGTAGCCTAAATTAGCATAACGGACTGAAAAGGTTGTGGGAACCCAGGATGGTGCTCTGGAGCTGTGGGAGCTCTTTTCCTGTTGCTGGTCATGGAGAGCATCTCAATGAGTTCAGCTTCAGACTACTGCCAGCACATTGCTTAGGTTCATAGGGTTTTCCAAAATTCCCCCACAGAAAGCTTAAAACTTTGTAATTATATTATGCCTCTGAGTTGAATAAATCCCATGCAACTTGCTAAAGAAAAGGAGGTTTCTTTTTATTTTTTTTTATTCAGGAATGATATGGTATTAGAGCTTTCTCTTGTCCCTTGGCAAAAAGACCCCATTCTGCTGTGCCAGGGCCATGACGTGACAGTCTTCTGTGGCAGTTTGGGACAACTTCAACAAAGCACCTCTGCATTTCTTAACAGGTGCCCCCTGCTTTGAAAACCATGAAGTGCACAGGTTTACTGTCTGTTAATATGCACAGCAGTGTTTCATGCAGCACCTGCAATTGTTTCATGCTTCGCCAAAAACATGATGCGCCTTTGTCCTAGAGAGTTTCTGGGTAGAATTAGTGGCTTCAGCTACCCTTGTGCAAGTATAAAGCAGCAGGTATCCTTGTGCTTTGTTCTGCCTGACAGGCTAGACCACAGATAGTTTCCTGTGGTCAGGAGCCACATCTTAGAGTTTTGAGAGCAACGTGTGCAACTTGGGGACCTTGTAGCTACAATAACATACGTTTCAGATGAGATCAGAGCTTACCAGAAAGAAAAAAAATTAGGAATATGAGTGCATGTATACTCAGCTTAGACAAATAATGTGTTGTGATGGTTCACAGTGTTTCTGAAGCCTTGTTTTAAGTGGTCCTGAAGCTCAGTTATGTTATCCACCCAAAATGTCTTTGTAAGACTATTTCAAAACTTGCACAACACGAGGTAAAAATCATCCCATCCTTTGAAAGCTTTCACTTCTACATATAAGAAAAGGGTACCTCCCCATGCTATCATTGGAGCTGCTGTTGTCGGTAGCATTTTGCGCTCATAGTTAATATGCAACCACAGTGTCTACAGAAAGTCTAGATATCAACTGTTATTTCTGTACTTTGACAATGTCTTTTTCAAGAGGCAAGGGAGGGGCAGGAAAGGGGAGATTTACTTTGTATTGCCTTAAAAACAACCTAAACAAACCAACTGGAAGCCACATGGTATTGATCTGACCTTCCCTTAAGTCAAACTCTACATAAAATCTGCTGTAGATGTATGGAATAATTGCTGGGTAATTATATTCTGCTCTTTCCTACTGAACTGTAAAGTAGAAGTAAATTGAACATCTCGGATGATTTAAGGACTTTGCTTACCAAAAATCTTTTGTTCCTGCTCTCTTACCGTGCAGGTTCAGGACCTCAGAGTGCTCTGTGTGTAGACACAGCATGCAGTGGTGTGCTGTTATGGTAATGTCTGTAACACTGAGTTACAGACAGGTCTTATATCTGGTTTGGGGCAATCCCCAATTTCAGTGCAGGATGGGGGTTGATGTGATTGAGAGCAGCCCTGCGGAGAAGGACTTGGGGGTGCTGATTGATAAGAATCAGCTCAACATGAGCCAGCAATGTGTGCTCGCAGCCCAGAAGGCCAACCGTATCCTGGGCTGCATCAAAAGAGGCGTGGCCAGCAGGTTGAGGGAGGTGATTCTGCCCCTGTATTCCTCTCTTGTGAGACCTCATCTGGAGTATTGTGCCCAGTTCTGGGATCCTCAAAATAAGAAGGATACGGAGCTGTTGGAATAGGTCCAGAGGAGAGCTACAAGGATGGTCAGAAGGCTGGAGCACCTCCCATAAGAGGAGAGGCTGAGAGAGCTGGGCTTTTTCAGCCTGGAGAAGAGAAGGCTCTGAGGAGATCTTATAGTGACCTTCCAGTAGCTGAAGGGAGCTACAAGAAAGCTTGGGAGGGACTGTTCACGAAGGCTTGTACTGACAGGGCAAGGGGCAATGGGTATAAACTGGAGAGGGGCAGGTTTAGACTAGACATTAGGAGGAGTTTCTTCACCGTAAGAGCGGTGAGGCACTGGCACAGGTTGCCCATGGAAGGTGTGGCTGCCCCATCCCTGGAGATGTTCTAGGATGTGTCCCTGCCCATGGTAGGGGTTTGGAACTAGATGTTCTTTCAGGTCCCTTCCAACCCAAACTATTCTATGATTCTATGAGTGGGTGGCACTACGTTAAGCCATTAGCATTTATGTGGCCAAAGCATCAAGCAGTGGTTTAATGCCATCACTTCACCTGCCAGATTCCCTTCGTGCCCAGATGTATGGGCAGAGGAGCTGTGAGGGCTCCTGGTGCAGTAGTTAGAAAGCTAGGTTTGTGTTCAAGACTTCATAAAGAACATGTGCTTCCTGGGATGGGCACAGCATGTGGAGAGCTGCCGAGTTCTCTGTTAAATTCAGACAAGTGGGATAGATATGAAAAGCAGTACAAAGGCCCTTTAAGAATGAATTGGCAAAAGAAGAGCTCAGTATTTAAATTTAGTGCAGACGAAGAGGGAAAAAATTCCCTACAGCATCTGGTTTCTATTACTGCTCTCTGCTTCAGTAGAGGGTGTGTTTATAGTGAAGCTCTCCAGCGCGTAGTGAGGGGGTTGCCCAAGCTGTTCTTTTCTGGGGGACTCTGAGCTCACACTATGCCTTGCAGCTACCCCTATGTCCTTCCTTTGGCCTCCATAACTAATGGCGTCTCAACTGTTGTGTAGAGCGGAAGGGTGCTCTCTTGGGTCCAAGGTGTCTGAGCACAGCTCTTCCAGGGCTCTCCAACAATGCTTGGTGTCCTGGCTCTTTCACATTTTGCTCGGCCTAGAAATGGAGACAAATAGTCTCCTGATTATGAGTTTACGTGGACATATAACCAGTGGCTGCCTACAACACTGCTGATGCATTTGTGTCCTGGCTGTTTTATTGCTTCGAATAGAGCTGATCACTTCTGACTTGTTCTAATGCAAGGTTGAAGCTCAGCATGGGAGGTGTTGAGAACAGAAGGGTGGATAGGCTTCAATTGTGGTGGAATTTCTCTTCTGTGCGTATGAGGTTTTTTATTAAAGCATGCTCTGTGGTTTCTGAGCAGTTTCAGCAGAGTTGAGCGCCAAAAGAAAACCTGAACATAGTAGCGTTAGTGGAGTGAGCTACTCATCAGAAAGTGGTAGAGCTTTGCAGAGTTCTGTGGTAACCTGTGCAATGCTTCCATTTACCGGTAGCGTGTACATCCTGTAGCGTATCTACTTGAGGACTGACTGCACCTCTGGTCACATATGCTGTAGAAGTACACTTGTCGGAGTCAGTAGCAAACAGGCAGAGAGGTTAAAAATTCTCTCAAGTTCAGCAGTAATATAGTTTTATTGCAAATTTAATCACGTCCAAGGATAAAACACAAAATTTTTACATGTAGAGCTGTGAAAAAATAATTCCTAGCCTAGATCATTTCAGTGTCTGCTACTTGAAACTTTTGGGAATAGATGCTGTATGCTTCCAAGAAGAAGAGTGAAAAACTCTGGGTTTGTATTCATATATAATACAGACTTTTCATATAGTCATTTTCTCCAGCTGCTACTGGATCAAAGCCTATTGCCACCACCACCAGACTAAGATTAAACCTCGCAACACAAATAAACTCTTCCCCCAGCTATTTTTGCAATTTTCTTCATCTAATAAGAGAGAAAACTAGTCCCCATGTCTCCTTTTTCCTCCTCCTATTCCAGAATGAGTCAGAAGCATTTCTCATCTTGCAGTTTTCATCATCGCTTCTCTTTAAACAGCAGCAAAGGCAAATAATTAATCTTTGCCTAACCCCATTCAAATTGGTTCCTCTCTGCTACCAGTCATCCTTTATAACCGAATGCATCTCCTTACAGATGAATCAGAAGTTAAATCCTACCCATGCCTCTCTGCCATCCTCTTCCAACCAGTCACTGTGTTTTGAACTCCTGTGTTCGTTTCCCAGTGACTGTCCTCCTAGTGGCAGCCTGCAAGCAGTGGGGAGAAAATGCCTTTCTGTGCTTAGGAGCTGCAAGGTTGATGGCGAAACTGGCAGCCCTCTGTGTGCCTTGTTCTCTTGCTGACCCTTTGAGAAACACATAGTAGCCAGGGTGATGTTCAGCAATTACTGTGAAGGGCCAGTCCTTCTCAAACTGTTAGAGAAGATCTTTGACCAAAAATGAGTGTACTTTTAACTATAGTATTACAGCATTTCTTATGGTTTTTTAAATGGAAAGTATGTGTTTTCCATGGAAATAAAGTAATATTGGGATGATCTTGGGTTTGGTGGGGTTTTTTTCCAGCAAAAAAAGCCAGATACTGGAAATCTCCAAATCCCAATATGTTGTCCAGTTTCCTTTCTCTTCCGCAAAATACATTTTGGTGTGTAATCATTCAGTTGTATCTAGGGTGGTTTCCAGAGGGAATTGCAACTCCTAGGGTTTGTGCCTATCAGATGCCCGTAAAGTACGATCCTACTTGGTAGCTTGTTGTGGAAGATGCCTTTAAACGAAACAAGTTCCTACACAGCAGAAGAAAATGAGAGCATGAGGTGGCTGAACTACAGCTCCTGAGAGACATCACAACTCAATCACTGAAGCAAAATCCTGCAATTCATGGCAAAGTATTTCTTAGATGCATGCTTGCTGCAAACACACCCTTTGCTGTAGAGCAGGAAAAGATGTCTGTCATTCACTCTAGGCGATACTTCAAGTTGTCAAAGCTATCCTGAAACTCGCTGACTCTTCTGAAAGGGTGAAATTGCAGCTGTGAATTGAGAGCAGTCACTGTTCAGTAAAAATATAGCTGGGAGTATGGTTAGCATTGAAATAGACCTACAGAAAGGAAAGGAAAATCCTAACAACTTAAATTGTTAAGAAACCTAGAAGCGTCCAAAGAAAAATTAATTTTAACTTTGTTTCTGATGGGATTTTACTCTTCTTCTATCTTTTCTTTCCTTTCCCAACATAATATTTGCATTTAATGCGCAGTATCTTGGGACATTTAGCGTTGGAAGCAAGAACTGTCCTGTCATAAATCTGGTCAAAAAAAAAAAAAGGGTATCTAGCACTTTTTATTGAAAATAGGTAAGACATCATTAACTCAGTGGTGTATTCATTTTACTTGATGAAAATACCTGATTTTTCTCCTTGACTTTCTCTCCTAGTACTCTGCCCACCTGAAAGACCCTCGTTAGAGAGGGAAAACATTGGGTTTTTTCCTCTCATCCCTTAACTGGAATTGTTGAGCACTGGAAACAGTGCTGACATTTTTACACTCAGTATGATGCCTCTTCCTCTAGCCCACTGAAGAATGTACCTTTTATATTAATGGCCTTACCTATAAATGGAAAAGCTCTGGGTATGTGCAGAGCACAGTAAAAAAAACCAGTAGTGCTGGCACACAGTATCCAGTTTACGTCATCTGTCCTCTCTTGTGGTGAGCTCTTTGACCTTATCTCCTAGAAATGAACAGATGCAAGAATGAATGTGTTCGTGGCTAGGGCTTAAATCCCACTCTGTCCTCAGCCACTGGTGTTGCTACAGTTCTAGCTTCTGTCTTCAGATTATTCACCGTGCCATGTATGACAGAGGACTCCCCATCCTCTCTCCAATTAGCTGAGAAGAGAAGTTTAGGAGATCGGCAGCAGGTTCGTGCCTGGTGCATCAGGCATGTCTCCCCTGTACCAGCCTTGGCCTCCCAAGTTCCCTGGCAGAGTAGATACAAAGCTCTGCAAGTGGAACCAAACCTCAATGAGGATGATGGATCTCTCAGCCTAGAAATGTTCCCTAGGCTAAGACATTCTAAGTCATACATCAAAACGACCTGTGTTAAGAAGAAAAGGGAGCTTATTGTCATAGGGTGAAACACAGGGGAGGTTCGGACTGGATATCAGGAAAAAAACTTTCACAGAAAGGGTCGTTGGGCACTGGTACAGGCTGCCCAGGGAAGTGGTTGAGTCACCATGCCTGGAGATATTTAAAAGACTGGTAGATGAGGTGCTCAGAGGCATGGTTTAGTGGCAGATAGGAATGGTTGGACTTGATGATCCAAGAGGTCTTTTCCAACCTGGTGATTCTGTGATTCTATGATCTGCCAGCCTCCAGTCAAGTGGAACTTCCCCAGTCATCAAGGATTGCTGGTAGATGATGGAAAGGGGTCTAGAAGCACTTTTGCCAGCTTCCTTAAATACCCTTGGATGGATCCCATCTGGCCCTGTAGACTTGTATTCACATTCGTCTATTTGGCCAAGCAGGTCTTTAACCATTTCCTCATGGATCATGGGAGTTTTGTTCTTCTCTCCCTTCTTATCTTCTGATTTATGAGGCTGACTACCCAGAGAACATTATTTTCATAGGTGACTCCCTTCTGAAGGGAACAGAAGGCCCGATGTGCAGATAGGACCCATTGCACAGGGAAGTCTGCTGCACACCTTGGGCCTCAGTTAAAGATGTGTCACCCTCAGTTAAAGATGTGTCACCCTCAGTTAAAGATGTCTTGTCATTTACAAGAAGGACTGGAGAGAGTATCTGAAGAACTACAGGCCTGTGAGTCTGACCTCGATGCCGGGCAAGGTCAAGGAACAGTTTGTCTTGAGTGCTGTCTGACAGCACGCACAGGACAGCCTGTCAGGCCCAGTCAGCGTGGGTTTATGGAAAGCAAGTCTTGCCAAACTGACCTGATCTCCTTCTGTGATAAGGCCAGCCTCTTAGTGGACAAGGGAAAACGTGCGGATGTAGCATACTTGGTCTTCACTAAGCCTTTGACACTGTTTCTCACAGCATTCTGCTTGAGGAGCTGGCTGCCACTGGCCTGGACAGGCGTACACTCAGCTGGGTAAAAACTGGCTGGATGGCTGGGACCAGAAAGTGGTAGTTAAATGGAGTTAAATCCAGCTGGAGGCCAGTCACAAGTGGTGTTCCCCAGGGCTCGGTGCTGGGTCCAGTCCTGTTCAATATCATTATCGATGACCTGGATGCAGGGATTGAATGCATCCTTGGTAAGTTTGTGGATGACACTAAACTGGTGGGGAGTGTAGGGTAGGAAGGCTCTACAGAGGTATCTGAACAGGCTGGATCAATGGGCTGAGGCCGGCGGGATGAGGTTTAATAAGGCCAAGTGCCGAGTCCTGCACTTGAGACACAACCACTCTGTGCAATGCAACAGACCAAGGAAAGAGTGTCTGTAAAGCTGCCTGGAAGAGAAGGACCTGGGGGTGTTGGTTGACAGCCAACTGAACATGAGCCAGCAGAGTGCCAACTTGGCCAAGAAGGATTGGGAAGTGATTCTGCCCCTGTACGCAGCACTGGTGAGGTCGCACCTTGGGCACTGTGTTCAGTTTTGGGCCTCTCACTACAGCAAAGACGTTGAGGTCCTAGAGCGTGTCCAGAGAAGAGCAACAAAGCTGGTGAAGGGGCTGGAGAATAAGTCTTATGAGGAGCAGCTGAGGGAACTGGGGTTGTTTAGCCTGGAGAAGAGGAGGCTGAGGGGAGACCTTATCACTACCTGAAAGGAGGTTGTAAAGAGGTGAGTGTTGGTCTCTTTGTGCAAGTGATACGTCAGAGGATGAGAGGAAATGACCTCAAGCTGCACGAGGGGAGGTTCAGATTGGACATTAGGAAAAATATCTTCACCAAAAGGGTTGTCAGGCGCTGGAACAGGCAACCCAGGGAGGTAGTTGAGTCACTGTTCCTGGAGGTATTTGAAAGATGGGTAGATGAAGTGCTCAGGGATATGGTTTAGTAGGACGGGTATGGTTGGACTTGATGATCTCCAAGGTCTTTTCCAACCTAGCGATTCTATGTTTCCCTTGTGCTCTCCCTCTCAGAGAATGTTGTTTGAAACTTCCAGCTATTTGAAGCGGAAAAGTAGAAACACCAAATGTTTCCCCATGGGCTGAACTGGCTAGTAGCAGTATTTTCTTCCCAGTTCTTTCTGCAGTGTGTTTCCCTCTATGTTCCCATAGGTCTTCCTGTCATCAGGACAGTGAAAAATCTTGCTGCTAGGTTTAAAAAGAGATCAAATATTTCCCATTAGTATTTGGCAAAGTATTCTGTGTGTCTGGTTTTAGGTAACACAGCAGCTCTGTATGGCTCCTTTGGACTTGGTTGGAATCACCAGACTTTTTCTGTCTTTCTGCCACTATCCCCTGCAGCGCAGGGCCTGATCCCAACCCCCTGCAGTCAGTGGAAACATTTTCCTTTGTAGCCTTTGGGTCAAGTCCAGAAAGTTTGCTGACTGCGTTTCCCAGGCTTTACCTTGGGCATCTAACAGACTCAACACCCTCCCAAGTACTGCAGATTCCTGGTGCACACTTTTTTAAGCCTCCCTTCCTTTTTTCTTTTTCATGAAAGTTCTGAAACATTAGTCTGTAAAGCCATAGTGCAAGCTTTTTAAAGAATAAATTATACTGATAGATACTAGCTCAGAGCTACTGTGCCACCTAGAACTGAGACTTCCTTTGCTAATGATTCAGATTGAATCAAAGACAAAAAAAACTTGAATGTTTCTTTCCCTTTTAATCTTTGATATCAGTCCCACATCTAACTTCTTTTAGAGGGAGTTCCTTGTTTTGATAAACAATTTGGACAAACAATAATTAAGGTTAAATTAGATGAAAATATGAGATTTTTGTCAAGAAAGTCTTTTAAGACTACATCCCCTTAAATTTGCATCATATTCTGCTTAGATTCCAAGTCTGGAGTTTCAGTGCCCATGGGCAGGTCAAAGGAAGCACAAGGTTGGAGCAAAGGCAGTAAGTTGGGAAAAGCAGTGGAGAATTGCTGTGCTCTCCTCATCCAGGTGTTATCTGGGTGAGCCTCCATTGCTTCCATATCTCTTAATGCCATTGCTGCTCTCTTGAGGTGTCTAAAACATTGAACCACTGCAGTCTGGAACAGAGCTCCTGCTGTAATTATCCCCTATCTTAATTTTTAATCTTCCACTGCCTTTTTTTCTTATTTTGCTTTAAGATCTCCATCCTGCTCTGAACATGCATGCTGAGAATACCTGTCCCTTCCTTGCTTCTTGGCTCTGCTGCAGTATTGAGTTCTTATGCTTGCTATGTGAGGTTGTGCCCTGGACCCATGGTGTGGCTCCCACATCATATTGCCCTTGCCAAGTTGTGTTTTCCTATCACTGTTGTTTCTGGTACCTTGGCTGAGATCATACAATCATAGAATCACTTGGTTGGAAAAGACCTTGGAGATCATCAACTCCAACTGTACCTGTCCACTGCTAAACCGTACTCCTGAACACTTCACCTACCCGTCTTTTGAACATCTCCAGCAATGGTGACTCAATGACGTCCCTGGGCAGCCTGTTCCAGTACCCAGTAATCCTTAAGGTGAAGAAATAAGGATGCTTGTTAATTAGACCATTCCTTGTGCTGTGATGCACACTGAGAAATAGCTTGCTATTCCATACTAGTGTAGATGGTTGAAATCCTGTATTATCCTAGGTCTTAGATGACACATTCATGCCTCAGCGAGGAACATGCCTTAAGATCCTAGAAAAGACCATCTTCATAATCTCACCACCCACAGTAGCTTAAGCACTTTCAGTATCCAATTAAAAATAAGTCATGATGCAATTCAATTTTAAATATGACCGTTATCTTAATAAATACCCTTTCCCACAACTACAGAACACACAGAAACTGGTATATATGAATTTGTGTTGTTTGTAGCTGTTCCATGTGCTGGGTGTTTAATCTATAAGTGAAAACACTGTTGAACTTACAGCTGTGCAAACATGTGTGCCCACCTAAGAGTGATAGTCTGGGAGGAGAGATGCCTGTGGTCAACTCCCAGTAATTCACTGAGGGGCTCATCATCCTGACACTGCTTGTCTGTGTACTTCTGGAGTCCTGCAGGTTCAGTGAGACTCACAATGGACACACTGGCAAGCTTGTACCACAGTAAAGACCTACTTCTCTCCGTAAAGGAGAATGTACAGATCTCAGCACCATCCCAGTTGTCTGTGCTGGCTTCACAGAGGTAACAGCAGTAACAAGTGACAACTTCTGCTTCTCTGTGTGTGTGAATGAAAGGGGCACATCTACTTAGGGGTAAATAGAGGAGCAGCCCCACCTCTTCATGGCCTTTCTGTTGGTCTGTGTTGCAGGGAGGGAGAGGGGGCATTGGGATGATTCTTGTTCAGAATTCCTGAATTTTGCTTTTTGTAAGACATTTACTACTGACGTGGGTTAGCAGTGGGACTTAGTGTTGCAGTGCCTTTATGTAAACATTCAATATCTTGCCCACACCTACATCAGTTAAATACTTTCATCCAACAACATATGTGACATTCCCTCTTCTGACCTGATGTTTCATTTCCCTCCAGAGTGGCTGATGGATCTCCCATACAGCTGCCACATGGGCTTTCAGTTATCTTACGTCTAAGTAACTGCAACATCCTTTTTTTCTGACTTCCATGAAGCAATCCAATCACACTCACCCAAACAATGGCAGCAGTAATTTTTGTCAGACATCACTTAGAAACATGCCTTTCAGCTTGTGTCCCTCTACCAGCACCCTTTTCCTCACCATGTTAAATATAAGGTAGCTGTGTTTGTTTTCGAGGCACCATGTTGCCTCTCCCATTCTTATATCTCTGCTTTGAGATGTCAGGTCTCGCTTCTGTCAGCCCCTGATGCCAAGTGTCTGCTCATTACCTTTGCAAACAAAAGCTTTCTTGGTCTTTTTTGTGCTGCCTGTCTTGCTTAGGAGTGATCTGCTATAGACAAGCACAGTTTTGTTGTGGTTTTCTCTCCAATTAGGCTACCAGAACCAACTGTAAGGACCAAGCAGTAGCACACTGCTCTGTGGCAGCATGATGTAGCTTTTGAGAACAAGATGGTGGCACCAAAATATATTGTGATTGACAGCAAACGTTGTAGAGTGTGAGGGAATCGGTCCTGTAGTCTTGCATAGGAGGCTGCTGTTCTGATGCAGTTATGTACCTTGTAGGGATTGTGAACTGTTTGTAGCTTTTTTTTTCAGATAGAGTCAGTGTTTTTTGGATTAAATCTCTTTTTGGCTTACTATGATCTTGGTAAAGAATGTGACAAGAGGCTGAGACCACTGCTAAACACCCTGACTGACGCTGCCTTGTTGTTCTGAGATGCACTTATCTCCACCTTCGTTTCTGAGTTTCACTGAAAGTGTTTTGGAACACATAGCAGTCCCTAGTACAGTAAGGTCCTTGCCAATCTTCACAGCCCTTACTTCTTTGACAGTTCATATACATCGCAGTCGTCCCTTCCCAGAAACTGTCTTAATTTTGGAAAATCCCATATCAAGTGAATGGTCTTAACAGTTGCAGACCATCTTCAAAAGGAGAATCCTCCTGACCTGAGTGTGATGTGTTTCGCAGCTGCAAATGAGCATGAAAACCTGGAGTGTTGACATCAGCTTGTTGCTTGCCAGGAGCATCAATGAGGGATGTTACTAGAAAGCTCCCTTCCCTGGTCAGGGACATGGACTACTACCCGCTCTTAGTTTTTCAAGTTGGTAATGAAGAAATAGAGCGCAGAAGGCCTAAAGCCATTAAAAGGGACTTCAAGGCACTTGGGAGAATGGTCGAGGGCACTGAGGCACAGGTAATATTTAACTCCATCCCAGTACTAAGGAATCAGGAGCAGGAAATGAGGAATAAGAAACTGATTAATGAGTGGCTTAGGGACTGGTGTGAGAAAAGGGGCTTTGGGTTCTTTAATCATGGGGAGGCCCACACACCCCCAGGCTTTTTTACCAGGGATGGGACATGCCTGTCTCCTAGGGGGACAAAAGCCCTCACCAAAAACCTAGTTAAGCTCATAAATCGAGCTTTAAACTAGATGTGAGGGGGGAGGGGATGGAGGCCAGGCAGGATGGGAGTGAGCCTGGAGGTGAGACTTCAGTGGCAAAGGGGTGGTGTGCTGGCGACGCCTGCCAGTATTTCACCACTAAGGAAGAGGGGGTGAGTGCACCTTGGGATGGTAGGCAGCAAACTGGCACTGTGGCCTTAGTTAAGACAAGGACCGCTCAGTTGGGAAGAAACCCTATTACGAAGGCTGTAGCTTCGCCTGCTCAGCTGAAGTGCATTTACACTAATGCATGCAGCATGGGAAATAAGAAGGAGGAGCTGGAAGCTGTGGTAGGGCAAAGTGACTACGATGTCGTTGCCATTGCGGAGACGTGGTGGGAGAAGCCTGGCTGGAAAGCTGCCAGGAGGAGAAGGACCTGGGAGTGTTGGTTGACAACCGACTGAACATGAGCCAGCAGTGTGCCCAGGTGGCCAAAAAAGGCCAATGGCATCCTGGCTTGTATCAGGAACGGTGTGACCAGCAGGTCCAAGGAGGTTATTCTCCCCCTGTACTCGGCACTGGTGAGACCGTACCTCGAGTACTGTGTTCAGTTCTGGGCCCCTCACCACAAGAGGGATGTTGTGGCTCTGGAGCGAGTCCAGAGAAGGGCAACAAAGCTGGTGAAGGGGCTGGAGAACAAATCTTACGAGGAGCGGATGAGAGAGCTGGGATTGTTCAGCCTGGAAAAGAGGAGGCTGAGGGGAGACCTTATTACTCTCTACAACTACCTGAAGGGAGGTTGTGGAGAGGAGGGTGCTGGCCTCTTCTCCCAAGTGACAGGGGACAGGACGAGAGGGAATGGCCTCAAGCTCCGCCAGGGGAGATTTAGGCTTGAGATTAGGAAGAAATTCTTCACGGAGAGGGTGGTTAGGGATTGGAACAGTCTGCCCAGGGAGGTGGTTGAGTCACCGTCCCTGGAGGTGTTTAAGGTTAGGGTAGATGAGGTGCTTAGGAGCATGATTTAGGGAATGGTGGGAATGGTTGGACTCGACGATCCAGTGGGTCTCTTCCAACCTGGTCATTCTGTGATTCTGTGGGATGACTCGTACAACTGGAGCGTACCCATGGTGGGCTATAAACTCTTCAGGAAGGACAGGAAGGGCAGAAGAGGAGATGGGGTAGCCCTCTATGTTAGAGAGGGCTTTGATACCCTCGAACTGGACTACGGTCAGGATGGGACTGAGTGCCTGTGGGTGAAAATCAGAGGAGCCCACAGGCAGGAAGGGATTGTGATGGGAGTCTGCTATAGACCACCCAGCCAAGAAGAAGCAGCTGATGAGCTCTTCTACAAACAACTGAGTGTAGTCTCAAAATCGCTACCTGTAGTCCTTGTGGGAGACTCCAATTTCCCAGATATAGGCTGGGAGTATAATACAGCAGAAAGGAAGGTCCCGGAGGTTCCTGGAGTGTGTGGAAGACAACTTCCTCACACAGCTGGTGAGCGAACCGACAAGGGACGGTGCCCTCCTGGACCTGCTGTTTGTGAACAGAGAAGGACTGGTGGGGGACATGAGGGTTGGAGAACGTTTGAGGCAAAGCGATCATGAGATGATAGACTTCTCGGTGCAGGGTGAGATGAAGAAGGTGGAGGTTAGCAGAACAGTCACGCTTAACTTTCAGAGAGCAGACTTTGGACTGTTCAGAAGGCTGGTCGGAAAAGTCCCATGGGAGGCGCTCCTTGAGGGCAAAGGTGTCCATGAGGGCTGGGCGCTCTTCAAGAAGGAACTCCTAGCAGCTCAGGAGAAAGCCGTCCCCAAGTTCCGGAAAAGTAGCCGGCAGGGTAAGAAACCAGCATGGTTGAGTAGGGAGGTCCTGAGAGACATCAATAGGAAGAGGAAGGTCTACGACCTCTGGAGGAAGGGGCAGGCATCCTGGGTGGACTATAGGGAGGAAGTTAGAATGTGCAGGGAAAAAATCAGCAGGGCTAAGGTGCAACTAGAAATGCGATTGGCCAAGACTGTGAAAGACAACAAAAAGTCTTTCTACAAATACATCAACAGCAAAAGGAGGGCTAGGGAGAATCTCCAGTCCCTAGTAGATGCAGAGGGAACAAGAGTAACAAGGGGATGAAGACAAGGCTGAAGTACTCAATGCCTACTTTGCCTCAGTCTTTAATAGTAAGGAAAATTGTCCCCTCTGTGCACAACCCCAGGGGTTGGAAGAGAGGTATGAGGTTCCCACAGTCCAAGAGGAGGCGGTTAGAGACTTGCTTGCCCGGCTAGACGCCCACAATTCTATGGGGCCGGATGGAGTCCACCCAAGAGGTTTTGAGGGAACTGGTGGATGTGCTGGCCAAACCCCTTTCCATCATCTTCCAACAGTCCTGGATGACTGGGGAGGTTCCGCTGGACTGGAGGCTGGCTGATGTCGTGCCCATCTATAAGAAGGGGTGCAGGGAGGATCAGGGGAACTACAGGCCTGTCAGTCTGACCTCAGTACCAGGGAAAGTCGTGGAGCGGGTGATCTTGAGTGCTATCATGAAGCACTTGCAAGAGAACCGGGTGATCAGGCCCAGTCAACACGGGTTCATGAAAGGCAGGTCTTGTCAGAGTAATCTGATCACCTTCTATGACCAAGTGACTAAACTCTTGGATGAGGGAAAGGCTGTGGATGTGGTCTTCCTGGACTTTAGTAAAGCCTTTGAAACAGTTTCTCATAGCATTCTGCTTTGGAAACTGTCAGCCTCTGGCCTGGACAGGCGCACACTCTCCTGAGTGAAAAACTGGTTGAATGACCGGGCCCAGAGGGTGGTGGTAAACGGAGTTAAATCCAGCTGGAGGCCAGTTACAAGTGGGGTTCCCCAGGGCTCAGTCCTGGGTCCAGTCCTGTTTAATGTCTTTATCAACGACCTGGATGAAGGCATCGAGTGCTCCCTTAGCAAGTTTGCAGATGACACCAAGCTGGGTGGAAGTGTCGATCTGCTGGAGGGTCGGGAGGCTCTGCAAAGGGACCTGAACAGGCTGGACTGCTGGGCTGAGACCAACGGCATGAGGTTTAACAAGGCCAAATGCCGGGTCCTGCACTTGGGGCACAACAACCCTAAGCAGAGGTACAGACTAGGAGAAGCCTGGCTGGAAAGCTGCCAGGAGGAGAAGGACCTGGGGGTGTTGGTTGACAGCCGACTGAACATGAGCCAGCAGTGTGCCCAGGTGGCCAAGAAGGCCAATGACATCTTGGCCTGTATCAGAAATGGTGTGACCAGCAGGTCCAGGGAGGTTATTCTCCCTCTGTACTCGGCACTGGTGAGACCGCACCTCGAGTACTGTGTTCAGTTCTGGGCCCCTCACTACAAGAAGGATGTTGTGGCTCTGGAGCGAGTCCAGAGAAGAGCAACAAAGCTGGTGAAGGGGCTGGAGAACAAATCTTATGAGGAGCTACTGAGAGAGCTGGGGTTGTTCAGCCTGGAGAAGAGGAGGCTGAGGGGATACCTTATTACTCTCTACAACTACCTGAAGGGAGGTTGTGGAGAGGAGGTAGCTGGCCTCTTCTCCCAAGTGACAAGGGACAGGACAAGAGGGAATGGCCTCAAGCTCCGCCAGGGGAGATTCAGGCTTGAGATAAGGAAAAAATTCTTCACGGAGAGGGTGGTTAGGCATTGGAACAATCTGCCCAGGGAGGTGGTTGACTCACGTTCCCTGGAGGTGTTTAAGTTGAGGGTGGGTGAGGTACTTAGGGGCATGGTTTAGAGATTGGTGGGAATGGTTGGACTCGATGATCCGGTGGGTCTCTTCCAACCTGGTGATTCTGTGATCAAATAAGTCAGGGACAGTGGTGATGGCCAGTGGGAGGAGTATATGCAAAAGTCTGCTTTATTCCTGTTAAGAGTTTGTCACCAGTGATGGGACTGAAGCCCAAATCCATAGTACAGTCATGCCATAGAGCCTCCAGAAACTCAGCGGGATACAGATATACTTGCTCTTTGCCAGGCCCACTGCTAATAAGTGCTTTGGAGTCCCTTTCTCACTGGAAATGCAGCTATACGTTCTTTTAGCTAGGACACTTGCCATCATCCCTTAGAACACCAGATTGTTTCAAGTGTTTTCCTGTCTTCCAGAGTCACTAAAATTCTGTAGTCTGAAAAGCCCAGAGCAACAGTTTGAGCTAATTCTGCAGCATTTCGAGTAGTGGGCAAATACATTAAGTTGTTTCAGTTATTCATCATGTTTATTTAGCCCTGTATTTAGCAAGTCTGGATAAATGAAGTTGCAACTTCCTCTTCCTCCCTTCCCCTTAATCATCGAAGTATACAGCCAAAACAGAACCACAGAAAAAGCAACACCTGTGAATCCTCCCATGAAGCAGCCCTTAAGGCTGCAGCATGCGAGATGGACACAAGAACTCTCAGTAGTTCTAAATGTCTCTGAACCTAAACTTCAGAAGGACTTTGAGCCAGGTCAGCTCCTGCCTGCTGGCTTTGTGTACTTAGTATAAACTGATAGCCCCCCCGCCCTACGAGAGCAGAAGCACAAGACAAATCTTTAGCACAACAGTTGTATTTACATCTGCCAATGGGGCATTGTGAATCCACCACAGGGGTGGCACTTCCCTGTCCTGATTCCAGTTGGAAGGAGTCCCCTGCCTTTGTGATGTACTCAGACAAGCCATGGCTGAAGTGAATCCAGATGTCCTGATTTGTTATGAATTTATGCCAGGTGTTTGTTGGCTTCCTCCCTAGCCTTTTCCTGGGACCAAGTACCAATTTGCCACAAAATCAGTACTGGGACTAGATAAAAGCTCAGCCTCCATGAATTGGTTAAATAGTTTTGCTTTCGGTGGTTTATTGCCACTTTGCAGTCTATGAATAGTTGCATCTTAGTGCTCAGTAAAAATCTTTCTTACAGTGTATCTTCAAGTGCTGTAAAGCATTGGGAAGCTCAGCATATGAAATGAAGAGACAAGCTCTGTTTAATTTCTGTTGTGAGAGAGCTTGAAGCAAGTTGACATTTATGAGCCGATTTCAGAGGAGAGAGGAGAGCGTAAGGAAGAGTTTTGCTAGTCTGAGCTTCACAATAAACTCTGAAAGACATTATTTCTAGCCAGCTGATCTCCTTGCACTGTTTGTTTGCATGCTTTTTGCATGTCTGAAGACCTCTTGTAAGTTCCTAGCTATTGGAGCTCCTTGGCAACTCTGGGATAAAGAGGGCTTATGCTTTATGAATCTGAAATGCTAGCTGACTCATTGATATAATGGTTAGTAGCTTTCAAGTGCCAGAAGCAGATTCTTCCTGAAATGGTGTGGCTCTGTAGCAGAAATGGAGTTAAAGGCTCCAGAGGCACAAATGCAAAGAAGAACAAATATTTACTCTGTGTTGGACGGAAGCACACTGGATTGAGATTTCTGCCCTTGCCAGAAAGTTAGCTAACTTTAGCCTATTGTTAGCTAGTAAAAGGGATCATTCTGACTCCAAAGCAGTTAATACCACACCGGTGAAAAGCCAAGATGGAAGGGGCTCTGGTGTCTGGCTTTGGTTTTATCCTGTCTTCCAAGATAGGAGAATTAAAAATTATGCCAAACACTGAGTAACTGTATTCCACATAGTAAAAATGAAAACTACACTGAATTTACTTGCACTTCTTTCAGGTGATATGCTTATTCATTGCCATCTTTCAAATGGATGGATTGATTTTCAGTGGAGTTTATTTTCCCTATGCGATGGTTCCTAACTCCTCTGGACAAGGAGGGGCTTTGGTGGTGAACTTCACATTCCCAGTAGAATCCAGCGTGGCTTATGCAGTTTTAGTTAGGGCTGAGGCTCTAACTGCTTTAGTGTTGTTCTCATGGTGTTTGGCAAGGACTATGAAACAGTGACTGAGCAATGTGTTTCCAGGTTGCAGGGGTTGTGTCCTAGAGTTGGGAAATGCAAGTAAACTTAGTTTTCCTTTTCTCTCTCAGTAATTCCTTACACAGCCAACAAATGGTTCCTTAGGTAGATGTACCACACAGTACAATGTAATGATACCTTCTGTTTTCAGGACATAGTACTTCAGAAGCAACGTGGGCTGTATTTTGTCTTTCGTGCATTGAACTCAATGGTTGCAATTAAGCCAGAACAGGATATTACCACTGATGCCAGTGGTGCTAAATTCCATTAGTGGAGGTGGCAAAATAGTGCTGTGAGACTGTAATGATTCCTTCTGAATATCTATTTAATTCCTTTGGCCCTCCTAAGAATACTGGCCAACTCCATTGGAAAACAAAGTTCTTCATTGTGCAGTGTTGGTCTCATTGACAATCAGACCTGTAATTCTTTAGAGGTCAGCTGCTGATATTGTAACTCTTCAAGCCAAGCTCTTTGAACCACCCCATGTCCTGGATAATGAGCTGGAGAGTAAACACTGAGAGAGTTTATTAAATGCCTTTCTTCTGTTCAAAATTGTTATGTGGCTTCAAATGCAAAGCAACATGCAGTGGAAGTATTTCAGGTCAGAAGATGAAATTGGAGGGTATGGCAAATGGTGGCTTATCTCATAATTCATATTCAAACAAAAGATACTTTGGGTGACTCTGTGGACTTATGATGAAGTTTGTAAAAAGGATTTTCAATCCCTAGAGCTCCTCTGTGTAGAGAGAGCAGCCATTTGAGTACTTTGGGGCATGGTAGATGACATCCAAGTACACCAAGCTGTAAACTAAGAGGTAGAGTATACAGGGCTGAGGGCTGTAAGACTGCACTTCCTCTGTCACAGCTGAAAACCGCTAATATCTATGTGTGTAAGGGTTCTGTTACTTGCAGCCTGTGGACACAGAAACTGTTCAATGGGCCAGGAAACTGTTTTGGCTTATCTGATCATAGCTGTACTTCATGAAGGGCCCTTTCAACATGCAGCTTTCTTTACTAGGTTTGTTGGTGTGATGTGTCTCATCCAGCCATGGTCTTTCTTGTGCCAGGGTGTTGACAGAATCACTTCATAATTACTCCCTAATCAACTGAGTACCTCCTTGTAAATTTACCACAGCCTTTTGCAGAAAAAGAAGCTGCAACCAGGCCAGTCTTTTGAGCTTCACATGAGCCTGTATTGAGTATGGGGAGAGTGACAAGCAACCATGAATGAAACCCCAACAATTCTTCCAAGTATGTTAAAGGTGTGAAAGGAGGATTTGGAGAATGGGATGCCACAGAAACTGTCAGAGAGCAATAGCAACAGGAAGGGGAAAATCACAGGAGGCCCTGGCAGTCAATGCTAGCGATGAATTAGTGCTGAGTGCAAGAAAACTTGAACTAGATGGTTGAGATTTGTCTCATGGCCTGCCCAGCCTTTCCATCCAAAATCTTCTGATTAATAAGATAATAATGGCTTAGTCTGTCTGCTCAAGGGACAAGAGAGATTGATTTGTTGGGATTGTGGGTTAGCATCCTCTTTACTTGATACTGTATATTCAGCTCTCAGACTAGCAAGAATCTCATTTTGGGGCAGCTGGCACTGTTTGATTAGTAATTCTGTTGCTTAAAAATACCATAGGTGCAGCAGTTTTCTGTCTGCTCTTAAGAAACAATTAGTTGTTATTAGGTGAATGCCTCAGTTATTGATCCAGATAATGTATTTAAATAAAATTCCTTGCAGTGTGAAATCAGCTGTAGAGTTTGTCGCAAGAATTAGCAGATCTATCTCAGCAGCCCTGTATTATATGGTCTTGTCATAAGCAGGCTCCGCAAAGAGTTTGCTTTCAGGCCAGGTAGGGAATGCAGCCTGACTCTGCAGTCAGACGCCCAGGTGCATTCCTCTGAGCACATGACTAGCAGAAGAGCACCACTTGCAGCTGGGTAAATTGATTTTGTTTTCCAGATGAGCATGATATATTGTTTGAATATTCTGCTTTCTTTTCTGGTGACTGGAAGGGGATTCTTCCTGTTGTTTTCCCTACAGTACTAAAATTAAGCCTGAACTAGCACCCATAGCTTTCAGCCTGTTCAAGACCTCACTTTGCAGAGTGTATGCACAGACACAGCAGAAAACTGTGCTACTAGGCTGAGATTTGTGTGCTTGCAGTTCCATCCCTTTCTCAACAGGAGCCAAGTGTTTGTGAACACATCTCGACACCATAGTTCTGTTCTTGCTTAAAAATACTTCCTTAAAATTCTTCCTCCAGCATAAATGCAAGGAAGGAGGGTGCCGTGGTGGCCATGAACACTGCCTTCCTTTAAGCACAGTGGTGGTGCTCTGAAGTGAATTCTTTCTTTAGTTGCTTAAGCCAGACCTTTTTCCTGTCAGAAGGAGGCAAGAAGCACGGCTGGCTCAGTTACAGCTTCTCTAGGGCTGTTACACAAATACGGCAAGTCTCTTGAATTTGTCAGAAAGTTTACACTCACCCACGGAAAGCAGGGCTGCATGGAAGAGTGATTTAGCAGGGAGAGAAGTAAAGAGCATCTGGAAAGGTCAGATAAAGCTGGAATGTCACTGTCACAGCCACAAAGAGATAAAGCTGTCCTTTTTTTTTTTTTAAATATCTGTCATTTATGTGGTTGTAACTTCGACATTTATGTTGCTAAAATTGCTCAGTGGTTGAAGTGCCTTATGACTGTTTTCTTACAGTAAAGAGCTCTCTAGATCCGCTCTCAGTGGTGTCATGGCACTGCTGCTTTTCCGGCAGAAGCATTCTTTAAACTTAAAAATATTGACTTGCTGTCCTGCGTCCCCAGTTTTCAGGAATGTTACCTGAGCCACTTTGGTACCAGGAGGGTACTGAATTTGGAAAGGACTGTGTGAAAAGGAAAGTTATTGGCTTTTAGGAGGAAAAGCAAAAGTTTAGGAAGTGCAATGAGTACCTGAGAGTGTGTGCATCCATGCACATGTAATACAGGGAGAACCAAAGGTAGGTTTGCAGTTGGCAGGAATGGGAGAATACCTGAAAGGAGCTGAAGGTGGTTTCTCAGAGCTGTGGCTGCAGGACCTCCAGCGATCACCTGGCTATTCTTTTTAGTCAACTTATGCCCTGCCAAGGGTTAATACAGTCAACTCTGAAAAAGCAGGGACTTTTCTTCTTGTCATGTCAGAAAAAGAGTGTGCGTGCCTGTTAAAATAAGTATGCAGGTAGGCTTGTAGATGTTACCCTAGCAGTAAACCTGCCTCGTACACTGAGGCAATAGAACATATTTAATTGCTTTTAGTAATATTTGTTGTTCTTTTTATTATCTGACAGGTTATATTGTAGAAGAATATGAAGGTTTGTATAGCACTCAGTACAGCAATAGCAAGAGTTGATCTCAGTGCCAGGCATCTTGTTGAGGAAGGTGGAATATAACAAAGGGAAGCTACAAATCATAACTAGATGGAAGTAGGGGGTGCAGAGAGCAATGATGAGAAGTGCATGCATGTATATGCAAACTCAGGCATGCTCCTTCATCAGGCATCCTCCATTGTGAATACTGAAAAAGATGCAGATCTACAGGGTGGTCCTGGCGATCATTTGTGTCCAGAAATGAAATTAAGAGTACGAAACAGAGCTCTGTTTCTTGTGCTGTTACCATTGAAAATTTATAGTGTGACATTTGTATGAAGAAAATCCAACTGATGGTATGTTTTTGTGCAATATTATTTAACAGTAAGTAGGTTTTCAGCTCTGAAATTTCCATAAGCCTTAACTCAAAGAGTATTTGATTCCTCATCTTTGGGACAGGGAGGTAGAGATAAATGATGGAATAATATCCAGGTTTCTACATCTGCTGCCTCAGAGCAGTGGTTTGAGCTCACGACTGAGGAGACAGTGCTGCGCTCACCTGGCACTGCATTGCTGCCCTCCAGACTGGGGTGCACCTCACCCTATGTCAGCACACACAGGTGTGGCTTTTTCTTTTATCTGGCTGCTCCCAATCCCAGGCTTCTGCCAGAAAGATGATGCTCTTTCCATTTCCAAAAGTTTGTTTGCTGGTAACAGATAGCACAACAGGGCTTAATGCGTGCCCCAAGATGATGCCACCAATAACTGTGACTTGGGGCATGGTGGGGAGTGGCTGCATTGCCCAGTAGGTAGAGTGAGCAAGTGGGTGGTTTCGGTAAGTTTCCCAGAAAAATGAAAAGGATCCTGTGCAGAGGTGTGAAGCCAAGTTAGTGAGAATGGCTCCAAACAAGACTGCCAAGACTGCAAAACCCAGCAGAAAGGAAAAAGTTTCAGATGTCCCTTCTTCTCTTGCTCCTCACAACTTTTCTGCCACATTTCTCTAGCTTTCTCCTGTTTCTTAAATCTCTTTCTCATTTACTACTTTGAAGTAAAAAGCTATTTTACTCCTATGCAGTATATGTAGAAATGCAACATAAAGCTGTTTCTTGATTATTATCATAGAATAGAATCATAGAATAACCAGGTTGGAAGAGACCCACTGGATCACCGAGTCCAACCATTCCCACCAGTCCTTAAACCATGCCCCTAAGCACCTCATCCACCCTCACCTTAAACACCTCCAGGGAAGGTGAGTCAACCACCTCCCTGGGCAGACTGTTCCAATGCCTAACCACCCTCTCCGTGAAGAATTTTTTCCTTATCTCAAGCCTGAATCTCCCCTGGCAGAGCTTGAGGCCATTCCCTCTTGTCCTGTCCCCTGTCACTTGGGAGAAGAGGCCAGCTACCTCCTCTCCACAACCTCCCTTCAGGTAGCTGTAGAGAGTAATAAGGTCTCCCCTCAGCCTCCTCTTCTCCAGGCTGAACAACCCCAGCTCTCTCATTCGCTCCTCATAAGGCCTATTCTCCAGCCCCTACACCAGTTTTGTTGCTCTTCTCTGGACTCACTCCAGAGCCACAACATCCTTCTTGTGGTGAGGGGCCCAGAACTGAAGACAGTACTCGAGGTGTGTTTTGATAGATATTGCTCTGAGTTGGTCTGTGAAGAATATGGTTTGTGAATCCCATTTCAATAAATGTTCACTGTTATTAAAAGCATTCATGATCCTGCTGGCTTGTGAAATGGCCAGGTACGTCTGTGCTGGGCTGCTGGGTTCTTGCTGTTCTCATATGCTGTACACTGCTTAAAGGGTTTTGGAATTCATGTAGGGCATGAAGAGTGCCTTGAGAAAATGATAGCACATGGCACATCTGGGAGTTGTCATTTGGGAACTGCATGTTCACTGTCTATTAAGCATTTGTGGTCCATGTTCTTGAGGAGCTGAGGTGTCAGCTCTCCTACGGGTGCGTAATAGTAATGTTTTGCAGTCATCTCATGTCAGCATGGTCGAGGCCATAACATGGTGGAGATGGCTCTAACAGAGAAGTTGTAGGGCTGGCTTTGGGATTTATGGTTCCACCAAGCCCTAGGTGACTCTTGCAGCAATGAAAATGCTCTCAGTGATCTGGTTATCCTACCAGGCTCTATAGTAATGCAAAGTTTAGAAGATCTGTGGTTTGTTTTTAATTTCATCTGGATGTCTTAGCAGTACAGACCCTGTTATCCTTTTCCATCCTCAAAACATGTAGAGATGCCCCATTTGGCTATACTGTATTTATCCATGACTTAAAGCAGAACTTTCTCATCTGCTTTGGGCTGATGGAAAACAAAAATGAAATGGCTTCAAAGAAGTCATACGAGAAATAAAAGTGCAATCTGGTAGCCTGAGTTAAGAGTTCAGGCTTCATCCTCAATTCAAGATGGATTTTGTAACTTGACCCAGGGTCAGTTACTAGGTCTAGGTATATTGCTTTGTCTGCTTTCAAAAAATGAAGATGATCATGGGCATCCATAACCTTCCTGACACAACTTGCTGTCATACTTTGGTTTGTGACGATGATTTGAAAGGATCTCTGCTTTGCCCTTCTTGAGGAGTGAAAGAGCCTGGCTGCAAAAGGGTGCCAAATAAATGGACGTCTTCACACATAATACAGCACTGATAGTGGAATGAAGAAAATAATACCAAAACAAAGTACTTAAGGATACAGAGCCTGTTTTCAAATAAAACCGCTCTTATTTGAAAAACACCACGTTTTTATGTCTCAAGGGACTAACAATAAAAAGCAATAAAAAGTGCTTAATGACTCTACTTTTTTTTTTTAAAAAATTCCAAATCTGGAAGGAAACCAGACCATCTTGAAAAGAAAGATCCCAGACTTCCACAATACATGCATCTGTCCAAAGGCCCATTGCCATGAAAGTATTTACAGCTGCACTGTTACTGTGCTCAATCCCACAGACACCGTGGAGAGCAAGGCCAAAGCACAGCAGTGGGAAGCTCAGCAGCTGCTGAGCAGTGCTTTTTCCAAGGAAAGATTCTGCTTGCACTGTTTTGAGTCATGTAAGCAGGAATGTGAGTAGATTAGTAGAGGAAGCCTAGCTTCCAGACAGATGAGAGCAAGTCCTGATGCTCTTTGCCATTTGGGGTAATCTTTCTATTGAAATCCTGTGCATAGTGTAAGCAGTGGTGAAGCATTTCTAAATTTTTGGCATGCTATGCTTCAAGATCAGCTGAGTCCTTTTTGCTGTGGCTCCCCAACAGCCTAAGAGGGCATCGCTGCTGTGGTCCACTCCACGCTCCTGCTTGGCCCGCATACACCCATTTTTCTCTTGCAGAGGCTTGATAGGCTCTGTTGAACTGCCGTCATGCACTAACTGAGCAGAAGGCTAGCCTTACTGAAGAAAGTAAACAATTCTTTGCTGGATCAGTGAGTTGAATTGGTTCTGGCAGCACATCTTGGAGAGGGAGAGAAGAAAGACCTCCTTTCCCTTTGGTAGTGCTAAGCTTTTGGAGCTGCTCATTTTTTAGTAACCTCTCCCTTCTATTTAGAGATCGATTGAGGGGTTATCAGTTTGTACAAAGAAAAGGGTTTACTTAGTGTCCTGTTCAAACACTGTGAAACACATACATTAGCATTTGGACAAACTTGTCTACCTTAAAAGAACTAGCTGCTGTCATTTCCTTTTCAAATAGTACTTTTGTGCCAGACAGCTTCTGCATCTCCAGGTTGGGCTCTTTGATTCACCTATTTAAGACCATGCCACACTGTGAGATGTTTTATATTTGCTTCTTGTGTTTTGACTGTCAAATGGCACCATTTGCTTTTCTCTTTCAGACCCATTCACATGGTGCTCTTTTGAGATAATCCCTACCAGCACATCTCTTGGATGAGATGGTCTTTTCCTTGTCAGTGCCCCACATGCCTTTTTTTCAGGACATGGGCTGACACATTGCAACCACATAAAATGTGGCTTGTCATCAGTTGCAGTGAAATTAATTTCTCTCATACCTCCTCATATCCTGACCACTTGTAGTCAGAAGGCGTTTCCAAAAAGAGTTTTGTTTAGCCTGAATGCCAATGGCTGTGTTGTAATTTGGATCTCAGTCCCTCCTGCACTTCAATCTCATATTATTACTCCAGTGGTGGTGCATAATATTACTAATACACAGTGGCTGTGATTTCTGTCGCTGAGGTGGCTGCAATGATCCTTCTGGCAGAGGCTGTCAAATAGTGAGAGTTTGGGACTGTGCTAGACAGCAGTGTCGCTCAGTAAAGTTTACTTTTACTTTTCCTGGGACCTGCACTTCTCCTGAAAAGTGTAATAGCTTTGTTATTCGGAAAGCATTTCTGAATGGAAAAGGGAGGGAAGGTGGGACAGTAAGTCAGGGGAGGGAGGTCTGTGAAAATGAAGGCAGCAGGACAGACATTACTGGGATATGATTTATGTGTCTAACTAGCTCAGCACACTGTCCCTTAGTATCTAAAGGCTGGGTTGTTTCCTGAGGATGGAGTAGACCAAAGGTAATTTGCTGCAGAAGAATAGTCCTTTTTTTATCAAGCACCCATCTACAGTCAAGATGATCTGGAATGGTGTTTTCTGTTCTCCTCATATTATCTTAAGATGTGTCATCTAAGACCACTAGAGTCCTTAGCAATCTGAGCGCTTAGCAGGCCTTAAAATCAGTTTCAAGGTATTCTAAACCAAACACAATGTGTAGAGGCCTCTCTAGAAAATCAGACATGCTGGAGCCGTGAAGTAACTATCTCTCAAACTCCCTCTGTCATGGGAACACACTGCAACTTCTTGGGATATTTGGGTACTGATGCTTGCATACCACAAGGACAGCAGGTGGAAAGATGGTAACCTAACCAGCATTTAAATCTGTGCCATGGTACCTAGCAGTAATGCTTTGGTTTTGCAGTTCTGAACTGTTGTTTGGCTTCTGGGAAGATAACTGACTGGTTGTTTTTTTTCTTTCTTTCTCTCCTGTTCTTTAGACGTTTACAGCATGGTGTAATTCTCACCTCCGCAAGGCTGGGACACAGATTGAGAACATAGAGGAAGATTTCAGGGATGGTCTTAAACTCATGTTACTTCTGGAAGTAATTTCAGGTGAGAGAGGTTCTGCGTGGTGTTTTCAAATGTCCTGAGCATCTATGCTCTGAAAATCTGTCCTCCCCTGTCCTCACAGACTAGGGACAGCAAGAGCTATAATGCTGCAGATTTTACTGGAATATACAAACAGCTGCTTTCTGACTCAGAACAAATTTCTCCCTAACGAATATCTTGTCTCCAGCAGTGACTGTTAATGTGCTTTTAGAATGTACTCCAAGTCTCTTGGCCTGTGCAGGCTCCCCGTTGCATTCCTGCTCCTGCCTCTTGGCTTTCCTCTGCCCATCAGGAATGCACGGCCTCCTGTGAAGGCTCAGGCAGCAGTGCTTACTGCTTGGCAGGGCTGAAGAAGCAGCTCTGGGAAGAGTGTGGGAATGCTACACTGGCAAATCTTACCAAAGCTACGTGATAGTGGAAATAGTATAGAAGTTTTTGAGAGAGAGGAGTCAAACCAGTAAATCTTTTGTGTCAGTTTCAGCTGTGACTGAAGTTTTTCCATTCTAGTTTCAATCTCAGCTCAGTGCTCAAGCCTTCAGGGAAAAAAAAACCCAAAGAAAAGCAAAGTCTCAGAAAACCCAGTCTAAAATAAAACCAGTGGCATGAACAAGTTAGTTCAGATTTGGTTTTGCTTCCTATGTCAAGTGTGCCACTACTTGACAGCTATCTCCAGGTAAGCAGTGAAAGAAGTACCTTAGTAAAACATTGAGGGAAACAAGGAGAGGTGATAAGACTGTGTGTGAAAAAACAGGGTTGTACGCACACAGACTTCCTTTTGGTGGCTTTTGAACCAGTAATAACAACCTAATGACTCGCAGTCGTGACCTTCTTGGTACATATTCCAGTAAAATTGCCTTGCATTTAGACTGCCTTCCCTTTGCCCCTCCCTTCCTTCCCTTCACCTTTGCTAGCTCCTGCAAAGATGCTGTCAGTATATGTGTTTTTTAGAACTTATGAATTCAGGGTAAAACCTCCGGGATTTTGCCCGCGCTGGTGGCTTGGAGGGATCAGAGTTCAAAATATTATCAGAGCTTTTCAGCATGCACATTGCTTTTGCAGTGCCTGTAAGAAATGAGGTAGAAGAGTCCTATTAGTTTATTTTCTTTATTTATGCTCCCTTGCAGAGGAGGGACTGCAGCCTGGAAGTTTAGTTTCTGATTGCTGATCTGGAAGAGAAGGGAGAGGACCACGAACAGGGGAGGATGGATGAGATTCACTGCTAAAGCAGGAGACCTCATATCTCACACTGCTTTATTTCCTTGCCTCATTTCACATTCTTCCTCTCCTGTTGTCCCTTTGGTACCCTGCTGGCAGGCCCTATCAGAGCCCCTTCAGTTAAGAAAGTAAGTACTGGCTTCCAAAGGCACTGGTTGTGTAGGAATGGCATTTGTTCATCTGCAGCAGAGCAGCTCTGTGCCAGCAGCCTGCCACTAAACGACCAGTGTGCAAAGGCATAGGGAGCAGCTTTGGGCTGCACCCCACCGGAGGCCATGGTCCTTCATACACTAAAGACTGAGCATCTTTTCCCTAGCAGAAGCTTGAACTGCAGTTCTCCTAGGTACAGTGGCAAACGAGGAGAAATTTAGCACAGCATTTTTTTCCCCCATTCCATTTCCATCATTGGCAGTTCTGTTTCCAGTTGTGAGCCCCACTGCTCTTACGGAGCTTCCTTCCAGCTACTAGCCCCACTAGTAGCCTCTTTGGCCTGTAGCTGGAGAAACAGCAGACCAGTCTGTGAGCAGCATGAGAATAGAGTTTCCTGCTGGTTGGCAAGGACTTGCTTCTGTGTTCCTGCCACAGTTCTTACTGATCACCTGCCAAAAGGGTGAGTCTCCAAATGGCTCCTAGCCCTCCAGTTCCAGCTTCTGGCCTTTCTTTTCAGCTCTTGGCTCACTCCACACCTTTCTCTTCCCATATTTTGGGGACTGCAGAACTGCTGACAGGAATTTGGTGTGGGCAGGGTTGCTCTCCATGGGGTCTGATCTTTTCCTCTACCCGGAGGGTGATGGCCATAAAAGCCTTCAGCATGAGAGGGCTCAGCTGGCTGAGAGCTGTGTGGAGTCGAGTGCCTTGTCCACCTGGACCCCAGGCAGTGTGTGTGCAAGTGAGAGAACGCTATCCCCTTCTGTCATGGTCACTGCCGTGGGAGGAAGGATGAAGCCTGCATCAAGAAAGCTGCTGGCAGGATGTGAGAGGGACTGTGCCAGTGAGGGTGTGGGAGATCTGTTTCAGGGCAGACCCTTCCACGTGTCCTTGGTGACATGTCGCTGCTGGGCAGGTAGGAAGTAGTTTTCCCATCCAATGTGACTTCCTGGAACATGAGAAGCAGTGATGTTCTGCAGGAAGAGAGCACCTCAGTCTCGTTCAGCCTGGTACCTTGTGGTGATGAGCTGTGCTGTTGACAGATCCCCTTCCAGCCCAGCCAGAACCCCTTGGTCTCTCCAGGCCACTGTGTGCTGGGGGAATCTCCACATACAGTCTAGGTCTTCCTCCTCATTGGGAGTCCTCTTCCATGTGCCTCTGTAGGAGGAAGTAAGTTGGGCTCCCCCTAGAAACTGTCCCAAAAGATGCACTTTGATTTTTCACTGCATATGCTTCCTTCCCCTAACAAAGCCATTTTAAAAATAATACTACAAGACTGAAAAAGGTTAAGCTCCCATTAGTACTTTTAAAATAAAGCTGTAAGGCTTTTTTTTTCCCAAACAGAAGGAACAATTAACTGAAACTTTTCCTAAACAAATTTGCTTTGAACAACTTCTGTGCCAATGCTTCCTTGTATTGTTTGGCTTTTAAAGTACAGCCTTGGGCCAGTACATGAGAATCAGAGAATGGAAGCGAGTAGACCATTTTCATTGTCTCAGATGGGAAAAGTACTGAGCAATAAAGCACTGATGCAAATGATGGAAAGTAGAACATATTTCTAGCTGGCTTCCCTTTTAACTATCCACTTCATTAATAATGTATGACATGAAACCAGCTGAAGCTTTTATCTGGAAATTAAATTTTGTAATAAATTCCAGATCTGAAAGAAATGGTGATCAGGTCTTGGGACTTCTGAAGTACCCCCAAAAAATTTTCTAAAACAAATAGCAATTGTGGTATTTGGGAGATTGCAGTTTTGCCATCACCATCAACTGATCAAGGATCTCATTGCTGTCAGAGGGAATGATCCTGCTTTCTCCAGCCCTGCACACAGCAGTTCTGATGGTTTCCCTTGTGCTGGCAATGGACGTCATGTGGCCACAAGGTGAATTGGATCAGTTTGCTGTTCCAGCTGAAACCTAATCTCTTGTCTTTATTTTTCTTTCTGCAAGGCTAGTTTACAGTCACATCAGCTGAATAAAGTGGTCATTTTTTAGCTGGCTCAACCCATTTGTTGGCATTTGGCAGGATAAGCCACCTTAAGTCTATTGTGAAACTACGTGTAAAAATGTCATTGGGAAACTGTCACAAAAAATGCTTCCACTTTTATTTAGAATGACTAGCATTATCCATATGGAAAAAAAAAAGCAACATACCATGACGTGTACTTGAGGCTCCATTAAAGCAAAAGAGTCGGGTTTTTTAAGGATGGAGCTAGTACCATAAATAGATCCTTTTACTTAAATTGTCAGACGTCAGTGTTTCATTTTGAAAGTGAATCTGGTTTTATCCTTGAGCTTGAGACCTAATGAAACCAGCCTACTGAAATGCTTCTGAATTATTATTCTGAATTATGAATTATTTCCACACTTCTTTTGTTTGTAGGGTATGGCTATGGAAGTAATCTATTTTTCTCCCTTATAGCTTTTCCTCACTCCTTTATTAGGAAACAAGCCACCCAGTTTGAGTATGAAGAACAGTTCTTTTAAAAGTACTTTTCTTTCTCACCCTTAAGCCTCAAATAAAGGTTTTGAGTCAGCTCACATTGACTTAAGTATTTGGGTTCAAGATATAGCAGGAACTTGGAACTGAATCGATTAAATGAGTAATTACTCACCTAAACTTGCCTATTTGATCTCTTTTCAATTATCTCCTTTTTTTTTCCAAAGTCTAAAATCTACTTGAATTTTGTTTAGATCTTTTTTGTATTCTTGTGATCTGAAAGTAACTGTTCTGCTCATTTTTTTGATGTTGTGTGTCACATACAGGTGGTTCCCAATACCCCATCTAATTGTATTTCTTGCAGAGGTTCCTTTGAAAAGTCCAATTGTCTGTCCAAGCTTTAATTTACTTACTCTGCATGTTGGGTTGGCATTAGTAGAAGTGAGCTGTAAGCATAGTGACAGGCAGCCTACCAACAAGGGCATGACTGTGCTTAATGCAACTCTTTCAAATAAATAAAATCAAGAAAGTGCTTTTGCAAGTCTTGCAGCTTTATTCCAGTCAGGAGCTGCCATTTGCCCTAAGACTCATTTCTGTTAGACATTTACCTGTAGCTAGGCCACTTCCCTCTTTCTGCTTCATTATAGATGTTTAAAGTGCATACTATTATGTAAGAAACTGTTGCATAGAGTTGACATTACAGTCTCTAGAGTTATGAAGTCACTTGCCAAACAAGCGATTTTATTTCCCGATACAGGCCGTTGGGGCTGTTCAGTGCAAGCAGTAGAGAGGTAGGACGTTCGTTTCCTGGCTGGGGAAAAGAAAGACAAGGTATAAGATCACCCTCATATTTGACTGTGGGGATTTCTAAGAAGACACTTGCTTTGTAAATAGGGCGGTGTTAATGCTGGAAGGGAAGGTCCTTACCTGTCTTTGTCAGAGAGGGAAGTTTGTGCCATTTGTGCTGTTTCCAGCCATCGTTATCTGTGGTTAGTGGTAAGGAGGTTGGTTCCATTACCACAGTGTGGCTTCAAAGGACCTTTTAACCTCTGCTACAAACCTGCTGCGGAAAGGACTCAGTGCAGACAGTTCCTCTATTATTAAGTTATATGAGATGCAACAAAAAGATACTTTTCTGTCTGATTCTTTCTGGGATACTTAAAGGTGAGTGTGGCTTTCCTGCATTCATTCTTGAGGAAGAATGCAGGGAGATCTCTACCCTCTGCCTGGCTGTGGGGACCACCAGCATGGGGAAATGCCCACCAGGGAGGAAAGAATTCTGAATTGTTTTCTAATATTTGCTTTTCCCTTTTCTTAATAGGTGAACGTTTGGCTAAGCCTGAAAGAGGCAAAATGCGAGTGCACAAAATATCCAACGTGAACAAGGCCTTGGATTTCATTGCCAGCAAAGGAGTCAAACTAGTATCAATTGGAGCTGAAGGTAAAGAAACCAGCTGATATGTCTGGGCCCAAGCTGTACTTAGCCATTGTCTTTCTCTAGTGGCTGCATGTTATTTCCCTTTATGCCTACGTAGCCCTGCTATGTCCTTGTAGAATAAGCCATGGAAGAAAAATGGGAATATATATTAGGCCTTTACTCTGGGCTTAAATCCCGCCTTCACACCAAGCTGCCAGTTCTGATTCCCACTTGGGCTTTATTGGTCAGATCCTCCTGCTTTTCTCCTGGTTCTCATGAATTCAGGAAAACATTGAGCAGTGACAGAAACAAATTAATAGAGGTGTTTCTTTCTCAAATGAAAAAAAGTCTCAGTTGAAGCATAGCTATTGTTTGTATTTAACTTGTTGCAGAGCTGCTGAGAAAGATTCCTTATTGCTTTAGGACAAATGGGTCAAAGCCAAGTGCGGACGTCAGCAGAGGTCAAGGACCCCAACAATCCAATTTTCAGGGCTTCCAGGCTTCTTGATGTGCAGCCCCAGAAAGTGGAGTGCTCATTGTGAGCAGCACCAGGGACGGTCTCAAGATGAACTTGTGGATCATGCAGACAGCAGGGAGTTGTGTCAGATTTTTGTCTTTTAGCAAAAAAGCCCATAGGTGGGTGTTCTGCAGATATGTTGCCTAAGACCCAGATGGAGTTGCAATTTAGTAAGGCAGTTTGCTCCTTTAGAAACCTTAACAACTTGTCACCCTGTTTGTGTTTTCATGATACTTGTTTTCCACTGTTCTGGACCCGTGTGTTAGTCCTGCCTATGGACTCGTGTTGTCGCTGTTGCTGTGGAGACACTCTGTTTCTGTGGTGTTTCTAGGTTTGTCTTTACAGTGACTGTGGAACTTGAGGAAGGTTTGTTATCTCCGTCTTACATGTGTAAATGTGTCATTTCCCCAGGGAAACACATGACAGAGTCAGGAAATAAGCCCTTGATATGATTCTGAACGAGCATTCCTCCATGGGGATCCTCCATGGGGATGCAGAGCTGAGCCCTGCCTGTTCTCAGCCCAGGAGGTCAGAGCAGTGTCGGCACACTGTCCCCAGTTTTGGCCTTTCAGGCATGCTCTTAGAGACACCGCCAAGATATTGTACCTATCTTATGGCCTTCTTGTTCTGTGTCAGATCAGGCAGAATACCTCATCTGCTGCAGGTGCTCACGTTTGGGGTACCGAGACCTTTACCTCAACGTACTGCTTTAACTTTATAGAGACTTTGGAACAATTTGAAACTAGTCTCCAGGGCCGTTGCAGGCACTTCTTTATTTTACTGCATTTGGTGTTTAAGAGCAAAATAAATGAGGTGAATGGTTCAATGATGTCAATATTTTATATGCAAAACTTTTCTTCAGTTTTCTTAGCCTTTCCCCAAGGAGCAACCTGTGGGAGTTGATGGTCCTGAATACTGTCTGTGTAGCACAAATGCATATCTAAGGTAATTTTGTGCCCTTGCAAAATAGACTAATGCATCCAGTATCTGATACAATAATCCATACCTCTATGGGACCCTCTTCAAACTGGAAGTTGGGCATGGAGCAGAGGTACTCTGCCTTAAGACAGTTCTTGCTCTCCTTTGGGTGTCGGGCAGACATTTGCACCCTTCTAGGAGTCTAGAGCATGTGTAAGACTTATCTTCCCTGCTTTATTCCTTTTTTTTTTCTTTTTTTTTTCCTGATTCTGCTCTCCTTGGCATTAATTTATCTTTTCTTCTCCTTCCACTGTTTTTTTTCTTTTGATCTCTGTTCCTGAATCAGCTGTGACCATACCCTCACAGCACTTAGAAATCATTTGCAAGTAAAATGGTCTATGACCAAAGATATCCAGGGCCCAGTTACTCAGTATAGGTTCATAGCAGCTACCCTGTTCATAAATAGGCCGTGAGGGGCCATTTTGTGACAGGAGCCATGATTTATATCAGTCTGAAAGGTGATCCTGACCTCCCCTGCCTCTCCTTTGTCCTGGTGCCCATGCAGCAACATGATGAACCCATATGGGTTTCTTTATACTACGAAAGGTAACATGGCCCTGAAGTGTAGAGCAAGGTTAGCTTTGATTTTTGTATGGAGTTCTTGGGCCACCCTACCCTATCTTGGGCCACCTGCCCATAAACCCAGACCGAGCCCAGGCCACTCTGGTTGTCACCAGGAAACATAAGCTGCTGCAGGGTCTTCTGCCTTGTCCATCCAGGTGCTTGGTATACAGTAAATTATACATCAGCTATAAAAATGGTCTTGTACTTTGAACAGCACTGCAGTAACTCTGTCTGTGGAAGGAATGTAAACCTTCCTGGAAACCTGAAAATGGCTTACTTTCAGACATTAAAAAGTTGTCATGCAGCAGCAGAGTAGAAGATAAAAGCCAGTGAGACAGTCATAACACTGCACGAAGAAAGTGACCTGTAAGTGCCTCAGTCAGGTTGGACTGTTCTAGGAAGTTTTCTAGGTGACTTTTCTCCACAAGTAGAAAGTTGTCATCCAGCAGCAATGTGGTGGTACAGGCTAGGGCAGTACACTCCTCACCTCAGAGGGTTTTTTTCTGTCATTAAAAAATAAGCTTCAGAAAGAATCCCAAGGAGACTGAAACCTTATGTTTAATCAGATTTAAAGTCACCAAAAATGTTTTCATGGCATTTGTCTCGCATTTCATCAAATAAGAGTCCTCACTGCTGTTTACAAGCCAAGCTCTGCAGCTGTGTCCCAGTGAACAAGAACCAGAGTGGAAGAGGACTCCTATGCCCAGCATTAGCACAGGACATACTCCAAGTCCATGTTAAATGGAGGATGAACTTAAGCAAACAGAACAAGCAATGAGGGTTAAGAGCTGCTTTTTACAACCTTCTTTGACTGTTAACAATTCAAGATGATTCTACACATCTTTGTTAAGCCAGAGCCTGTAAGATCAAAGCAGTTGTGGCACACAGCGTATCTGTGTAAATATGCATCAAGGAAAGCTCTGGCCTGGTGCAGCTTCTAAATGGTTTTTCATTTGCTTTTAAGTCTCGATGTCATTTGACACCTCAGGACCCTTCTTTTGCTGTAATAGATTATATACTGGTGTCAAATGCTCCTGGGATTTAACAGATTGAATAGGTCAAGTATGCGACCCTAAGACTGTTATATTTGCACCTCAAATCTACATAGAAATTTGCTGCTTTCTTAGACAGATGTGGCTCAGTTTGGCATAAAGATAACTGAGTGCACTGATCCCTATTCTCACTTGCACAGGTGAAAGGAGAAATAAAGCTCAGAGATTCCAACAATTGCAGAAGTCCCATCTGAGCAGAATACCTATTGAAACAGTAGGCAGAACAAGCACACATTTGACACTGGAAAGAGGGTGAAAATAAGGTGTCTCCACGTCAGTAAGTGAAACGTAGTGTTAGATTTGTCTCCTGCCCACTCACAATTAGGGAGCTGAGATGTACACCCCCCTCATGAATGCCAGCCAATTGTCTTAAATCTGGCTGGGCTATCATTAGCAATGTGCTTTCTGAAGACAGGGACATGGATGCTTGTACTGCTTTGTTTGGCTTTTGTTAAGCTAAAGAAAATGCAGAGCAGCCTTTATTTTATGTCACCACTGTTGCTGTGTCTCCAAATTCCCAGATTGCTCTCCTGCCAGTTGTTCATCCCTTGCAACTCCTTCTCTCCATGGGGTAACCAGAAGTTGTGCTCTCAAGGACATTTCTGAAGGAGCTGTGAGGGGATGATAACAGTTTTTTAGCGTTGATTCTACTTCTGACTACCCAGACTAGGCTACAAATGTAAGTTTAATCTTTTTTGTGTTTTTCAAAATGAGTTCATTCATTTTAAAAAGGCAGCAACATTTAGAAAGCCACATCTGTGTAGCCAGCCAGTCTTGCTCTTAAGGACTGAATGCGTGTCAGGCCCTTAACTGGCTGTCAAATAAATGGATGAGAGTACTGTAGGTTTAGTCTGGGGTTTTTTGTGATACTTGGAACAATAATGGGAGTTAGGTGGAAGCATATTCATTGGTGCAAAAAATTTCTTTCCAGTGGATGCAGACGCCTCATCAGCTTTAGCCAGCAATTGATCCAACCCCAAGTTGAACGTAAATCACATTAATAACATGTACTTGCAGCCAACAGCTGCTGGTGGTTCAAGTGCAGACAATGCTTGAAGAGGTCCTGCCTAGGAAGAGCACTTGGAAAGCACAGTCAGGGAGAAGTTACTGTCTTGATTATTAGCCTTTTAATATGTGAACTGCTCTCACATTCCTGAGCCTTGACTTATATAAGTGGGGAACAAACACAGTATCTTTAATTAAGCATTAGATTGTTCTAGTTTTGTAGTGTTGTGTTCAGCTTTTAAACAATTCCTGTGGAGTTTCTGTCTTCATCACCAGGAAGCAGAAGGCTTCATGCAAACTTGTTCTGCAACCATGTTTTTCACTTTTGTTGCTTGGCCATATTCCGCTACATTAGAAAGAGACTGGCAGCGTTCACAGGTTGCTGAAGGGATCCTGAAGGAAAAGGAGGTTGGCATTGAGGAATAGAGGGGTGGAAAACTGAGTGAGGGCCAAAGTGCGTATGACCTTTCTGATCAGTCTGGTTGACTTTGTAACCAGGTTGCCAGGATAAGCTTTTAGCTCTAGAAATGAAAAATGCTTGCCCACTACTAACAAATAACCTTTTTTTCAACTACTTTAAAGAAATAAAAGGAAGAAAAGGATTTGGGATGGTGTGGTTGGTTAAGTCTGCATCCCAAGATGGATCACTCACTAATGTCACTGACATCAGTATCATTGTCTTCTTGGTAGGTGGTGGGTTTTTTCTGTATCAAGAAAGAGTAAGATGATACGTAGAGATGAAGTGGAGGAAATATTCTGGACGTTTTCCAGGGCAGCTTTGCTTCAGTGCATTGCTAAGGAAGAATCAGACATGGGATCAGGGAGCATACATCTTCCTTTTAAAATGAGTGGTGCAATAAAGATAGCTGGGGGAGAAGAGATGCTTTCTGCCTTAACTCTGCCAGCTAACTTTATAAATAAACTGGAATTTGAGAATGTGACCAGAGCACAGTGTTGAGTTGTAATGCCACATTAGCAACTTAACACCATCTGATTTTATGTAAGTATCTTGACCTTTATTTCCAATTAAAATTCATGGAACAGAAATATTAATTACCTGTTTCAGCTCACTGATTGATTTATTAGTGTTTGTAAAGCATTTTTACCATTAAAGTATTGCGATCAGATTTTAGTCTAGTCCATTAAAATAAAGAGCTCAATTTAGTTTCAGAGCTTAAATATCCTCTGGGGTCCTCCTGCCAGCTGCTGTGGTTTTTACAACCATTGGGGATTTTTGCTTTTTGAAAATCTCCACAAATACCTATCACACAATCACAACAATTTTATAGTTAGTACCTCAGTTATTTGTAACAGTAATAAGAATTCTCCTTTAAGTTGATTGTGGTGCTTTATTGGAGGGGTGGAGATTGCAAAAAGTGCAGACTGAATGTAGTTGCCATCACGTGACGTTTTCTTACATCTACCTAGTGAATAACCCCAACTCTGAAATACCTGTAAAAAAATTCATTTGTGAGAAAACTGCTAACAGGCAAACACAGTTATTTTCATACCAGCAACGATACCTGCAGTTCTTTTGTCCTGCAGTGAAAAGTTGTTGGCTATTTAAATCTGGACAAACTAATGCCCCACCAAGATAACTGTGTGTACTCCTAAGTGCACGAAGAAGTGGACCCAGGGGTAGAACAGAGTGGTGTGTCTTGTTTTCTGTCCTTTACATTTGTAAATCCCTAATAGAAATATATGTCAAAGCACAGTGGAGATTTTCCTTCCAATTTACTCTGGAAGTTGCACCACATGTATCACTAAATCACAAGCTTTGGGGAATTTGGACCAGATGGAAACGGTTTCTGAAACAATGTTATTTTTAATACTGGATCTAGACAGGTGGCAGTTGCCTGCACTGCAAACTCCTACTTGCCCCAGAGCATAGTGGGTTCCTGCTGAGCAGCTTTATGGGAGCAGTGCCACAGAAGTGTCTATAGTAGTACACAAATGGTTTTTGGCAGCCTTGTTGGGACTCGAATCATTCTACCCCCAAAGAGTAGGTTAATTCTAAGCCTTTTCTTACTTAAAATACTCTTGTAACTAGTCAGTTGTTTGTGAAAGATCCTTCTGCCATGCAGGAACCTGCATGAGTAGGAGAAGGCAGCTCAGCTAGTTTCACTATCCAAAAAAGTGAAGGCTGTAAATTTTATGATGTGTATATATAGTCTGTGTGGAATTTTTGTAGATGCTGAGGATCAGCACTTGAGACCCAGCTGTTCACAGTTTAGACTGTTTGGTGCTAATCTATACATGGTGGAAGCCACTTTCTGGGCCAGTCTACCCTCCCCAGCACCTCCCCCCAAAACCTTGATCCCCCATCCTAAACATATCATACCTCACACAAGCAAGCAGTTGCTTTCTTAAACCTCCAAGTTGTTGACCCATTGCTGATTTATATTGCAGGGTCCAGTGAGGAATAAATCCCAATCTGCTTAACATCTTAGTTTATGTTATGGTCTGCTCAGGTCAGTCAGCATGAGTCTTCGCTTCCTCTTCAAGCAGGATGTATGTAGTTTGAGGAATGCTCTGTTTTGTCTTTTCCAATTATAGGACTGAAATAAGTCCTGTACAGGCAGTGTCATACATTTAGGCTTGTTTGAAATTAAAATATTGATGTTTCTTGGTTTTCCTGGTACTATCTTGTTCGCACAACAAAACCAGCTGTCAAACCTCACCCTACACTGGGAAGTCTCTCTGGTTCTTCTGGTGTAATTACTCTGGGGTGGTTATATAGATGACTTGGAGTAGACATACTAGAATGAGAGAGGAAGGCTTTTATTTTTCCCAGTTTGGCTGATGCAGCTTCTAAGTCATAGGAATTACACCTGAACAAGATGGTTTTAGGCCTTGTGGAGAACTACACTGATCTGAATGGGTCCTTATTCCTGGTGTTTTAGGTCATCAGTGGCTGTTGTATGCTCAGTGTTATCCTGCAGGAGAACCAGTCTGATGACTGGGTACTACTGGGCAAGACTGTTCTGTTACTAGAAGAAAATCTGGGGAGGCTGGAATTCCACTTCTCCCATCTGCAAAAGGGAATGCTCCCCAGTGCTTCTCTTTTACTAGAATTTGCACATTCAACCTGGTGCCTCTTTCTTCTCTTTCTGCCTTTTTTTTTTCCACAGAAATCGTGGATGGCAATGTTAAAATGACTCTTGGAATGATCTGGACCATCATCCTTCGTTTTGCCATTCAAGATATCTCAGTTGAAGGTAAATCTTAATTCTTCCCAGCCACTGTTTAACAATGAACAACTGTGGTAACTAAATGACTTTGCCACTTGAAAGGCCCAGAATGTGCTTTTAGGTGAGTCACTGGAAGATCCTAGGAGCTGCCCCTCCCAAGCTGCCCTGTCATCACACTGACATTTCTGGCCAGGTTCAGGTATACTGAGAAGAGTTTTTCACATCTTTTTGTAAGAGATTTTAAGAGCAACTCCAAAGGATGACAAGCCTGAAAGCCAACTTTGGTGTTGGAATCCATTGCATTTCTTGCTTGCTGATTGAGGGATTGGCACTGAAAATGGACCTGTCTCTTACAAGTGCTACAAAACTCTCCTCTCTAATCCCAAAAGGCTATCTCCTATTACTGAACCTCACTAAGAAAATCATAGTAACAAAACTATTTCAGTAGAATCTTCCAAACAAGGAATTTTCTGAAGAGTGAAATTAAATAAAGCAGTTGTCAGTGCAGTTTCTATCAAAGAGGAGCTGGTCGTGTTTTGCTAGGATATCCTCCAGAGACTCCTGCTTTCTAAGAAAATGAGTTAATTGGTGTGCTTGCTTTCTTTCTCTAGAGACATCTGCTAAAGAAGGGCTTTTGTTATGGTGTCAGAGGAAGACAGCCCCCTACAAAAATGTAAACATCCAGAACTTCCATATCAGGTGAGTTATAGGCAAGAACTTAGCTTTAGAATCTGTGTTCTTTTTTTATGTCTCTTGGTATATGCAGCAGACCTCCCAAGGCAATGTCGATGCATGTTATGCAGTAGCAGTGTAGTCCAGAGAGACGTCTGGGAAATTGAGGGCAGAGATTATAAGACCATCCAAATACCTACACCCCAGTTCTTCACTCGGGTCACACTGTTGCTTTCATGAAGCTTTTCAGAGCAGTAAGTCTCCTGAGAGCAGCATCTGTGTTATGGGCTAAGCAAGACAGCTTTTGCTCTGTGAAAACTCAGAACACTGTAGGAGCCATGAAATCATGGCTGCACCAGAAACTTTGGAGTATGGCAGAGTTGGGAAGGGATGAAGGGTTTTCCTACTCTGCTCTTAATATTTCCAAACTGGCAAATATTCCAGTGAAGATTGTGCATAGTAGTGCTTTTCCAGCATATCTTGGAGAGCTGTATGAACCATGTAAAAATATAAAGCACTTTTTTGAGAGTTTAAGTGCCATCCATGCTAGCCAGTACTGTAGTGGAGCTAGTTATAAGCATCTGCCTTGTTCCTTCTTTAGGACTTGTATCTACACATTTTTCAGCCCAAAGCGCTATGCCTGTCCTTGCGTGCTCCACAGGACATGCACAAAATGTTCAGCACAGAGAACTGGCAAAAAGGAGGTGACAATGCAAAGAGCAAGTCCTAATCACTGCGGATTTATTGTATTTTCATGCAGGTACAAGACTTGCCTTCTTCCCAGCATTTACAGAAGCTCTGCTAGCTAGAAACTGAACCAGAATTAGTCATCCTGCTGTCTTCCCTCATGCTCATGCTTATCACTGTATTTTTCCCTGGCTGGGCACTGTTCATTGTGCTCTTTTCTGTGTCTCTTGTAGCTGGAAGGATGGCCTTGGTTTTTGCGCTTTGATTCATAGGCACCGTCCAGAGCTCATCGACTACGGGAAGCTACGAAAGGTACAACTTAAATTCCTCTGTCATACCAGATGCATGGCTGCTTGGAAGTAAAGAGGGAGAAGAATTAGCTTGATGAGCGTAATTGGAGAACTTCAGCACAAGTTGGCAGTTGCAGGATTGAGGGGAAGGAAGGAGGGATGAATCAGTACATTCAGGCTTCTTAGTGAAGCATGAACTTAATGAGCTTCCTGCTTGACTTTCCCTGCTTTCAGACTGCCTTAAATGAGACACACGTGCCACAATCCCAGCTGATGAGCAAAAGCTGGCAAATTCAGTAATAGCAAATGTGAGACTAATTCTGTGCTAATGTCACAGACTAGTGAGTCAAATCAGACTTCATATTTCTGTGGAGAGTTGGATAGAGACCAGTTCAAGTGCAAAAGCTCATTGAGGGGTCTGTGTGCTCTCACTGGACATTCATCACATGCTTCCACCTTAGCATTGAGCCATCTGAAGTCCTGGGCTTCTCCTAGCATGTACAGGACTTCAGATGTCAGAAAAGCATTTGCAGTAACACTCAGTTTTACTTTAAAAATTGCCACTGGTAACATGATACCTGACTGCTCCAAGTTTTGCTTCCTCTGTGTCTTGGAGACAAGATTGCTAAGTGAATGATGAGAATAAGCATTCAGTGGTTTGTTCTGCCAGCAGCGTTGTGACCAAGCAGGGCAATGGAAGACCAGACTGGGTTCTAATCCTATGGGCGTTCCTGCAGTCTGCTGAGGCCCAGTTTCATTATATCTGTGCATATGTGGAGTGAAATGTTACCAGGAGTATAATTCATGTGTCATTACTGGGGCTAATACACAAAGTTTGACCATCTGATCTCATGGTCTGAGTGTTACAAAGCACATACACAGTCAACATTAGCTAGAGAGATAAACATAGAAGCCCGTCAGTAACAGACCTGGACTCTTGGATTACTGTGCAAATAGACAATATATAAATGAGACTATTAAATTAGCTATATCCTTAAGGCATTGAATTGCACAATGCCTCATCTGCTTCTTAGTAACCTTTTAGATCTTTGCTGTGTTGCGGAGCAGCTAATTATATTATCAGATCAGTTTTAGTGTGTGGAGTCAGCACATGTTGAATTAACACTGGGGAGAGACTATGCCTGTTTACATAAACAGCAGCAATGAAAAAAGGAATTATTAAAGCTACATTTTCAGTGCTTGTTGTCGGGAAAATAAAAGCAGCTAAGCAATGTATATCTGACAAACCCAACTGGGTAAATGCTACAGTGCTCTCAGTTATAAACAAAACCCTAAGCCAAACCCAAGCGAAGTGAGAAACAGTTAGGTGGGTCAAACAGTGGACATCATCTGTCTGTATTTCTCCAGATACAGTTCCCCATAGCCTCTTCATAGAGAAACTGATGGGTTACGGTCTAGTTAAGTGGTCTATGTGGTGGGTGGGGAATTGGCTTACAGGCTGCACCCAAAGAGTGATGCTAAGTAGCTTTCCAAGGGGCAGGCTGTCGCAGGTGAGCTCCCCTGTGGATCAATATTAGGCCCAACATTGTTTAATATCTTCATAAGTGGTCTGGATGGTGGGATCAAGCGTACTCTGATGAAGCTTGCTGATGATACCAAATTGAGTGGCGAGTGGGCACTTCAGAAGGATAGAGCCTCCCTGAAGAAGACCTCGATAGGCTGGAAGAGTAGGTTAACAGGAACCTTATGAAGTTCGACAAGGACAAGTGTAGGGTCTTGCACCTGGGAAAACATAATCCAGGAGTGTAGCACAGGCTGGAATCTATCCCCCTGGCAAACAGCTCTGTGGAAAGGGACCTGGGGGTACTGGTGAACAACAAACTGAATCTGAGCAAACAGGGTGCTGCTGCAGCAAAGAAAGCCAACAAGAAGCAGTCATTATCCCACTTTACTCGATGCTTGTCAAACCACACCCCTGGAATGCTGCGTTCAATTTTGGTTCCTGCTATAGAAGAAAAACTGTGGACAGCCTGAAGAGCATCCAGAGAAAGGCCACAAAGATGACCAAAGGACTGGGAAGCCTGCCATGTGAGGAAAGGCTGAGAGAACTGGGTTTCTCCAGGACTGAGAAAAGAAGGCTTGGAGGGGAGAATGTATCACCACATTACAGTATTTAAATGCTGGCTACAAAGAAGAGGGAGGCTCCCTTTTTACAAGGAGTCACATGGAAAGATGACGGCTAATAGGTATAAGTTACTTCTGGGGAGATTCCAATTGAACATGAGAGGAAAACTTTTCACAGTGGTAACAATGGGCCTTTGGAATAATCTCTCCAGCAAAGTGGTGGATTTCCCAACACTGGACACTTTTAAGATTCATTTGGACAGGGTACTGGTCCATCTAGTCTATAGACTGTGCTTTTGCCAAGAAAGGTTGGACCAGATGGTCCTTGAGGTCCCTTCCAGTCTGATATTCTGTGATTTTGTGATGAGAGTGAGGGAAAGGAAGTTATTTGGTCATATTGCCTTTCACTTTAGTGAAGGAAAAGGTGATTGTTTCAGGCAAAATCACTGTAGATGGGAAGGCATTTGTCCTCCTTGGAGTGAGGTTAAAGGAAATTGGCATCTTTTGTTCTCCAGTTGCCTTTAATTGCATCCTTCATCAGGTTCCTTCTGCCCTCCTGCATTTTTCTGACTCTTTCTGTATAATTGTTGCTCTGCCCCAATTACTCTAAAGGCAAGAGATTAAGTGCATGTTTGAGAACTCTGCCTCATCTGAAATCTTGAGCAAATTGCTGAGAAGAACTGAGCTTGGAGCATAGCTTATATTTCTGGCAGTTGGTGTGTGCTGAAGGAAAGTTGCCTTTTTTATGCTAGATCTTTGAAACCCAGATGAGAAGCACCCAAAACAGTGGATAGTAGATTAGAGGTCTACCTCCATGTAGGTCTCTTCCAACTCTAGTGAGTGCTTAATGACATCTCAGTTGCATGAGCTTTTGGCAATGTTTTGGTGTGTTTCTGTGTACATACACACACAAATGTATAAAATAGAGAGATGACCATCAGTTCAAGCTGCCAAGAGATCTGTGTTGTACATACTGTTTAGGCAGCATTCTTGTGCAGTTTTACTTTTTTCTGCTCCTTCACAAAGGGTGCTCATCTAAGCTACAGGTCCTGTATTGGCAGTGTATGCAAGCAAAATGTAGCCAGTGTAGCTACATGTGTTCTTCCCAAAAGTCAGCAACTTCTTTTGTCAATATAGTTTTGTCCTGAGTTTATGTTCCTAGCTATTTTTCCTAGACTAGCTCTATTAGTGGAGCAAGCACAGTTCTTTTCTGCATACATACGCAGCCTAGCTGAAGTTGTGTGTATAGTCCAGGCCCCAAAATAAAAGGTGCAAGCCCTGCCCTGAACTTGGTGTCAGTGATTCCCTGACACCACAGTTACTTATTTAGTTACCTCGTTTCTCTTAAGCACAGGTCTGCCTGTCCTTGTTCAGCTCACTGTAGATAAGATCTTGAGATTCACGGTCTGCATGTGAGGGATATGCAGAAGACAGGGTTTCCCTTCTCTTTTACCCCCAACTATAGCTCAACTCTGAGCCACATCTAAGATCTTTTTATCAAGTACAATGGTTGACTGATGGCTCAGACACTCCCTTGTATACCACAATCCATATAGAAAAGTGGTCTGTGCACTGCCAAGTTTGATGTGTTTATTACAGATATTCCCAAAAACATGAGTTATACCACCTGGATTTCTTTCCTACTGTCTTCGACTCTGGCAGATACAGTAAATGTGTGTGCTCTCTCGATTTTCCTCCCCCTCTATCTCCTTTCCCGATTGCTAACTAATAGATATTTTTGATGTCACACTGCAATAATTGTCATGGCAACCTTGTGTGCTGCAAGGAATGGAAATAGCTGGAGGAAGAGAGAATACTCCCTGTGTAAGTTAGAGTTGTGATGAAAGAGGAGGAGCCATGGTAGTCTTTAGTCCGCAAAAGCAGAGAATATGCCAGGTGGGCATCTGTTTAGGGCAGATTTGCTTCTGCCACCATTAAAACTTCATTCCTCCATGACAGAACTATAGTTTCCCTTGCATTTGAACGAGCTGGAGGCTAGCAAATTGCTGCTCCTCTTCATATCTCTACTATTCCTGTGTTCATGGAAGCAGAATGGGAACTGAGGCACCTCTGTGGATCCTCATCTGGGTCAGTGCTCGCCAGGAAGTGTGTTTCAAACATGGACGGAATCCAGGGACAAGTGATTTGGCTTTTGTTTGCTCTGCTGCCTTTGGATCCCTAAAGCGAGCCTGCAGCTGTGTTGCTGCTGTACTGCGCTGCGAGACTTGGGGCTGCCAGGCCAGTCCTTACTACTTTATCCCTTTCCATGGAACTCAATTGAAACAGGTGATTTGAAATAATGATTAGCTGATGTATGATGGGATGGAACTGAAAACAGTGGAGTTCAGAGGAATTTCATGGGGCTCAAGACTGTTGTAGTCTTGGACAACTCCCCAGGGAAACCCTATCTCTTGTACGAAGAAGCATCACCTTTGTGGTGGGCAGCTCCTCTCCCAACTTCCAGCTTAAAATTTCTTGGCAGTGTTCATTGCTCCTGGTGTTGTTACTTGCACGCTGATAGGAAACCTATTTGCAGTGAGTTTTTGCTCCTCCCTTTCCTCCAGGAGAGCCTGACAGATTGTCAGGCAGCTCATTTAGATCAGTCTGTGCTAAGGAATAATCAGTGTTAATACCAAACACTCTTGTCAGAGCACTAGCAATGGTCATGGTCAGCATAGGAACAACACTAGCAGCACTCCAACCTCTATGGAGCCAAACTAACCATAAGTCTTACCCTAGGAAGTGAGACGAGCTAATATATAACATACCTTGTTCACTATGTGTAGACAGGGCCTTAGCTCCCTTTAGGAAGGAAAAATAACAGCCTTTCTTCCACTCAAGTGCAGGAGCACCCAGAAATGCTGAGTGGCAGCTCCCTTGCCAGTTTTCCCCTAGCCCATGTGCCATATTCTACTTCTGTAGAAGAGTCACCATCGTTTACCTTATGGCTGGAGGATAGTAAAAATCCCCTGCCTGCACTGCTGCTAAACTCTGAACATGTGGATATAGGTACATCTCGTGTAGTTACTAGTGCAAGTGTATTGTATAGGGATAAAGTATTATTTGACACTGATATAAGGGCCTGTTACCATGTGTGACAGCTTCTGGTTTCATCACAGTGTGCCTGTGCAACATTTCCTCGCTTAGTATTGACTTGATCCAGTGAACTAAGTACAGATCACTGGTCATACTGGTCATGTCTGTTTTGCTGGCCCCTCTGTGTCTGTTGCTAGTGAAACATTGCTGTCTGTCATTCACCCAAAGGAATATGATGCTGATATGTGGTGCCACCTAATACGTGCATTAATTCCTCGGCACTGCTGCAGGAAACTGCTTTCTAGAATAGCTCAGTTTCCTAGTTTCATGAAGGCTGTAGTCAGAGGGCTACATAATGGCCAGTGCCATAAAAGAACTTTTCTGCACACATACCCCCTGCCTAGCATCACCTTTTGTGCTGGGTGGGTTCAAAGGAAACTGCCTGTTGATTAGAGTTCAGGCACAGCTTAATCTTCCAAGTCAATGCAGTAAGCAAAAGCACATGATTTTAAATAGAAAAAAAAAAATCCTAAACAGAACATGGATACCACTCTAGAAAGAAGGTGAAATAATTATACTCCTTATTTCCTAATTTTTAAGGTGGATCTCAGTGTGAGTGGCACAAATGACAGTATGGAAAGTACCACCCCATCCTTCCTCTTTCTTCAAAATGCCTAGCAAACATGGTGACTAAATGCTTGCAGTTTATAAGCAGCTCTTCCTTCAGCAGTAGAAACTAATAGTGCAGATGTCATTTGTCATCCGTGAAGAGGATTGATTGTCAGAATAACTAAGTTTCATGGATATAGAGAAATGCAGGAATCAGGCTTGTATGAGGGTCTTGCTGCTGAGCATTATGTTTGAATGCTAGAAACAGTTTGCAGGGGTCTTTCATTTCCAGTGACATTTGTGTTTCATATTCTCTTATGGGGCTCTTTAAATCTCATTACCTTTGTGATGTGACTCATGATATGGTAAGTCACGTATAACTTTGTCTAGGATTCGATTACTGCATATTGATGTCTGTATCTGAAGTGCATCCTGCCACAGCAGAAAGTTTATATGTAGAGGCATAGAAACGTACTAAGGAAATGACAAGTCCTGTGCAGTGCCTAGGAGAAAAAGCAATACTCAGACAAAATGGGTACTTTTATATATATTTATTTTGTAGGGATTTGTTAAAACATTTCTATTCCTCCCACTCAACTGGTGTTCAGCAAACTGTACACGAGCAAAGGACAGCACCCACAGAATCACAGAATAACCAGGTTGGAAGAGACCCATTGGATCGTCGAGTCCAACCACCAATCTCTAAACCATGCTCCTAAGTACCTCATCCACCCTCACCTTAAACACCTCCAGGGACGGTGACTCAACCACCTCCCTGGGCAGACCGTTCCAATGCCTAACCACCCTCTCGGTGAAGAATTTTTTCCTAATCTCAAGCCTGAATCTCCCCTGGTGGAGCTTGAGGCCATTCCCTTTTGTCCTGTCCCCTGTCACTTGGGAGAAGAGGCCAGCACCCTCCTCTCCACAACCTCCCTTCAGGTAGTTGTAGAGAGTAATAAGGTCTCCCCTCAGCCTCCTCTTCTCCAGGCTAAACAACTCCAGCTCTCTCAGTCGCTCCTCATAAGATTTGTTCTCCAGCCCCTTCACCAGCTTTGTTGCTCTTCTCTGGACTCGCTCCAGAGCCACAACATCCTTCTTGTGGTGAGGGGCCCAGAACTGAACACAGTACTCGAGGTGTGGTCTCACCAGTGCCGAGTACAGAGGGAGAATAACCTCCCTGGACCTGCTGGTCACGCCGTTTCTGATACAAGCCAAGATGCCATTGGCCTTCTTGGCCACCTGGGCACACTGCTGGCTCACGTTCAGTCAGCTGTCAACCAACACCCCCAGGTCCTTCTCCTCCTGGCAGCTTTGTAGCCAGGCTTCTCCTAGTCTGTACCTCTGCTTAGGGTTGTTGTGCCCCAAGTGCAGGACCCGGCATTTGGCCTTGTTAAACCTCATGCCGCTGGTCTCAGCCCAGCAGTCCAGCCTGTTCAGATCCCTTTGCAGAGCCTCCCGACCCTCCAGCAGATCGACACTTCCACCCAGCTTGGTGTCATCTGCAAACTTGCTAAGGGAGGACTCAATGCCTTCATCCAGGTCGTTGATAAAGACATTAAAACGTTAAGACGTTGATAAAGACCTGTTGCAGATGTTGTTACTATTTTAGTATTCCTTAGATGTTCTAGCAGATACACTTCCATGCAGTTCTTTAAAATGAAAATTGCAAACCTAATATCAGCATGACATGTAAATGTGAGAGATGGCTGTTTACTATCAGTAAGATGTAAAGCTAATTTTACTTTAACCTAAGTTTAAGACAAAATGTATTATCCCTTCTTGTTGCAAGTGCATAGATTATGTGTTAATTACCATATCATGAGTCTCCAGTCTCTGCTTTCAAAAGGAAGCTAATTATTTCACCGTGCTACGTGTGAGGATTCACACGTCTTTTTTTGTGTGGACAGCACAATTACCTGAACCAAACCAAGCACAATACCTTGTTTTGAGGGAAATGCTGCGTACCTTGTTACAGGTTGATACTGATGTTCTGGCTCTGTTTCTTTCCCAGGATGATCCTCTCACTAATCTAAACACAGCTTTTGATGTGGCCGAGAAATATCTGGATATTCCCAAGATGCTGGATGCAGAAGGTAAAGTAAAACCCAGTGGCTTCTAACTTGCTTTTTCTCAAGAAATTTCCCAGTTCTTCTAGGTGGATTTGTATTGTACAAGAACTGAGTAACCTCTGAATGCTCCCTCCATCACCACATGATAAACGTATAGGGAAAAAGTTACAGTGGAATAATGAATCACATGCCCTGCTTCCCTCTTCATCCTGTGTCTGTCAGTCTTCTGAGTCTGGTGTGGAGATCTTAATCTGGGGTTGACACTCTAGGCAGAGATCAGTAAAACCTGACTGTGTCCACTGCTGACTAAAGTGTTACCTTTCTAGGATCAGGCTTAATACTCATATAGTTAACATATAGTGGAGGATTGAGTTCCTTTTGCTCCAGGATTTTTTTTTCTGGTTTCTTTCTGACATTGCTGGCAATCTTCCTTTTGGGGGCATGTTATTAGTATTAGAAACTGCTGCTTCTTGGCTGGTCAGAAGTGTTGGGCATGAAGTTTCCTCACTGACCAGGTCTGTAGACCAAGGCAGAGATCCATGTTGCTCAGAGATGCTTTTGCTACCGATTGTGACTGCTTCCCTGAGGCCACTGGGACAGCAAGGATTACTTTTCAGAGCCTTGCCAGGACCAGCTTGGCAGTAGACTTTGAAGACTGTAACTCTGGAGTACAAATAACAAACAGCCTGAAGTAGTTCACTGGTCTTTGGCTGTTTGCCTGAAGCCAGCTGGTTTCAGTGGTAGAAGTTCTGTTTCAGGCTTGGTTTGAACAGAAGAATCAGAGGCTTTTGTTAAATAAGGGAGTTACAGGAACAAGGGGGAAGGGTGAGGAAAGGACAGCTGAACCCAGTGAACCTCTGTTTGGGTAACTAGGATGTTCATGTACTTGCATAGTATTTCTGATCCCTGGGAATGAGTCTTGCATTCCCTGTGTTTATCATACTGAAGTCACAAAAAATCATGAAGTTTATGGGGTAGAATCAAGTGTTTCCTGCCATTCTGTAGGAAATAAAGCCACCAAAATAAGTGGATCTAGCTTCAGATCTCAGCAAAGCTAGCAGTGATAAAGAGGGCCCCTTGCAGGACCTCCCATTGCTCTTTCTTGATCACTCTCCTCCCTCATGGAAGGAGCTAATGTGCATTCCTCCACACCATTAATTCTAATCTCTGGAGCTGTTGAGTTTCTCCTGAAACTAATGAAAGGGCCCTTTGAAATTCAAGCCATCATTCTGTTGAAATGGATGATGGGGGCATAGAAAGGAAGGGAGAAAGGATTTTTTCCTGAAGAACTGCATGGAAGAATTGCAGTATAATACATCTATAAAAACCATGTAAAGATGCTGCCAGTTTGGAACAGCCCACCATTTGTAATGTTTTCAGGATGGAGAAGTGCTGTAACACAAGACATGCCGACATATGGCTGCATTAGCCTGGCCAGACCCTGGAAGCAATTTTATCATACGGGATGGAACCAGGAGAGTGATCCTGGCTTCCGAAAGACACATCTTGTGGGGAATGCTGGGAAGCCCTGTGAAGTGACAAGCATGTACCCCAGCAGGCCTCCTGGACAGTTGTGATCCTCCCTCTCCTTTGCTTTACTCCCATCAGCTGATTATGCTCTTAACGTGAGGTTTTTTTTGACAGACATTGTTGGAACTGCCCGTCCTGACGAGAAAGCCATCATGACATATGTTTCTAGCTTCTACCACGCCTTCTCAGGAGCCCAGAAGGTATCGCAGGATCCCAAGCTCCCTCTGCAGAGCACACCTGGTGCCGTTGCTAATGTCCAAACCTTTTTTTCTTTCTCTCTCTCCTCTCTAGCTACGGGCATCTTTATTATTATGTTCTTGGTAGAGTTGGCTGTTGGTTCAAAGTGGTGCCCCAGACATAATACGTGGGGCAAGGGAGCCAAGAGTCTCATTTCCTTAAAGTCAGTGGAACTTCCAGTGGCACTTGAGTATGCCAGCACTTTGGCACGCATGCAAATCCAAGGGAGTGGAGAGCTCTGCCTTCTCTGTTTTCTTTCCAAATTACTGTCCTGACAGCTGAGGACCTGCACCCCTTGTTCCTGGGAAATCTGAGCTAGGATGCTTGGTCTCACGAACCTGGAGACTTACCACAGAGATGCTCTGCTCAGCAGGACACTGCAGCCTGCCCCAACTGGAAACGATTCTGTTATCTCTCCCCCTTTTTCTCTTTTTCAAAGATAGAGAAACAGAGCTGGCCGAGTGGTTTTGTGAAGGGTTCAATGAATACTTAGAGCTTTATCTTTATGTATGCTGTAGGTTCCCACACCCTTGCTTCAAGGTCTGAACGTGCTGCTTTCTCAAGTTGTACGACAAATTCAGTCCCAGTTCACGCAGGAATTACGAAGCATGTATAATGAGCATGCCTGTGGTAATTTTGCAAACAGAGCATTACTTATCATGACAGAGATACCTATTTTTGTTCATTTATTTCTTTTATCCCTCTTTTCTCACCCACCATGATAGAAATTGGGCAGTTGAGTCCTTGCTGTGTCTGGCTTAGCCACTTTCCTGTTGGTAATGGAGTCGCTTAAGGAAAACATGTTGTGGGTGAAACCTTGTAAACATCTCTCACCAAAACCAAGCAGCTGCCTGTACTTCAGTGCCATAGGAACAGGCAGCGCATGTTGCAGCAGAGCAGATAACTGCGTAGGAAGTGCACTGCGTAGGAAGGCTGTGATCTCTAGCTTCTTGGCATACAGAAAGACCTTGAGCGTGGGCATTCAAACCTCTAAATAGGCTAGTGGCATCTTTGGGCGAAGCCCCTGCACCACAGGTATGATGGTACAGAGCCCAGATCCTCAGCTTGGGATCCCCCTGGATTTGGGGGGGAGTAGGAGGGAGGGGTGCCGCTTTGAGCCACAAGCCAACACTGCTAGCCACCTTCTGATCCGAATTCCCAGCTCTTCGCATGGAAATCTGTTTGGCCTGTCCTGCAGTGCATGATGGGAAGTTTTTTTCCCCTCTCTCACGCCACCCATGACTGTTTTGTTTTATTCTATGTGCTGCTTCTTACTTTATCCTTTCAACCTCTTTTCCTTCTCTGCACAGATATTATAGGCACGCTAAGGCCGGATGAGAAGGCCATAATGACCTATGTCTCATGTTACTACCACGCCTTCTCAGGGGCACAGAAGGTGAGACTTTACCATTAACAACCTGCCATTAACCCTGCTCCCTACTCTGTCCACTGTTCCTCTCCACTGAGGAACGTGCCAGACCCCTGTCCACTCCAGGACATTTGCAGGGAAGTCTAAAGCATCCAGAGATGTGCTCAGGTGTGCCATCTGTAATCTTGCTGGAGAAGTGATGTAAATGTCCTTTCAAACAGACTTAAGCTGCTCCTTCCATCCAGTTTCACTCCCCAGTGGTGGAGAAAGCATTTGATAAAGTTGGCATTGAAAGATGAATGTCTGCTCTGACAGAGTCTGATATCCTTTCAGTGACTAGTAGGCATCATCCTGGCCAGGTGATGTGCCTCCAGAAGTACCACAATCAAATCATCCTACTCCAGGAAATCACAGCCTGTCCCCCTTGAGCTGCCATCCTGCCTTCCACACTCAGCCCCCACTAGGTCAGTGGTCTTTTCCTAGGCTGAATCATCTATGAGCTGTTTACATAGCACTTTTGTGCTCCAGTCCATTTCTACCAGGCCTTGAGCTTTCCCAAACTCACATGCTTCTCCATTCTTTGCTTCTCCCTGGTCATTCTCCTCTGTTTCCTAAACCACCTATATGTTATAGGGTTTTTTTTATTTCCTCTGCTTTGCCCATTTCCATAATTTCAGTCCTCCTTCCTCTGCTTTCTCTTTACTCCCAAGTCTTTTTGCCTGGCATTGGGACATTTGTCCTCAGAGGAACCACAGTTCACCTTTGGGCAAACTTCCTCCTAAACAGCAATTTCCCTGCAATCCTTTGAACAGAAGAAAAAGGTCCATCCTTTCCTCTCATGCTGTAGCCTAGCGGGGCTGCAGCCTTTCCACACACTACTGCTAATTTCGGATTGTAGGCTTTGGAACAATAAAATCTGAAGTTCAAGGCTGCATTGTTTATGTTACAAGCAAATGTAAAATCTCCCTGTTTCCCCCAGCCACAACTTCTCTCACTAGGCCTTTTCTGTTTGAGACACCATCCATGTGTTGCCCAGCTTGATGGGTAGCTTAACTCCAGGAAGAATCCATCTCTTTTGTGCAGAGCAGTGTTGATGATCACAGCATTGATGCAGATACCATGCTGATGCTGGCTTTCAGAGGGCAAATACAGGCAGTAGCTTCCAGGGTGCAGCTCTTTAGCTCAAGCTATTTGCTCTTTGCCCTGTTTCATGTAAATTACATACGTGATGCTATCTTGCTTGCAAGGAACTGGAAATATGTCCCACAGCCGTGCAGTGGACTTGCCTGTTTGGCATAATTTGCCATGACTTCTCTGCTAGGATCCAGCTTTGTGAATAATTCAAAACCCTTAAGACCAAGCTGCAAGCTCTGGCCAGGTGATACCTGCCCAGGAGGGCTGTGGCCTCAGAACTTGTAGCAGCCCAATGATAAGGCCTGCTGTTTGCCAGATGCCCCTGAGGGACTGCTCCATGCTGTCTGCCTATCTCAAAGAACTCCAGATTGAGGAAACAGCAAACCACAATTATGAGGAGGGTTGTGATGTGCTACAGGAGCCACCATGCCTCTTGTCAATCCCTTCATCTTCTCTCTATGCCCATTCACCACAATTTGGAAACATGTGCAGCAGGTCGCATGCTCTCATCAGCAGTTCAGGTGGATAATAGGTCTCCTGGGATAACTGAACTCAGGACCTGAACTAAGGAGCTGTGGCAAGAGCTAGAGGTGGAGCTTCTTAGTTATTAAGGCCTTAATTTCATGTAGTCTAAGTGGCTTATAGGAAAGATTAAAGATTTAATCATTAATTAATTTTTCAACAGTCCTAAAGGACCGGCAACTCCACTGTGCCCTGGCAGGAGTGGCACAGCTCCTTTGTGGAGCTGCCTTAGCTGTAGATTAGCCAGTTGCTGAGTGACATAGATTCAAACCCCCAGGCAAAAACAAAGTGATTACTGAGTGCAAGCCCTGACCTGGAATGTAATGTGTTGCCCCCTCGTGCACGGTTAGGTGACTTACTGTGATATCACTCCATTTTTCATTCAGATTTTTCATTACTGCCACCAGTCCTGAAGGGGGAGTCCCATGAGCTGCTTTCTGCTTCTTTCACTCTCTTATACTGAGCCTTTGAAGGTACAGGGTCCTAGCCTGATGTGTGTGTAGATGGCTGCTTTTTCTTTATGCCATTTTTATATATATTTGTAGGTATACTTGCTTTGGTTGGTTTGCTTGTTTTCTAACCGCTTCTGACTTTCACGCTAAATGCATGCAACTACTGGTTGGCTTAATATTTTGTAAACTTGATTACTGGGGTGAAAATTTCTAACTAACACTTTACCGTTTTATTAAGAGATTGTGTTTGGCATACAGTATTCTAGGGTGGTCCTCTGAGGCCAGAGGACGGCAACAGGCAGGCATCTTACCTACATAGTGCATTGTGGGAATGCCTTCCTTTATCATCCTCCTCAGTGAAGACGCCTGGATCCATGAGCTATAGAGAGACAACAAGCTTCATTTCTATCCTAAGCAGTCCAAGTCAGAGTTGAGAAGTACAGAAAAGACAAAAGACATTGAAGTTACTGCTACTTTTTATTCAGTTTTTTATTTTGGGTCCACCAAACAGCACATGCATATCACACAGCAGCACGGTATCGAACAGAATGTCTTTGGCTTGCCCTCCCCACAGTCTCTGAGAGCAGTTAGTATAAAGTTTCAGTATACAGTTAGCTGATAAGCTCACACAAGTTCTCAGAGAATACGGATATGCAGCTTCCAGACCCCAGAATGATGCATCTTCTCAGTGCTGTTCCATGCCTTGTGAACATCCTGGCTCATTTGGAGTCAGCATGAACAGGCTAAATGCATCATTGCCTTCAGCAGTGTGGGGAAGCAAAAATGGCTTTTTCCACTCTGCTAATGGAGGTGTAAGGGGAGCTGCCTTGTCCTCATGTGAACATCTTAGTGTGCCACTCTTCTTTTACCTGAAGGTGTTTCATTGAGGTTGCAATCACCACAGATCAGCTCATTAGTAGCAGTGTGGGAAGGTATTTGTGCAGGTTACCTGAAAGCACAGGGATCCTGTTGTCCTACCTTGCATTACATTACAAACCAATGTAGTACCTTGCTTGTGACATTAATGGTGATAGAATGCACAGTGATAATGTGATAGAATTCCTGCTGTTGTATCAGCATACTGTTGTAGAGAGCAGTCTGGACTAGGCAAGAACCATAGGGAACCAAGTACTAGTAGGGGAGGGAAAGCCTCTATGCTTCAGCCGTTCAAATAATACAAATAATGTCATAATTACTTACGTTCAGAGGGATTTTGTTTTGGACAGACTTTCAACACACATAAATACATGCACACATATTTAAAAAACTTGGACGGCTAGAGGAAATCTATGATTGGATACATGTAAATATACCTACACAAAATGAAATCCTTCCCTGCACAGCTGGCTGCTGCTGCAGTAAGCTCCTGAGTTAAGAAGAGAGTTAAGAGTGTGTGGGGAGCTCCTTGCCTGGGATGACTGAAAGAAGCATTTGGCAGCATTGGTTCACTACAGTCACTAGGCACAGCACAACAGGGCTCTGGCAATGTCTTTTTGCCGTACTACGTGGTCCCATGTCTATAAAGTTTTCTTTGTATATCAAAGAACGCTCCACTAAAATACAGGGAAACAGATCAAAGTACAAGCTTTCTGAAATTAAAGTATAATTTGCACTTTTTACAGATTATTTTAAAGTAAAATTGCTCCATCTCCTGTACAGGTCCCTCTGTGTTTTAAATTAGTTAATATCAGTGTATGTGCTACCTGACCCACTTTAGAGCAAGGATGGATGACTGAATGTATGTTTTTACAGCTTCTTGCAAATGGATGATTGCTATATCCTCTGGGACCTTAGCAACCCATACGTTGCTGTGTAGCCGGTGGCAGGAAGACAACAGGAAATGGCCTCAAGTTGTGCCAGAGGAGGTTCAGATTAGACATTAGGAAAAATTTTTTCACCTAAAGGGTTATTGGGCACTGGAAGAGGGAGGTGATTGAGTTCACCATCCCTGCAAGTGTTCAGAAGATGCGTAGATCAAGTGCTTAGGGATATGGTTTAATAGTGGACAGGTATGACTGGACTTGTCAGTCTAAAAGGTCTTTTCTAACCAAGTGATTCTATGAATAATGATAAAGAGAGCTGATATATACAGATATGTGCTGTACAAGGAAGAGTCTGCTTTGTGTTCCCCATGCTGGACACATGCATGGCACTCCAGGACAGACTGACTGCTCCTAGGTTCATAGCTGGGATTTTTCTGATCCTTACTTTGTTCCAAATTCATGTTTTGACATGTTCAGCTCCCTGCAGAGAGCAAGGTTTTGGTCCCACAACAGGGAAAAAAACCAACCTCTATACAGTAGCAACAGGGTTGGTTTTTTTTGGCTACACTTGTTTTGTGAGAACAAGCAGACCGATTTCCCAGAAAGGGAAAAAAAATACGCTTCTCAGCTGGATCATGGGACCCTGAATACATTGTAGGTGTCATGCGGCAAGATGCTGGAGGAGGTGGCCCTGTAATGAATGCCAGAAATACAGGAAGAGCTGAAAGACAGCTCTGCTGGGCAGAATTTAAGGTTAAGAGGAGTATCTAACACTTTATCTTCAAACAGAATTACGAACTTTCCAAAGTCTAGTCTATGGATTAACTCTGTTTAGGTTTGTTCCTGAAGTAAAAGTGTGCAGTCTCATCAGCTTGTTACTGGTATTGCAGCTCTGAATGCTGGTGAGAGAGTGGAGGTGGTGGCAGAAACATGCTGTCTTTGTAAAGAGGCAGCCAGGGTCCCTCTGGTAGGAGGGAAACAACAGGACCCTCTAGTAGGAGTAGGATCAGAAAAGGCATAGAAATGTGGTTGTCCACAATGCACAGTGGAGGATCAGTAGAGCTGAGAATCTCTGAAAGAATGTATTCACCTGAGAAGGGAAAAATAAATTATTATAGAAGGTCAGATGGAAAGCAAAAAGGGCAGGACAGATGTTTCAAAGCACATGCAGGTTGCTAGAGCCAATGGCAGGAGACTTTACCTGCAGGTATGTAGCTTGAAGTTAAGCTGCAAGGTTTTGGTTTTGGGTTTTTTTTTTACACTTTTCCTTTCTGTTTTTCTTCTCTTCATCAGGCGGAGACAGCAGCAAATCGTATCTGCAAGGTGCTGGCAGTCAACCAAGAAAACGAACAGCTCATGGAAGACTATGAAAAACTGGCCAGCGATGTAGGTGTCTGTGGTGCTGTTGGTTTCTGAGTGGTTGTACGTGGAAAGGAATTGCACTTAATGCTGGTAGCTAATCTTGGGGAATGTTGTTGTCCTATGTTTCTTTGGAAAAACATTTTTTTCCCCTTCTAGTTTGAGAAAAATTAAAGATCAATTTACCTTAAAGGCAAGAGCAATCTACTTTAAAACAGAAAGCTTCCACAGAGCAGTGTTGATTTTCTCAGTTTATTAAAAGCAGCTGCAGAAATGTTAAAATTAAAGAAAAAATCAAGCTGGTTAGACTTGCATTCTTCGAGACCATAAGACTTCATGGTATCATTTGATAGGACTGACAGCATCCTTTAGTTATGCCACAGCATAACTCTAAGGCTTTAGCGTAATCTGAGGACATCATTTGGTCCTTATTGTGTAAAAGCTATGCCTTAAGCATCTTGGATTGGCAGTGCAGCAACAAGCAGTGCAACTTGGTGTGGTAGGAAATGGGCTTCTCATTTAAAAAAAAAAAAAAGTACTGGCAAAAAAAGCTGGCAGACTTTTCTTTAAAAGGCCTGCTGGTGGCAGAATCTTTCTGACAGCAAACATAAAAGTAAACAGTCCCTAATGAGATCAGAGCAACACCTGTAGTTTTATCACAATTTTCAGTTTGAGGCTTCTTGTTCTTGCTCTTTCCAGCTGCTGGAGTGGATCCGTCGCACCATTCCCTGGCTGGAGAACCGGGCCCCAGAGAACACCATGCAAGCCATGCAGCAGAAACTGGAGGACTTCCGGGACTACCGTCGCCTGCACAAGCCCCCCAAGGTCCAAGAGAAGTGCCAACTTGAGATCAATTTCAACACCTTACAGACCAAGCTACGGCTCAGCAACAGGCCAGCTTTTATGCCCTCAGAAGGGAAAATGGTCTCGGTGAGTGGAGTAACTGCTTGTATATACCCTAACTATTCCTAAAAAATGGGACATGAGCACGCCTTCAGAGTGAGCTACTCCGTGGTAGGAAACCTAGTGAATATAGTTTACTGTATATGATAGGAGAAGATCAAACGATCATTGCTTTCCTGTATCTAAACTAGACTCTGAGGCTCTTCACAAGTTGTATGGCTTTATGAGGAGACGTCTAGGTACCTCTCATTTTTTCAAATTGAAAATTAAGGTGAAGATTCATGTGGGGAAATGTTTCGTAAAGGACTCTAATGCAGACAAGTCCTGCTTAAGTTTGACACTTAATCTCCGTGGCCTGTCTGCACAACCGTGGGAGATTAAAAGCCCATATCCACTCTCTCCAACTGATCAGAGTCATGTAGCTCATGGAGACTCATGCTGACATAAATATTTCCCTCCTATCTTCTAACCTGCCTATTCTTCTTGTGCTCCTGTCTCTAGGATATAAACAATGCCTGGGGTGGCCTAGAGCAGGCTGAGAAGGGCTATGAGGAGTGGTTGTTAAATGAGATTCGGAGGCTAGAGAGGCTGGATCACCTGGCAGAGAAGTTTCGGCAGAAGGCATCCATTCATGAGTCCTGGACAGATGGTAATGCTAACCTACATGCTTCCTGTTGCCTGATATATAGTACTTATGCAGGGAGGAAGAGTTGGATCCTACATAGGTCCTTCAATGAAGATTTCCTCTCAAGAATGCTAGGTTCATTTCATATTTTGTTAGAAAATAATGCATGAAAATCAGCTTGATCTCTCTTTTGTTATATCGTGTGGCCGCATCAACATTCCCTGTTTCAAAATGAGAACGCTGGAGACAAAAGAGCTGCAGAGCAGAGGAAAAGTTACCATGCAGTAAATGCTACAGTTGGCATTTACAGGACCAGCATAGTTCGGTTTGCACATACTGAGATGAGTCCAGTAGAAACTGTGACAGCACTGGCTTGAGCTGCACGACGTTTCCTTCTGTGTTTTTAGTGGCAATCTCTCACTCTGTGGTTTGAAACTGAGGATTGTGTATCTCTAGGCCAGCACGCGTGAGAGCAAACCTTGGGCGGGGGTCTGGAGTAGGACAGATGTCCTTCTCAGCGCCCCCCTGGGGCTATCTTGCTGGCAGAGAGCTGGTTTTGGGCTGGCTTTGGGGACACTGAGTCCCGTCCTTCATTCTCGTGTCCTTTGGCTCCCTCCCCAGGTAAGGAAGCAATGCTGCAGCAGAAGGATTACGAAATTGCTACCCTCTCGGAGATAAAGGCCCTGCTGAAGAAACACGAGGCCTTTGAGAGCGACCTGGCTGCACACCAGGACCGCGTGGAACAGATTGCTGCTATTGCACAAGAGCTGAAGTACGGCAACCCAGCGCATGTCCCATCCATGGGGCCAGAGAGGCTTAATCAGCTTTGCTCTCTGCGCTCCGGAGAGCCATAAATCAATCCCCATACAAAAATGCCGGGAAGGCACAGCGTTTCGAAACAGTATCTGGGATACTGCTCTTCAGTATCTAGACGCACCGGAAGAGCCAGCCAGAACACGAATGAGTCATGGGTGCTGATGAAGGGGTGGCACAATTATATCCCCAAGCCAAGTTTCCATCCCCTTCCAGCTCATTCTACTGCTGTGAACCCTTCCCTAAAGAGTCTGACCTGTTGCTGGTGCCCGCTAGGTTTCAGAGTTCTAACACTGTCATATTTTTCCAGGAACAGAAGAGGATAGCAACTATCAGTTCGCTCTCTTTTATCAAAAAGATCCTTCTTATTCTGTCAGGAAGAAAATCTGTTGGTGTTTGAGCCAGTTGTGGCCTCTGCTGCCACCATGGGCCCTTTGCCTCAGGGGTGCTGCAGTCTGTCAGCACTTGCTCTAGGGCATTCTCACAGCAGCTCAGCTCCCTCCTTGCTGGCTCCAGCTTGGAAACCTTCATCTCCACTTCTTTTCCTGGAGTGATGAGTGATGCAAGTTACCAAGAGACAGTTTCCTCAGGGCATGCAGTTGATTGGAAGGGAGAGCAGGCAGGTAAAGAGCTGGCCTCCACAGCACAGGAAGAGAGATTTTGAAACCCTGCATGTTTCTTGGCAAAAACAGTCTGAACAACTTGGCTTTTACATTGTTTCCTATTTTAAAAATATTAATATATCACATTGGCCTATCTCAAGTTAGTGTCTGGACTAAGGTCAGTACTCTTGGACTGAAGGACTGTTTTTCTCTAAAAATGCAGAATTGTTGGATCAAGATCATTATCTCCTTTAACAAAACAGATTTACAGAATTGTTCCTTTGTCCCTTGAAGGATTGACCTTGGAGCAGGAGGAGGGTTCAAGGCAATCCTCCATGTCGGTAAGATTAAAACCAAGGCTGGCTATTCAGCAGGCATTAGCTGACTTGCCACTTCCAAAGCACATACTGCATGCCAGCCAAAGCAGCTGAAGCTCTAAGAGCAACAGGGAAGGCTTGGCCCTAAGCTGGGTAAGAGGTGACTTCTTTCAAAGTGCGAGAACAGCAGGCTCTGTCATCCTTCCAAAAAACATCTTCCATCTCAGCAAAGAGGCTGTGCCCTGAAAATCCATGACTGAGCTCCTTTCTCCCCCACAGATATACTACCAGGGAGGTGAAGAGGGTCTGGAGGAAGCTGCTGTGGCTGCCCATGTGTTTGGGGGCACAGCATGTTCTACTCAGCAGCTTTAGGGGTCCAGCACGAGTGCGTTACAAGCCAGGCTTTCAGGAGCAGTTCTTTCATCTGTAGCAAAGTAGATCAAGGAACTGATCTGGATTAAACACCCAGCAAAGAAAAAGTTATTTTTAGCCCAGATCAGTTTCCTGAATAGTTTACTTCAAGAATATGTCAACGGTTATGCCCACACACCTCAGGAGAGCAATAGAATGGTGGGAAGCAACAAGTCTAGGGGAGGCAAGAGGAAGTTGTTTAAACCTGCATTACTGCTCAGATGGCCCAGGGTAACTCATTAGCACAGTGAGTTACTCTGCTTTCTCCTTCGAGGCTGACAATTCCCAGCTTGACTGGTCCCCCTCTGCCTGCAGGTTCCTCCCTCTTTGACCATATGCACAAAACAAGACCAAAAGCTTCATCTTACCCCAGTGTTCTCCTTTCCACAGCCGTACTCTTACCAGCCCATCTTCCATGAGTGCCGTCCTACAGACATCTCAGCAAACCACTCCCTGTCAGGCGTACAGGAGAGAAATCTACACCATAGTTCTGGGGTTGTCCTAAATAAATTAATGGATTGTATAATTTAACAATTCTTTGCCAGCTGTACTATACAACTCTTTCAAGGATCTTAAGCAGTTTCTTTGCATTCATGATAAAATCTTTGCTGGTATACAAGGTGCAGGCAGTCAGCCTGCATGATGTTCTTCAACAGAATACAGGGGCATGTTGCTCTGCTCATAATCTGCTTATTCCCTGTTTTAGCAAAAGTCTATACTCCCTCCTCCCCATGCCAGCCTAGTCCCATCAGACAGACAGTACCGGTGTTTGCTGAGGCTTTGGGTGTTGGTTGTTTTTCTTCCGGTTCTGTGCTCTTTAATGTATCATAATGTACAGTGTCTCCAAAACTAGATATTGCTATCTTCCTGGCTTGCTTTACTTGCAGAGACCATGAGCAATTTGTCTAAATCTGTCCTCAAGGCTGACAAAGATTTATAATGGGTTTCTCTTTCTTCTCCAAAAGGTCTTTATTTGACTTCATGTCCTCTTTATTCTTCACCCCTTATAGTGAGCTGGACTATTACGACTCTCCCAGCGTCAATGCTAGATGCCAGAAGATCTGTGATCAGTGGGATAATCTGGGTGCTCTAACCCAGAAACGTAGAGAAGCCTTGGAGGTGAGACACGTTACAAGTGGGACCTTTGGGATTATGTGGGTAGGTCATTTGTGGGAAGCAGTGGGCACAAGCAACCAATTTCAGCTCTTCTGTGCACTCTAGATAGAACATCCCGGAGTGTAAACAAGGGCTACTTTTCAGTATATCTAGCCTGCTTTTCCCCTCCCAGCCTGGTCATGGTGCTATTTTTTATCTCAGGCTATTGATTTATTTATATTTTTCTGGATTTTGTAATTTCATTTGGGTTGAAAAGACTGTTATTGTTTTGTTTTATTTCAAAGGGCCTCAGATTTTTCCTTCAAAGGGAAAAATATATCCTATATGTAATCTCTTAATAGCAGAGGCTTTTAGTGTGGTGCCATTCTGGGAGCACCACAGAGGTCAGAAAGGAAGGAGTAGCTCAGATAACCAACATACCTGCATGATTATTATTCTTCTCTAACCATACTTTCTGATTTTCTTTGGTATTTTTTGTGCATGTGCAGAGGACAGAAAAGCTACTGGAAACAATTGACCAGTTGTACTTGGAATATGCTAAACGAGCTGCCCCTTTCAATAACTGGATGGAAGGGGCCATGGAGGACCTGCAGGACACATTCATTGTTCACACCATTGAGGAGATCCAGGTACAGAGCAGTCATCTGCACCAGTCAGGCTAGGATAGAGAGAAGTTGAGGGTCCCCTGGAATTTGTCAAATTTGTAGGTTATGTTTTGGTGTTTTTCCTCTTGTGAGTGGGAGAACTCAAAGGAGAAAGAAAAAGGAGTATGGTTTTCCTTGACTTCCCTCCAAAAACATGGATCAGAATAGGTATGAAACATGCTCACACCTTTCTAGCTGGACGGTAAGAAATGAAAGTGGATTTTTCAGTGTAACTCTGGAGTCTTATTGATGAAAGCCTGAAAATTGAGAGAATCTTTTAGGTAGAGTCTTGTGAGGTTTTTTTAACACAAATGAATAAACCTTAGTGCTGCTCACAGGTTCTGCATATCAGTTGTCCCATGTAATGTCACATCCTGGTCATTTGGTCCTATGTGATAGGATGTGCCATGAGGGCAGTTGTTGAGCTGCCAGCTGGGTTTCATTGCAGAGCACAAGAAAAATCAGAATTGTCCACTTTGGTGGTGGATTTCCGTTTGAAGCAAAAGTCGTCTTATCTCCTGCAAGACAACAGGGGTAGTATCTCAGTTTTTCTCCTTCTGAAAGGGTATTATGAAAGCAGCATTTGTCTCTACAAGTAATTTTCAAACCTTTGAGAGCAGGAGTTACTCTTCCTTGGGTTACAGTGGTGACTTATGTTTCTCCTGCTGATCTCATGTAAAGAATCCAAGGCAGCTTTTTGCAGGAATGACTGACTGCAACGTGGCTGTCAGTGAGGCAGGATATGGAAGACCAACAAGGGGCTCTATGCAGTGAGAAGGACAGAGGAGTAGTAAAATAGCCCTAGCCTGGTATTAGCACTGATACTGAGCTTCTGCTTGTTTCTTCCACCCTTCCCTCCTGAACAAAGGGGTTTGTTCAGTCTTCTATAATGCAGAACAAATCTAAACAGCATTTAGACACTTCCACCATCTCTTTGTGACTGTAGTATCTTTCCCAGCCCCCTAGACTTGCATCACATCTCTAATGAAGCACAATGTAAGAAAGCAATTTTACAAAAAGTAGTTATAGTTTGAGCATTGTAAGAGAGTGGTCAATCATGCAGTTTACTTTCATTCTCTCTTCTTTCCACACTGTCTTCTCAATTATCCCTGCACATGTGTCTCTGTCCCCCATTTGTTTTGCTGCCTTTTTCCCTGCGTTTTTTTCCCTAGTCTTGATCTTCCAGGCTTCTGAGATGAAGTACCTTAAAGTCCTGTAGCAGCAGTGGGAGATGAGCCAGGACCAACTGGCATATCAGCTGTCCTCAAACTACCACCAAGCATGCCCCCATCGGTTCTTGGAGCACAGTCTGGGCACCACAGCAAGACGGGGAAGAAAAGGGGCCTGTTTGGTTCAGGGACAAGGAGCTGTTTTTCAGCAGCTGAAGAATATGTTGCCTGTGCAAGTTTGCTGTTGGCTGGAAGACCCCCACATAGGCCTAACTGACTCTGATCAGACCGAATCTAACTCTTATTTCTCTGGGGTTACCTTAGCTATAGAACTAGTATATACGTAGTGGGAGAAGAAAAACTTGGTGCATTTACACCAGTGAGACATGGCAGTTTTAAAGTAGTACTAGCGATCAGATCTTCTTACCAGAGGGGCTCACAGGCAGTCACTGAGCAGTGTTGGAGAAACAGTGTCCCCTAAATCATAAGTCAGAATTATTCCACCATTTTTTGTGATGTGATTGCTATCACTGGTCAACATGGGACAGAAACTGAGGGAAAACGAGACTTCACATCATCTAACTACTTAAACCAGCCTGCTTAGTGATGATGAGAGAACCTGAAAAGTGTATTAAGAGTAGCCTGCTTTGTATCCCGTGAGTATGTAAGCCAGTCACTTCTGCAGGCATATGTTTGCTGAAGAGGCTATTCAGTGACTAGTGCTATTACCCTTCTTTTGCTGCTGCCTTCCTCCTGCAGGGATTGACCACAGCGCACGAACAGTTCAAAGCCACTTTGCCAGATGCTGACAAGGAGCGACAGGCCATCCTGGGAATCCACAATGAAGTCTCAAAGATTGTCCAGACATACCATGTCAACATGGCAGGAACAAACCCTTACACTACGATCACCCCACATGAGATCAATGGCAAATGGGAACATGTGAGTTCTTTCCAGCCTTGCAAGTTAGTGTGGGAGGATGCTGCTGCTCAGTCACTAGGGCCACAGGAAGTGGAGTGTTTATTTACTCTTCAGTTACCTTCTCATGCTTACTGCTGAGTGCTTTTTTTTTTTCATCATTTGTTTTTGGCTTGGTTGCCATTTACGTCTAAGTGGTGTCAGATCACTTTTACTTGATATTTTATAATGAAAGGTGCTAAATTAAAAGCCTTCAGGTTTTCAGTCCTCAGTTGACATGACAAGCAAGTAAGTACAGCATGTGAGTCAGCGTTTTATCGTTTAACCCATCAGGTGTTTAGTCTCTGCAGCCAAGTAGCCTTTGCTTGCTGTAATCCTAAAAGAGCAGCTACTCTCCACGCCAGCTGTGAGATGGTTCTTACTACCAAACAAGATGACCAAGTGAGATCTGAACACAATCCTGCAATTCAGTTAACATGAGCCACCAAAAACCCAAGTAGTGAATGGAATCTTCTTTTGGTCTTCCACGGTCTGTGATGAGTTTGCAGTGGGCATTCTACAGCAGATAGGATTCACATTCCATGAGCCTTCCCACTGTGTCCTGAAATATGTGACTGCTTGTTTTCCATGCAAACACCTACGCATCCCTCTCTTGTGGCAATTTCTACATTTACTATACAAATGCCTTTGTATGTATGTTACTGTGTTACTCTTTGTTGTAGGTAAGGCAACTGGTTCCCAGAAGGGATCAAGCCCTGATGGAGGAACATGCTCGCCAGCAGCAAAATGAGCGACTTCGTAAACAGTTTGGTGCACAAGCCAATGTCATTGGACCTTGGATCCAGACCAAGATGGAGGTAGTGCTTTGCTCATTTTGAAACAATCTGTTCTACTCCGTGGTCTTCACTGGTAGTCTTATCCTTGGTCTTTCTTGACCACTGTCACATTTGTTCTTCCTTCAGGTTACAGCAATAGAAACTTTCATAGAAAATATGGAAAATTCCAAGATTGATATCAGTTACTGCAGTGCTTGTTCTTTCTTCTTCTAACTCTTCAGTACAGAGATAAAAAACATGACTTTGGGGGGAACGCTGGTATTTTAATAGAATTGTGTTTATATGCAGTAAGTTAAAGACCCTCTGTCAAAAGCATATTTTGTGTAACTGCTTTTGCAGCAATGATCTTGATACACATGACAAAATAAATATAATTAGCATATCAAACAGCAGTAGAGGAGATATATTTTTAAGGGAGATCTCTCTTGAAGTAAGATTTGAGTTGCAGGAATTGGAATTGATGAAATAGAAAAATCTGAAGCTGCTACTGATGGCAGGAGCTGTAAAAAAGCAAGCAATTGCAGAAATATGTCCGTATGAAGGCACTAAGTTAGCAGCAGACAGTTCATCAGAAAAGGATCTGGCTTGGTACATTACTAGCTTATGGACTGCAGTTATGGGTTTTTTTGTGCATGTGCTTGTATTGGACACATCTCGTGACTCACCTCACTTGGAAAATGTTCAGGGCGCTGCTAAAATTTTTGCTGACACTGTCTGAGCTCATTTAAAGTATCTGCTCCATGAAATATTTTTTTTTTAATCATCGTTCTGTGTAAGTGTGAAATAGCTGCAATAAATGACAGGCATGTTGAGGCTTGTTCTTCCACTTTGGTCTAACTCCTTGCGTTATTCTAATGCAGGAGATTGGCCGCATTTCAATAGAGATGCACGGGACCTTGGAGGACCAGCTCAACCACTTGCGGCAGTATGAGAAAAGCATTGTGAATTACAAACCAAAGATTGACCAGTTGGAAGGAGATCACCAACAGATCCAAGAAGCGCTTATTTTTGACAACAAGCACACCAACTACACCATGGAGGTAAAAACTTCGACAGCAAATCTCATCTGCTATGACCAGTTAGCATCAGCCACATCTAACTCCAGCGATATGTGGTGGTTCACAGGAAAATGGAGAGTTTGACATTGTGGCCAAGCATGCAACAACATGTCACAGAATATTTTTTCTGCCTTGCTGTACTTCGTGCCATCCTATTCAACATACTTCCAAATACAGACAATAGAAATATCCTGAATGAGATCAACAGTATAGCTTGAAAAATTGACTGGTCTCATTTCTCCTGCCACACAGTTGTGGCAGCCTATTAGCTGGGGTTAGAAAGACTAGTGGAGTGATGGTGTTTTTAAGCTACAACAGCCTGGCAAAAGGAAAAAGTCTCAACAAAAGCTCTTTAAAATCGGAGCCTGGCTTTCTGTTGACAACATGAGTTTTCTTGGAAGCAATCTGAGTTCAACATGAGTCCAGCAGAACGCAGACGGGCTTTGAAACTTGTATTTTGGTTTCTGGCCAGCTCTCCATTAAGCAACAGTAGAAGCAGTGGAGCACCAGTGTCTTCCAAGGACCATGGTTTGTTTATTTTCTTGGTAAGGAGACTTTTCTGCCCAACTAAGTCCTAGAAGCACGGGGTTAGATTCTCATTTGTGTTAAAGGCCCCCAGTATGTTGTTCTGACAAGGCAAAGGAACTTTGCAATAGAACCAAGGCTTTCTTAAGATCAAGAATTGGCTGCCTCAATATTTTTTTCAGACAAAATTCAGATTTTAAACATCTGGTTGGCTCACACAGCAGGTGAGAAACAAGCTTCTCTGAGCAAGTGGACTTCTACTGCTTTGGCCACCAGGATCATTTAATTTCTGTCAAGTAGCAAATTCAATCTACTGGCAGGAGAGCTACTTTTTAATTTAAAAATTGTCCTATCCTCTTTTTCCAGCATATCCGAGTGGGCTGGGAGCAGTTATTAACAACAATTGCTAGAACCATCAACGAAGTGGAAAACCAGATTCTGACTCGTGATGCCAAAGGAATCAGCCAGGAACAAATGAACGAGTTCAGGGCTTCTTTCAACCATTTTGACAGGGTAAGTCAGTGCTGACTGCAGCTTGGTAAGCTACAAGCTTCCATATAGACTGCACAGTGCAATGAAAAAAAAAGAAGCAGTCACCATGATAAAACTAGATCAACGGAAGATGTTTCATTCTTTAAAAAGCCACTCCTGTGGAGGAATAATTCCTATGAGGAATGTAAAGTGATCATTAGGCTGTGAGGAGAAGTATATCTTCACAGGAAACTGCTGCGTTTCCTGATAGAGCTAAAGTATGGAGAAGTTTGAAGGCTTTTCTTTAGGAAAGAAGATTTTTATCCCATCTTCTCCAGAGAGCAGATTATTATCTTGATTTATAAAATTCTTTAAAGCAGCTGTCCTCCACTTTGACATTCCATAAACCTATATTGAAGAAACAGTCTCACTCTTGTACGGAGCAGACAGGAGGATTTATACATGCCATGGCACTGCATGATCCAGATAAACCCTGATCTTAGAATCATAGAATTGTTAGGGTTGAAAGGGACCTCAAAGATCACCCAGTCCCAACCCCAATACCATGGACAGGGACACATCCCACCAGACCAGGCTACCCATGGCCCCATCCAACCTGGCCTTGAACACCTCCAGGGATGGGGCAGCCACAGCTTCCCTGGGCAGCCTGTTCCAGTGTCCCACCATTCCCATGGCGAAGAAATTCCTCCCAATGTCAGGTCCAAATCTGCCCTCTCCAGTTCACACGCATTCCCCACTGTCCTACCACCATAAGCCCTTATGAATAGTCCCTCTTCAGCTTTCTTGTAGGCCCCTTTCAGGAACTGGAAGGTCACTATAAGATCTCCTCGGAGCCTTCTCTTCTCCAGGCTGAACGAGCCCAACTCCCTCCACCTTCCCTCATTGGGAAGGTGTTTTAGCCCCCAGACCATCCCCGCAGCCCTCCTCTGGACCCGCTCCAACAGATCCACACCCCTCCTACGTCGAGGACTCCAGAACTGGACACAGCACTCCAGACGAGATCCTATCGTCGTAAAGCCTGCCTTGCCCTACTGTGGAAATACATGCCGAGGCACTAATGAGTGTAATAAGAAAGGAATTCCTTAAAGGAAATTCTCCTCCCCTCAATTTGCCAGCCTGTCTGTAGCTCTTCCTTCTACAACCTGAATCACAAAGGTGTCATGCAGGGAAGTGGAGACAGCAACCCAGGCCTCAAAATGGCTCCATTATCTTTCTTCTTCAGTGTTGTCTGGAAATCCATGAGCCGGCTGCAGCCATACTAAGTCAGTAATGCAAATACAGGTTGGTGTCCACCAGCCACCACTTGCTGCACCAGCCAGACTATTTGAGAGATCTCCAGAGAATAGGGCTGCAGCTTGCACTCGGAGATTGGTAGCACTTTCAGATTGCTGAACACTGGCGGTTTCAGGCCTTCTCTAGCTGCCCTGGAGAAAAAAAACCCACAGCTTCTTTTCTTAGTAGAGACACCCATAAATCCCGTAAATTTTATAGTTTGACCTTCATATCCTTTGCCCCTTCCTCCACAAGAATCTGAATGATAATGCAGAGAGAATGTGAGTTTCCATCTTCAGCTGTGCATTTGATTTATGAAGGCTTAATGCTAACTTTAAAAGCTGATTTTTTTTTAAAGAAAGTTGCTTGGAATTGGCCTCAGCATTCTGTCTGTAGCTTCCTTGATCTGGCCAGGAATGGTTGGAACAGGCAGGGCCTCTTCTGTGCTTGGGGGCTGTCCTAAGCAAAAATTGTGCAGGGTGGATGGGGATTCTCAGTTCCTGTGGTAGCTTATGTGTAGTTTGATGGGTACATCCACCATGGGGGAGCGGGGAATAAGTGAAGGAAAGAGCAGCTGCCAAGCTGTATTGTGCTGCGCTGTACAGCAGTGCTGTTTGCAGAGATGAGCACTTGAAATAGCTTTACCAGTCAAAGCTCCACCTCACGTGCAGGTCTCATAAATGCAGCCATAACATTGCTCCCCTGAGCTTCAGCTGTTTTGTCTTGTCTGTTCTTGAGATGCCCTGGCAGCTAAGCTTCCTTGGGTATGTTGCCAAATGTACTTGCCCTCACCTACTCCTTTAGTGGGACTTTTGACTAGAAGATTAAAGCAATGCTTCCCACTGCCTCTGTCTGCTTACCTGCACTCCGAGTTTCTAGTGAAACACAGGGCTTCTGGCACTATGGATAACAAGCAGTGACGCAAATAATTCACTTAGGAGATGGAGATCTTGAGGCATCAACTGTTTTTGTCATTCAAATGCTCTCAAGATGTGACAAGTTCTCTGAGAAGGAGCTGTTCCAAGAGCATTTTTAGCACATCCTGAAATGTCATTGTGATATCTAATGTTGTGCACTTTTTATTTTTCTTCTCTCTCTTTCTGTCTGCATGTCATTCTTACTCTCCCTCTCTCCTCACCGACTGCATGGTGCACCTGTTTGTTGTCCTTCCACCTCCTTTTGATCTCTCTATGTGTCCCCCTTCTTTCCGCCCACACCACCACCCCACTGGCACTGCATGTCCTGCTGCCTGGCACACCGCATAACCAGGACCACTCCGGCACACTTGGCCCTGAGGAATTCAAAGCCTGTCTCATCAGCTTGGGTTACGATATTGGAAACGATGCACAGGTACTGAATGCTAGTGGTGAACACAACCAGATGTTAAACTGTGAAAAAATAACAGTTTTTTCCTTTCTTTTCTTGTTTGTTGTAATCCATCTGTCATTACTGTTCTTGTGTTTGACTACATATACTTCACTTCTATACATCTTCCTCTCTAAATGTACTTTGGTATCTATTCCTTCTTAATTCCCTAATTGATTGTCTTGAGAAAATTCCTTGTGTGTCTCCAAACTATTCCATTTACTTCTGTGTCACTTAACACTCCTTTTCATGTCCACCTCTCTGTCTGTCTTGCTTGTGTCTTCATTCCTTTTATTCCATTATCAATATGTTCCTTGTGTGTAAACCATTCTATATCCAAAACCACCTTTGCCACTTCATGGTTTCACAAACTAACTTTCCTCTATTGTTTTTCATTGTTCTGTAAATCCTTCCTCTCTGAAACTCATTCTTTGTAATGTCTGTTGTGGGTTCATTTCTTCCCGGACTGTTCTCCCTATTTTCTCTTGGCTTTTTCCATCTTTGCATCATTTCCTGTAGAAGAAGACTGGTATGATGGATTGTGAAGATTTCCGAGCCTGCCTTATCTCCATGGGTTACAATATGGTAATGTAGAGCCCTCTGTCACTCCTGTTCAAAGTGATTCTTGTAGGCACCTTTGAAAATAAAGGGAGAATGTGTAGTGAATCAAGGTAAATATAGCCTTATTTACCAGAGTTATGATCAATGAATGTTAAACCTAGTATTAATTGTACATGTAAAATCCTTGTCTCGCAGTGGTAGTTTGAAGGTAAAAAAATTGAAATCATTACCTAATTTCTGCATTTTTCAAAAAAGAATTACATTTATCAAACTGCATAGATACAAGTGGAATAAACAGTAAACTTCCTCATATCGGTACCTGCACTCTGCACAGCACACAACCTCCCCAGCCCTAGGTGTCAGTTAAACTCATCTGGAAGCATAAAGGACCTGATTTTTGAATACACTCAAATGCTGCTCCTCGCATTCCTACCATTTATTTCACATCTCTTTTCCTGTACATGTAAGTAAGTTCAAGTTCCAGTCATCCTCCCCATAGCATATTCAGAACAGTAACAGTAACTTTAGAGGCACGATAACTAGTAGGAAGAGCTTCACTGAAGACTGATGCTCATCAAAGAGCATTAGAAGAGTGTGGTGCAAAAATACTCGGTTGTGCTTTTGGTATCTTTGTTCCTGATGTCAGGCAAAGCAGTATTTATTCATCGCACTCATCAGCTCAGCATAAATACAGACTCACAGAATCACCAGGTTGGAAGAGACCCACCAGATCGTCTAGTCCAACCATTCCCACCAATCCCTAAATCATGCCCCTAAGTACCTCATCCACCCTCACCTTAAACACCTCCAGGGACGGTGACTCAACCACCTCCCTGGGCAGACTGTTCCAATGCCTAACCACGCTCACCGTGAAGAATTTTTTCCTTATCTCAAGCCTAAATCTCCCCTGGCGGAGCTTGAGGCCATTCCCTCTCGCCCTGTCCCCTTTCAGTTGGCAGAAGAGGCCAGCACCCTCCTCTCCACAACCTCCCTTCAGGTAGTTGTAGAGGTCTCCTTAGCATAGTTTGCCAAGCCACAGTAACACTTGATTAGATCCCTTAATTATTCTGAAAGGTATACTCTTCTAGATGTGTCAGAAGAGCCTGTTCCCAGGAGAAGACTCAGCTCTCCTCTGCCCTCCTCCTTGCTTGGGGAGGTATGCAAGTCCTTCTTCCCAAAGCCTGTCTAGTTAACACAAACCAGTGACTATTAAAGATCCCAGAGACGTTTCTTCTGGTACTTCCTGTTCTGGCAGCTGAAGAGAGCTGTAAAAGTTCTCTTTTAGTAAATGAAAATGAAAGGGTTCAAGGAATCCTTTTACTTTATTAATATCTTCAAATATTGCTAGAGACATTTAGCAGAACATGTATTACAGAGAAATGTGTGTCTTCCCCTGGCGTAAGTCTGTGTGGTATTATTCCCTGATATTGAGCATTGTCCCAGAGCTAGATGGAGCTGGATATTATCCTAGGGCACAGCTGAGAATATTTTATTCCAAACAACAAATGAGTGGGAAGCATTTGTACACAACAGCAAACTGAAAAAGAATATCCGCATTTAAAAAACCCACCATAAGTGGTTTCTGTTTGGCTTTGTTTTTCTAGCTGTGAGATGTGCTGCTGAACAGTTTCTCCCCACTTTCGTAGCACTGCTGCCCAAATGTCCAGGCTTACATGACTCTCTTGTTCTCCAGGGAGAGGCAGAATTCGCCCGCATCATGAGCATCGTTGACCCTAACCGTTTGGGTGTAGTGACGTTCCAGGCCTTCATCGACTTCATGTCCCGGGAAACAGCAGATACAGATACTGCTGACCAGGTTATGGCTTCCTTCAAGATCCTGGCTGGAGATAAGGTCAGGTTCCACATCTCCCCTTCCTGTGTCTGCATTGCTCCTGCTTTCCTTTTTCTCTCGTCTCTGATAGAAAGTGTTGAGGGAAGCACTCTTGAGAGTGGAGGGTATTTTCACAGGAACATTGTGCAGTGCTGGAGGAATGCAAGGCTAATGTGTGGGTTAATTAGCAGCCCGCCCAGGCGCTTGAAAGTCCTGTTCAGCTGTCAGTCAGAACTGTGCTGCCCACTCTTGCTTTAAAAATTTAATTAAGAGCTTGGTTGTGATTTGCTATTTTAAAATATATTAACAGCTTCAACAGATGGTTCTTGATTAGTCTCGAAAAACTATTAATTACTGACAGCTGTAAACTTGAGGTGATCTTTGTCGTATATGTGTATGTGTGTCTATCAGTCATAACACAATCAATAGATTTTCATTGAGGGTATGCTGTATCTGCAAGAGGAGCATCTTTTAATCATAGAAATTGGTTGTAAGTAGGAAAACACACAGGGTGATACTAGAAGTATTCCTAAATTTGCATCATCTGTGAAACCAGCTGATAAAAAAAAATTATGTAATCTTTATTTTTCTTATATAACAATCCCTACTAATCTTTTATGTAATTGAGCAAATAATATGTACACGTAATAGTAACATATCTCTACATTTGCTAAAGATTTTATTTGTCTCATTTGAAATATGAGATAACGTTTCTCAGATTGTAATTAGTTACCCTTAAATCCAGTACTGGTTTCCTCGTTTCACAAATAATTTTTCATGATCTGTAATGTAGAAACATGATACCTGTCCTTCAGGCATCTCCCTTACTGAAGCCAGTCCTGTTGTCTTTCAAGGCCTGAAAATTCCACGTTATTCAGATAAGCTAATCACTGAATCAATAGGCACGTTTGGATACAAAATTACTTATCAACTGGTTTACTCTGTACAGTACATTAAATATACTTGTCCATGCTTAATATGCCCTAGTGGCTATAACGTGAATCAGACAGTATTTCATTATGAAGAAAAATACCTCTTACTCACTTCGTCATTAAACTGAAAGGCAGAGGAAGAAAAAAAGAAAGAAAAGTCACAGGAGAGAGAGAGAGATGGCGTGAAACCTGAATCATCATTCAGACAACTGCAAATGCCCATGAGTCAGTTAGGCAAAGACAAACATATTGGATGGCAAGCAGGCAGCTACTGTTACCTGCAGCATGGAGAAAAGCTGAGCCACCTCACCTCGGCTCCATGAGTCTCCAGAAGCCAAATTTATATAAGAAGTTTTGCTTGCTTATTAAAAATGTCCACTGTGAAAAACAAGGATTGCTTGGGTAACTGTGGAAGCAATACAAATTATTTGCTTGTCTGCTGTCCGCATTGGTGTCACCAGACAGAGTTAGTGGGGATGGCTCCTTTCCTTGCTCTGAAGAGAGGGAATGGTAACTCCCAAGCAGCACAAGCAGCCGTTACCTCCTGCCAGTGAGAGATGGGATCCAAATGAAATTTTTCACATCTGCTTTCAGGACCTCCACTGTGAATGGGAAGACACAGTCTTACACTAACACCTTACATATCTCCAGGTCTTTTCTTTAGGTGTGCCAGCACCTCTCCTGCAAAAAGTCTTTCTTTCCATTGTGAAAACAGTTTCTTGGACAAATGGTAGTGAGTGACTGCATTTTCTCCCAAGGTGCATGTGCAGAGAGCTCGCTGTGTGGGTGCACAGCGCTAGTCTGGTTGCTGGGGCCCTGTCCCTGACTGTTGTCTGCTGCCGTGTGGGGGCAGGGGGTGGCTGTTCCTCTGAGGAAGGTCAGTTTTCTGAAAGTAACGATTGCCTCTTGTTTGTTGTCATTGCAGAACTACATCACTGTGGATGAATTACGGCGTGAACTGCCTCCTGATCAGGCTGAATATTGCATTGCTAGAATGGCACCCTACAATGGCCGTGATGCTGTACCCGGTGCCCTGGACTACATGTCCTTCTCCACAGCGCTCTACGGCGAAAGTGACCTTTGACTTTCTTCTGTCCCACCACACGCTCCCTTCCCTCTCCCCAGTCCAACACACCTTTCTTTCTCTTTGCAAAGCAGCCTCTGCTCCGCTCTTTTTTGTGTTTCCCTGTTTTGCTTCAGATAACAGATCACATTTTTAAGTGGGGGGGAGGACATTGACATGGCACCGCCTACCTTGCCCTTGAAATGACAGTTTACAAAATTATTTTGTGCAAAAAAAAATTAACGTTTTAAGAAAAACAGACATATTTTATTATAGAAAAAGGTATTTTTCTCCACCAGATTGAATCTTAAAATGAAAATGTTAAAAATATTGCACCAAATATTTTTTGTTGTGACGTAGGAAGTCAAGCATAATGTTACATTCCATCCTTTCCAAAAAGAACCAAACAACAACTACAAAACACCACTTGTTCTGTTAACTTTTACATTTGCATATGTCTCTCTTATGTCTATCTTGGGGGGGGGGAAGCACACAAGTGCATGTGTTTGCTGGTTCACTCATTTCATGAAATTATTTTATGATAAACTTTTGAAATTGCTGTGTTTTCTAGGGAAAAAATAATGTACACAGCTCATGTTTTCATATTTAATTAAAAAATACAATATGCCTCCTATGTTTATCAGTGCACAACTTTTTTGTTGCTGAGAGTTGTCTGGTTTCAGAACATGAAGCTTGAGAGTTGATAACTTTGATATTGCTTGTTACAAACCATATTAAAAATTTCTTGTGATAACAACTCTAGACTTTATTCATTTGTATAGCAATACTGTTCAATTCTATTTAGTTAAAACAACAAACACAACAAAGAGAAACCAAAATTAATTGGGGTTTTTCAATTGAAATTACAATACTTTAAAGGTAAACTTGCTTCCACCTTAAGCTTTCCATTCTTGTTGAATGGTGCTAGAATTTTCACAGCTTTCTGACCACTTTAAATTAATGACTTACAAAATTTTTAACCATCCATGATACACTCGCACCTCTAGAAACAATATTCTTGTTATTGCTTAAAAACAGCACAAAACTAGTTACTAGAGCTATGCAAACAACCACTGTATTTTGAACCATCTATGAAAAATTCCTTCACTGTTCTCATGCTCAGAACTAATTATCTGACTGCTTTTGGTATCACATCTTGTGACATCATAAATTCTTCCAGTGACAGTCAAAAGAAACCAGCCTTTGGGTATTCTCCCCTCCTGCAGTCATTGCTTCAAAATAAAAACAGCCTTCAAGTCTGGAGAGTATACAGCTATACCTAAAAAAAACTCACTTGAAACAAAACACAAACAACTCCTTTGGGACCTTTAATGAATCATAAAGTATACAAACACATGCACATGCCTGAAAATTGGTAAAGGGAAGCAGCTAACCCATTCCCAGCCATCTCATGTTACAGGTGCATTTCCTGCCTACCCACAACTTTTTAGGGAACAGAGTTAGAAAGAAAAATATTCATTAGTGCTTTGTATACTCTCCAGACCCGAAGGCTGTTTTTATTTTGAAGCAATGACTGCAGGAGTAGAGAATACACGCACAGATTCCCAGGGAGCTCGTGCTGCTCTCGACAGCATTGTCCTCTGTCCTCCAGAGCAGGGCTAAGTCCTGAGGAAGATTGTACATGGTGGGTTGGGGTCAGCACAGCTTTGGGGTTTATTCCTAACCGGGAGCAGAACACAATAAAAATTACAGAAGTGTGTTCTGGTATATCCCAACCTGACAGTATCCATATACTCTATCTGGGAGAGGGGGTGCTAATGTCTGCTACCACACTTCATCTGCCAAGACCTGCGTTCTCCTGTAAGCTGGACAACGTGTTCGTAGAGGGTATGCAAATGAGCACCACTTAGCTTCATCCATGGACACGGCCAGACTGAACTCGCCATAGTTTGTCTTAAACAGCTGAAGCAGAGGCAGTTCATTTACCTGTAGCTGTGTTGTTAATTAACGAGTGCTGGATTTAGGGTGAAGCCGAGTTTCCTATGTTGCAACCTGTGATACTGAGAAGCCTGGAGAGGTCAAAATGAACTGTCACTAATGCAGGACTTGGAGCCATGTCACTATTTGATCTACTTGCAAACTTCTCAATAGGCCTGTTTTCAGCTACATCACTACTGTGTTGCTACAAATGGGGCTCTCCTCCTTGAGGACAGGGAGTGCTGATTCCATTACCATGTTTTAATGTACATAACATGGGCTATCTGTTTGAAAACTAACAGCAGAGGATGACTGCAGGCATGAATAGATAATTATACTGAAGCTTGCCCCAGAGCACCCTTTGCCCTTGCTTTGATAACCCTCTTTCCTCTTCCACAGTAGCTGCCCTGTCCTTGGTTTGCTGCCCTTGGAAAAGGACATTTGCATTGTCAAACAAGCTGAGGTTTTCTGTAGGTTCTACCTACAGAATATGTAATGACACTTTTTTTTTTATCACAGAATCACAGAATAACCAGGTTGGAAGAGACCCACTGGATCGTCGAGTCCAACCATTCCCACCAATCCCTAAACCATGCCCCTAAGTACCTCACCCACCCTCACCTTAAACACCCCCAGGGACGGTGACTCAACCACCTCCCTGGGCAGACTGTTCCAATGCCTAACCACCCTCTCCGTGAAGAATTTTTTCCTAATCTCAAGCCTAAATCTCCCCTGGCGGAGCTTGAGGCCATTCCCTCTCATCCTGTCCCCTGTCACTTGGGAGAAGAGGCCAGCACCCTCCTCTCCACAACCTCCCTTCAGGTAGTTGTAGAGAGTAATAAGGTCTCCCCTCAGCCTCCTCTTCTCCAGGCTAAACAACCCCAGCTCTCTCAGTTGCTCCTCATAAGATTTGTTCTCCAGTCCCTTCACCAGCTTTGTTGCTCTTCTCTGGACTCGCTCCAGAGCCACAACATCCCTCTTGTGGTGAGGGGCCCAGAACTGAACACAGTACTCGAGGTGCAGTCTCACCAGTGCCGAGTACAGAGGGAGAATAACCTCCCTGGACCTGCTGGTCACGCCGTTTCTGATACAAGCCAAGATGCCATTGGCCTTCTTGGCCACCTGGGCACACTGCTGGCTCATGTTCAGTCGGCTGTCAACCAACACCCCCAGGTCCTTCTCCTCCTGGCAGCTTTCCAGCCAGGCTTCTCCTAGTCTGTACCTCTGCTTAGGGTTGTTGTGCCCCAAATGTATGTATGCTTTTTTTTTAAATTATTTAAACAATTATACCAGGGGCTGGGAGAAATATCTGCTGGAGTATTAAATGACCACTGTCTGCAGAACAAGCCCATGTAATTTTGAAATAGGGCTGAAAAAAGAACAGAGGTGCACTTCGGGCCATCACTGTGGGCCCAGGTCTCCTGCCCCTCTGAGAATGGAGCCAAATTATTTGGAATTATCTTGGTGACAGCACTCTGTAAGTCCATGCTTGAAGATTCCAAAAGGCCTTTTACTGAGCTGCAATAGTGTTGCACTCTCTAGTCAGGTTTTGCACAAAACTTCAGAAGGGTATAAGTATTCATGATTTTATGAGACAAAGAAAACAGTGCCCCATCCCTGCTCACACCACAAATAGTTGACTGTGTGTGTGCTCCAGCCTTGCTAACATTGCTCCATTGGCACCACAGCACTGCATCCTTTGGTAAAGTTGAAGTATTAACAGCACCAAAAGGTCTCACCTGTGCTTCTAAGTAGTTTAAAATAGAGTTTGAAATATTTGCAATAGGTGTTTCTAAAATTTTAGGGACATGGACTGGTATTTCTTGTCATCAGGCGGCACAGCCTTTGACAAACTGGCTAGAGCTTATGCAACCTGGTCTTTTCCCTTAAGCCTCCCCATTCCCACCCACCCAAGGAGGAGAACTAGGATGCTGCAACACGCTCACCCTATGAGCAGCACAAGACATATCTTGCAATCCTGTGGCCTACCAGTCTCTGGCAGTATGATGAAATTTGATAAGTTTTCTGTATCAGGCTTGTGGTTTTCAAGCTAACATGCCATTCTCTAGCCAAGCCCTGACATCAGCTTTGATGAAATTTGTCTCTGGAAGCAGCTGTTCGCAGCTCAGAAACTGCCCCTTCCCCTGCAAAGAACAGAAGTGGACAATCCGCTTCAAGCTCACATCTCTCGTTCAGGGATTAAGTGATTTTGTCAGGCTGCCATACTCAGTATATTATCAGGCACAGAAATTGAAATAATGCTTTCTCAAGAAATTAAACATTTTCCTTTCATGACTGTTGACAACTTTGTCCCCTGAGATCTTGGTACCTGCCCCTGCATGACTGTGGTGACAGTACAGGGCAAAAAGCACATCAGTACTCAGACAACATGGGGTTGTCTTGCTTGCCAGAACGTCAACCACATTTCCAACAGCCTCTCAAATCGATCTTGTGACTGTTGCAGGTCTTCAATGCTGCCAGCACCTGGTTTTGGAGCAGAGGAGCAGAGACGGGAGTCTCAGAAGACAATGAAAGGAAACTGGCCCACAACCTTGAATGAACTTGATATCCACTGAGGATCCAGCCAGCCAAATCAGACTGACTGGTTTTATCAGGGAAATTATGGAGAGGCTGAGGAATAAAGAGAGGGTGACTGTTTGTAACGGCTGGGAAAAGGAATAGCTCGAACTAAAATGACTTGTTAAGGAACCAGAATGCAGGTATAATTTTCAGACCACAATAAGAAAATCAATTGTATAGCATTATTTGCACTACAGATGCTGGGGTAGGACAGAATATGCCCCACCCCCAAAGTAGCCAAGAACTAAGAATGTTTAAGCCTGTTGAATTAATTAAACTGTCAAGGCGACTGGCTGCTGAAAGCGTTGCTACTGTGTAAACCCTTAAAATCTATTGCATTAGCTCTAAGCTGCTGGGAAAATCTTAGCGTAATAAACCTAGATTAACAAAGTCTAGGGCACATCCTGAGCCAAGCAGGTAATCAGAACATTCCCCAGCATGCACTGAGAAAATGCATTCAGTGCTGCAGTCAGTAAGAGAAGTCAGCTATTGCAACGAATAAGACTGAATGATTAGCTCCTGTACAGGGAAGGATGCTCTAAAAGGCTATTTTAGGCAGCTGTAATTCTCAATAATTTCAACTCACTTAAAATGCAAGAAGAAAGTTAATCTTTTTATAGTCTGAGGACTTAGAGTCACTACAGACTATACATCTCACCAATAAAATATTTAAATGGATTCTTGCCTTGTCATCTTTGGACACCAAGCAACAGTGAGGAAATAGTTTCTCAGTTATATTTGCTGCTTTGATTTCTGGGGGACAGATGCATGAAAATCTGCTGGTAGAAACTGCACTACAACCCATCCCTGTCTTACCTCTTCTCAGAAAGGTTGTTTATACCTTTTTGCTATTTGTCAGTAGTTCTCATCCTAGAGACCTAGCAAACATACGAGCAAAATATCAAGAAGGGCCTCTAGCTATCGCAATATCTCAGTGACCCAAATCCTCATATGATCTGGAAAGATATAATCTCTCACTACTGCTGAGCGAAACATCTATTAATAGCACTATTCCCACTGTGCAGATGATGAAGGCACAAGGGGAAAAGGGGCTAGATCTCACTAAAAGGCAGAAATGTGAAGCCTGTATTTACAATTGCAATCCAAACAGTCTCTGGTCAGCTGCTGCCCAAATCTGGAGGTTCTGCTCACTAAGATTTTCCCTGTTGCACCTAAGACTTCTCTGCACAGCTACATTTCTGCTTCAGGGCAGGCCTGGAACAATTGAAACAAGTGGACTCCTGGTCCCTTGTGGCAGTCGGTCCCCATCAGGGCCCGAGCATTCCCCCTGCAACCATCCCACGTCACCAGGGGGGCTACAAACCTCACCCCATGTACAAAGAGCAGTACAAAGAAGCAAGATAAGCTGCTTGCTTTTCAAAGCCTCCAGGTGGGTTGGCCACCCACTTGCTCCATGAGAGCCTAATTGCCTAAAAAATTTTCTCAAGGAGAATAACACAAGTTCAATGCTTCATCTCTCCTCAGGGGATCCCTGCCTCCCAGCACTACATCCTAACCAGCAGGAAACCTAATTAACAGGCTGAGCCAGAGAACATCTTCCCAGCATCACTCCATCCATCTCTGTGAAATAAAGAATAAGCACCCAAGCAATAGGAAAAAAGCATGAACCTCTATCCTTGTGGTTTAGGCAATCAGTTAGCAAAAGGAATGCCCTGATGGAGGCATTTTTTAGGCATTTGCTGTTAAATAGACAAATGGTAAAACACAGAACAAAGCCTCGGGGTGGAAAACAAGCTCCAGGATGCCTCTCCCAGCACCTCAACCCCTAGGTCTGCCCTTATGCCTGCTCTCCCTCGGTTACCTGCTCCGTATTGGCATAGCTCGAAGGAGAAGAGCCTCCCTCCTCCATGACCCGGGGCTCAGGCTGTGGTTAGGGCACTCCATGGCAGGTGGGAGCCTGAGTCTTCAGTCTGAGGAAGACGGCAGAGCCAAACCTCTGGAGTGATTTGTATTTTAAACAACAGGCCATTTTACAAAACGTAGCCATTGGTCTCTATATGTCTTTTGGAAGCTAAAGAAAAGATCAAGTCCTAGTTAGTCCTTGCTAGTAACAGATGCTGGCACTTTTCTTTGAGACAACTCTGCATTCCAGTGGAACAAGGCTCTGGTTTCCCAGCTGCAGGCAGGTGCGTACGTGGTGAGTAGGCGCAGGAGGTTAAGACCTGCAGCACTGCTTCCTAGCAGCTCCTCACTCTCTTGCGAGCACACAGGCATTTTTGGTCCAGAGTCTGCCTCCCCCTGCATCCTATGCAAGACCTAACTCTGGGTCTTAGGTTCCTCTCAGTTAGGTGCTGCAACAAAGGCAACGGAGAAATTATTGCCTCCAGCCAGAAGCAATCTGGACCACAGATCCCTGGCAGAGCAGAGATCTGAGCCCAGCTCTGTCGCATTCCAGCCTAAGTGCTGCAGTCATCCTACAGTTATTTCAGGCTTTTTTTACAGGCCATTCCCCCAAGTTCTTTAATTGCTGTCGTGTCTTTTCTAGAAACCCTGTGGCTTTCTTTGTACAGATTTGCCTCTGAGCAAGGACTATTTTAAACTGCAGAGTTAAGAAAACATTTTATACCTTCTTTATTGCTAAGTACATTGAAACACCACCACCGGCACTTCAATGAATAATTTCTCTACTTCTTGCTTGAATAGGGCATAATATCTGATCTGTGGTACTGAACCACAGCATCTTGCTTTCTGCCACAGAGAAAATAAAATGTCTTCTTCAGGGAAGCAAGAAAGCAGTTAATTTACCTCAGCAATAAACAGATTGTGCTTTTTAAGTATCCTGATTCCAGCTGAGTATTTGTTTACATTTGTAGGTGTGCAGTCAGGATACTAATAGTTCCCAGTGGGCTTCCAAATGGTCTTCTGAGAGACCAATCTTTGTGTGCAACCAAAATGACGAGCAAACTAAAATACAGCTCTACTAGGAAAGTTGATTTTGCACATGATAGCTTCCAGAAACGCTACCCACACACTAAAGGCAATGCTGCAGATTCTTCTAATGATATATTTCATGCCTTTTACCACCTGTGCAGAATGTCCGCAATCAAGAATGGGTAAGTGGGACTCCAGTCCAGCTCAAGCACAGCCAGAGCTGTGTTTCAGATGCATAGCCACACTCCTCCTCACTGACATGACCCCAGAGGCTGCAGAGATGGAGGATAAAACTGAAAAAGCTTTAACTGGGCTTCCGGCATGACTTATCTTCATTATCGCCAGTAACTCAAATCCCTGTTACTCCCATACCATTCCAAGACTGCCACCTAAGGAGCTTTTTTCTGCTTCTGAGCTTCTTATGCAGCAATTCAAGCACACAGGCGCACAGAGACTCCCTTAACAGTTCAGCTCTTCTACCTACACAGAATTTGCATAGAAAGAGTCACAGAGCTGCCATTTTGAGTGTCCTGGACAGTCTTATCAAATAAAGAAGTAAAGCAGCTTCAGAACTGAACAGTGCATTCAAAATTATAAAACATACTAGCCCCAGCTACAGCTACCCACTTTTTTACCCACAATTAGCTTTGTTAAGCTGTCACATTACTCCATTTTCTTACCAAAAAGAGTTCATATCAGCTGCCTTGTGGCAAAAGCCAACAGCATCCCAGACTGCATTAGGCAAAGCATTGCAGGGAGGTAGAGAGAGATGGTTCTTCCCTGCTCCTCACCACCAGTGTGGCCACATCTGGAGTGTTGTGTCCTCTGCTGGCTGAGGAGAGATGAACTTACTGAAGCGAGTTTAGCACAGTGCCTCAAAGATGATTGTGGGACTGGAGCATCTCTCATAAAGTGAGCCTGAGAGGGCTGGAACCATTCAGCCTGGAGAAGGCTGAATGTATATAAGTACCTGACAGGAGAGCAGAAAGAGGAAGGAGCCAGGATCTTCTCAGTATCAATTTCATCTGAACTCAAGAAAACACTTTTTTCTCTAAGGGTTTACACTGGATCAGGTTGTCTGCAGAGGCTGAAGAGCCTCCATTTGTGGAGATACTAAAAAACTGACTCGACGTGGCGCTGGGCAACCTTGGGGGGTTGGACCAGATGATCTCAAGGTGTCTCTTCCAATCTAAATGAATCTGCTTTGGATATTGAACATATAGGTTATCTTCATCCTAAACACTAATTACAGGGCAAGAAATCTGAATGACATCCGAATCTAACACGATGTCACACGTCCTTCCCGGGTGGTCCCAGCGCTGCCTCGGGACCCCAATCCTTCCTGGGACCCCCATCCTCCCCGGCCGGTCCCAGCACTGCCCCAGGACCCCCATCTCTTGAAGGGTCCCGGTGCTGTCTAGTCTGGTGCCCCGGGACCCCCATTCCCCCCCGGGCAGTCTCTGCGGTGCCCCGGGACCCCCATTCCTCCCAGGCTATCTCTGCTGTGCCCCAGGGCAGTCCTAGTGCTGCTCCCAGGACCCTCAACCCCCAGCCCGTCCCAGCGGTGCCCCGGGACCCCCATTCTCCGGGACTCCCATTCCCAGCGCTGCCCAGTCCACTGCCTCGGGACCCCTCGCGCGGCCCTAGCGCCGCTCCCCCCGGACACCCCCACAAGGTCTGCCCCAGCGCCGCGCGGGCCGGCCCGGGCCGGTTTGGAGGTGGGGGAGGGGGGCGGCGCTAGGACCCAGCGGTGGTGCTCGCGGTGCACGCCGGGAGACGAGTGCGCGCGCGGCGTTGCGGTCTCGCGCAGCAGCCTGGCAGCCATTGCCGCCATTGCCGCCGCGGCGGGGACAGAGCGGATCGACTCGCGGCCTGCAGCTCCCGGCGCTCCGTGACGGTGAGCGGGCGCCTCTACCCCGAGGGGGATCTCTCGGCGCCGGGAGGGTCGGGGCTGGGCGGGAAGGGGCGACTTGCGAGCGGGGTTATGGCAGCCGGCGGTGGCCGGGGGGGGAGCGGTGGGCCGAGCCGCGGCGCGGGGTGGGGGTTGGGATCCGCCATGGCCTGAGGGCCGCGACCGAGGAGAGGCGCCTCCTGCCCGCGGGCGGCCCGCCTCCTGCGAGCGGGGAGCGAGCAGGCGGCCTGGCGCCGGGGCCTTGTGTGAGGCCAGCAGCCCGGGCGGCCCCGGGCGGCGGCGCCAGCGGCGCGTCTGACGCTGTGACAGTTTCTCCGGCGGCCGGTCCCGCCCGCCCTGCGCTCGTTTCCTTCCGCGATTCTTCTCCCCATCTTGTTTTTCTAGAAGGAAAGCTGTCCGACAGCCGCGACGCCGTCGTTTTAATCTGTCGGATCTGTGTTGTTCTCGACCCGAGCGCCGTTACCCAAGTGACTGTTTTTACCGTGTTTTAAAGCATGTGCTTACGTAAGGCCGCCCTTCTCCTGCAGAGGCCCTTAATAGCCCGGCCGCTGGCTGCTCCGAGAGGGAGCTGAATCGGCCCTCTGAGCTGCGCTGCCATGCGGGCATAAAACGCAGGCGTGAGCACAAGGGACGAAGTGGTTACAAAGGGCAGCGTAGGCCCTTGTAGGAGAAACACAGAACCCTTCACGTGAGAGTGACTAAATAGCTATCACCTCAGGTCGTGGTTCACGGGCAGTTTAGGCTACTCTAAGGAAGTGGTGTCGCACTTTACCCCCGCCCCGTAAGAAGCCCTGTGCTCTGTCAAGGTTGGATGGGGCCTTGGGCAGCCTGATCCAGTGGGAGGTGTCCCTGGCCATCACGGGAGGGTTGGAACTGGGTGATCTTCAAGGTCCCTTCCAACCCAAACTGTGCTATGATTTTTCCAAACTTCTGGCACTTCTCTAATGGAAGAGTGAGCCCAAGTAGAGAAGCTAAACAATAGAAACCTAATGGATGTTAAGACAGATGGCAAATCACACTAATTCAAAAAACTGCATCCCAGTTGTCTTGATCTACTTTCACAGCTAAGGTGTTGTCTATTTACTCTGTCTGCTTTACAGCTCAGTGTTGTAATATAACATCACGTTGTACTTTCACTCCTTAGAGCCTCCATCTTTTGGGGTTTTTTTTGTATGGCAGCAAGCTCACCAAGTGAGCCAGATAATTAATATTTTCCAGGTGCAGGAACTTAAAAATTTTTTTTAATCACATAAACTTGCAAAAGTGACATACTCAACGTAGACAATGGAGCTTCCATTAAATATCTCAAATTGTGTGTCCTGGACAAATAGATAATTTAAAAAATCTGAATATCTGAAATAGCAAATGGTTTTGCCATTGTTGAAATCTCATAATAATATAATGTTTCTTCTTAACCTGATAGGCTGTTATAATAAGGTATTTTATGGTTAGTGCAAATAAAAATAATTTGCTGATTGCTCTTTATCTTCTGAATACTAATATAACTTTTATTGCAGCAGTTCTTTCAGGTGAAAGCAAAAGCCTGAGAATTTATGTTGTTATTCCAATTATTAGCCTAACAGTTATGTACTTCTTTTTAACTGCAGTTAGCCCAGTGAATTAATCTTGGAGTTTATAGAGTGGGGTTTTTTAGTGTTTTGTGATACAAAAGCCTTATGAATCTACAAAAACATTATTTTGAATACAAGAAATCTTTAAGTTTTATGACTGAAAAGGACAAAACTGTGAGTTATGTGGCTGGGAATCAGTAAGGCAGGATTTTCTCACTTCTCTGCCTTTAGAGAATTGTGGTTTTAACATGTATACCTGGAGGACAATAAAATCAAATCCTATTTAACCAAGGTTTAGGAGTTGTAAAAGTGATCTTAGTCACCTAATTTTAAGTTTGTTTATCTGATAAACAGTGCTGTTTTCTTTCTTAGCATCAACCTTAAGATGAGTGGCTGCCGTGTCTTCGTTGGACACTTGAGCTCACGTGCTCGGGAACGGGATGTGGAGAAGTTCTTCAAAGGATATGGCCGCATACGAGAAATCCATCTAAAAAATGGATTCGGATTTGTGGTAAGTAATACTTCTTTTACCTTTCTTTTGCTTGCAGGTGTTAGGCATACTAGGCTGATGGCAAGGAAGGGAAGATGCTTAACAGAATAATAGTTCCAGTGGGAGCAGAAAATGCTAATAACAGGGCCCATTCCAACAGCTCCACATCCTTCTTATTTTGAGGATTCCAGAACTGGACATAATACTTCAGGTGGGGTCTCACAAGAGAGGATGTAGAGTCGGAGAATCGCCTCCCTTGACTTGCTGGCCACTCTTCTTTTGATGCAGCCCAGGACATGGTTGGCCTGGGCTGCGAGCACACGTTGCTGGCTCATGTCAAGTTTCTCATTAATCAGCATCCCCAAGTCCTTCTCCGCAGGGCTGCTTTCAATCACATCATTCCCCATCTTGTACTGAAACTGAGGATTGCCCCAACCCAGGTGTAGGACCTTGCACTTGGCCTTGTTGAACCTCATGAGGTTTGCACAGGTCCACTTCTCCAGCTTGTCCAGATCCTTCTGGATGACATTGTCCAGATCCTTCTGGATGACATCCTATCCTTCTGGTATGATAACTGCAGCACTCAGGTTGGTGTCATCTGCAAACTTGCAATCCCACTGTCTGTATCATTGATGAAGATATTAAACAGCTCTGGGATTACAGTTTTGCCAGGTTTTGCTCAAAATCTGGGTAATACTCTAGCTACATTAAATGCCTTGTCTGGGCATAGGCTTCCATAGATTTAATTTTTTCCCCTTACTTCTGAGGACAGTACAAATATCCTGTTGTGGCATTGCAGAACTTGACAGAGTCTTGACCTGGAGAAAAGTGTATATATAGAACCACTTAAATTCCTCTCTCAGTCCTAGTCTTTTCAGTCATATCTCTAAATAATGGCCCGGTTTAAAAGCAAAGTAGTTGGCTAAGGCAGCAGGTGTAATAGGTGCTTGCTGTTGGATTTGAGCAGCACAGCTTTTAACTCTTGTGCAGCTAAGGTTGGGCATAGTCACCATCAATATATGTTCGTGGATTGAAGGTGTCTGTCAGACCATTAAATGAAATACACCATTAATCTCACCTTATCTTCCTACCACAGCTTTTTGTAGCTCTGTGGTCCTGAACTGTTGTCCAAATTTTTATAGCTTCTGTTTCCCAAGTTGACTCAGGATCAGCCTTTTTCTTACACTATTGTCTCCTGAGAACTGAGAATTAGCTGTTCTACCACACTTAGCTGAAACTAGAAAGGTTGATACTGCCCTCGCATTATGGCAGGCTTATATGCCCTTAGTTCTGCCAAGATCAGTCCCTTGGGGGAAGCTATGGGAAAAGAACAAAAAAAATAGGCTTCACTTACTTCAGTTTCATACGAGTATTACTCCTTGACTCCTACACATGCCAGTTCCTTGTTGTGCTGTAGTATGAGCTACTTTTTATTGACCTGCCTCTTAAAGTCCGGAGGTAAATGGCAATCTGGACATGAACCTGCCTTTATTTAGTGTGTGCTTTCCAATCGCTGCTATTTCTCAATCACCTTTCCCTGAGCATTCCTCTTCTTTTCCTGGGCAGGGCTGTTGACTCATTCAGGAACAACTTCTGTTCAACTCCAGTACATGAGTCAGCCAGCCCTTCTTCCTCTTTCCTCCAATTCCTAGGCAGAAGCATTTTCTTTTCAAAGCTAACTAATAAGCTTGAGTAATTGTCCCATAACTGTCGAAAAAATTTAATTGTTCTTATGATGAAGAATTTTTTCCTTACATCTGAATGTAATTCCTCCCCTCCCTTTATCTGTCATCCCGTCACTGCACCCACATGAAGGAACCACTTCTTTCATCTCTCTAACTGCGTTTTAGGTTTTGGAAGACTGACTGAATCCCCTCTGAGCTCCTTCTTTAGCCTAAACAAACACTGCGCTCTCAACCTTTCTTTTGTTATCCAACCTTCCGATCAGTTTTGATGGCCCTCTGCTGGTCCTGCTCCGGTTCTTCATTGTGTTTCTTGAGCTGGAGGAACTTAAACTAGATGCTGTTCCAGGTGTGGCCTAACAAATGCCAAGCAGGGTGGAATAATCACATCCCCTGTTCTGCTGGCTGTACTCTAACTGATGTAGCCAGGGAAACGATTTGCTTTGATTGCAGCAAGGTCAGACTGCTGACTCACACTTAGCTGACTCTCTTACAAGGATTTCCATGTCCTTTTCAGCAGAGTCACACTCCAGCTGCTCAGACTCCTGCCTGTTCTGCTTAGAATTCTAGTTCAGATGCAGGACTTGACATTTGTCCTCTGTTAAAACTCAAGTTTCTTGTTGGCCTAATCTGTCAGCCCATCAGGGTCTCTGTGTGGTGTTTTTTTCCTTCTGATATATCTATTTCTCCTCCCACTTTGGTTTCAGCCACAAAACTGTTGAGGGTGTGCTCAGTCCTGTCATCCAGATTATCTCTAAGTAGATTGGATAGCATTACCCTTTGAGGTACCTCAGCTGTCCTGGGCTGTCAGTTCATCTTTGGTTTTGTTTATTTAAAATACGTATTTATAAAACCTCATAAAACCCCAAGTGATTTAGATGGAACATTGTAGTGCTAAAAGCATTTTTCATTGCATTTGATCCAAGTAATGGTTTGATCTTTGAAACTAATTATATTTACTTAAATTTTGTAGATTTCAGTGCAGAACGTTTTTAAACTTCAGACCGTAAAGCTAGTATGTAGAGCTAGGCAGACTTGCAGATATTCAGTTGGTTAGAAACTAGCTGTAATTATGGGAATTGTAGGTGATAACTGTTGATACTCTTAAATGCTAGGCCTAAATGAATTTTGTCAAGATAATCTTTGCATCATTGTGCAAGGATGTGTGATGTTGCACTTTGTAGTGAAACGGATTTCAGTGCAGAAGGGGGAAGATTGCTTAAGCCAGTATTGCTTCTGAAAAGCTGTTTATAGTTATGCAAACACTTTCTTCAATTTGAGAAGCTTCTTCTCTGTTGTTTCGTGCTCTCAAGCTACAGTTCCACAATTTTTTTTTTCCCATCCACACTATTGGTTCAAGCAGTCCTTGCCCAGCTCCTTGTTCTCACTGCTTTATTTCTTTCCTCTTTTCCCTTGCTTCACACAGTGATACCACAGTTGCTCAGCCATATAATGAACATACTTGGGAAGCTGATCTAGTTGAAAAATTAACATTGTGGTTTTTGCCCCACCTCCTGCTCAAAGTGTGCTCTTTTCATCTGGATTGGTTTCTTGACCTAGTTTCCTGCAGAGCTGTACAAACAGCTTTGCCAAAAAAACCAGTGAGCTGGATAGTGGGCAGAGGCTACTCGGACTAACTGAAGCAGCACTGTGGTCAAAAGCGAAGCAGCAGGTTCTGCTGCAACAGTATATGGAGTTGCATGTTACAACTGAGCCAGACCCACAGGGGGGCTGTGCTGAAGAGGGACTTGTGTTTCTTAATTTTCTTAGATGGGCACCTTTTTGCCAGACTAGCGAGCTGAGTTCACTCAGAAAAATTTCAGAAGGGCTTTTTTTTCTGGTTTATTCTTCTTTTGCCAATTCAGTAAGAATTGAATCGGCCCCGGAACTCTTAAGAGGATCTGAGGAGTGCACAGCTGTCCTGTCTGTGTGTGCAGCTGATCAGCTTGTGCTTTCATATAGGGTTGTGTTTTAAACTGTATGCTTTGAGGTACAACACACCCCTCCACACCCCCAAAGAAGATATTTCTGTAATAAGCCAAGTAATTTAATTAATTAATTTTATATAGGTCCTGCAGATAGTTACACTGAAACAACTGAGGTTGGCAAAACAGTTTGCAGGGTGGAGGGAGGAGAAGTGGTTTTAATGGGAACATCTTGGCTTTTCAGTTGTACATGTACTAGAAATCTGCTTCCTTGTTCAAAATTCTGGCTGATACTTGTTGCAGACATATAAAATTTATAAAGAGAAACAAGTTTCCTAGCATTTGAATAGACTATGATGGAAAATACCTTTTTATTCCTGTTTTCTTTCTAGGAATTTGAAGACCACAGGGATGCTGATGATGCGATTTATGAATTAAATGGTAAAGAGTTGTGTGATGAAAGGTGAGCACGGTACCATCATTTCCCTTAAGAACAGCAGAAGTACTTTGTATGCAAATACAGTGCGTTAGCTTGGTCTCTGACACCTGTTTCTTGTGGCTCTATGATGGGATACACCTTCCTTAACTTTATCTGAAGAGGTTCATTGGGATCCTGGCTACAGTCTTACATAAGGCAAAGAAAGTTTGGGTCTGGAGGAGGGATGGTTTGGAGCAAGGCTGACTGTTTTCTTCACTTGCACTTCAAAGCTAACTCAAGGTCTTGTCATTAGAAATGTTAGTAAAAGCGAAGTGAACTTATTTATTTGTTATTTATCTGTCTGTTGACTTCAGAAAATAACCTGATGAAAATAGCCTTTCGTCATTTGCAGTGTTGCCCTTCAGTTTGCACCTGTGTGGACTATAATCATTGTATGTTAATGTAATTTTTATTTTGGTTGTGGAATCTGTGCTTATATCATTAGGTTATTGTTACGTATTTTGGTGCTCTCTTCCCTCCCTGTGATTACTCCTAGGCTCTGGTTGAACAAATGTAATTGTTTCAGTCTGAATAACAGACAGGTCACAATTTCCATGAAAGTCTGGGGGAGATGAGTGAATGCCACTCTTCTGGCTCTTTAAGAAATGCCAGGGACTGTGTTTATAAATCCTTGCTTGCAAGGGCAAGATAATTCTTGTTTGAGTACATGTGCTTTGAATTGTGAAAGATTTAAGTCAGTGTCCAATACTTAAAGTTTGTGTTTTACTTTTTGCTTGCTTGTTTTGTTTTGTTCCTGTCATAAGGGTTACAATTGAGCCTGCTCGAGCCCGAAGAGGAAGGGGCAGATTTGCACAACGGTTCAGTTATTACCAGAGTGGATCTAGGTGGGTGATTTGTACTCTTGTTTCCTACAAACACAGGTAACTGAAGAAATGTATTGAAATATTGTTTTCCTCCTGTGGCTGGAGTGAGGGATCTACTTCTGTTTGCTTGTGCAGCTTCACGGAAGAAGTTTTATGTTCTCAAACCTTGGAGGTCCATTGCTATTATTTACCTCTTCTGGCTGAGACCGTGGATTTCAAAGCAGTTAAACTGACTCGCAGAGATTCACGATTCACAAACCTATTATAAAATGTTCCTTCTCCATGTTGTAGGCACTACATTGATCTTGCTGCCTACTGTTGTGTAAATGACGTGAAGGAGTAATGCTGCATTTGGATTCACTACTTTTAGCACTAAATCAAGAAAAGTAGAGCTTCTCTATTGCAGCTTGTGTCATTAAACTGAGCTTACAGACTAAGTAGAAGTATTGTAGAGCGCTAGCTAGTTCAAGGTATTTACCATCTAACCAAGCTTTCATATTTCCAATTTTATCTTTATCAAAATGCTTACTTCAGCACAGCATACAAAAGGAACTGTATGTTAGACACAGTGCTAGGGCACTAGAAACAAGCACGTGCAGAAGTGTTTAAATGCCATTTGACTAAGCTTCCTGATTGATAAGGTGCCTTGCAGAATGAGAGCCTCTGTCTGACAGTGGAACCTGAAAAATCGGATGTACCTCATATCTAGAATGCCTGTAGAGGACATACAGTATTTGTGGAATTGTTCACTTTCAGTGGTTTGCACTAGTGGAAAATCTTGCACCAGTTTGCAGCGGATTTCATGAAAATTCTGCAGGTTTGCATGCATTCCATCAAACCACTACACATTGCATCTTTGTACTTCATATCTACCTGTGTTAAGTAAATACATAAGGACTAATTTACTCTGTAGAAACATTTATAGCTGTGGCCTATGCAGAGTAGAGTTTGGAAGAAAGACAAAGGCTTGACTGACATAAACGTTGGTATTTATTTCAAAGTCAGAATTGCTGCCAGTTACAAACCAGTGTCTGGAACATTAATTTGCATATGCAAGTATGATAATTGGATTATTTTTTCTTTAGTGGCAGTAACCTTGATGCGCTATAATTGGTCCGAGGTCCAGGCTAAAAGTGGACTTTTAAAGTAGGAAGTGTGATTGAAGGTCGTGGGCATCTGACGTTGTAGTCATGTTCATAACGTCAGACTGCCAGTGCCAGACAGGAAGAAACTGCGGTTTTCAGTAATGGAAAAATGAGACTCAGCCTGCCAGTTTGGGGACTCTGGGACCTCTGTTTAAATGCCTGGAAGATCTGGATGTTCTGAAAAAAATTGGGACACTTTGAGGTATGCACTGAAATGAAATTGCCTGTGCTTCAGTGTACAAATCAATGCACACAATTTAGGATTATGTTTCTGTGGGATAAGAAGATGAGAGTAGTTTTGTCAAAGGTCAGTGTTCTTGAATCTTATATTAATACAACGTAGTACTGTTTTTTAGAATCCTGCATTACTTACCAAAAGGCTGGTATACCTTTTTTTCATAGTTCTCAGATCCCTTTGGATTCAGAATGACTAGGATTGGGAATAGGAATGACCTGTAAGGCCAGTATTTTTTTCCAGATGTCTTACTCTTCCTTTCTGTATGAAAATTTGCAAGCCACATGTTCACTTTTGACGGGGTCTTTAATTTTTGATTAAATGAAAACCACCAGCTTGCTTTCAGGACCTGTCAACTGCCACACTTACTTCAGGGGAGCCAGTTACCTTAGCTTTCATTTTGCCAAAATAAGAATGTTTCTATCCACAAAAATATCTACTATAGGTCATGATAGCATTTATAAATATTAAGAAGTGGTTTAGAAGCATGGGCTAAGATTCCTTTAAATTGTACCTTCTGACTCCCAGACACGAAGTAGAATTTATCCCACCAACTAAAAAAAATTTTTTTTTAATTCCCTGGATATCCTCCAGAACCAAGTGTGTGAACCAAGCCTGTCAAATGCCAAAATTAAACTAATTCTCTTTACCTTATTTTCATTCTTCTAGGCACTTATGAGTGTATCTATTAAAAATGGCAGATATACTGACTGCCTTGGTATAAAGTTCTTAACCAAAATCCTCTTTAATCCTCTGGTAGCAGCTCATTTCTTGTAGTGAACTCTAAAATGTATTAATGACTAAGGAAAACCAAGTCTACAGTCCAGCAACAAGGAAAATACTCTCAAGAAACTATAGAAAACATGAGATTTCTTAAGTTCTAAATTCCTTATACTGTAGACTTTTTCCTTTTTTTTTTTCCTTTGAACTCTTACAGCAGGTATGGACCTCCTATCCGTACTGAACACAGGATCATAGTTGAAAACCTTTCATCCCGTATCAGCTGGCAGGTGAGTTAACATCTTCTCTTATTTTTTTACACCTTATTTTCCTGTAAGTAACACTGCTCTCAGCTTGGTTTCTTAATAAAGCCATCATACTTAACCTGTATAAAAAAAATAAGTACAGAAGCTTTAATGATTGCTAAAAAACTTGTATTGAATCACTTACAGAAGTCTTTTGTTTCACAGCTGTGCAAATAGTTCTGTAACTAGATTTTGTAGTTGGAAACTGATGCTTGCATACTTGTGTTTATCAGCTGGTAAAACTTGTGAAGACTCTAATTATTGAAGCATAGCATCCATTGAAACTGTGTCATCCTTTTTGTATTGTTACACCTAGAAGCGCATGCCTTTGTTTTGAGTGAAATTTGTGGTCTTTTCTTGTGTTTTGCAAAATATTTTTGTGACGTGATGCATGATTGAGCAATCTGGTAGTATGTCACTCATAAAGGGAATCTTAAGAAAACTACTGCATAATGGATGCTTGCTGCAGGTATTTTTTAAAACCCCCAACTGCTAGTAATTTGTCTTCTGAAGCTTTCTTACCACCTTCCCCATTCTTTTCACCCCTTGCTAATGTTTCCCTAATTTTTGCCTGGCTTTTCACAGAATTAACTGTGTAATCAATTCATTTAGTTGTTTTCTATGAACTGTGGTGTACAGTCAATAGGAAGTTTACTTTTTAAAGGCATAGCAACAGATGTGCTTTACAAGAAGTGAGTGAATAGTGGAGTTTAGTCTTATTCATTAACCTCTATAGTCTTGAATAAAGAGACTGTAATTGGTGTACTGAAAGTTGCTGTAGAACATGTTGAGTGTTCAAAGCCTTGGTCTTGCAGCTAAATCTGCATTTGGAGGCAGTTTGGCTTGCCTGGAGCTCCACTGTGTTTCGTAAGAGCTTGGGTACAGTCCACGTAGATAAACGGTTGGACTAGGTTTGTTTATCTTCTGCATGACAGGTTCAGCTGTAATTGTACAGTTGTGTTAATTATTGAATAACTAAAAAAAACCAGCTTCTGAATTGATATGATGAGCAAGTGGATTTCATCTGGCTATGCTATGCAGTTATGTGTATGAAGAAATTGTTATAAAACACAGAGCTTGGAAATGGCAGTAGGGACCGGAGAAGTAAGCTAGAAGGAGTGTTAAAGGTAGTAAATCCTATAATGCTGTTTAGCATTAAATTCATTACTTGGAAAAAAAAAATCGTCGTTTCTGTAACTTTTTTTTATTTGGGAATATTTATAATGGCTTTTTGTGTCCTTGCTATTCTAGGCTGAAGCCTGCCCAGCTCAGATTTCATACTGATTAATCTTTAGAATTCTAATTAAGCATTTTAATGATTCTCTTAATATATGTTAAGTGCACTTTAAGACACTTCTTGATACCTACCTCAGTAGAAATTTGAAGCTAACATTCATATGCAAGCCTTACTTAGTTTTGAAGCTGTACTGCTTTGATACTGACTGTAGTGTTTTAACTTGTTTTAACTATTTTACTTACACAACAGATTAAAATAGCTGATACATTAAGAGTAGTGGCACTATTTTTGCTTTGTAATTTCTGAGCTTCTAGTAAGCACAATCAATATGGACCCTTACTTTAAAACTTAGGGGCATAATATTGTCTTTGGTGTGCACTTTGAGAACTTCTGTCTTTTTTAAAAGGTATTGTGTTGGGATATTTAAAAAACAAACCAACCACAAATGAAATTACTATTCAGATCAGTTCGCTCAAATTGTTGACTATGTTGCTAATAAATAATCTCATATCTAAGTAGTAGGCAAGCTGTCAGAATTCTCATTTTAGCAAACATTTCTGCATGTTCAGAGCTTTCCAGCCACCTTCATTAGTTCTTCAGTATCATTGAGTTTTCAAGCAGTTGGGGAAAGTAGATCTGTGTTACGTCAAGATTTAATTTTTGTTATGTGCTTTTCCTATTTACGGTTGTCCTACACCTTTTTTTCCTTTGCTGCCAAGGACAACAGGATATTCTTGTATTATTTAAGGTGAAATAGAAGAGTAAACCTAGGATGAAATTTGACTGTTCCACTGGTTAAGTAAAAGCAGATAACTTTAAAACATTCCCCTAATAACAGCAAATACTCTGTTGAGCTTTTATATTTTACAACACACACACATTTGCTGTCATTTGAGAAATAGCATTGACAGCATAATAATATTTCTTTTATTAATGTTATTTATTGTTTATTATTTTATTTCTGACTACTATGAATGATATCTCATTATGGGGATCCTTAGGATTCAGCATATAGTTTGGCAAGTCTGTGGGGCCCTCAGTTTTAGAGCTTGAAGTTACTGAATTAGAAAATAATTATGTAGATTAACATTTTCTGACTTCTTTCTGACTTACAAGTCCTGATCTGGTTAAACTGTCATTGAATTTAGCACAGTCAAAATTTTGTTCTTTGTCTATAAGTAGGGATAAACATACTGAGGTTGAAATATTGTTTTTAATTGTGCTGTAGGACCCATTTTTCAGTTATTAAGGTTTTTTTATGTTAAGCACATATGAAACATAAAAAATCTACTAGTTGGAATACACCATTTTTAAAAAAAACTGTTGAATTTTAATTAAAAGATTATATAAAACTAAGCCTTCTTATATTCTGTGGCAAACGTTTAAAGTTTTTCTTGGCTTTTTGTTTTGTGATCTTTTCTTCCTTTAGCATATTTCTAACCAAGTGCATTTTGAACGTCTTCTAACAACCTTGATTTGGTTAACCCTCATTTTTCTTAAGTGGAGGAAAAAGAACCAAAGATTTGGGGGTTTTCTAGTGGCTGAAATTCTAGGGTTTGGCCTGTTCTGAATTTTCCTTTTGGTTCCTATGACACTCCTGTTTTTTGGCAATCTAGATCTTGGTTTGCCTGGGTTTGATCTCGATTGGCTAGCACAGATCATCCTCGGGTTCTTTAGCCACTTCTGGAGACTATGTCCAGTGCTTTCAGGGCCTCTGGTACCTCCGTGAAGCTTATTGCTATGAGCCATCACTCTGCCTTTCTCATGTAAGAGAGTTCCTCTTGGCCAGCTAGGTATTGGAGAAGCAACTCTTTGCTTAAGGTACCTTCTTGTATCGTCTGCCACTCGTGGCATGTCGCGGTAAGTAGTCTGGGTTTATAAAATAACCAGATACTGTTTGGTAAAAGTACTACTTTAACTTATAGAAATGTTTAGCTTTTTAGTGATCTTTTACATTATTTGTTTGTACTTTATCCTATTGCTGAGCAAGTAATTTTAGAGTGTCAATGTGTTTAGCCTCTATTAAGTTAAATACCAAGGTGTCTATTGACATGGCACTATAGTGGCACAGATATTCACTTGAAATATAAGAAATTTTTCCCTTTGTAAAATTATTAATTAGGTATTAATTGCACCTTTTTGCTTTTATTTTTGCTGTTAAGCTGGGGGAGGTGAGCATATAGAGAGAATTTGTCTACATATATTGGATTGACAGCTGGGGTGTTAGTCATGTACATTTGCATTTAATATGATGTTGCTTTTCATCTGTTGTACTTATGATTACAGTGCATATGTTGGTATTTTAAGTGTTGCGTTGTGTTTTCATAACAGCTGGTTTGGGGATTCAGGAATATTTTAAAACCAATATTTTCTTTACTGTAATTGTAAAAGTTTCTATATGCAGGTGCAATTCCATAGGCTCTTTCAGAATTTTTTTCTAAATTATACATATTTATAGATTGGAAAAATACAAAAACATTAAGATGTCTTAACAGAGAAAGTTTCATAAGAGCATTACTTACTACTAGGTGACTTATGTGTGTCCTGTTTAAGGTTAAAATGTTAACTTTTGCTGCAGGACTTGAAAGATGTCATGAGAAAGGCAGGGGAGGTCACCTTTGTGGATGCACACAGAAACAACAGGAATGAAGGGTAAGTTCATCTTGTATCTAAATCTTTATGGTAACTGAAACTGTTAAAGGTTAGGATTATCCTTGTAATATAAAAAAAATGCAATTTAAATCTATGGTGTGGCTTAGACATGAAAATTTCTCCAATTAGGGAAAAAAACAAACAACACACAAACAAACTCAATAAGTAGGAGTTCAGAGTGTTATTAAATTCAGTCTGTGCTCTTTACCATGAAAACAGTGTATCAAAGCAGAAAGGGAAAGGAGAATACCTTTCAACAGTTGTATTCTGCTGTCTTTAAGTTAGAGTTATTTATGTGTAATCATTTATGATCTGACTCCTGAAGCTAAAATACCTCGTCTGTGGCTGCTTTGCACTGGTTCAATAAAAGTTATGTGAAGTTATCATAACCAATCTCCATAGGAAATAACTAGCTACCTGCTCTCCATTCTTAATTCTGCAGCAGACTACGAAGCAGCAGAGTGGGAAGGTTGTATAGAGTGTCTGTGCTGGAAAAACAGTCCTCTAGAGCAGCTGCAAGCAAATGCAACTTGGAATTTTTTTTGAGGGGCAAACAAAGAAGGGATTTTTCTATTAACTGTTAAAACTCTAAATAGAGTGGGAGAGTCTGCAAGTTTATTTTGTTTCTCAGACAGCTGTAGTATGCAGTTTCGTGGAGGACTGAAATATATTTCCTCAGCTGGTGTAGCTTCCTGGATTTCCTCCATCTCATTGCAGATGAGAGTTCTGTGTTTAAGATGATGTGAAAGCTGTGATGTCAAGGGCTGTCATATTTTCCTGTTAGCCAAGTTAAAAATTAGCTTTCAGAAAGTAAAACATCAAACTGTGAATCAACAGATTGAAAAAGATCCAAGCTTGTTCTTGCTCTTTCAGTTCCTCTGAAACTTTTTTTTTTACCTGATGGTCTGCAGGGTGGTGGAATTTGCATCTTACAGTGATATGAAGAGTGCGCTGGAAAAACTGGATGGCACTGAGCTGAATGGACGCAGAATTAAACTGACTGAAGATCACAGAAGGCATAGGTATGTAACCTGACCTGATAAATTTCTGCTGAAGGCATGGATTTTGCGTAGCATTGATGCCGAAGTTTTATTACCTGATTTTTTGGCCCCAAGCTAAATATCACTGCACAGAACCACTTTCTAGCAATGTAAACAGATTTAGGTAAGAACTGACTTACTGAAAACAGGGTAAATGGAACACTTTTGGATTAGAGCACCAAGATTCTTTTTTAAAGATAATAATTGATGTTTAAATTAAAAGACTTCTAAAAAGATATGAATTTTGGTATTAAAAGCCTTTTAATTTAATGGAAAGCTGCTTCACAGTCCTGTGAAATGTCTCTTAAATTGTGAAAGCCAACTTTTTAATGAGAACAAAAGAAAAAGCAGTTAGCTTGCTTGCATAATAAAAAGCCATTTTGCTATTTAGTCATTAGAAAAACATGTTAGCTGCAGCTTTTTCATTGTCTCTCTTAAAAATAAATCAATTTCTTTTCATGAAAAAAAAGGACATGCAACTAGAGGTGTTAGACTCTCAGGCCTTAGTGTGCTAGTATTCCATGCCTTTAGAGACTATTTTCAGTGTCTCGCAAGAAGCTCTTAAATAATTTACATGGGTGTTTCTGGAGAGAAGAAATAGTATAGCTACAAATTTTCTTTTCTGTGCTTTTCTTGATAAAGGGCTAAAAATGTACTTGTCTCTTCCTGGCAGGGGTAGAGGGGAGACATCTTTTATTAGGCAGTTCATATTTTGCCAAACTAGCAGAAAATGTGAAGGGTAGCAGTTCCTGCTAGACTTGGCCTAAGAAATTATTCTTGCAATGGAACATAATAGAAGTCTAGCTCTGAAGTAACTGAATGGAGTGCCTAGCACGTTCAGATGTTCATGTGGATGTGATGTGCATATGAAGTAATTGAGAATTTAAATTGCATGTTTTAAATTTAGTTGGAGACGTGAGACTACAGCTTTTAATTGTGTTTCTCTAGAAGCAGATCTCGATCGAGGAGTTATTCAAGGTCTCGCAGCAGGTCCAGGTCTACAGGATCTTCCAGATCGGATAGCCGGTCCAGGTCCAAGTCAAGATCAAGGTCCAGGTCCCGGTCCCGATCTCGATCCCGGTCCCGATCTCGATCCCGGTCTCGTTCTCGCAGTCGTACACCTAAAAAGAGTTACTCCCAGAAAAGGCACCGCTCCAGCTTGCCAGCTTCTTCCCCATCTCCCTCTTCTTCTAAAAGAAAATCTCGTTCTAGGTCAAGCTCTGCTCATAGCCGTAGTTAACTTGCTTTTAGAGATGTATTAATGCATTTAATTTGATTCGAGTTTCTTGAAGACTTGAGACGAATTACACATGAGAGCTGGGAGGGGAAGAGTTAACATGAAGAAAGGGTAACGTCCTCTTACATTGCCAAAGTGCCTGTCATCTAATAGGCCATCTCTGTGAGGAGGGCTGTCAGCTTTCTCCTTTCAGTGAAGTCTGGAGTGGGAAGTCTTTATTTTTTTTCCCCTGCTATTAGTAAACATTTCTATCATAGGTATATTATGTACACATAATGCTGAGGTAATGGGATGAGACAATACGCTGCTTTCCCCCCGCCCCCTTGTCTCCCACTTTCCCCTCCACCTCCAAGGCCTTTGACTTCCAAAATACTACATTAGCTTTTGTCCTTGGTATTAATTCCGAGAACAGGAAGCATAGTTTTTATTCCTTTAAGGTTATATGGCTACTTTTCTGTGTGAGAATGAATGGACCAGCTGAATTTAGTTTAGAGTTCACTTTTTTTCCCTGTTGCTTGGCTTAACAGGCTGTTTTAAGTTCCAGCTTTAAATGACCTTGATGATATGCTTAATTTGCAACAGACTTTCAGGAATACACATTGGTCAGTTGAATATTGCTCATTTGGATAGTGAATCAATAAGCAGTAATGAAACCTGGAATTTCCTGTTAAAGTGAGATGTACCATCCAGATGTCAGGATTATTGGGAATCCATTATAATAATTTTCCAGTAACTCACTAGTATGTGGTATTGTATGTAGAGGCCTTATTTGACAGGTGACTCCGTAAAACTGCACAGAAATGTCAATATGCATGTCCATGTTTTTGATGTTTATAAAAGTGACATAGCTTTCATACCCAAAAGTATGATACCGAATAATGTGTGTATGACTAGCAATAGTCTTGGTGGAAAGGAAGGTTATTTTAGTAATGGCAGCAGCAAAGAAATATCAGGAAAATTGTAGTCAGTTGTGACAGGAAAAGTTAATTGTGTTTAAATGTAAAGGGGATAATGTCTTTAAATCTCCAGAATGCACAACTGTTTTGATTAATAGAAATTTCCACTGCAAATACTGTTCATTCTTATAATTTGCAATTAGATTTTTTTAACTTCTGTATCGTTAAAGAAGGGAAACATTTTTTGAAAAATATGTAAATTAACCCCAAAGTCTTACATGTGTTTTAAATGTACCATTCCTAATAAAACCTTTTTCTGGCTTATCTTGCAGTTTTGTTTAGTAATGTTACTTTTGCTGTTGTTCATACAATCTCACAAACACAGTCACAAGGAAGTTTATTTGAAGGTGTACACTTATGGAAGCAGAAGCAAGCAAAATATAAACTAGAAACCAATTATGATACCTAAATAACCAAATGGTGACTAACAGGAGGGCAGGACAGGATTTTACTGTCATGGCCATCAGCACCTTTTTGAATGGATGGCAAATAGTCTTTCTGCAGTACTAGCAGAAACATTTATGTGATACCTTTTTGCCCACCAGTTCAGCAGCAGAACCAGCAACTGAGTGGACATAAGGACTGGAATCTTTTTATAGGCAAAGTCATTTGTCACTTTTGCAATATGGCTCCAAAGATTTATTATACTGCCCACACTACTTCTCCTAGTGCTTCAAGGCTGACGCCCTTTCTAGAGCAACTTATTGCGAATCATGTTCTTTGCATGTTCAGCTTGGTGATATCTGAATGTATTCAGAAAGAAGACAAGGAACAAACAGAAATCGCTTCACCAAGGAATCCCAGGTATGACTGTTGGGTAAGCTAGAGTATGCTCAGCTGTGTTAATTGTCAGTGTTGCCTGCTTTGGTAATTTATGCTACCAAAAAGCTCCCCAAAACGTCCACTCTCTATCTCAGTACCTTTGAGATAGACATGTGCAATTCCAGAGACCTTGAGCGCTTCTGACCACAGCATGGTGACCCTGCGAATTTAGAACTAATGTAGATTTTGTGAATGTTATTAATTCTTGATTCTTCATTGTAAAACATCATTCCCCCTCCATGATTTTCGGCTAGTAGTGGCAATGGATTAATAAAGACCAAAGAACCAGCCTCCCCTTCACCCCTTGAACACCTTGAGGTTAGAAGCAAGTTTATAATCATTGCTGTGATGGCAACCATAAATACATACAGTGTACTTCTGAACCTAAAACTTGGTCTATCCATAGATGTGTGTTGCTCTTAATACTAATTAAAAGCGCATTTCTTTAACTTACTTTGATTTGTATGATTGAGCTGATAGTGGTTTAGTGTAGAAATATCTCTGACAGTGTTTCTTCTCTTTGCTGGCATAGTAGCAGTTTAAACATCTTTGCTAGCACAGCTGCAACCAAGTTACCTGTAATACTGGTTCCTAAATGTAGAAACAGGTAACTAAGGACTGCAGATTGCTGGCTGGTGTTACCACTGCAATGTGAAGCAATGGAAATATAGACCTTTTACAAATTTGGGTTCATGTTTTTCAAGGTGGCAAGCAGTGCCTTTTTGTTCCTCTAGGACACACAGAGGTGTTTAGGAGAGAAAAAGGTGAGCTTTTGACGTACTACAAATATTAAATCTGATATTTTTCTGGGGAAAGATTTACGGTACATGTAAATTTGTCGGCTTTTGGGCAAGGGTAGGAATCTTCAACAGCTAAAAAGAGTTTTCTTAAAGGAGAGGCTGAGTCCTTGGTTACTCAGCTCCTACTTGTTTCTTTTGGTATATTGATTTTGGTGCCTGGAGAAATAATTAATTTTTGAAGTCCAAATTTTTGTTTCTTGTGCAGGTGACTTTTTCCATGTCAAAAATGTTTAAGCCCCTAAAAAACCACACATAGGGGATAGGCAGAAGGGTGGTCTGATTTTGCACCCCCCCCATCTTTCTTGTATGTCACCACATTTTTTTTTTTTTTCCTTAGAGAGGACAGACTTTGAATAGCAGATTGTATCAGGAAGCACTAACACACACTTTGAGCAGGTTTGAGAGCAGCACAGCTCTGTTTGGCACATGGTAGAGTTGGAAATAAAAAATATATTTTTCATTGTGATTTAAAGTTTTGACCTTACCTGACACATAAAATGAGCTACAACTGTGTGCATGTAATCTATTACTTTGATCAAGAATAACTCATTGTGCCACTCTTAAGTTGGTCATATCTGATCTCAACTTGGAGCAAACCCAGTCTGAAATTTGTAGGTTTAGGGCACATGAGTTGGTATAGAGGGGTTAAAAGGACAGTTCAGCAGTCTGAGTAAAATACTTGCCTGGGCATCAACAAGTGTCTTGAGAGGGTAGAATAGGGACTGGGGTAGGTAGAGCCATGAAGGGGGGGAAAAAAGGACAACGAGGAGTTTGAGGCTTGACAGGTGGCAGTTTCAGTCTGGTCAGAGACTGGTATAGATAGACCACAGAAGGGAGTACAACCTTTATACTCATGACAACAGTTCAGATTCAGAGGTTTCCTCCAACACGTGATCTTGAGATAAACAAATTGGGAAATATGTGTTCTTGTTTTCCTTAAAAATATTTGGTGTTTTGCTGAAGAGCAAAAGGTCTAAAAAAGCCTAAGATCTTATTTGTTCCTATGCAAAGACAGAATCTATGAGTCAGGTAGGCATCTTGAGTAGTAGACACAGACGTGCTTGGGTAGACTCTTTATGGAGAACATTAGTTCAGACAAGTTTCAGACTATATTAATGTATTTCTAAAACTAGATTATTTTAAATTAAAATAGAACCTTTTTAGATTGCATTGGAACAAATTATCCATATCATGTGCTTTAGTTCCAAATTTACAGAGCACAGGAATGTAAGCTCCACTTTAACATAACTGTGAATAGACATCTTTAAAGTATTAAAGTCATACTTTTAAAGGCAGCATGTTCCAGTATCTGACATTTCCCATGAGAGAGCTGGGAATCATCCCTTCCAACTGGCAGAAAGCTGCTGCTTACAGCCCTGCAAGGCTGAAAGGAACAAAGAACTGAAGTCTTGCTGCACCTACAAGTAATTGTAGTCATTGCTCCTACTCTTATTCTGCTAACCTGATCCTTGAAAAGCAGTTTTCACAAATTTCTTCTCAGCGAATGGAGGTGATGCAAGACAATTCAAATGTTGAATTTATATTAGATTCAAAGGTTCCACTTGTAGCTTGGGGGTGCAGTTGGGCAATATGTCTAGACTGATCTAGCAGCTTCCTGCTGGCACAAGAAGCTACCATCCCTCTGTCTGCTCCTTGTCTTGTGCTGGCTCTGATGCTCATCTGATCCTCTAGAAGCCAATTAAATTACATCACAAAAAGAGGGTACTTTGGATCTCCTGCAATGCTGCTTTTTCCAGTCCTCTCTGAGAGGGAGGAAGTGGAATTATAACTCCCTTGTGATCTTTTCTGTTTTCCTCCGTCACAAACACAGGTATCCTATTTTTCTGAACTATATGCTCCCATTCCATTCTCCAAGCAGTCAGCCTCCAAGCAGTAGGTCTCCAAACAGAACACCATCACTCCTTCGACCCAGGTTTTCTTGTGCTTCTCTTATCACAGGCCTTTTTAATCTCAGGGGAAGCCTTGTGCTACAGCACGCAACTGCTTGCAGCACAGGGTACTACAAAGCAGAGAACCGCAATTAATTGCATTTCAGCAGCAGGCAGCATCCCACTTCAAAAATAAGAGTGTATACTCTGATATTCATGGCACTTCTTTATTATTAATTACATTTTTGTCAATTTAACATAGGGCTTTTCATCCAAGGGTATCCCAGCTGTGTGAAAATTAACTTTATAGGTGGCCACATCACATCAGGGAATCATTAAAGTTTGAAAGGACCTCTAAGATCACCCAGTTCAACCGTCAGCCCAACACTAACACGCTTACTAAAACGTGTCATCTCTACTTTATAGATAAAAAAAGGAAAGCAAATGGTGAGGGTGCTCACCTGCAGTTGTAAAACAAGAGAGGTCAGGAGGAGGAATGCGCCCACCGCAAGGGCCAGGATTCCTCCCTGACCAGTTTCAGCTCGGACTCGTCACATTTCATGGCAGCACTTGCTGCTGCTGCCTGTGAAGCTGTAAAACTGGCTGAGAAGGGTTTTGGTTCCTCTCAGGAGAGAAACAGTTTCTCTTTCAAAAAATGAGCTGATGTATCAGGACACTTCTGAGTTAGAAGAAATGTCCTGGGATCTGTACCCACAGTGCTCTGCCTCAGCTCTAGCAGAGGGTCAAGGACTATGAGTTCTGAGGTGGGAAATTCTCTGCTCTGCCTGCTCCTCTTGCTACACCCTGATCTTAGAGCCGACTGCTTGTACGGTGCCTAAGTGGCTTTAGTTTTCTTACAAGGGTTTTGGAAGCATGTAATTTCCAGACTGTTTCCTTCATGTCCCCTCCTTAGCCATTGTTTACTGGAAGACTACTCTCTGTATGGTACCTGAGGGCATGTTTCCCATTTTACCAGCCCTGCAGTCAGTTACCCCTCCACCCCTTTTTGCAAACCTGCAAGGAAGTCGTTAGCCATTCACCCTGGGGGTGATTTGCTAGGCCGATAACTGACTGGCTAACAGCCCTGCCAGGCAGAGGGCTAGAGCTAGGGGAGCAGCACCAGTAGAGTGCTCTGTGCGTGTCTGCTCAAAGGAGGGGACACAGCAGAAACACAGGCTTCACATAAGGAAGCCATTCAGGCCTTGGATAGAGTCAGCACCAAGAAGAAAGTGCAAGGGTTAATGGGCTGGGGGCCTGGGTTAGAAACAAGGCTAAATTATATGCTGTAGTGAAATACTAGCTAGTGGCAACCCTATATGTCTGGGTAGTCTCAAGATGTTCAAAGGACAATCACTGCTATTGATTTGCTGGGTCTAGGACCATGAGGGAGTGATGACGGAGAGCAGAAGAGTGTATGGTAAAACCTGCTCTTCAAGATTAACAAAGGGCTTAAAATAAAAGAGGAGAGTTTCACTGGTAATGAATGATACTTTTGTGTTGTGTGATGACTTCTTCCTGTAACCAGGAATTAATGTTTTATTTCCCTGTTCTCTCCTTTTCCTCTCTAGAATACCATTGCACTGTGTGGGCATTTAGCAGTGGCAGGTTGAGCTGCAAAGGTCCAGATCAATATGCTTAAAAATGCATGTTTCAGTTCACAGCAAGAACTGCTTGGTGGGTGTATATGTAGGTGTGATACATCACTGGAGACCCTGTGATCAGGTGCAGCAGGATCCTACATGCACACTGGATTTGTTTGGCCCAACAGCCTGCTCTCTGGCATTCTCAGCGACTGCTTTCTCCATGCCTAGCAGAGACCTGCGGATATTGCTTTGTGCTTCATAGAGACGAGGCGTAGCAGGATGTTCTTTTAAAGGAAGTGAGCTATACCAAGTGATACAGCTGAAGTTATTAAAATCTGAAAATGCTCCCACAGCAGAGCCTTGAAAGCAGAGGTACCCCAAATTGTTGTTTAAATTTGGGCCAGATTTTAGCTAGGGAGTAGGGTGGCAGTGCTGCAATGTGTGCTGGCACTGCAATGACAGAGAAGAGATAGAAGGAAAAAATACACAGGGAAAGAAAGCAAACTGAACAAAATCTTTGCATTTCACAACTAGAGCTGAAAGAATGATTCCTCAAACTCAGTGAATGGGATTGTGGGTCTAGGCTGCACTCACCACCGTGACTTTTGTTTGGGATTTTCGTAAGTGCCTCAGGTTGTCAGGAGGCCAGGCCAGCAGCATTCCAGCTACCAGCCAGAGCTCTCCAAAGCAGACGATGCCTGCCCAGGCCATGGGTAATTTGTCTTTCTGCTGGTACTGACCACCAGAGAATCAGTATCTGGCCTCTCTGGACAGCATTGCCCTTCCACACCTCCAGCCAAAGATGGAATTTAATAGAGCTGGAGTTTAACACAACATCTAGTGCTTCAGCCTGAAGTGGGTTGGGTTTTTCTGTTGTTTGGTTTTGGGGTTTGTTTTTTTTTTTATTGCACTAGGCTTTGTTCCTTCTATGTCTTTTTCCCAATAAAGTTTCAGATCACACTGGCTGTTTCACAAACACTGCATGCAGGCAGTACTGCTCTCTCTTACACACATGGCCATTGCTGTGTTCTCTGCATCACTGCCAGTTCCTGTGAATGCCTGACTGAAGAGTGATTTGCTCAAAAACCCAAGGTTTTTTACACATTTAAAAAGTTTCCTTGTTCTTTTCCTGCAGATTATCACAGCTTTTTTGTAGCACGATGCAAGAAACACTGCTGATCATGCAGACTGGTCTTCCAGGTTTGCCAAAATGCTTGGGGCAAGCTTTCTGCCCACAACCACCCTCCATTTGTTTCAATTTGCTTTACCTTTTCCCAGCTCTGGCACTTGGATGGTCTAAAATCCACATCTGCTCATCGTGTATAATCTCCTGAACTTCTTTTAGTCCCACAACTCGTATTTTTTATCCTTGAGCACCAAAATAATTGCAGTATGCTCTGTTTCCCAGTGAGAATGCACAAGTCTTACGAGGAGCAGCTGAGGGACCTGGGGTTGTTTAGCCTGGAGAAGAGGAGGCTAAAGGGAGACCTCATTGCTCTCTACAACTACCTAAAAGGAAGTTATAGAGAGCAGGGAGCTGGCCTCTTCTCCCAAGTGTCAGGGGACAGGACAAGAGGGAATGGCCTCAAGCTCCACCAGAGGATATTCAGGCTGGACATCAGAAAAAAATTTTTCATGGAAAGGGTCATTGGGCACTGGAACAGGCTGCCCAGGGAGGTGGTTGAGTCCCCATCCTTGGAGGTGGTTAAAAGCCGGGTGGATGAGGTGCTGAGGGGCATGGTTTAGTGATTGATAGGAATGGTTAGACTCGATGATCCTGTGGGTCTTTTTCAACCTAGGGATTCTGTGATTCTGTGATAACCTTTGAGATCCCAAAACCCTCAATGAAGACCTCGCAAACTACGAGTGAATTTCCTTTGCTCGGCTAAGGCTTCGCAAACCTGCACCGTGCACTTTCCTACCCTGAACTTCCCTGCACCGCCTGAACAGCCCTAACAGCTGTGGATGGAAAAAAAGAGTGTGGCAAGAGCGGCTCACGCTTGTATTTATGGTGAAGTCTTTATGGCCCCGGTGAGCCGGCGGGTGCCCGGCCCCCCAGCAGATGGTGCTGTGACACTGCCTCAGGGACACAGACTCTTGCAAAATCCCTCTTACAACAGGCCAGGCCGCAGCCCCGGGGATCCTCTGGAGCTTCCCCGGCAGCCCAGGCTGCCTCTGCGGCCACGGGCAAGGCGGGAACGTTAATTAAGATCTAGATACTAAATTGCAGCGGTAAAAAAAAACACAAACCAACCACCCAGGAAACCTTCGCAGGCTAGTCCTGACAGCGGTTAGCAAGGCTTAGAAGTAGCTAGAACTTGGGAACACTTCTCTTCTGCACTAGACTGAGAAATAGCAAGCTCTCTGCTGAGGAACCAGGCACTCGGGTACCCAAAGGAGCCACCCAGAACTGGGGCTGCACCCTCCTCCTGCCGTGGCCCTGCTCCCAGCCACCAGCAGGTATCAGACGTCACCGCTGCTCCAAAGAAGGCTGGTGACCAAGAGGCTTCAGGAAATGACTTTTGGCTTGGTCTGGAGAAAATCTCTTCTGTCTGGGTGTGGCTTATCAGCAGGTTGCTTTTCTCTGTTTTACCACTCGGTGCCCTGAAGCAGCCCCCTCCTAACAGGGCTGTTACTCCCCGGAGGCTGCTGGCTGGGGGCACTTTCCCAGGTGTGCCTTTCCCTGGTCCATTCCAGGGACCTCTGGCACTTACCAAGCCAGCTCCTCCACACTCCAGTCCTCTGCCAAGGTCATGGCTCCAGAGAGGCCACTTGGAGAGGGTATCCCCCACCCTCAGAGAAGAGGCACAGCTCTCCCTCATCATCTGTGCTTTACAGCAAGGAGACCCAACTGAAATTCCCGATTCACCCCTGGTACCAGGGAGCAGAACTGGGGGTTGTTAAATGTGTTTTTCTTCCAAAACTGGAAAGCTTGAGGCCAGAACAGCCAGAATCCAAACTCTTAGAAGAGAAGATCAGCTCCCAGGCTGCCTGCCCCCCTTCTGCTGCAGCATGGCAACAAGGCAGTAGGTTGCTTAATCATTTTGTGGTCTAGAGAAGGCAGCAAAGCCCTGGTCTTAGATTTCCCTGATCCTGTCTGTTTTTATCAGGAGTCTAGCATGTGCTGCCCTGCCCTTCCTGGTACCTGCTGGACTGAAAAGCAGGGAAGACAGAAACGCTGATGAGCTCCCAGTCAGCCCAGCTTCCCATGGGCATTACTTTCCCAAGATTTGGAAAACCCTGGGCAAACAGCACAGGACATTTCCAACAGTCCTGTTTTATCTTGGCTAACACATCTAATTGCTTTCTCCTTAGCTTGGCTGCGATGGCCATTCGCTCTGAGCTCTGTTCTCCCAAATAGCAATGGCAGAATTGGTAATGCTTTTGCTCTTCCTACAAGTACAGTATTAATGCACTCTCATCGTCCGTGAGCCATTGTCTGACATCAGTATCACTGTCCTACTAACAGGCGTCTCCCCAGCTCTCGGTGCAAGAACATCTCAGCCCTGAGCTTCAGAGCATGCACAAGAGCATTCACATCTCCTCCTCTACATCCTGGGTTCACTTGTTTTGCTTTTTACTCAAAGAAGCAAGTTCGGGGCATTTTCAGCTATGAGATCTCCAAAAATAAGCACCAAAAACAAAAGGCAGTGTTATCCCAGGATATTCAAACAATTCATTTACTGACAAAACACTTCTCTGTGAAGAGCTTTTCTGATCTTCGGTATCTCTGGGACTTTTAGCGTCTTCTTAGGGCAAGACCATCACTGGGGACTCACCCAACTTCTCATTTGCAACTGAAGTACAGCCAAGAGGGCAGGGGAACTGGCCACCAGGGTGGGAGGGAGCTGCCTACATTTCAAAGCTCCTGAGGTTGTCCGCAGGCAGGAAGGGCTGCTCTGTGACGCTGAGGCATGAGGCAAGCCCATGACAAGGAAACAGTGAAGCTGATGGGATGTGAAAGCTGCGAGTGTGTCAAAGGCAGGACGGAAGCGTTGTAGGGGACAACCCTATTTTTAGCCACCTCTTGCAGATCTTTGCTAGTGTTTGCTGGAGTCAACGGCTGCTTCCACTTTCCTTGATGTAAGCAGCGCTGACTGGGTTCAGATCTGGTTTTATTCAGTTGCTTATGCAATAGTATTGACTGAAAGATCCTTCCAGCCCTTTGGAATCAAATCCACCCATGGTCAGAGAATCCTAGGTAAGGAGAACACAAAGTGCCTGACACTTCCCTGTCTCCATTTCAGAGCTGTGAGAGGTAGAAACCAAAGCTGAGGCTGCAGAGCGTGACTGTTAGTCACATCAGCAGGGGATTTTGCAATACAGCGGGTGCAGGGCACAGGGCAGGCAGTGTGCAAGCAAAACTGAAGTCCTTTGCAAGGGCATTTGATTGGGGATTCTCAAGCTGCATGGTCAGAATGTATTTGCTGTGCAGCCCTCACTTTCCAGCTGTACTTCTACCTGCGTGGTAGGCCACTCGAGGTGTGTGGGAGATGGAAAGGTTTAACATACCTTACATTAGCATGGAACATTCTGGAGAGCAATAAGGTGTCGTGAATGTCCTCTGCCTGACTCCTTTTAACATTTGTCAGTATCAAATGGTTCCTATGCCTGCTGTAGGGAAGCATGTGTGGAGAGGCCACTCCTAAACCAGACTAGAGATAAGATTAGGCAGCAAGGCAGAGAAGCAGCCGTGGGCAAGGTGCATGAGTTGAAATGTGACTTTTCTGTACAAGCTGTAACCACTAAGACAAGTTCCAGTTTCCAGGAGTTTGGATCAGTTTGACCTGCAGTATTCAGCTCAGGGACAGGTTGGGAAGGATGGTACCCAGGCAGCCAGAGATTTCTGCTGGTCTCAGCAGACCTGGTGCACTTGTGAGTAATGACTGCTGTAGGGATGGGAGAAAAATACATTCAGACCCAAAACAGACACAGTTCTGGGGCATTTCCAGAGTAACCTCTTCCCAAGCCTGGCAGTAGTGAGGAGTAGCAACAGGATGAGCAGATGAAAATGATGCTCACTCTGTGACTATAGAGCTTGATGTGACTAAGAAGGCAACACAAAGCTCTGTCCCATACTCAAGTCTCCCTGCTATAACTCTTCCAAAACCACTCATTTAATACCACTTCCAGAAGTCTTGAGCCCCCCAGAGCCTCTAAAATGCCTCTGCATGGTTCCATATCTTACGTTCCATACTGTCCTTCATCCCTGTGATGGATACATTAATTATCTATATAGCCTATTCTTAAGCTGGATCAACTAAGGCAGGGTATGCAATTCTTGAATGAAAGCTGTCAATGGAGAAGGATTGTACTACAGCAATTTTATTTAGAAATGAGAAATCTGTTATAAAGAGGTAGCAAGAGGAGCAGATTCCTGCCGGCACCATTGCTGTCTGAGAGAATGTGCTGGAAAGTCCCTTTGGTCTCTAGATGGCAACCCTATTGCTCACACATCAAAAAGCTGAAAAACACAGAAATGCCTTTCTTTCTAAAAATGGGCAAAAGGACAGGCGTCACACTTGTAGTTTAAACCAAAACCTATGGGCAGTCAAGACTGCCTTGAAAACAAACTGGATTTTTTTTCTCCTCTCTTCTTGTTTAAAATGAGGTTTATGGATTTGCCCCACCCTGGGGCACTTGCTTGTCAGGGACCAGTAATTGTTACCTGGGAACTGACCCTGACATTTCTAAAGCTGCATGTAAACCAAAGCAGAGGTGTGGTAGCTTTTTTGGGCCTCACACTTGCACACACTTGGTGTACACGCTTTGCTTGGTGGACCAGTGATGCTCCTGGGGTGAGAGCCAGGGCTGCCTGAGGGCTTGGAAGGGCCACAGAATGATAGAATAGTTTGGATTGGAAGGGGGCCTTAAATATCACCCGGTTCCAACCCCCATGGCATGTGCAGGGACATCCCACTAGACCAAGCTGCCCAAGGCCCCATCCAACCTGGCCTTGAACACCTCCAGGGATGGGGCAGCCACAGTTTCCCCGGGCAACCTGTGCCAGTGCCTCACCACTCTCACTGTGAAGACTTTACTCCTAATGTCCGGTCTTAATCTACCCCTCTCCAATTTATACCCATTGCCCCTGGTCCTATCACTACATGCCCTTGTAAACAGTCCTTCCCTAGCTTTCTTGTAGCCCCTTCAGGTACTGGAAGGTCACTAAAAGGTCTGCTTGTAGCCCTCTCTTCTCCAGGCTGAACAAGCCCAACTCTCTCAGCCTGTCCTTGCATGGGAGGTGCTCCAGCCCTCTGATCATCCTTGTAGCTCTCCTCTGGGCCCATTCCAACAGCTCCATAACCTTCTTATTTCAAGGATTCCAGAACTGGAAACAAGAGGGGAATAGAGTGACAGAATCATCTCCCTTGATTTAGTGGCCACTCTTCTTTTGATGCAGCCCAGGATACGGTTGGCCTTCTGGGCTGCGAGCGCACATTGCCAGCTCATGTCAAGCTTCTCATCAATCAGCACCCCCAAGTCTCCACAGGGCTGTTCTCAATCACATCATCCCCCATCCTGTACTGAAACCAGGGATTGCCCCAACTCAGGGGTAGGACCTTGCACTTGGCCTTGTTGAACCTCATGAGGTTCTCACAGGCCAACTTCTCCAGCTTATCCAGGTCCCTCTGGGTCAAAGTCTTTGCTGCTGTACTTGATCTTTAGGGATATAGGGCTGTGAACTTCATTTGATAGAACCTAAACCTCTGTTTGGCAAAGCTATTTGTACAATAAATTGCTTTATTGTTTCAATTAAAAAAAATGCAGCCAGGCATTTAATGGCTCCCATCCACAGCTATTTCATGTGATTCACTTTCCACTTTAATGTTAGAGTGCTTGTTTTCTTTTTTGAAAACATGGAAACAAAAAGGGAGAATTAATGTCCCTACAGTTGATAGATGTATCTTCATTCTCTCTCTGTTTTAAATAAGATAAACTAGCCTTTTGATGGAGAATTGTCATAAATATTTCCTTGTGTGAATGGAGATGGTGACAGTGGGAATCATGGGAATCTATCAAAGCTGGATATTAGCAGAAAGTGTTAATAAACTGTCTTTGTAATTGACTTGCAAGTTACTTAGTTGACTCCATTTCTGTATTTCCTGAGAACTCATAGTCATTACATAGTCATTGTTGGGGTTGTTCAGCCTGAAGAAGACAAGGCTACATGAGACCTTACAGTGACCTTACAGTGACCTTCCAGTACCTGAAAGAGGCTACAAGAAAGCTGAGGAGAGACTGTTTGCAAAGGCTTGTAGTGATAGGACTTGGGGGGATGGCTTTAAATTGGAGAGGGGCAGATTTAGACTAGACATAAGGAGGAAAATCTTCACAGTGAGGGTGGTGAGGAACTGGCACAGGTTGCCCAGGGAAGTTGTGGATGCCCTGTCCCTGGAGGTGTTCAAGGCCAGGTTGGATGAGGCCTTGGGCAACCTGGTCTAGTGGGAGGTGTCCCTGCCCATGGCAGGGGGTTGGAGTTGAATGATCTTTAAGGTCCCTATGACTTATTATTCTGACTTCCATTCTCACAGCACCCTGAAATCTAAGTGCTGTAGTCTAAGAGTGAACTGAAGCTGTCAACCGGACCTTAAAGGTGGTTGGTACCTAGAGACAGGAACTGGGGTTTATGTATCCAACCTGCATTGAAATCAAAAGGCACCAGGAGCAATGCCCTTTTAAAATCCAAGTAGTCCCTCTGCTAGCATCTTTAGGTGCCTCGATACCTCCTTAGATGACTTGCGGGAAGCATGTGTCACAACTCTGTGTGAACAAAGTGCATAAATAAGGCAGATGGCATCCACAGGGTACAGAAATGTGACGTGTTTTAGTTGATAGTTTGAGAAGGTGATAATAAGATCAGAAGAAAGTCCTCTCAGTGTGCAATTCTGTCATGCTGGTGGCTGGTATGAGTAACAAATCTTGAATTGGAGCAGAGACAATTTGGTTGTTCTATGTCCAGCAAAGCTGGGAGACTCAGAAATGCACTTCTCACATTATGGGCAATTATCAGATCATGGTCTTGGCAGACATGGGATATAATATTCACAGTGCCAGGAAGAATAAATGTATAAGGAAAAGGGGAAACAACTTTTACAATATTTTTGTTTAGTTAGTTTGTTTGTGGGTTTTTCTGCTTTAATAAAGCAGAAGAAAATTTGCAAGAAACTTATAGTCTGATTTGAGTCCTACTAATGCTTATGGAATCCTAGTGAATTCAGTGAATGCTGAACAAGGTCCAAGAAAAGCAGGTTATTATTCCTCTAACTTCTATTCAGCAATAATCGTGCCCTTCTGCATGCAATACTGTTAGACCTTGCCAGTAGATTTAATGTGAACCTCATCAGGAGTGGACCTGGATAAGACACTGGGATCAACTGCCCCTTAATTCTGAGCCAGTCTTCCCAGAACAGTGGTGGTAAAGGAGGATGCCTTGACTACACAGTGGGCAGCTGTAGCCTTCATCAGAGCATCCTGGTAGGATCTACTATGGTAAGACCCAGCTGAGAGGTATGCGACTTCTCTCAATCTTGCGCTGAATGGCTCTGCCAGCTGGGTGATTTTAGCACACCAAAACCAGAAGAGCTCAATAAAATGGTTTCTGTGTGCACAGCTCAGTGAAAATATCTGTTTGGCTGTGGTCAAAAATGCAAATTAAAACCTCTTTGGGATAGACAGAGAAAGAACCAGAAAATGGCCTTTTGTTGTCAGGACCAGAACAAAGCCATGAAGATTTTGTTAAACAGGTTTATATTTCTAATCATTAACAGTTCTGTTGAAAGCTTCTCAATATCTGCCTTGAGTGGCTCATCTGAGCTGTTCCTCCTGTGCTAACTCCTGTGATCTGTGGCATGCATACAGCATGGTTGGGAACACAACCTTCCCTATGCTGCACCATTTTTGCCAGAACAGGTATAACTCAAGATAATCGTATTTGAAACAATCGAAGCAGTGATAACTGACCTGGAGGGAAGGCAGGGAGTTGACCATAGGCAATTTTCAAGGGGGATGCCCAGTTAGTGATATCTGATCTCTTTCCACGCTCCTTACACACAAAGGCAGGATGTAAAGCTTACAGGGTCATCCCTCAGCTCCCTGACTTGAGTGCTTGTGTTTAGATCCATACCATCTTTTTTCTAGTTGCAGTGTTTAGTGTGTAGTAACTTGTGTATTGACCTATGTGTGTACATGATGAAGACCTCCAGAGCTGCATCTGGTTCATCACCACTGATGCTACTTTGTGAGGATGGACAAGGTGGTAGACATTCATGTTATTTTCTCTCTGGAGCACACGGACATGAAGGCTAGCTTTAGCACAGCTGATCCTTCCCATGACTCATACCCCACAGCTTGTATATATTGCACAGGCCAGCCATCTGCCCAGCTAGGACTTTCATATTGTGGAGGTCAGGAGAGGTCGAGGTAGGCCTGCAAGCACCCTCACTGAAGAGCTGACAGATTAGTCACCGGGGCTCTCCACAGTGCCATGTAAACACTACCCAGAGTTCCCTGAATCAGCTCTTGCACCAATCTCTGGTGGAGCCCCGTCCTTCTGCTCCCTGTGCCAAGGGTCATAAGCTGGGACCAGCAACCAGGTGCCAAATATGGACTGTAGCTTTGTGCAGCCGGTCTGCTAGAGGTCGTCACACGCCTCCTTAAGCAAACAGGGATCCACGCCAGTTGATAAATCATTTATGAAGAGAAGTAAGAAGCAAAGAACTAGATTAACCAGGTCACTGGGTGTCCTGAGGGAATGACGTGTCAGTGGAGCTGAAACAGCAGATCCCACAGTTGCAATCTGTTGCCTTCCTCTGTCCTGACAGCAATTCATGGAAATCCCTGGAACTAGACACCAGAGATGGAAAAACCCATTAGCTCATCCCAGTCAGCTCACTAGTTAAAGCAGTCACTCCCATTGTATGTTTGCTGGCAAAGCTAAAAATGTCTCAAGAGAGGGGATTTCCACCAGTTTCTTCGCAAGGGGAAGCTATTCCACCTATCAGGAAGGCTGCCTGGAGCAGTGCTGTTTTTGCAAACTAGAAGTAACTCCAGAACCCAAGAGAGAACAACAAAAATTATTCTGCTTCAGTAATTAGAGCAGTGATGTTTGTCTGCCTGAATAGACATGTGCCATGCAAGGCATATCTCCAAATGGAAGCTCCATGTGGACACGTGTGTTTATACACAGCTGCTGAAGTGTGTTTGTGTGTGTGTGTGTATGTGTGTGTGTGCATGTGTGTGTGTGTATTTACACCTGTGTCCTCCCTCTCTTTCCCACAGGTGGGACGACCATGTGCTTTCAGCAGAATCAAATGCTGTTGTGAGAGCTCACACCTAGCTGACACTTGTGTAACTCCACTGACATCAAGGTGAAGCATGTTGCTCTGCGGAGGGAAGACACGTATGGAAAACAGGAGGCATCAGCAAATGTTGGTGCTCCAGTGTCCACTTTCCCTGTGAGTAGGGAGTAGTCATTTCTCCTTGCTGGGCCTCAGGTCTCCTTGACTAAGTCATGGAGAGAACAGCCCCACCACGACTGCTGGGGGCTCTGAGGCTGAGTATGTTAATGCTTGAAGGTGCTTGGGGCCTGCACGACTAAGAAAGATGATGCAATGCAGAGCTCTGTCACTGAGGTTGTCAGCAGCAGCTATGGAGATTTTGGCAGCTAAGCTTTGGAGCACCTGGGAAGTACCTTGGAACAGCAGGGAAATAAATTAGGTGTTATGGCATTTAAAGCCTTATCATTAGTTTCAGAGCTAATTCTGCATTTAGATGAATGGGTGTAGCACACAATGCTGAGCTGGAACCTGTAGAGATAGCAAGGATTGCTCCCTGTTCCCACTTAAAAGCTTTTGGCCAGCAAAACCATAACTTGCAGTCTTGGTGGCTTAGGTCTGGAAGCAGAGATCTGTGGCCAGGGTGGGCACAGTGGCAGTGCCAGCAGCAAACAAGCCCCGTGCTACTCAGGACCCTGATTATTAGTGTCATGGGGTGTTGGCTTTATGCCTCTTATGAGAAGCCAGTGTATTGCCTGGGCGTTTGCCCTGCATTTGTGACTCCTTCTCAACTAGTAATTTCATTAGTCTCTCACAGTTGGCACAGCTATCTTCCCCATAAGGAACTCCTGACATTATGCACTGTGTTTTGTACTGTTCTAAGGACTCAACCTTCATTTAGCAGCCAGTGATGCCAAGGCTGCCCTCACGAGCACCCTGTGGACCCTTGAAGGGGCTGGAGAACAAATCTTATGAGGAGCGACTGAAAGAGCTGGGGTTGTTTAGCCTGGAGAAGAGGAGGCTGAGGGGAGACCTTATTACTCTCTATAACTACCTGAAGGGAGGTTGTGGAGAGGAGGGTGCTGGCCTCTTCTCCCAGGTGACAGGGGACAGGACAAGAGGGAATGGCCTCAAGCTCCGCCAGGGGAGATTTAGGCTTGAGATAAGGAAAAAGTTCTTCACAGAGAGGGTGGTTAGGCATTGGAACAGTCTGCCCAGGGAGGTGGTTGAGTCACCGTCCCTGGGGGTGTTTAAGGTGCGGGTGGATGAGGTACTTAGGGGCATGATTTAGGGATTGGTGGGAATGGTTGGACTCGATGATCCGGTGGGTCTCTTCCAACCTGGTTATTCTGTGATTCTGTGATTCTTGGGTTACTGCAGGACAGCTGATGAAGCCTGCACTGAACATACCTAGCTTTGACTGGGCCTTCTTCTCTGCAGGGTTTTTGCTTTGTTCTGTTTAGCACAAAACACACTGAAGCATGAACAAGAATTACATGAACTGTGGAAGAAGATCTAAACCAAGGAGGCACAGGTAACATTCTGGGCCTTGACCGGGTTCCTTTAGTTGCTGTCAGGTACTAGCCAGTTGACCTACTAAGCCCCTTGCCCCTTGCACTGTGGAAGGATAAGAGCAACTAGAGCCCAGTAATATTTTAACTATGAGATTAACTCTATGCCAGTTCAACAACAGAGAGTCCTCTGTTTCTGTGGATGAAAGGTGCTGGCTTGAGGTTCTTCCACACTCTCTTGCCATTGATCACAGCCCTTGCCATGCTGCCTTCCTCCACATCCTGAAAACTCCCATTTAACCCTCAATAAGGAAAGGAAAACTCAACTCCAGCGGTAACTGCGGGAAAGGTGGTGTTGTGACTCTCTACAACCCAGGTTGCTGGCACAGTTTGGGTGGCACTTACAGTTCTTAAAAGAGGGCCAGAGGAAGAAGAGCAAGTCCTCTTCCTCCTAGATGCTCAAGACTTCCACCTATCGTACAACTGTAAAGTCTCAGCATGCCCCAAAACCACACACCATGGTAGGAAGAGATCTAGGGAGGCCTTTGAACAGGCCAGGCACTCAAATACATTCCCTTCCCACTCCTAAGTGCTTCTGAGACTCTGAATCTCTCACACCTTGAAATTAGTGGGTGTTTTGCTGTTGCTCTCAACAGGTATGGTAACAGACTCTAAAGCCCATCGAGATCATCCGGGACCTTTCTGCTAACTTCATCAGAGCAATGGAAACAGGTTTTGCACATGGCAACTCAAAAAGCAACACCAGCTTCATTGGAATGACTTGTTACAAAAGTTACATTCAAAAGAAGAAAAGATCAAGTGTTTTATCTAAAAATGAAAATTCAGGTCCATACAGGGAAAGCTAACCTCCCCTCCAGTACAAAGAGGCTGGTTGCAGCAGCATCCTGCAGGGCCTGAGCAGCAGCCAGCCAGACTAACCCGTCTCAGAAAGTGGAACTGACTAATCTGTCTTGTCTGAAATGAGTTGCACATGAGTGAAATCATGCCTCGTGTAAACAGCACGAAAAGCAAACTAAGATGATAAAGGGGGTGTGGTGGTGTGGTGGTGCTGCTGTTGTTGCTGTTCTTGATTCTGTGTGGAAGAGGGTAACAATAATAGCAAGGATTTTAAATAGCAAAGCAGAACCAAGCAGTGGCAACATGTGGCCCTGGATGCTCAGCTGTGATTAGACACCTGAATGATTGTATGGAACCACCTTTAGAAGCCTTGGTTTCCAGCCAGTGCTCAGTACTCAAAACAAACCAGCCTCATAGAAAAACTGGGGCCACGATCTTTATCTACTGACCATGTGCTTTAAGAGCCATTTCCGCTGGAGAAGAAAACGTTTTCCTTCCACTGCCTCATGGTGTCATCTTTCCTACCTCGCTTATTTGCACAGGGACTGTACGGGGCAGAAGTGAATGCAAGCCCCAACAGAGAATGGTGGGACCCTGCCCAGCACACAGGGTCCTTGCAGTGTGGTAGGATCAAACACCTCGGCACAGGGGGTGTGTGTCATTGTGGTTGAGGAGCACGTGGTTGCTCATTTTCAAGTGCCTGCCTCTGTTCTGTGCTTGGCCCTGCGTTAGTTTCAGGCATAATAACATCACAATATCCTACTAATGTATCGCGCTCTGATGACACCATCACATGGAGTAAGCCGCAGCAATCTGATCTCGTTTTGCAAATGTGGAAATGAGCATTACTGCTTCACTGGGCAAGTGGGTGGCAAGCAGATGGAACAGGCAGTACCTATATTGTCAGCCCTGGGTGGGAACATGACCTGCTGTGTTAGATTAGGTGGCTGGGAGCTTAACTCAGCTCTAGATCTGCCTCAGCGCCTGCGGGTGACTCACCAAACCTATCTACATTCACTTCTTCCATCTGTGAAATGGTGACAATAATATTTCCTCACCTGTTGGGGGGAGGGAAGGCAGCATATGTGCAAGAATGAATAAATGTTTACAAAGCACCTTGTGAGCAGTGCACAGGTCTGCTCTGGCTGTGCTTAGGAGGAACCTGTGTTGTTCTCTCTGCTCCGAGTTGCAGCATACTGTGAACACGCCATGAGGTGTAAACACTCACCTCAGAGTCAACAGTTTCAAATGAGAGCAAATGAGATAATTCATTAGGAGAGAAACGGAGAGTGAAGACTTAATATGTTACCAGCAATATCAATAAATTCTATTCAAGGAAAAGCAAAGTAACTTTTTAAAATAAAAGAGAGAATAAAGTAGAAAAACAAATAAGCCGTGACCAATTTTTTTTTTAATGGTACCGTGATCTTAGGTTTCACTTCCCAAATAGGAAACAGAACAGAGAAGTGAGTACCCTTGAAATAAAAGTGAAGTTAATAACGGGACGCCTTTAGCTGCTTGCCACATCCTGTGTATGCTGATCACTCTGTTTATAGCTAGCAGGAGTCCTTCTAGACTCTTCTTCCCCATGTTAACTCTTTGTTGAGCCAAACTGTGTTGCATAAACAGTCGGGAAAAAGCATTTCTGCAGCTCTCCTCCAGCACCACAGCGCCTTGTGCGCTGTCCTGTGTCAGTGCTCTGCCCTCCTGCAGACACAGTCCCACGCTCCCCATGGCTTGCATAAGTGAGCAGTTGTGCAGCCCTACCACCTCTTGCATAATCCATACTCCGTCTCAACACACGTCATTTCTTCTGCAGTCCAGGATGCTCACACGCAGCTGTATGATGTCCACTTAACGTCTTGTTCACGTGTTCACTAGCACTTGTTCTCATGCACACACGCAATTCCTTAAGCCAGCACAAACACATACATGCATAAACATACACACCCTTCCTAGTCTAGTACATGTACTCCCCAGCGCTCACATGCATAGAAACACCTGTTTTTTGCTTTTTCTGGTACCAAAGAGAGATGCAAAAGTATGCACTTCACAAGTGCAAATCCACCATAACTGTATACAGCTCAGCTATAAGGCAGAGCCATCCTCCTCCATTGCATCATCATTGCAACAGCCTTTCTGCCTGGGACAAGTTTTGTGAGTTCAACTGCCTCAGAAAATGGGGCTTAGATTGGCATATTCATTCAGGAGCACTACTATTTTTATTGATCTGTTTTAGCCTGGATGCTCAGCTTCTGGTGCATTGCTGACTTTTGCTGCTGCTGCTTTCCAGTGTGCTTATACTGTTGGAGGTGTACATGGGACCTTCCCTTCATCAATGGACTTGCTCTTTAGAACAGTTTCACCAAAGGAGATTTTGCCATCTGCCATCCACATACCTGCTCCTCAGTGGGTCTTCACCATTTCAGTAGCTCTTAGAAATTCTGGTTTGCATTTTGGAACAGCTGTATATGCAACAGATACTGTCATACCCACCACAGCTTGAATCTGTGGGGGTTTGATCCATCAATGATAGTGACCAGTGACAGACTGGTCATCTTTGAGCCACATATCTTGAACACATCTGAGCTTGGGAGGGGTTGCACAACTCCACGCAGTACTTCATCACTGTACCGGTGGGTCAACCAACTGCACAGTTCAGTAACAATTAGTGGGTACAATTCCTCAGTTGTAAGGGCTAGGTGTGCACAAACTGAAGGGCCATTAATTTTGGAGTTAGAAGACATTTTTCATTAAAGATCTTGACCCTGAAGGCCTGGGGATAGCAAATGCATATCCACAGACAGACTACACCAAGAAATAAAGAAACATGGGTTGTGCATGTGCTGTTACTGCAGCACAAAATCTCAGTTGGAAGGACACTGGTGGAAAAATTTAATTCTAGGTAATTTCAATCCTCTCTGCTGGGCTGGCAGGGATGATGGTGATGGCAGACATGAAGACACCAGTTACTGCATAAATTATGATGTATGGATACTTGTCCACTAAGAAATGACTGTACCATTGGCTGAACTCTCATTTCATATAGAACACCAGGTAGCCATTGAAAGGAGGGTTTCTTGTTTCTAGAAGTTACTGCTGGACCTATTAACTAGCTGGACTGGCCGCACTCAGGAAAGCTGAAAGAGAAAAACTGATCTGCTTTTCTCTCTGCTCCACCCTGAAGGTGGTCCCAAACTTCTGATTAAACTCTAGGTACTTGCCAAGTAAGACCTCCCCTGCAGAGCTGTGGACTGGGATCTTGGCTTTTCCCAAGTGGCACTAGAAGGGTTGACATCCTCTCCTTTGCAGGAGACCTAATAGAAAACATTTGAGAGTCAGATTCCAAAATACTGTCAGTCACCTAAAAAACCACAATTTAAAAAATTAAAAACAATAACGGGGAATTCTGTATGTTCGCCTTTAACTCTCCAGTCTTTGGCTCACAGTCTCTCATCTTCATGTTTTTCTCTGCACTACCTAGTAGGAAAAGCATGCTTTTCTTGAGTGAAAAAATGAGATTCTCTTCTAACCACACAATATATGGAGCAAAGTCTTAAAAAAAAAAAGTAGGAACAAGTTACAGCAATAGCCTTTCTCTTCTCACAACTCCAGTAGCCAGCAATCAATGTCTTGCATGTGCAAAACCTCTCATTCCCTTTCAGAAAGCAAAGGATTTCTAAGGAGGCAGCTCCCTGGTGTTGATGTCCAAGATCGCCTGAGCTTGGCAACACTGAGGAAACTCTGCTGTGGAGCAGGGCACCACAGCATCTCATCAGCACTAATTACCTGCACTGTAAGGCAGCCCAGGCACCAGGCCCAACGTTTCTGCTTTCATGAGAAGCATGATTAGCTCTTCTTTGATGCCAATTAGCCCAGGCTTTGCTTTTCTTTCTCAGCCAAAAGCCTACCTCTCCATGGACCTAGAGCCCTAGTGCAGCACCAGTGGCTGGGGGTAGTAAGAAACACTGCTTGAAATGCATGCCAGGCATTAACCAGCTAACAATCTACCCTGCCTGGTCCCTCCACAGAGCATGTGGTGAAACTCCCACCTCTCTGTGGGTGGTGGATATGTGCCATTTCTCCCTCTTGTTTCTCTGCAAAATTTTCTGTATGAAGAAAAACCTGGAAACTCAGAAGACAGCCTTCTGGTCACATCCCAGCTGCCTTCCCACGTGGAAGGACTGAATGCCTTTACTTTGTGCCACCACTGAGCCTCTGGTCCCCAAACTCCAGTCTCAGGATCTGCATGGTTCTTTACTGCCTTCAGAAAAATAAACAAAGGCCTGGTAGCATTTAGGTCATACTAATAAACTATTTACACACACACACCCCCTTCCATTTCTTATTGCATGGGTCTTGGTGTCACCAAGCCCTGCCAGGGACCATGTTTGTCCCCACTGTGTGGTTTCCACTCTATGACAGCTGGATGGTGACACTGAGCGGGTTTTCATTGCACAGGCTGGGCTTCTCCAGCTGCTGCCAAGGACTGGACATTGCCACAAGGCAGTTGCATGCAGCCTCTGCGAAAGTGGGTCTTGGCAGTCTAGCTAGAGCAGGTACACTGCTACGGGTGGCTTGGCACACAGAGCCGAGTTCAGGCCAGGTACGAGCTTATCAGCAGATCGCATCCAGTGGGGAACAGTACTACAAGGCAGACCGGTGGCAAAGCACAAACTTCCCTTGCAACTATTTTTAAAAACACCTTTGCATCTTTCTTTTCAACTTGCATAGCACAAATAAACCGTAAGCATCAGCCAGTTGTTACTAAATGGAACTATTGTTTTGTAGCCCTCTGCTTCCCTGATGCAAATGAAATAATATTATACTCCTCAATCTCCCTACACAAAATAAGTCCTCCACCCAGCTCTGCCTTTGATCCTGTTTCTGTTTTTCCATGCTGGCTTTGGTGGACTTTTGATCTTGACTCAGCATGGTATGCCTTACAATGTTTCTTTAGGTCCTGCTTCAAAGTGGGCAAGCGGACATGGACTGTGATGTGTGACTAGGTTATATGGTGACATATTTTTCATGCTGATCCATGATGCAGGTCTTTTATGTGCAGTACTTGAACAGTATGCCCACTGCTAACCCCTGCAAGCCAGCTTCTAATACAGAACAAGAGGCTTGCCCAGTTTCTTCTGAAACGGCTTGCTTTGGTATTTGTGTGTGCTGAACTTTCTCTGTCATTGTGGTTTGGTTTCCAACTTTAGTTAGAAACTTCTGGAGTTCCTCCTAGCCCTGCTGAGCTTTGCTTGTAGTTCATGGTTCTCTTTTGGCAGCAAATGCTATTGCCTTGTTATCCCTCTTCCCCCATTTCTGTTTCTTTTTTGAAACAGTACTTGGTGGGCACTGCTGGGCCTTCCTGTCCTCCAGCTTTTGCCACTTCCCCCTGAAATAACATTAGAATAATGTGTGTAAAGAGACACATCCAGAAGCAAGGCATGGACCAGGAGACTCAAAAGTTGAGGATGGGATCGAGGGCAGCTGATGGGGTGGGTGCAATCACCTGACCCAAGTGCCAGGTCCAGCACATTTGGATCCAGGTCTTGGTCTAGCAGTAGTTTAGTTTCCCAGTTTACCCTGTGAAGTGCATCAAAGGGTGCCAAGAGTCTGTAAAGGGCAGCAGGAGCAGCAGCACCCAATGAAGCTGGCAGGGAGATTCCTGTGCTGCTGCGGCAGGCTGCAGTGAGAATTTTAACACTGGCTCCCACAAGAATATAACTAGGCGAGCACACAAAGCCTTCCCAATTCAAGTTCAAATGTATGAATTTACCATATCTAATGCCTCCCTGAAATCCAAACAGACTGAGTTACATTCTCTCTCTGTAATGAATCAGTAATTATATTGAAGAACACTATTATTTGTTTGGCATGACCTATATAAACCCGACTTGGGGAGTGCATATTTGGTGTGGTGCCAGTGCTCTGTGCCCTGTGTATTATTGCCTTATAAACACAACCATTGTTTGAATTTCAGATCAAAACAAACCGAGCCACATTGCTTGTCAGTTATTAGATATCTTTTTCCCAAAAGCTCACCCAGACCATATTACAATAACAATAATTATTATTACATACTTCCTTATTACATGTTTGTGCCGAGGTAGCACATTTGCCTTTTTCCCGCACGTTAGTAGCTTCTCCTGACTCTTATGACTCACTCCTGCTTATTTCCCAATGTCCATGAGCTCTTTTTGCTTCCCTGGCTGCATTTCGTCAGGACCAGCAGACTCGCACAGGGACCCACAGTGCTGTATTGTACCAGTCCGCAAAGGGTTGCAACCGGCATGGGGGCTTCAGTCCTCAAGGGAATATACAAATGTGAAAGACATGGACCCTGCCCCCAGGTGCTTTATAAATATTTAACTTGGTCTCATAATGTGATAAGGACTGATAGCGTGATTTGAACAGCCTAAAACCCACCCTTGTCTGGAAATGGACCCTCTGAGGGAAATTGCTGGGGGAGGGCAAGCCAGAGTATAGTCATGATGCTTCCCATAGCCATTGCCTCAGGTGGAGGTAGGATTCACCTCGCCGAACTTTAGTTTAAATCCAAAACTTAGTTGTCAAATTCTCAGCAAGTTGCCAATCTGCCGTTTGAATTACAGAAGAGAAGCAGGCAGTTGGCTGCTAAGTGAGTCAGCCCTTCTCAAGATAAACGTTCAAGATAGGTGAGATGAGTCACACACTAGAGGTGCCTATTTGTCTCCATTGACTATGCAGGAAGCCTGTCCAACTTAATTAGGTGTAGATACCTAACTTTTAGGCACCTAAAATCAGGTGAGAGGAATCCCATGCCCATCTAAGTCCTTCATTCCTGGCTTGATAAGGGAGGCAATGTGAAAGGCTTCCTGGAAATGCCCTCCCAGATTTGGAGCTAACCAAACCCTTCCATCCTCCATGCATGGGAATCTGCAAAGCCTCACTCCATGTCCTCCACGTGCAGCCGTTACAGTCACAGGGTGCTCCAGCCATGCCCAGCTAGCAGAGATGAAAATGTGTTTCCTGCTCTAGTCTGAATGAGCAACGGTCTTGCGGGAAAAGTTATAATAGTGGAACTGTAGTCTGTATCATAATATATTCAGAGCAGGCAGAAGAACAAAAAAAAAAAAAAAAAGAGAAAAGGAGACTTGACCTTGGCTTCCTGCCTAGTGCTAAAAGTGTGTTTTGATGGAACGGGATAGGCAGGAAAGCAAGCTGCCTCCCTGATTTAAATATCTCATGGAGCTGTAAGATGTGTGGAGTGCAAACCCATGTGTTTGGAAGCAAGGTTATGACAAGTTCCACTGTGAAGAGCCAAAAAGCTGTTTCAGAGGGTTATAGCTGGGTCTATTGCAAGTGAGCTGCCACCAGCACAGCAAGCAGCACCTTCACACACCAGCACTGCATGTCAGACAAATGTCACAATCTGGGAGGCTCTCAAGTAGCTTTAGTCTTTCTCCTTGAAAAAGGAAAGGTGAAAGCATTTAGTCCTAGCACATTCTTTCAGAGGGAAAAATCATGGAAACATGCCATTAGTTGACATCTGTTGGATAAATCAGCAGCCAGGGCTGCTCTGGCTAGAAATGGGCAGAGGCCAACAGTAAATCGCTGTGCTGTGTATCACTCTGCTGTGTATGGGCTTGGGAGCACAGAAGCAGGATTTGAAAAAAAAAAGGAATTTATGCTGGTTTCTGAGATCTATGCCTTTCCACATCCCTGATCACTTCTGTTTCATGCACTAACCACCCTATCAATACAAGGGCAATTACTGTTATGACGTGCAGCAAGTGTCACTTGCTTTTTTTTCTTGGAAAATGCTAACAGCCTCTTTAAATCTTCTGGGACTTCCCTTAACCTGAACGACAATTTGTTTTGGCGAGAGATATTTGACTTCTCTCTGCCCAAGCAGGCACAGAGCCCTGGGCAGACTAGGCCAGGTTAAACATACCTATTTGAAGCTGTGCCCTGCTGTACAACATAATCATCTCCTGAGTTTGGGCCCAGTAGGGATGCTGGGGAGCCTGGGACTGCCACATGCCTGGCTGTGACCTGGAAGAAAAATGTTATCAGCAACCAGCTGCACAAGTCTGCACAGGCGGTCTTCACATAGAGACAGGGGCAGGGTGCTGCTCCAGGGACCTGCAGTGGGATGACACACCAGTCTTCCTGACAGCTGCTTCACAGCTCTCCTCTGTCAGCAGTGCAAAACGTATCTTGTTCCATCCCTCACCTTGCTGTAACCAGGCTGAGGTGGCTTCTCAGCTCCTGTTACCACACTGGCAGGATAGAAATCCCTTCCCCAGATACATGCAGTTGTGGTGCGCTCAGGGAGGAGTGATCAGATGAGACTTCCTCCTTGCAAACCAAAGGGTTTGCAACTTCACTGAGAAGCGGCAAACCCTGGTAAGAAGAGAGAGTTTTCTCTGCAGGAGACAGTGGGTGCCAGCAGTGAGTGGGTGGCAGGGAGGCCTGGGGTGCTGTGGAGGGATCTCCTGGGCTTTCCAGCCCTGTGTCCCACATCCAGACAGGGTGTGTGGACCCCAGGCAGGCTGGTGGGTGCCCTGCCGGGAAGCCAGTGTGCAGTGACAGCCCCACACCCAGGCCAGAGGCAGAGGGTAGAGGTTCCCTTTCAGGCACTTTGACATTCCACAACCATGCAGCAGCCAGTCTTGGTGATGCTCTTTTCCTCCAGCCCCTCAAACCTATTATTTTCCATACTGATTTGTGCCTCAGCCCTGCTCCCACCCCCAGCAGAGACTGCCTGTGTCAGGGTGCAGCTGGATGGACCCCAAGATGTGGCTGGGACAGTCGTTTGAGCACTTGTGACCAACACCTAAACACTAGCACAGGCTTGCTGTTTTTCTATGTGGAAATATTAATTGCATTAGTATTTCCACTGGAAATTATAACTTAGATCCATTCAGTTCAGCCAATTTCCTTACCCTGTGTCTGCTAAAATGATACCTCTACTTTTTCCACTGCAGTACCTTGTCGGTGCCACCAGTGTTAGACTTGTGGCAGGCTGGTCACATTCATGTGAGACTTTCAGAAGAAGGCTATAACACACCTCCATCTTCAGTCTCCCCCTCTCTTCACTTCCCCCAGAGGTAGTCCAGCACCCGAGCCACTGAGAAATAGAAAATCCTCTTTACGAACAACCAAATCAGATCCCAAACCCCATTACTAATAAGTAAAGATGTCCCATAATGGATGGTCTTTAGGTCATTCACAGGTGTAAAGCCAGGAGGATTAAGGGCTTATAGTATTTGTCTGGCACTGTTGCTACCAGTTCCAGCAAAAATAATGGAGCTAGCTTCTTGGGTTTTCTGCCACCACAAAGTACACACACGCACACACTCTCTATTTTATGAATGTTTACATACCCGAGCTGCCAGGAATCTCACTCCCATTGCTTCTCACCGCCTTAACACACTTTCCTGTATCTCTGTGAATTTGTTTTCTCACAGAGCAGCTGGTAATATCCCTTTCGCTTGGGAGCAGGCGGAGGCTGGGCTTCCTTGGGTGCCAGAAAAGCCTGGTAGAGGGCACATCTACAAGCAGTGGTTTCCATCTCGAGCCATTCACACCTCCCAGTGGCTACCCAGAGATGTTCCATGGAAAGACTGCAAGGCCAGAATAAAAGGAAGAATTAAAAAGTTACGGACAGGCAGGGAATGGCTACGCTGACATCCGCCTACTCCTCTGAAAGGCCACAGTGCCCAAGGAGGTGCCTGGAACAGTGGAAACATCTTGTGGAGAGCTGCAGAAGGGCACCTCCACACGTCCACCTCCAGGGGCATGGCCAATAAAAACAGCACTGGGACCAAAAGATATGAATAGAAGAGCAACCGCAAAAAGCTTTGATTCATTTTACACTCCCAGCAGAAATAAAAGCAGGAGGATTGTCCTTCCTCCATCTCCAGCCTCCGTACATTGGAGCACAACTGCAGAAAAGACACTTTTATTTACCTGAAGATTCCCATGGGAGCAGGGGAGCGAAATGCCTAACTCGCAAGGGAGAACCTCGCTTGTGATGAAAGCACTTCCCTTTCCTAGCTTGAAAATTTGGGAACTGGAGGACAGAGGGAGGGAGGGAGCTGGGGAGCAAACCAAACACACACACACACACCCCTCCTTTATTTTCAACAATTCAGGCTTTTCTGCACCCGGGTTCTTGCTTGGTAACTGAGCAACTGATGCAAGCAGACCTGCAGGCTTCCAATTGCCAAACAGATCCTAGTGAAGAAAAGTGTCTGTGTCTTAACATAGCAATCTTTTTCTGTTGCTATGTGAGCTGTAACATCACCAAATATATTTGTGGCAAAGCTGGCACTTGGATTCAGTTTAGACTCAGTGCTTGAAGTAACCTCTTATTACATCGATGAGGAATTAAACTGGACAAGGTGCGCAGCCCCCTCATCAGACTGTTCTCCAGCCCTGAGCAGAGCCCAGCAGCTCAGGGATGAGATAGTGCTTACTTGTACTTCCCAGTGCTAACCTCCTCCTGCCTGGCCCAAACAATCTGATATTGCACAGCTCATCCCAAGTTTGTGAGGTGCACCTCCAAGCCCATCAGGGTTGGAGAGTATAAAGCGTAAAACTAGACCCTAACTATGTAAAAATAACGAAACAGAGTCAGGTTAAAGGTCTGGTGTGGCCTTCCATTTACCTCCAGGAGCTGCCTGTGCTTAAGGGGAAAAATGGGGGAATGAGAGAGTGATACTTTTGCTGTGCATTGTTCCACAACATGCTGTGGAGGTCTGCCTTTGCCTTTAGTGAAACTCCAGGGACTTTTCCTCCATAAATTTGTCCAATAGCTTTTTTGACCCTGATTATACGTTTGACCTCCACAGCATCATCTGCCAATGAGGCCAGTTTTACACACACAGATGACTGGAAAAAGTACTCCCTTAAACCTCCTTTATAATTTCATTTGTTGCCTCCTGCTCCTTCCGTGTTTTCTGGCCTGTTTCCGTGCTTATTCAGGAAAGTGTTTCTTAATTCCTCCACTAAATGTGTGAACAGGTCTAATGAAGAATCTTATCCCTCTGTATTCTGCGACAAGTTTAGCATCTCCTTGCGTTGGAACCAGGGAACAAGAATATTCCAGAGGCTGCTCCTGCGCTGAGGATGGATTTGGGAAGGGCTTAGGAAGTCCTAGACATTTATTCTTGCTTCCCGGGCCAAGCTGTAGATCCACCTGGATGGACTGACTAGCACAAGAAGCAGGGCAGTGTATTCATTCACTTTTTTCCCCAGTAATCTTCTTTAATAATTGACTTTAACTTATTCATTTACCTATCTCTATTCATTTGCATCTATCAAAGTTCTGGCACAGCTCCAGCGGGAGGTGGAAGGCTCCGATTTTTTCATTCCTTCGCTCGGCGTGACTTCTCGCCCACACAAGTTCCCGTTCTGGCCCAGCCTCAAGCCGCGAGGTGGGGTTTGCTGCTAAATCCCCCCCAGTCTGAGCCTGTGCACAGCCAAGGCCAAGCAGACCGCCGACGGGCCTGGGTTTGCCGAGCCAGATCACCGGGAAAAAGTTACTTCTCGGCTTCGGGCTTCGCCGCTCCAAACAGGCAACCTTAAACCCCGAGTTTCCAAAACAAACGCACACAGGACGAGCAAACAAAGCAAAAAAAGCTCCCAGTTTTCACCCGGGTGAAAACCGAGCTCGGAGCGACCCAGCAGCGAAATAGTTCTCGCGGCTTTCTCGGTAACTCTTGGAAAGTCCCCGAAATGACGTTTCTAACCTAACAATTAAACTGGATTTAATTTTAGAGAGGCTCAGAGCTCTGGGAACAGGCACCACCTACAGAACGAGTAAACAACTGCAGAAAGAACAGGCTGGTCTCTGCCCTGGTTACTGCTGGCTAAGGCCGGGGGTGGGGGGGAAAGTAACTAGAAAGAGAAGTAAATTCGAGGAACCTGATCGTTCTCTTTAAATAAATAATGCATATATATATATATACACATATATATATAAATCTGGAATAGCCGGAGCCTGCGGGGGTGCGCGGAGCCTCGGGAATCTGTGTGAATCACGCTCTGCCGAGCGAAATCTGCAACAGATTACTGGCCCGGTGACGGCATTTTGTTTCTTTTTTTTGCTGTTGTTTTCGGAGGAGGGCTCGGCGGGGAGCGAAGCAGGAGCCACCACCGACCGCGCTTTCAAAGGGCAAACCCGCACTCCCACCGTTTCAGTGATGACGGCAGAGCCGGCCAGACTTCGACACAAACCGGGGCGCGGGGGGATTTGGGGGTGGAAAGATGGGGGGAGGAACGTGGGTCGGGGTTGTGGGGGGGACTCGAACCAGCGCCCCGCGAGGCGGGTCCCGGCGGGCTCGCGGCTCCGCGCGCATAACCGCCCCTCCCGCCTCGGCGCCTTCTTCTTCCTCGCGAAAGTTTTCCCGGGCCCGCCCGCCCTTTGGGGTGATTCAGCGCCGGTGTCAATCACCCCGCTCCTCCTCCTCCCGCTCGTCCTCCTCCTTCTCCTCCTCCCCTTCCTCCCGCCGCGGGCTCCTCCCCGCCGGGGGGTAACTCCGAAACTTTATAAGTTGCGGGTTCCGCCGAGCGCGTCCGGGAGCGGCGGGAGCGGGCGGGGCGGGAGGCTGCGGAGCCGGGAGAGGCTGAGCCCGACCCACGCCCGACCATGTCCGCGGCCCTGGTGTCGCCCAGCATCTTCGACCTCAGCGAAGTTTTATGCAAGGTAAGGGCTTGGCGGGAGCGTTTTGGTGTTTTTTTAGGGAGGGTTGGGAGGGCTTTTTTTTTTCCCGAATCGGAGCGCAAGGGGGGTGGAGGGCGGAGGCTGCGCAGCCCAGGGCGCGCCGACCAGCCCGGTTTTCGCTCTCCGTCCTGCCGCCCCGGCCTGCTTTTTCGCCTCGGGAGGTCAGTTCGCTTCGTTGTCGCTGACCGGCTCCTGGTATTTCTTCCCTCCCCCCCCTAAACAGGGCAACAAGATGCTGAATTACGGCCCCTCGGGTGTGAGCGGTTGCCTGCTGGACAGGAAGGCGGTGGGCACGCCGGCTGGCGGGGGCTTCCCCAGGCGGCACTCCGTCACCCTGCCCAACTCCAAGTTCCACCAGAACCAGCTGCTGGGAGCTCTCAAAGGGGAGCCGGCTCCCGCGCTGGGCCCCCGGGAGAGCCGCTTTCGGGATCGCTCCTTCTCGGAGGGCGGCGAGCGCCTGCTGCCGCAGAAGCAGCCCGGGGGACAGGTCAACTCCAGCCGATACAAGACAGAGCTGTGCCGCCCTTTCGAGGAGAACGGCGCCTGCAAGTACGGCGATAAGTGCCAATTCGCCCACGGCATCCACGAGCTCCGGAGCCTCACCCGCCACCCCAAGTACAAAACCGAGCTCTGCCGCACCTTCCACACCATCGGCTTCTGCCCCTACGGGCCCCGCTGCCACTTCATCCACAACGCGGAGGAGCGCCGAGCCGTGGCGGGAAGCCGCGAGCCCTCCGCCGCCGATAGACCCCGCCTGCAGCACAGCTTCAGCTTCGCCGGCTTCCCCAGCGCTGCTGCCAGCGGGCTGCTGGACAGCCCCACCTCCATCACCCCGCCGCCCATGCTGAGTGCCGACGACCTGCTGGGCTCCCCCACCTTGCCTGACTGCGCCAGCAACCCCTTCACCTTCTCCAGCCAGGAGCTGGTCAGTCTCTTCGCCCCCGGCATGGGGGTGCAGGTGCCCAGCGGGAATTCCCCCACCGCCTTCTTGTTCAGGCCCATGTCCGAGTCCCCCAACATGTTTGACTCGCCGCCCAGTCCTCAGGACTCCCTCTCTGACCAGGAGGGCTATCTGAGCAGCTCCAGCAGTAGCCACAGCGGCTCAGATTCCCCTATCCTGGACACCTCAAGACGTCTTCCCATCTTCAGCAGACTCTCCATCTCTGACGACTAATCTGGGGTTTCCTCTCGCTCCCCCCCTGCACCTCTCTTACGATGTTAAGCTGAGTTCCCCCAACCCTGTCCCCAGAAGTCCAAGCTGGATGTTAACATGTCCACCTGCCTGCTGTAGACCCGCTGGCTTAAACCTTAAGTGCCAAATTACGATGAAAAGCAATAACGTTTACAAAATTTTAGTGCCTTTTTAACATTTTTCACTGTGACTATATTACCTCTCCAGCTGCAGAGGGCACCAGCAGCTCTGTGCGCTTCCAGATGTGCAGGAATGTCCAGATCCAGCTCCCTCCCCTGGCCATGTACTGCATCGCCCTCTCCCTGTTCTTCCCCGACTGGCCAGTTACCGCTAGGCTGCAGGCGTGTGGGCAAGTGTTAACATCCAGCCCTCTTTCCCCTCCCCTTAAAAGACTAATCTTGCCGGGATCCACTCAGGTCTGCAGGAAGAAAAAAAGCTGAGAACAGACGAAGATTGTAAACGTTGAGTGGGACTTCGACTGGGAGGAAGAAAACAAACAAAAAAACCCAACAAAAACCAGATGGACTATGAGAGACTTGATTTTGGTGCTAAAAGTTCCCCGTGTATTCATGTGACATCTTAAAACAAAGAAATAGAGGGGGTGGGGCTGACGGAAATCATTCCATGCATACACACACACAGAGACACACACACACAAGTTCGTGTAAACAAAGTTCCAGTAGACATAGCTTTAATGGTTTTGCTCTAGAGTACTTTAGACCTATCTTAGAGCACTCACGCCAAGCTTTTTATTATTTTTTTCCTGGGTTTTTAATTTTGTATAACTTTTCAGAAATTGGAGAGCAAATTTTGCTTGTCACTGCACAACAATATAAAAAAGCTTATTTAACTTATCAAAACGTATTTATTGCCGAAACCTATGCTTTTTTTGTTAATTTTGTTCATATTTATCGGGATGATGAATCCATAGAATATATTCTTTTATGTTTAAATTATGATCTTCCATATTAATCTTAAGATTGTGAAGTGTCTTTTTTCCTTTTTTCCCCCACAGTTTAATATATTATACTACAATGACATTTTTTGTAACTTTACACTTTTTTGGTTATTTTATTTTAAAAAATGAAAAATTAATTTAAAAAAATGCAAAAAACTGTGTTTGGATTATTTATTTTAGAATTCCCCTTTTTTTTTTTTTTTTTTTTGTGTTGGACTGCAAATTGAGTTAATGTGCTTCCTTGTCTTTCCTCTTCTCCTCCTCTTCCCCTCCCCTGGGTCTTGCCTACCTGGGCTTTAGAATGTACGTACCTGAGCATTGTTGCGAGGCAGTGTGGAAGGAAGATGTTTTTCTTCCTTTTTTTTGTATAGATTCTTCAAGGAGAAAAGCCTTGGGCTCAAAGTGCCTATCTGAAGACATTCCAAATACAGTTTGTCTTTGCGTTTCTGTATTCCAAGTTCAGAGTTTTCCTTGCCAAGGTGAATGGGACTGGCACAAAGAGAATAATGAATGTAATTTTTTCCCCCGTTACTGTTCACTACATTGCTTTTTCTTACTCTTTGTGTGAGTTTATTTAAAAGAGAATCTCTTTTGTAACGACTGTTTGCAGTTTAAATCAATAAACCCCAATTTTTTTTCAAGAAACTGACAGTGGAGCTGGTTTTACTTGCAAGAATCAGGGGGCTGGTTTTAGACAACCACTCAAAAGCAGCTACTTCCCTCCTCTTGATCCTTGAGGTGCATGCCTGCTGTGTCCTCAGGCATCCCTCCATCATTCCTCACTGATTTCTGTGTCAGCCCTGCAAGCATGTGGGTGCACAGATCAATGGCAGCAAATACCTGATGTGACCTTCCCTGGTCTATGGAATCTTCTTGAGGTGCTTGGTCTGTTCCTGCAAATCTCTTCCTGTTGAGTGTAGCTTAAACCTTGGATTGGCTTTGGTTCCTCAGGTAGTCTGTGTTCCTGCACAGATCTTCCCCCGCCCAGCTCAAGGAGAGCCTGTGCATGTTTTGAGTGAAGTGTGAATTGGAAGTGGTACAGATTTCCAAAATCTCAGGCCTGGTTGGTTTGTTAGTGGTACTGCTCCACTTTGGCAGAGTGGCTTTTTGGTGGTGTGTGTAGGAGAGGCACATGGACCCCTCAGCAAAGTTTCTGTGTACACTCAGATTGCCCTGCTATCGTATTCAAGCCCTTGTATCTCTTAAAAGAATCAGTCAGCAATCCCAGAAACTTATGAAGCTAGTACTTTTGTTTTGGAACATTTCTCTGCCAGTGCTGCTCATGGTGTCCTGTGTTTTTACCTTTGAGCTCTCCTCTGGAGCAAGCTTGGTGCTGCTCTCATCTGAAACTGTTCCAGCACTCTTCCAAATCAGGGTGGAGTATTGTTGCTGATTGCTGAGCCACTGATCCTTCAGCTGTCTTGACATGCCTCAGTGTTCAGGAAAGACATTTCCTAATTCACATTGAAAAAGTTCCTGCCAAAGAAAAGCTGCAGGTTGCCTCAAGGCTTGCATCAATGTACCTTCCCTACTGTTGGCTTTATGCAACACGCTTTCTTGTGTGGTCTGGTAATAAAGGTGAGTTAGGTGGAGGAAAGGCAGTGGAAGAGGAGTGTGGCTGGTAGAACTTGGTCCCCATGAACACTCCAAAAACTGGATAGGGAGTTTGCTTAGCAGATGCTGAGGTAACTAGCACACGGTGTAGTCTGCGTGCTGATCCCTGACAGAAGAAACTTGGGCACTGCCCCAGTACTGCTCGACACCTTTCAGATACCTTCTGCTGACTGCAGCCTTGCCCATGGGCACAAAGGTGATATGGCCCACATGAGAGGTGGGCTTTTGCCTGAAAGACCTTTGCCTGGCTGCAGCAAGCCCCCAGTCCTACTTCCCTTCCTGCTGCTGGAAGCTGAGCCATCTGCCCCTGAAGAGCAAGGCGTATCTGGTCTGGAGAAGATCCCAAGGCTATTGCAGAGCATGCACTTGGAGCTTGGAGCTCCTCACTTCCTCTATAGACATTTCCATGCAACTCTCCAAACAAATAGTCTTTGCCCAGTTATAATTTATGAAGAAAATAGCTGTATTAGTTGCACAGTGCTATTGATATGACAAACTGGGAAGCTGAGCTACAGGTATGTCTTCACTCATGGTACTTGTGTACTTACCCTGTCCTTCTAGTGCACCAGTTCTGGAAAGCCAGCAACATTTTTCTTCTCTAAGTTTATTATTGACAAATGCTCTGTCACTCAATGTTTTGCTTTTTGAAACTAACCTTGAGCTAGGTCACAGGGGATAGAGAAAAGCAGAACAGGCAGCATCAAAAGTTTACTTTCTGTAATCATTTGTAAGAGAGAGAGACAGAGAACGTGCACATAAGAGCCTCCAGCAATGCAGGCTTTTACCTGATCTGATACCTCTGGCATTCATTGTGGCTCGGGTATATATCTCGAGCTAGTCTGGAGGGACTTTTTCCTTGGATTTACCAATGGTGAGCGGTCCATGCTGTTTCTCATAGGGTTAGCATTGGTGTCCCCTAGCAGTTGACCATGTCTGGTAATAACATAGCCAAGGCTCAGAAAGCTAAGTAGCCTTTCCTGGCATGATGGTTTTAAGACATAACATTATACTGACTTGAGGGCTCCTCTGTGCTCTGGCTCATGGATTTAGTACACGGGATTCTCAGGGTGGCCAGGAAGAAAGAGCACTGGCACAGTTGCTCCTGACGTGCCTAGCATGCCAGGGCAGAGAGAAGCACCCTCAAAGACAAGATACCTGTCATCTCATGTAAGGTGGCATGGCAGTGTGTGCCTTGGTACACTTTACAGGTTGCGCTTATAGCTCTTATTGTGGGGCGGGGAACACCTATGGTGGCTCTTGCTGCTCTTCACATACTTTTTGTTGTAGTCATGGATGGTTGCTGTGGGCTCCTTGTAAGAAGACTGGGTCCATGTCTCTGGCCTGCAGGCATTAACTGCCACATTTTTTGGCTTCAAAGTCAGGTGAATCCAGTGTTATCCACCTTCAACAGGTTTAGCTGTTCTTAGAAATTACAGCCAGTGTGTACGGCTGTCTGTGTCTGTCCCTCTTGGTAAGGAGTAATGTGATGGCTTTGATCTGCAGAGCTCAGGGTGGTTCAGGTCCCACTCCAGGACCTCCCTTCCTCCTTCCTAATTCCTGCAACAGCTGTAGATGTCCCAGCGGCAGTACTGGCTATTCCCTTGCAATGGGCTGGATGTGGATTTTGTAACAAAACATCTTCAGTTATGCAATTGGGGGCTGTAGAAACAGAAGCTGCCTCATTTCCCAGACTTCTCTGTAGGTGAGGGCTGCAAAGTCAAATAGGGTTTCTTTGTTGTCATTGCTCTTGTTGTTTTTAAAGGCAGTTGGGAACTTTAGTGTCCAGTTTTAGCCAACCTTTGTTTAGCATCGCTTGTACGTAGGCATGGTGTGCCAGAATGCAAGTAACAAAAAATACCTTATAAAAAGGACTCTGAAATGCTCCACGTTCCTAGTCCTGGCAGAATTTGCCTCATCAGTATAGTCATTAAACTGGGAGGCAGAGAAGGAAAGAACTTGGAGAAGCGGAGAACAGTAGAAATACGCCTGGAGGATTATTACAAGCTGACTCGAATTTTCAATCTGAATGGTTCCTGCACAGGGAGGGCAATGGGGCTTGGAACCACTGTTGCAAATCACGTAGGGAAGATTAGGCTCTCTCAGACCTTGCATAGCAGCAGGGAGGTGGTGGTGGGGCAGGAAATGATGGGGTCACCATTAGAGATTGGGAGCCAAGCAGAGCTCCAGATCAAGACCATGTAGCATGGGGATAGCAGGAGTGAGAGAGAAGCCATGCCATCTTGAGTTTGAAGACTTCTTAACTAATGGTGTTTGGATGCATGAAGGCTAATGAACTGTGTCTCTTCAGTAGGGCTCAGGAGCAGCAGCATTGAGGGGAAAATCTGGATAACATAGCCTGCTGGTTACTATCTGATGACTAGGCCCAAGGATATGAATGAGTATTAAGATGCAGTAATACATGTGAAAACCACAGCATGCCCTTTGCACTTGTTAATTGCTGCAATATGTGTGGCCTGTGTTAGGGAAAGCTAGCATGTGCCTGAATCCCAAGTAAAAGGCTCTTGGAGAAGGTCCAGTGGCTACTGTGAGCAAAGCAGTTCCTGGCTCCAGTGCTCGAGGTGTTGCAGGGGCAGGAGGTCACAGACCTGTCCAGGTGTGGCACTGACACAAAAGCACAGCTCCAATACCTGCCTAGGAAGGAGGGAGGGGCTTGTGCTTGAGGGAGGCTCCTCATACCCTACAAAATATCAAGACCTGTGGGGCCAGGGAGGTGCTCTGGTGACATGCAAAAATTTGATAAGTAAAGTGAAAATAAGTGAAAAAAATTAAGAGCAAAGAATGATGCCTTCCTTACTAGGGCCACACAGAAGAGGGGACAGGAGGAGCCATAGAAGAAGCAGTTAGAGGGGTATGAGCCAGCTACAAACAGGAGGAAAACAGCAAAACTGAGTTCAGCTGCAGGAAGGGGTGACGCCCGTTGCAGAGGGTCTCTCTGGGGCTGGGAACACTAGGAGGGATGGCGAGACTGGCTCGGCAGGGATGCTGCAAGTGTCTGTCGGGAACTCATGGAACAGCCCTTGTGCTCCAGGCAGAGTTCGGCTCAAAATGTCAGATGATGATTCTGCCTGGTGATGTAAAATGTCCTTTGTTTGAAGACACTCTGGCCCATTAAGCAATGCCTGTTCCTCACAAAGATGATTCTTATTCCCTAGAATACTTTCATCGAAAATTGAAAAAAAAAAACTCTAAGACACCCTAAACCAATACCTGCTGTGACTAAGCCCTGTGGGCAGCTTCACAGCTGATTTATATCCTCCCCCTCCAAAGCAAAGGGGTTAGAGTGGAAACAGATGGCGTTAAACATAGCCGAGGGCAGTGGGCGAGACAGCGCTGCAGCAGGAGGAAGCGGCTGTGGGGCGGCTGCTGCCAGGCGGGACGCCGCTTTGGGTTTCCTCGTAGGAAGAACAGAGCTCCTTTTGGCTGGTGCTGCTTTATGGGCTCTCCTGGGTTTATTATACTGCAAATGTTTTGCATTCCACATCTTAATTTCCAGGGAGGCTGCTTTTTTCCCCCTGGTTTTGATTTTTTTTTTTTTTTACTACCGCTGCCTTAACCTTTTCTTTTTTTGACTGAGTTTTGGTCAAAGCTGCCGTTTTCTGAGCAAACAGAGGCCTGGAGTTCTCTCTGCCTGGGCTCCAGCTGCAAATTAATCTCTTTTCATAGTTTCATTTTATGTCTGCCCACTATCCCCACCACATTAACTTAGTCATCACATGGAAGTGAAATTTTTCCATGCAGGATCCTGCGGGTTGTAACTCTGTGTGGAGCACGTGACTGCCAGCTCCAGAGTTTTCTTGCACCTCTGGGTGGAAGGAAGTTTCCTCATCCCCCACATATGGGAGCAGTTGTTGGTGTGATGTGAAAAGTTTTAACAACTGGAGTCTGTGGAAACATTTCAGACTTCAGTATTTCTCCACGTTTTTAAAGTCCTACCACACTGGCCGGGTGGAGACAAAGTTGTAGGTATGGTATCTTTGCAGTACCTCTGGTGCTACTGGACAACTGGATGGTAAATGAGCCAGTTGAACATTTTTCAGTCTCTGTGGGGCTCATCTCCCTCCTAGACAGGACAGAAAGTGCAAGCAATGACAATGATGACGAAGACAGATGAAGATCGCTTGGCCTTCACGGTAGATGCACTTGGTAATTTCACATGATGCCCTTCACACATGAGCCTGGGCGGACTTTACAGGTATTTCAGGCACTTGGCAAATATAACTGTGCCTATTCCACAGGTTTTAAAGTCTCGTTAGATATACAACTGCTAAGTAAGTGAATCATGGAATCACAGAATCACTAGCTTGGAAAAGACCTCTTGGATCTTCAAGTCCAACCATTCCTATCTGCCACTAAACCATATCCCTGAACACCTCGTCTACCTGTATTTTAAATACCTCTTTGGATGGTGGCTCAACCACCTCCCTTCAGCCCAGAACTGAACACAGTATTCAAGGAGCGGTCTCACCAGGGCCGAGTACAGAGGGAGAATAACCTCCCTGGACCTGCTGGTCACGCCATTTCTGATACAAGCCAAGATGCCATTGGCCTTCTTGGCCACCTGGGCACACTGCTGGCTCATGTTCAGCCACTGTCGACCAACACTCCCAGGTCTTTCTCCTCCAGGCAGCTTTCAAGCCAGACTTCTCCTAGTCTGTAGCACTGCATGGGGTTGCTGTGCCCCAAGTCCAGGATCCAGCATTTGGCCTTGTTAAACCTCATGCCATTGGTCTCAGCCCAGCGGTCCAGCCTGTTCAGATCCCTGATCAGGGAAGAGGATTGTCCAGCAGTGGCACAGTATCAGAGAAAGAGCTGCAAAAATAATTTAGGACTCCTGATACTTTTTCTCTTGTCTTAGTCTCCAGGCAACAGCAAATATTTCTCTTGAATACTTTGGATGAGCAGATGCCAACGTTGATTCACAGGAAAAGGATGTAGCCACACAAGCCATAGAAATGTTGTTTGGGATGGTAGCCATGGCCCCTAAGGAGACATTAAGCAATATGGAACAAACGCCAATTAAGTTATTTCTTGAAACTCTTGCGGTGTTTGCTATAAAGAGATTTCTTGAGCTGTCTTACGTGGGAGCCATCATGATTTACCTTGATTACAGTTACATGGAGAGAATACACTCTGTTTCCCAGCTCTGGAGATGCTGCAAGGCTTTGGGGCACTAACAAAGTCCTGGTTTACTAAGAAGTTACAGTCAAAAGAAATGAAGGAAGGTTTTGTCCAAGGCCAACATCAGAGTGTAAAAGGTGCACTTTTGCTAGGAAAGGTGACAGTGCTGAACGTGTGTGAGGAGGCTCCCTGTTTATTTTCTCACAGCCTCAGATCTTCTGTGCCGTGTTTACAAATAAACATATTTCCCCCATGATTAGACTTAAAAATTTATCATGGGATTGAAAAGCTGAGAACAAACCTAATTCACCCCTTCTTGAGGGTGCTCAGCGAAAAGAGCTAGGGGAGCTGCAGAAAATAATTTTCCTCTAAGTTTAGGTAATGTGGCTTTGGATTCAGACTGAATCTGCTGACCAAGATATTTTCCTTCTTCCGGTGCTTTTCTGACCAGAAAAAACACTTTCAATGTGGATGAAAACAGAACTGGAGATGTTTTCAAAACAGTTGAGAGTTTGTTTGAAAAGTGAGCAGTTTGGAAGACTTGAGGGCAGGCAGCTGGAGGAGGCCAGCGGACTTATGATGGATGCCAGAGACAACCGGCCCGTGGGGTTATCAGTGTATCATCCAGGTTGGCAGGGACTTCTAGTGAGTCATCCAGACCTTCACTCTTAACTATGAAAGGATTGATCTCATTATCCCCAAACCACCTCTCAGGCACAGAAAGTTGTCTAGCGACAACCTTGAACGTCTCCAGTGCCGACGTGGCCATGGCATTCCCTTGTCAGGGAGTTTCTATGCTCAGACTATTTTAACCTCTCTATACGTAGCTAATGCTTGAACTGAATGTCTCCTACAGAGATTTGTGGTCATTAACTTTGTGTCCCATCCCCTTTGGTTAGCAAGACTGGAGCCTGACTTCCAGCAGAAGTCCCTGCAGAACAACACATGTAGTTCCACTTTTCCTGCCAGCTGCACCCTTCCCTAGCCTGTTCCCAGGGGATCTGTTTTCCAAACTTTTCCACTCCTCTCTTCCTGTGCCTGCTCAAAAAATATTATGTCCTAAACTCACCCTGGACTTCCATTTTCAGCCTGGTTCTGCTCTGCTGTCCTGCATCCAATTCTTGAGGAGGCAAATTCAGACTTCCTGTCCTAATCTGTGATGAGGTCAGGAGAAAAGCACTATCTCAAATTACCTTGGTTCTGTTAGGAATATGATGGGATATACAGTTTTACCTCTTTTGACAGCACTGTGCTGCCAACCAGGGCCCTGCCTTTTTATTGTGGGGTGTCCTGGCTCCCCTCACACAGCCTGAGAGTTGTAGGTGCCTGGTTCTTGGGAGTTTATCCCCACTGCATTGCATGTATTAATATCCACCATGTATGAATATTCCACCTGGAATACTATGTTCAGTTTTGGGCCCCTCACCACAAGAAGGATGTTGAGGCTCTGGAGCGTGTCCAGAGAAAATCAACAAAGCTGGTGAAGGGGCTGGAGAACAAGTCTAACGAGGAGCGGTTAAGGGGACTGGGGTTGTTTAGCCTGGAGAAGAGGAGGCTGAGGGGAGACCTTATTGCTCTCTACAACTACCTGAAAGGAGGTAGTTGGAGGGTGCTGGCCTCTTCTCCCAAGTGATGGGGGACAGGACAAGGGGAAATGGCTTCAAGCTCCACCAGGGGAGGTTCAGGTTGGACATCAGGAAAAAATTTTTCATGAGAAGGGGCACTGGGCACTGGAACAGGCTGCCCAGGGAGGTGGTTGAGTCACCTTCCCTGGAGGTATTTAGAAGACGGGTGGATGAGGTGCTGAGGGGCGTGGTTTAGTGATTGATAGGAATGGTTGGACTCGATGATCCTGTGGGTCTTTTCCAACCTAGTGATTCTGTGATTCTGTGATGCATGCATATCTAGCTCTGATATTAGCACTGTGCTCCGTGGCACCCAGGATCCTTGGGCAGTTACCCCACTGTCAGGCTGGAGCAGACCAGAGCCCCCGCCAGTGCACTCAGAAGAAGCTGTGCTCCTTCGTTTTCCTTCCTGAAGGAGTGACACTCATCCCTGTTCCTAGGGAACATAAGCTTTGAAACATGAGTTGATTTGTTTTCACTTATCATTGTTTTCATAAATTACAGTGCTTTACAGCGGTCATAAAACTATCTGGCCTTAAAAAAAATTCAGCTGTAGAGTTCAGCCCTGTGACCTCCTGATCATCTCATTACCAATGGGCAAACATACAGTGGGAAAAGAAATGGTCCCTTCTTGTTTGTTACAAATGTTCATCTCCCTTCTGTATCAGTGGCAAGCTTGCTTGGTTTCCTAGTGCTGGTCATAATAGCAAAGTGCAGCAAGCCTTTCACCGTGTGCTGCTTCACTGTTTGCATAATTCCGTCAAGTTATTTACGTCAACTAAATCATCCAGCAACCCTCACCAGCAGCCACCACATCAGTAATATTTGACACTTAAGTTCTGCCCTGAAAAGGAGGCTCCTTGACAAAGCAGTGATGATCCTCTTTCATGGATGTTGGGTCACCTCTGGATGTAACTGCAAGTAAAATGTTGTTTCTAACATCTGCCTCATCTGGAAGCTGAAAGGCAGACTGGCTGGTTTTATGAATTGCTCTTGACCTGTGTTAGGATTTCAGGAATAAGAATCTGGTTTCCAATTGTGGTAAAGAAAGAGGACAGATAAGATCCCTAATCTACCCAAAGGAAAAAACCCAAACCAATAATATCTTAGAGCTGCTGAACCCAGAAACTATGAATCTAAGCAATATAAAGAGTAGATGAGCTGCACAACCAGCAGTATCAGACAGACACTTTTCTGGTAATGGTACCTACACTTTATTTCTGAGAGGGAGTTGGACGAGATGGTACAGATTCTTGGGTCCTTCTTACTCCTGACTCTGAGAAGGAGGAGTAACCTGTAATGCTGTTTCCTATCATGTCACTGGTTTTTTGTCCAAAAAAACTTTGCCCTTTGGGCCATGCTATTTATATCCTCCAACAAGCTTTATAAGAGACCTTATCAAAATTGGTGTAAGAAGGTGGTTGACCACGGCATGCTTATTAGGTCACCTTTATCTACTATTCCACTATATTTTTCCTTATTTAGTGTATGACTACGTCATCATGAGCAACATGACTAGCAGCAAAAACCACTTGGGATGATAAGACCATAAATAACCCTGTGTCCCACAAAAAAAATTAAGCCTTGAGCACCCCAGGAAAGGGAGCAGAGGAGGGTGTCAGGCATAGGTGGGCAAGGTCAGAAGGCACGCGATGAGGTTTTTGGTTCAGTTCAGGTACAAAGTGCACTCAATGCTTTCTCTGTAGCACTGCGGGCAATGGGGAACATAAGATGGGATTAAAAAAGTGTGGCAGGCGGCAAGCCGCCTGGAGCCGGCAGTGCTGCTGCAGGCAGAAGAGGGCTGAGTGCAGCCTCTGCATGGGGACAGCTCTTGGTGGGAGGCTGCTGGCTTCACATGGGAGGGAAAAGGCCCTTTGCCCCCATCACGTTTGTTGCTTGCTCCAGCACAGGAGAGCAGGCAGCCTGCCATGGTCACCATGCCACCGGGGCTCTGGAAGTGGAGGTGGTGGGGAACAGAGCGAGCACTGCCCATTCTAGTCTAAACAGCAGGCAGTGGGAGTGGGCTGCTGGCAATCAAGGATCAAATGCTCACTTCCCTTCCTAGTTGTTGTTCCTCCTCCTGCCTGCAGCTCTGCTCCCCACCCACTGTGCTTAGCACTCACTGCCTGGTCTAAGGGCTGTAACTCACTGCTCACTGTGTGGGGTCACCTCTGCCTGCCCCAGGGAGAGATGGAGAAGCAAGATGTGTGCTGTCTCTTCCACTGGCTATACTGAAGGATTTACATTTCCCCTAAAATGTAGACAAGCCACTTGTCTCCTGCCCCTGTTGATCATCAGCTCTACTGAGAGTTTGGGACCTGTGAGACCATGCCAGGAGACAAGCTGGAAGCCTACCAAGCTTCTCCAGCTTGCTGACTTGAGGAGCTCTGCTCCTGCAAGGTGCCCTCCTCTGGCTTTGTCTCCCTTGTCCTTTGCAGGGCTAGGACCTCATATCATTCATGTGCTAAACCCCTCAAAATAAGTTACTTTCTAAAAGGCCTGAAGAAGTTCAAAGGGTATGCTGAGTTCATCTCCTTTGTGGGATGGAAAAAAAACGAATGCCCTTGCTGTAAGTACCTTCCTACCTGACCTCTCCTCCTCACTGCTGAGACTGCGGGATTGCGTGGCTCTCACACACAGAGCAGATCATGCCTTTGCCAGGCCAGGATTTTGCTGCCATGTTAACACACAAGCACTGTACTTCCCCACTGGGTCCTAGAGGATTTACTTAGTACAACAGACTCTTTCTTCAGTAAAAACTGGCAGACAGTGTGGTTCTAGATGATAACTTGTATAATTAGGATTCTGAACAAGTATGTTATTCCCCCTTTTTTTTTGGTACATAGTGATTAACCATGAAAAGACCAGAGCTGGCACAAGGGTGGATTACTTCAATTTTTGCATGCCTACTTTTTGTGGTCCCACTGGTGGGATTAGGACAGCCATGACTCTTCCCATGGCTGGCAATGAGGTATGTCTGGATATCCAAGCTGTTCCTCTTCTTAGTGTAAGTGAAATACAAAATGTAAACAAGAAACATGAAGGCTAAATAAAATAAAAAGCAAAATCCAGTCCTGCTTCAAGTAAAGGCAGTGTACGAACTCCTTTTCGGTGCTACCTGGGACACAGAACAGGTATTGAACTGTTACCATTTGGTCTGCTAGTAGAATAAATCGTAATATTCAATTTAAAGTAAACCAGAAAGGGAGGAAGAAACCACAGTTCAGGGCTGAGCATCTGAGCAGTGTGGAAACAAGTGCTGGTGGGAGCTGGAGCCTTCAAATCCAACCAAGTGGCCCTAGCTTACAGGTGGTGCTAGATTTCAGGTGCTTCCCAAATGCAGTGGGGTGTTACTAGATGAGTGACCAGGAAAAAAAAAAAATGTTTCAGAAAGTATCTTTACTTTTTCCAGCTCTGAACAGCTGTTCTGGGTCCTGCTTTTACCCACTTCGTAAAAGGTTAAATAAAATATCTCAAAAAAAAAAAAATTTGAGATCAGGAAAAGAAACAAAAAGTCCCAAACAAGCCTCTTTTTGAAAGAGGAATTAATATTTTGAACTCTGGTGCTGTCTGTCCTTTCAGGTTGTCAGCAATATCTTGCGTGCTGAACGCAGGGGACAGTGTGGTGGAAATACCTATGAAGCAGCAAGAGCCTTATCACAGCACTGTACCAGGAAATGCCCCGCTTTCTTGGCTACTTCATGCACGATACTATGGTTTAACCCAACAGCATGCCTCATCATAACACGTGCCTTATCGACCTCTCTATCTGATGACAACAGCAGCCCTCAGGAGACCAGATTGACATCATCCAAAACCTCAGTAGTTCAGAAGCTGAAGTATGTAGCTAGGCTACAAGCTGTGCTTGACTGTTTGTACTGAACTTGCAGACGCTTTGCTAGAGGAAGAGAAATAGAAAAATGAAACCCAAGCAATTTTTTCAGAGCTTTTCTCACAGGCTTTTGTGCTATTTAGCAAATGAATGCAGCAAGCAGAGGAGGTTTTTGTCCTCTGAACATGGAAAAAGTCTGTTCCACAGCTTTCAGTAGCCTTGAGGGAGGGTGGGGAGGGCAAGTCCAGACCAAAACGCTGTTGTTGCCCAGAGGAGACCAGTGGTGCCACTGGCATTTTGGTATGGAGCCCCATTCCCAGCTGACCCAGATATAGTTGTATGTGGCTGTGAGGTTTGGGTTCATCCCTTATCAGAGGGAGGGGCCAGCTGTTGATCCTGCTGGAGCTCTGACTCTTCAGTTGCTAAGCTTTGGGATGACTGGTTCACAGTCACATTGCCAATCTCCTTGTTTGGTTACTGCCAGTTCACCATGGCAAAGCATGCTGGCTCCGGCCGCCTGGCCTTCTTTCTCTCATTTAAGATGAGGGGAATTTCTGCAGTCACAAAACTTAACTTAGAAATAGAAAACAGAGTAAGCTTTTCTTGTGTAATATTCACCAGACTGCTCTGGTTTTAATTTGCTCTCTCTCCTGGGTTCTTCAAAACACCTTCTCTCATTTACGTCAGCATAGATTTACCACACCCCACTTATTTCAGACCTGGATAGCACCATGGAAAAAGATTACCAGCCTTTCGGAGCTGCCACTTTATGTCTTGGACAAAAGACAATAATATGGGGCCATATTCATTTAGGAAGTGCCTTTGTATTTGCACAGCACCTAGCACAAATAAGCCTACTCCTGCTTAGAGTTTGCTGTGCTACAGAATTGTTCTTTAAAATGTCTACTTTTAGTGTTTGGTTGTTTTTCTTTAACTGCAATGCAAGCTTTCAGAGGTAAATGAAGCTGGATTTAAATGCTGAATGCATGCATAGCAACAAGAGGAGGGCCATCCAGCAGATGGATGCTAAGTGTCCTTTTACAGCCCCTATTCAGAGTCAGCACCCACCTCCCTGGAGCTATGCATGGCGTGGTGGGCCATGCTGCCGGTGTTGTGACCCTGAGTGGGGGGAGCAGCCTTCCCTGCCTCCCCGACTCCCGACTGTGCTCTGGAACGTTTTGAGGTGTCTGCATCTGTTGCATGGATTTGGGGAACTGGAGGGGGTAGACTGTGGAGTTCTGGTGGGAGTTGGGAGTTACCATGAAGACCAAGCTGTCTGCCAATGCCACAACCCTTCTGCCCACATGGGAAAAAGAAGTGGCAGAGGGACTCTGGCCACCAGGACCTGCACTGTACCCCGGTCCTCTCTCCGTATCTGCCAAAACAAAGTGACTCCCCTAAGAGAATAGCTGAAAAGGCTGGTTCAAGATGATGTTTCTGGTGGACGTTTTTTTGATATCCTCCACCCCTGCCCCAGATGTTCAGGACAGGCAGTGCAGGAGGCAGGACTAGTGCTGGTCTGAAGAGCTGCAGGCAGGTCACCACCTGGGACCCCAATGGGAGCTGGCTTGTAAAAGAGGCCTCTGCCTTCCAGGAGAATAATTGCATCCTCATGGTGCTCTTGCTGCACTTGTAAACTGCTGGTTTCTTACGCTCCCTTCAGGCCTGCCTAGCTGGAAAATATGTCTGGTGGAAATAAAACTTGCCTTTCAGATTGAGTGTTAGATAAATCCAGCTGTGTCACGAGACTGTGGGAAGCCTCTCAAAACCAATGTAGGGAGCTTAAAGTGGTTTTTTTCAGGCATGCTGTTATTCTTTATTTTATTGAACTTATTTCTTGGTCTTCATGAACTTTAAGGAGCACTTAGAACACTATGCAGTAGAGGGAGGGCTTACAGAAAGACTTGATTAGAAGATGGAATAATTTTAATATGTCTTCTCCTACAATACTCTCGAAGCACACTTGGTCTTTCTCTGCCTGATGTATACATCCCCGACACTTTCCTGGCCCTGCAGTATTACTCAATTAGTGGTTTGGTTGATTTACTGTCATTATAGCTAAAAATATTATTTGAAAATACCTTTTAACTAAATGGTAGAGTGGAATGTGGTTGAGATAGGGGGTTGATAAGAAATACAGGTGGAATTTTTCAGGTTTAGGGACAGTTTCTGGTTCTACTTTCTTGAAGAGGAAGGGCCTTTGAATGGCTCTTGTGAAATATGCTGATGGTCTGAGCATCCACATCACCAGCTCCCCATGACAATTGTCAACAATTGCCTACTTGCTGGCTGTCTCCACAGCAGCCCAGGAATGGATGAGTCATGGAAACTGAATTCCCCTTCACCCTGGCTGCCTTGCCAGGCCCTCCAAAGGAGCTGCAGTGACAACAGAGACTGAAAGCTAGCGCTGCTTTTTTCACACTATGAAGCACTGATCAAACAAAGCTCTTCTGCATCTACTGATGTCAAGGCATAATTTTTCAGGAGTGTTACCTGAATAATGTCTACTAAGAGAAAGATCTCAAGTAGTGCTGGACACATTAGTTTCTGTAGAAAATTGATTCTGTACTACTTCAGGCCAGCTAAAATGGGTCTTATTTGCAAATAGCTTTGGCAGAAAATGCTTAAAATTACTGTTGTGCATAGGTGCAGTAGTATCTGAATGCTGATTTTAACTTTAGAATGATTTTTTGAAATCCAGTTTGGTTACAATTTAATCATTTTTAAATGAAACAGCCCTTAGGTGTGGGGAGGGAGGGAGAAAATCAAAGAGAGAGAAATGAACAGATTAAGTACCAGGTGTTTTCCTGAACAGAGAATGACTATTTGGGAGGGGAAAAGCAGGTTCCATTCGATGAGGAAACTCTATTATTTTTATTTGAGGTCTTCCTAGAATATTAATCAATTATTCACACAGCACTGCGACTGCAGCTCGGATACAAATACCAACGATCCTAAACAGAGAGGCATTCAGAATTTCCCTTGACCCTTGAGGTATTCTCAAGTGAAAAAAAAGGGAAAAGTTATTAGAAAGTGTGAGTTTAAAAGTTTAAAGGAATTTCTTTTTTTTTTTCACAGCAGTTGCATACTGGGAGACAGAAGTGTGAGTCCTGCCTGAACTCCAGCCCTTTCCCTTCAAAGGAGCTTTTCTGCTTTTGTTAGCCCTGTAAACAGCATCCTCAGCAGTCGCACAGCCCTCCTGGGGCTCTGTGGGATCTGTGCAGGTGGGTCACGGCCACCCACCTGCCTCCTTCCCTCCCTCCCTGTCCTTCCCTGCCCACGCCATCCACACTCCCCTGGGATCGCCTTCCCCCCACCGAGGTGGCGCCAGGGCATTTCTTGCACAATTTTCACGGCACTCAGAGTTGCAGTGGATGAACATGGCTCCAAGGACTGTGTGCAATATTCAGTGCTGGAGTTTGTACTGCCTGTTGTGCCCTGACAGAATCCAACGGTGCCAGGAGCTGAAGTGCTGAGTTACTGCTGAGCTGCAGTTTATGACTCAGCATCAATTAGAGGTTTGCATCTCACATGCCTGTGACGTGAGGTTGCATTGATGCACTGAAATTAAACAAAGGGGCGTAGAAATGAGAGCTATAATAGGAATTGCAGCTTGTGTCTGACAGCAAAATGATAAACGGAGATTACTGGAAGCCCTCAGTGCAGGTACCTCCGCATCATCTTGATCTGGTCCTCACTGCTGCTTTTAAAGTGGGGGGAGAATGTCATGTCCCCTGCCAGTTTTCTCTTGTGGGAAATACGTTCCTGACATGAGCACTGGAGATTATTTTAGCTGCAGGTGCTGGGCGGGGGACTGGTGATGCCTCAGTCGCCCCTCCCAATTCTGCCTGTGTCAGGGTTTTGGGAGATGTGCCGTCCCTTGCCCGGGGCACAAAGAGACCAGCTCACCTGGTGGAGATGTGGCCAATAACTGGGCACCACCCTGGGTGGTGGCAGCCCTGAGGACACCCCAAAGAGAAGCAGGAATGGAGAGGGGCATACTGGTCATGGGTCCTCGATCAGCAGGATGGCCCAGAGGGGCTGGTTGTGTCTGGCAGGGACTCTGCTCTTTGCATCAGTGCCAGGTGGGGTCTGGCAGCGGGACACCCACTGGGGCAGCACGCCCCCTTCCCACAGGCTGCTCTCAGCATCCTTCCCTTACACCAGCTGGGCCACTGGGAACAGGACGTCCTAGGTGTTTGTAACCACGCTTCCTCTCACCGCCTATTTTTGTTCCTCTGCCACATCAGAGGCTTTGGCTGCCAGGACAGGGAGGTGTTGTAGCACTACTGGGTATGCTATCTTTCGGCAGGGTGAGTGGGCTGTGCTGCCTCAGCAGTCGTGCACAGCTCTGCCTCTCTTTTCCATTTCAAGCTGACAGTGTTTGAGAGGAAAACAAGGCTTCTGCCCCAGACTGAGCCAAAGATGTACTGGATTAGACCAACAGGCTGTCTACTCTGGGAATACTCATCTGTCACTGGTGAAGCCGGATTGCTTCTCAAGAACACTTTAAACCTCCCTGGCATTGTGCAATGTTATCCCATGAAGAGTGCTGGGAAAACAGTGACTAAACCTGGGAAAGCGCAAGGAAAAGTGATGTAAAATGCTAGCTAATGGCACTCTGGGAACCTCTCTGGTGGAAAGGGCCATGTGATGCCACAGTTTTGCAATGCTACCCTTCAACAGGGCATTATCCACATTTCCTGAGCTGGCAGATTTAGGCTGCTTCAGTGTTCCTTCCTGAGGCCACATCTTAAATCCTCTTGGAGGTGGCAGCTACTGCAGAAGCACAGTGATGCATTTGATCAGGGGTCACCTCCTCGGGAGCACATGATGTCCCTATTCCCCTGCCCCAAGACATAAAAGACATGGCTTATGAGTTCCTGGGTGGAGTTTTGGGTGTTGGTTTTGGTTCCTTCCTATAAAAAATGGAAGAGCTCACAATTGGCTTTAGTAAGTGTCTGCCTCCCCCTTTTCACACTGTCACAGCACTTTGTTGCAGTAGTTTCTATGCTGCAGCCCCCTTGTGAGAAAACAGAAGGTTTCTGTATGGGCACTGGAACACCCTGGGATGCTGGAAACCTCTGGCTCTGCCAAGACAGGTCTGAATTTACTGGGTTTCCTGAAGCTACTCCTAAAGTCAAATTTTGGAGAGACTGAAGTTTTGCAGGGAAATTAAGCATTCTCCTCAGGACCAGTGAAGCACTGAAAGGGATTTCTGGCAGTACCACCTCACTGGTGTCCTGCTGAACCCAGTGTTTCCTTATTGCAGAAACTGAATGGATTTCTTAATTGCATTTTGTGTTCTTCAGAGCCTTGGATAGGTTTTTCTTTACTCAAGAAAAAGTAAATAAATGCAGTTCTGCTGCACCTCTGAGTAGCTAAAATGAGCTGAGCGAAGTACCTATGAATGGTGCCTTGGGCTGGTGGTTACTGTAAGGGAGACAGGGCTAGACCCAGGGTCTGCTCTATGTAGCGGTGGGGAGCAGTCTGAAAATGAATCAAATAATACCCAGTTCTCTAAGGCACTTTGGAAGCATGTTGTGGTTTTGAATGGGTTTGTAAATCCCTGTGTAAGCCAAGCTTACAGATAAACTTTAGAAACTAAGGGAATATCTTTGAGTGCTAAAAGAAAACATTTTAGCATAAAAAGGTACTCAAATTCAGTTTGGATCAAATTCTTGTTTCTTTCTGGGAATCATTGAAATTATGGAAAAAAAAGCAACAAAGGAAAAACACTCTGCAACAGAACTTACAAAATCCCCAAAGTAACAGAAAATACTTAGTAATATGTTATGAAAACACTCGGTTTTATTTCTAGATAACTAGATAAGATCTGAACACAGCTATTAACTCATGAGTAGATCTGTAACCCTCTGCTAACATTAATCACATTAACCACACTTAGAGTAACTGCAGAGCAAAGACCAGAGGTGATGTGCCACTTAAACCCTATCTACCCTTTATTTCAAGCGCAAGTGGTGGGTGGCTGCTGGGTTGGCCTGCCTGAGCAGCTCAACAGCAGAGGTATAAATCTGCTTGCTGCACTGCTTTCCATTTAGCACTTTGGAAGGCACTGAAGCTCATTACAACTGTCTGTCCTGCATGTGTGTAAGCCGCATTTTTGATGCAAGTACATGTCTTGTTAAGATAGGCTAAAACTGAAAGCATGTGGGGAAAATGAGCTCAAGTGGGTTCCTGGCAGTGGTTCTGCTGGAACTTGTCTGTTTGAATCAGCAGCTTGCGATGTTTAACGTAAATTAATTGCAAAATGGTCTTGAGAAACGTCACTGCTTTAAGGATTGAACTGGATACCTCAAGTAGGAAGAATGCCCAACCCAAGAACCTCTGATGTTGCACCATTTTTCAGAAGTAGTAGGGCCATGCCTGCTTGTTGTAGACTGACTGAGGTGGCTGAGACAGAACAGGATTGAGCCTCTACTGTTGGTGCAGCTGGCTTGTGTAGAGCATGTGCTTCATGTGGCACCTTCCATGACTATGTGGCTGCACAGCCCTCATCTGGACCCACAGCATCTCTGTCCTTGAGTCCACACCTTGAGAGGTCTCCTTCACTTGTGGTGTCCTTCTCTGCTTGAGGCCCCAAAGCAGCATTGTAGGTGGTGGGATTCAAACTTCATGTTCTGGGCCAGAGTGTTCCTGTCCAGCCACACATCCATTCAGAAACTGTTAATCATTCTGAACTACTTACTGTTTTTGTGATCTTAAACAGGGCTTGAACACAGCTTTCTAGAGGTGAAAGCACAATGTCTTACTGTAACTCATTTTACCAACCAATCCTATCCTGAACCTAACAATATTTTAATCACAAAATCCAACCTCAAAACCCACAGCATTTTCAGTTACTGTATTTCATCACCACACTGCTGAAAACAAGGGTTTTTTTCAACCACCCTTGTTTTTCTAAAGTGAATCACAAACCATGGAATTTAACAGATAGAAAAGAGCTAGAGACAAATTGTCTCTTGCTAACTTTCGTGTGTGTAAGAAATAATATAATTAAGAGTAAAGAGCATTTCTCTATAGTTACATGGATATAACAAAGCTATAGAAGTCGGCCTCCCCTACGTTCAGCCAGACAGTCCATCTTAAACAAGTGAAAAAATATTGTGCCTACAAAATATTGTTGATGGTGCCTATCAGTCAGTCCTTTTTTGCTTACCACAAGAATCAGAGCCCTTACCTTTTCCCCAGAAGGCAATTTGAAACCTAAATACATTTTACCTTGATATTTTATGTCCCGGTAAGTGGTTTGCTGCTGACTTTGCTGCTCTTCTTGGCTGTGCCCCCTTGAATCACACCAAGGAATAATTAACAATGAAGTAATTCTGGGTCTCAATGGATGAGAACCAGAAATGTGCTCACCAGAAATGTGTTCACCATCAAGAGTGCTCTCTATGGCACCCAGGAATAGTGTTCAGGTCTTCTCTGGATGACCAGTTTGGTTTAATCACTTTGGTTAATTAGCAAGAAAACTGGGACATCTGAATTTTAACTCCCATAGAAAGACTGCAGGATAGCCAAGGGAAGAAGCCTGAACTTCAGACTGTCACTTCCAAGCCATAGCCACCTCTCCTCCCATGGTGTTTACATTCTGGGAGAATCAATCGGAGTTTCACAACCTGAGAAGGTGTTTACAGTTCCCAGCCTCTGCCTACAGATGTGCTGGGATAATGTTCTGGTATGTGTTTGGTACTTACACGGATGGAGGGGCTGGAAGAAAACTCTTAGCCCTGGGGGCCTGGTCTCATTGACCAGGTCTCATTGACCCCAAAGTAAATCTGAATTACTCCAGATTTAAGCTCATCTATCCAACATCAGAAGTCTGGCCATCAAGACCAGCTGATACTTAGGAAAAATGCGAGCATAAGGACTGATGTGTCAGATGTGTATAAAAGCTTGGTCAGGTCAGAAAATAACCCAGGTGATCAGCTGCATCCAAGGTGAGGCCAGGTATGGATTGTCCCTTGCGTAGGCATTGCCCAGTGCTGGTACCATTGATGATGGTGGCTGTGCCTGGGGCTACCTTGATGGGGGCAAGGCAGAACTTTCCCACTGTCCCTCTCTGCTCCCTGGAGTTTAGGACAGACCCAGCACAAGGCTGGTGGTGCAATCAAGCTCTCAACTGGTGTTGATTACCCTCCATCATGTCTGGAAGGGAGGGAGGGACTTTGTGTCTTAATCAACTTCATGCATCTTCCTATTTGGGAGTTTGCAAAATTAGAGTTCATCACACCTCCCCAGGCCCCTTCACTGAAAGCTACACCCACATTTTTCTCATGGATGACTCACTGTTAAAACAAAATGTTTCTCCAGCTAGAGTTTTTCTATGTTATGTATTAGAAACAGCTGAACAACTATGCTAGTGTCAGGCTTCTTGGGTGATGGTGAGAACATGCCTGAGTATGTCGCTGTACAAGAACATGCACACATGAGTACATATGCTTCATCTATTTTTAATGTGAGTTTCTCTTTTGCCCTTTCCACTCCTTTTCCTTTCTGTTCCTTGTATTTGTTTTTCATTTGTCCCTCTCCTCTTCTGACTGCGTAAGATGTAGATCCACAAACACATGGATTTGTATTTCAAAACAATGAGATGAAGGCTAATATAAAATGACCTCATCCATTCCTTCATGGATAAATAGAGAAAGACGATGGGGTTCTTTAATATGATACAAGAAAAGAGAGTTAAACCAGATCAGTTTAAATTAAACAAAGGAAAACATCAGATGAAATAACAGGAAAAGCATCCTCAGCCTGTCAGATTGAGGAATAATTTGTTTCTCAAGGGCAGTGGCTGAACCAAGCAGTTTGCACATGATTTTTTGGGAGTGACAATGCTCCTTGGTCCCCAGAGTGAGGTGTGTCTTCATCACTTTGATGTGTGCAACTCTGAAATCAGCAACACGGGAAGCCACAGGGGCAGAGATGTCAGAAGTAGTAAGAGGTTTCCTGAGGTGATAAAAAGGCCACCTGTGAGATTATTGTGAAGGAAAATTCCAATGACTGCGTGCAATATTTGGAAGAAACCAACCAAAGAGCTGAGGTTAAGACATGTTCACGTGTGAAGGTTGCTTGCCTTTAGGTTATTATCCACCAGAGGATCCCTTGTAGATGATACACTTGGCCCCTTTTCAAATATTACACTTTGGGTGTTAAAATGAAGGATATAGAAGTGGAAAAAAAATGCATATGTTTAGGCAAGTGTCCTGCAAGGAAAGCCGGACAGGCTAGGGAAGTTGTAAATGTATGGAGATCTGCTCTGGGAAACTAACCCACAGTGCAGCAACTGGTTAGCCTGATGAAGCACAGCACTGGCCCTGCAGTGGGATGCTGAGGCGGTGCATGTCTCCATCCAACCCCTGCCTCTGCTTTCCCCTGGGTCTCTTGGGAGCTGCGGGCTGTCCTGGGGAAGGGAGGCTTGGCAGACGCAGGGAGGGGTGTACCTGCTGCTGCATCATGACCCGTGCTGGTGAGGCTGCCAGGGCTGCTGGCGAGGCTGCCAGGGCTGCCCGCAGTGTCCAGCCACCCCATAACCATTCTCATGTATGCACCAGGGTGGGTGAACAGACTTAATCATCTTGCTGTGCCAGAAGCGCTTTGGCTGTGGGCTGTGCAGGGCAGGAGCAGCCCTTCTCTGCCTCCTGTTCAGCTGTGAGCAGTCCCTGAGGGTGATTAACAGCTCAACAGGCTGAACAGGTAGGGTGAGCATGGCAGTAGAGCAAGTTCCCTTCACACTCCACCACCCACAGCACCAGGGCTGAAATCTTTACTTGAATGAAAGGGTAAGTGTTAGGTGTGGTATGAGTTGTGTATGAAGAGTTTAATGCGTTCAAGGGTACAGCCTCAACTAGCAGCTACCAGCAATGAATGAGCCTTGGGGTGAGGCCAAGCCAGCTTCCACTCAAGTTGATAGAGGTATGGTCTTTTGGCTTCGGTGGGAACAGGATGAGGTCCTTCATGGCCAGCCAAGGAGAGATTAGGCTAATGATGTAATGGTGCTTGTAACTGCCTGTTCAGCCTTAATTCAGCTCTTTTGTGGGCATGCATTATGCCACAGTCTGTAATTACATGATCACATACTACTTGCTCTACAAGACGTCTGCCTCATTTGAAGCATGGGAAAGGTGAGTGCAGAAGGGCTCTCTCCAGCCCCTGTGGCTTTGTCCTGCACTCTGGGGCTCCACTCTGCAACAGGCTTCCTGTGGCGGGGTCTTGGGCAAGAAAGTACCGTAACGTGTGCATGGCAGGGACTAAGTCAAGGTTTCACCAGCAACACGAGCCTGTCTTTTTCTAAATATAGGATCTTGATTTTGCAATCTTATTGAGCTCTGAGCATAGCTTTATGTAAGGGACAGTCAACAGCAATGATGGCTTTAGATTTAAACTGCCCTCTACAGCCTATCCAGATGCTCACTGCAGGAAGTATGAAAACCCCTGGGCTTGCCTGCCAAGACTTGGTGGCATACCTCACTGCTGGCAGCAGCAGAGCAGATTGCTGTTGGGAGCAGTGTCAGTTAAAACAAAAGGTTTTATCTTCTTGATCTGACACCACAGGCTCACTCTCCTTCTGGCAATATTTCCAGTCTCACCTTCTGTTTCATTTAATGTGCTCCAGAGCCTTTGCCATCCTGGCTTCCAGCATCCCCTAAACTGGTAGCCAAAAGGCTGGCTGGAGATCCTTATGCCCACTGACAAATGGGAGACTTGAATGGAGGAAGACTGTGGAAGGAAATTCTGAAGTAGTGAAAAATGGAAGACATGCAAACAGGATGAGGTTAGAAGTCTCCTAGGAGCTACACTCTCCTCCAACCTTCAGAGGGTTACCCCTGACTAGCCTTTGCATTGCCCTGTGGGGACTGACCAGAAAGGGGCAAGGTATAATCACTACACAGTGCTGCAGCTGAGCCACTGACCCTAGGCCCCACAGGGCTCCCCAGCCTCTCCAGCACCCCCTTCTCACCCCAGCAGCCCTTAATCGAGTGAACTTGCACTGGTGTTCAGGTCACTTGGGTATACCTGTCATTGCAACTCAGTCACTTATTGACTGGGATCTCTTAATAGAAGAGGCTGAGAGGTAGCATCCTGGCTTGGTGCCAAGTGCTCCAAAAAGACAAATACTTCGGTGTATAAAATGAACAAACGTAGCAAAAAATGAGTCTGGTCTCCTGTAAGGGTGACTGGGGTAGGAAATATGTCAAAAGAGCATCTTCCTCCTCAGTGGCTTTTCATTAGGCTCACATTTGGGCAGGCATGGAGTGATCTCACTGACATCACTGGGCTGATGTCAGTGTAGAATTGGGGTGAGTAGCTGGTGAAATAGGTCAGAGCTGTGTACTTGGAGGCACAGCTGCTGAGTTCAGTGGCAAAAAGGAGCTTTTGCAGCTACTTCATCTCATGGGGCCTGCAGAGCTTCCCAGGGAGCTGTGCTCTGCTCCAGGCACATCTCTGGACTGGTTGGGTTTTCTTTCTTACCTCTCCCCTCCTGGGCAAGCATTTTCCACACTATCTATGTTCCCAGTGTTGTAGGGTCTGCATCAAAATATTTTAGTTTGTTAAATGTAATGAAGCAACTTAGGACCCGGTGTGATAATAGTTGTGACCACTGATCCTATTTTTAATACTGAAGTGCAAGATGATATTATTATTATTATTGTTATCCCACGTGGGTACTTGACTTTTTACAAAAGCTCTCCATCAGAGACACAAAAAGAAGCATCGTCCTTGGTTAATGCCCAAAGCTGGGTCTGCTCTGCCATTCCCTGGAGAGTAATTCTGTACAGTCCTTGTGCGGTGTCCAGCACAATGCTTTGGGACGTCTGCAGTCACACAAGCCGCTAATAAACGACCCACATCTTTCCTATGGATGGGTTACTTTCCTTCACGCATCGGTGCTGGTGTAATCCACCCCACACCCATCACACCTAATTCCTTCTTGAAAGCAAACATTCAAAAAGAAAAAAAAGCCCACCCCACGACTCGACTCATGAAGTGAGGAAGAAAGGAAAGTAACACTCTAGGAGCTTGGCAGCACCTCGCATCCGCCACATGAGGAACTGGGCAGCTGACTTCCAGCATCCCAGGTGATGTAATGTTGGTTTAGCAGCTGAACACACCTCGTGCGCTGCGGAGCAGAGCGGGCAGAGGCAAGTAACAGCATGGGTGCTCTGGAAGCCACTAGCAAGAGCTGCACCTTAGTGTATGTATGAAGCACTCTCTGTGTCCCTTTGATGCTGGGAAAGAATGCTCTGCTTGCCGAACCAGAGGCACTCGGGTTTGCCTGTGGGCTATGCGGAAATACGAGAAGGTGGAAGCAAGAAGCAACATGTTCTGTCAGGGAGGAAAGATAGTCTGAACTTTGAAGCTATCATACTGCATGGAATAGATTTTAAACGAGGTGACCCGACTGCTTGCAGTGGTTAAAACTTGACTTTCTCTCCACAGGGCTGTTTGTTGCCCTGGTATGCTGGCCGTTAGCAGTTAGCTTTTGGCCCTGTCTGTTGCAGCAGGCTGATAAGAGATCATTGGGTTCTTTTCTGAAATCCCAGTGTGGGTTTTTTTCAGTCTTTCGAGATGCTGTACGTCTCTCCAGCGGCCTCTCCGAGGCACGAGCAAGGAAATGGTTCTGTTTGTGTGCCTGTGGCTTACACAGCAGCCACTTTTACTTCACGTGAGGCGTAGGGGGTTTTTTTGTTCCTTCTTTCTCCAACACTTTCTGAGTAATGTTTTCCTCATTCGGTCTCAGCCTGCAGGCCTTTTCTCAGAAAAAAACCCAGAGTCACCCCGGCTCTATTTCCGTGGGTGGATGTGTTTATACACACACATATGTGTTAAAAATATCCTGCTTAATTCAGGTACTATTAGAATATTCCATTACCTGGGTACTAGTTTTGCTAGACTTAGTAGCAGTTTAAAATAGGTCTTAACCATCTACTCCGTATGCTGTCTGGAAGGGGTTTACTACTTTTTCCCAGCCCTGGCTGGCAGGTCCCGGTGGTTTGAGGGGAACTAACTCAGAGTTCCCTCCAGAAGCACCTGATGACTATCCCTGAGACAGAGAGGACATTGACTATCGATTACTGCTCCTGCAGACAAATTTACATATAAAAGCCAAACCTGAGAGAGAACCAACAGATAAGCCTGCCCATTTTCCAGGTGTTGGAAAGTCTGACTGCCGGCTTTATACAAACACAGGTTTAAATACTATTCACCCTGGGGGTGTGGATGAGTTTATCTTGGATGGAATCCATGGAAATGACTTTTAACCCGTAGCATTGTAATAGGTTGCCCAATGCATCTATATAAACATGGTGCATATTTATAGTGTCATGATCCCTGGGGTTCACTAAATAACATAACAAGAACTTTCTGAAAGCAGTCAGATAGCCTGTTCCTCCAAGCTATATTAAGAAAGTCCAAATTGCTGCAACAAAATATTTTAAAGTTGTTTAGTTTGGTTTTTTATTTTTTATTTTTTTAACTAGCCTTGAATTATTTAGCCTGTTCTCCAAAGGGTTGTTGTCTTATGTGTATTCTAAGCATCTGGGATCTAAAGAGTCGGGACTCCCATGAAATATTCTCTGCAGACAGCAGCCAGTTAACCCCGTTATGTTTCCACTGGGGACTCCAGAGGGCTTCCTTCCTTCCCAGGCACCCGAGCACTGCAGGCAGTAGCAAATTTCAAGCACAGGTCTGCACTGAAAACCAGTTCTGTACAAACACACATGGCAAGGTCCTGCAGCATTTTAGAGAATGAAATCAATAGTAGGCCACACAAATTTAATTAAAATCCATAGAGATTAACCCTGGAAAGCAGTACATCTGAATAAAAGAAAAAAATGGCAAGTTTTATGAAGCTACAGAATGCTGGTACAGTATACAGTAAAACAAACAAAAAACCCACCCTCACTTCTGGAACTCAAGAAAGAAAGGATTCTGCAGTTCATTATGTGGCTTGTCTCTGTTGGTGCTGCAGGGCTAAAAGAAATAAAAGTAATAAAATCCGACTTTGTCTCTAATACCAGCAGATCCAAAGTTAAATATGCAAAGGTGCATTCTGTTTGGTAAGATAGTACCATTTTTCCACAGCCTTTTCTCAAATTAAAAAACCCCCACATTTTCAGACTGAGGCGTATGATTTTACAGTTCCCATTTCAGTAGCATTTTATTTCAGAAATGTTTTTGGCAGCTCCTGTATAGCTAACAGCTGAGGTGGAAAACAGCTCAACAGTCACCTAACCTTTCCCCAGGCCAGTAACACGTTGCACTCTGTGTTGCCTCTCCTGATGCTTAAAACGGGACGTGTGATGTCCCAGGGAGCAGCAGAGACCACAAATCTGCCTGCCTCATCCTCCTGCAAGTCACCCGCTCCATGCCCACAGCACCTGCTTCAGGCAGCCGGTGCTGCCAGGGGGAAAACCAGCAGTGCCTCCAGCCCTATGGGGATTGGCAAGGTCAGTGTAGGATAGAACCATAGAATTATAGAACCAGTAGGTTGGAAAGGACCCACAGGATCGTTGAGTCCAACCATTCCCATCAAACACTAAACCATGCCCCTCAGCACCTCATCCACCCATCTTTTAAACACCTCCAGGGAAGATGGCTCAACCACCTCCCTGGGCAGCCTGTTCCAGTGTCCAACAACCCTTTCTGTGAAATATTTTTTCTTGATGTCAAGCCTGAACCTCTCCTGGTGGTTCTTGAGGCCATTCCCTCTCATCCTGTCCCCTGTCACTTAGGAGAAGAGGCCAGCACTCTCCTCTCCACAATCTCCTTTCAGGTAGTTGTAGAGAGCAATGAGGTCTCCCCTCAGCCTCCTCTTCTCCAGGCTAAACAACCCTAGCTCTCTCAGTTTTCTCAGGATGGGGATCCCAAGGGGTGGACTGGTGTTTCTTGTATCTGACTGGGAAACAAAGCTCCTGGGCTCCAGGTCTGCCTGTCCCGGGGCAGTCATGGCTGATTTTTGGGGAGGTGGTCACTGCAGCAGGGTATGGGGGATTTGCTGAGTGAAACGGGGAACGGACACCTTCCTGAAGCACATGCAAGGAGACATTGGTTCAATTTGGATAAACCACCAAGCTGCGAAGATTTTTAAAAACTTATCCAATTTGGCTAAGCCTATGTGGATTTGTGAGAGGGGCTGGAGAATTACCAGAAGTTGCTGATCGTCAACACTTGTGGTGCTTCCTGCTGGGTCCAGGAACACCAGCTGCCCTGCCCTGCTCCGGGGAATTTCAGCAGTTTCACTTCCACATCTAGCCCAGGGCAGAACGCCTGTAAGCAGCCAGAACAAAAAGTAATGGTTTAAAAAAAAAAAAAAAAAGAGACACGTCACAAGGATTTCATAATTCAGAAAAGATTTACCAGCAGAAGTTAAGGCTGACTGAAAATGGACAGGGTCTGTCCGGGATCTGGTGTGAAAGGAGTCTTTTAGCCTGTCATTGTTCCTGGATATGGTCAGTAAAGGTGGCCTCCAGGAGGATGCCATGGTTTTCAAGTGGACAGAACTGCTCATGTTCCATTACAAACTCCTGGAAGGTCAGTTCAGCCTCTTTCCTCACATGGGACCCCTGCCTCTGTGGCAGATTTGCAGCCCTGCTTGACCTCCCTTGATGAGTCCCCCCCTCTTGCAGCCCTGCCTTGCACTCTCCTGAGGGTCACAGCTTTGAGCCCACTGCTGCTGCCCTCCCACAAGCCCCATTCTATGCAGGAGAGCTGTGCCACATGCCTGTGGACCTGCCTCTCTGGAGCTGATGTGCAGGTCCCAGCTGTGTAAGACAGCCAAACACAAGGCAGCAGAATCTGTGGTTTGACCTCAGTCCCACCCATGTTTTTCTGTACCAAGCTTGGCTGCTGTCAGCCCCTTCCCATCCATACAAACTCCACACACACACAAAGTCTTACTAAGAAAGGACCGGTCTGAACGTTGACACGTGTTTTGGGGGAGGGAAAACTTTTAGCTGAACTCCTTTCTCCACCTCTAGTGCCTTCCCTGCCCCAAAGAAAGGGCCATTCTCATTCATTTCTTTCACTGCAGTTAATTAGTAAATCCAAGCCAGCCTGTCCTTGGGAGCTGGTAGTTCCCTTAATCTCTCTGTTGCTAGGGCATGCTGACATGCTCCACTGGTACCAGTTCCAGCATGATGTGGGGGATTGTGGAAAGAAAGAGGGAAGGGCTGATCAAACAGAGTCCAATTTAAAAAAAAAAAAAAAAAGAAAGAAAAAGAAAAGAAGCTCTTTCTGATGAGGCTAGGAAGTTCACAATGGGGGAAAGCACAGGCAAATGATAAGGCTTGAAGGAACTCATTAAATTAAGGCAAGCTGAGCAGAGTTATCTTATTTCACTCCCTTTCTCCTGACATGTCTGTGATGGAGAATTCTTTTATCAAGGAAGGGGCAAGGTCAATTCCTCACTAAAGTTTGATAGAAATAAATTATAATTGTTTTCCTAAGAGTTTTAGTGAATGAAGCTTTTAAACATTTGTAAAGCAAGCTGGAGCATCAGCAAAGGCTGCAACTTGACAGAATTGTAGACTGCTGGTGAGAAAGGTCCCATAGCCCATTACTGTATCCTCCTCTTGGCTTGTCCAGCATCCTGAGAAAGAGAGATATAAAAAATTAAGTAGGACATGTGAACCTCACGGATGGTAGAGGGCAAATCTGAATGCTAATGTGAAACATTTGCCTTGGAAGCAGTGTGTCTTACTTTATTTGATCTGCACTAGGCTTTACAGAACTAGAGGGAGCATATGATTCAAAAAGATTGAATCATTGAAACAAAGTGCTGCCTAGTAAAATCTCACACAGTTCTTTCCTTAGGATGCCTGGCAAGTACTGTTCCTGTGATTGCAGCCAGCGTGTGGTGCCTCAGGAGAAAAGGAATCCCACCAGTGAGTGAAGAAGAACTAGATAGTGCAAGGAGTTGCAGGTTGATAGGGAAGCTTCTTAGAAGTTCTGGTTCAGCAGAAGAGACTGAGGTAGGGCTTTATCTCCTGATGGCAACAAGGACAGTTACAGAGTGTGATAATTGACAGCGCATTCTTTCCTTTAATCTGAAAATTATCCAGATTTCTTATCTGAGCTGTATTTTGAGAGTCTGCATGAACAATGGATCACAAATCAGAACCAAGCACCTGTCCCATGCATCCTCTTGCTCATAAGAGTCATGAGATGAGCACCCACTCTAATATGATTCTTCTCTTCTTGTAGAGACAGGAGGGGGTGGCATGATTGTGGTCCTGCCAGCCAGTGCAGCTCTGGGGAGAGGGCAGTGGTTGCAAACAGTAAGTTTTCTGTGCCACATTCTGTCAGACTTAGTTATAAAATTTCCACAGGTTCTTGCTGGTTTCACTTGATCCTTTCCTCCATGGGCCTCAAAGGAAGCTGTTTTTTAGTTTGGAAAGCCACCTCGTATTTCTTAATAAAAAGCAAGCCATTATTCTGAATAATTATGTAAACCTCCTTTGCCTGGAGGTCCTTCTCCCCACCTCAGCACCACCCTCTGGCCAAGAATTCCCCTCTTGCTCTGCAGGTGAGGCACATGGACTGCCACTTCTACTGCAAGGGATGAAGTTATCTATTTCCAAAGATAAGCTCAGCCTTTAAATGCTCAAATACATTTCTATTAATCTCTTTCCATGCTTCTCCTTCCCTCCAGCTATAGGAGCACACAGGAACCCTTGCTGCATGGAAAGCACTGTGGAAAATGTGGAAAATCCAGTATCAGCCCATCTTCTGCAGGCTGTTGTAAGACAATCCTTCCACCTCACCCTCCCCGAAAGATTCCCTCTGAAGAGGGATCAGGTGTTTGGCATTTAGCACATCCCCCACTCCCAGTGCTCTCTCCTTCAGGCTTTCTATCACAGCTTTTGACAGCAGGACTGTAGCCAAAGGTACTATGAGACATGGTAGGTGGGGGGATGTCAGAGTTGTCCCTTACTTTGCCTGGAACAGCCATGCTAGCAAACAAGCTGGTTTTGCTAACATAATCGGAATCAGTAAACACATTCCTTACATAAATATAGCTTTAGCTAGCAGGACCTACTGGTGGAGAGAAATGTTATTTGCTAGGGACCTTTCATTAATGTTAGTCCTCATATATTCATGTGTGCAAAACTTGTCTCTTGTTTAATGTCCACTTGTATCTCTTTGCCACCTTGACAGCACACCTCTCTCCCTTCTTTCAAAGGATGTGTATTTTTGCCTTTTTTCTTGACAAACAGACTCTAGTGAGTCCTTATAAAAACTGAAAATGCTTGCTTTTTAGATGTGACACTTAATGTGCCCTTGTGCATTAGTCTCTTTACATGTGGATCACTCATGATTTATGCATATTGACATGGGGAAGAAGTAAGACAAGACAAAACAAAACAAGAACCAGTGGCTGAGAATACAACAAATTCAGACGAGAAAGCACTTTAAGAGTGGTTGAACAGGGAATACTTTGCTGTTGGTGCAATTTTCCCAGGCTGAGAAGGACAGTTAATTTTTCTGTTACAAAAAATTGTCATGCTAAGGCTGGATAACAACTCTGTTAGAGGAGACTGACACAGCCATTGTGGTTTACTCTTTCTAATGTTAACCTCTAACAATCCATAAATATTGTGTAAGTTTCCACATAGCACATTTATCAGCAGATGTTCTGTTACTTGCTTTATGATCTAGATCACCACTTTGGTTTAAAAGCAGTTAGCAGCAGTGAACATGGTCTAGAGTACAGGAGGTGCCTGGGGCCTCAGCCTTAACTAAAATCCATGCAAAGCTGTCCTCTCCTCTCTGACAACTGGCTGACACTGCAAAATGCACAGGAACACTAAAAACAAAAGCAGCAGAATGGGAAGGAAGGCAATTCACAGCTAGGCAAGGAGCCAGCTTTCACTGTGTTTTCCTTTGAGTTTCCACTTCTGGAAGTCCCTCCTTGCATGGCCTTGCTATCAACCGATGCTTTAGCTGTTCATTTATGGTGAATCATAACTAAAGAGAACCAAAGCGCTATCTGAAATTCACTTCCTCTTGGGAAACAGGACGACTGTCTGAACTCCTTCCTCTTCTGGCTGTTTATGCTGCTCATTTGAAAGAGCACCATTATAGCCGTATAACACTGCTGTATTTACAGCGTTGCTCTTATAGCTATGGCTTCGTCAAGCAGTGAGCTTTTGAATATCTTTGCCAATGAGAAGAATATGTGATGACAGAAGGTCAGCTAGAGTTTCTGTGCAGGCAGGTGTTCAGCATGATTACGTTAGCAGTGAATTTTGAGTTTTTAGTACATATGAAGACAAAAACATATTCCCCGCTCCATCAGCCCAGTCTGTTCTGCCTTTAGGCCAACTGAGAGGGAAGCCACCAAAGTACCCAAATAAGAAAAGATGTTTTCATAATGAGCAGTTGAGATGAACTTGAAAAATAACTCTGTGTGTAAACATTTCTAGCATTTGGGACTACCTAAAACTCAGATGTGGATTAGAAGATTTTGTGATTTGCACCCATTATTTCCATTAAGGACAGGAGGTTAAACAAAACTGACCAGCAGAGACTGAATGTTCCCAGGTGAATCTTTAAGGTGGAAGAGGCGGTAACAAAGGTCAGGCTTCTGATCTTTGTTAAACCAAGATAAGACAATGATGATTAAAGCTACTTACTCAATAATTAAATTAATCTTATTTAGGACCTTGAGGAAGTGAGAAGTTTTAATTATGTAGATTGGTGAGAACAGCAACAAGCATCAGCTATCCAAAAACCAGAGTGCATAGGAGGTATAACAGTAGATCAGCCTGGAGAAATCAGCAGCTCTTCTTTCAGACTCAGGGAAAAAAGCATGCAGAAGCTGGGCTAGATACGTGAGGACAAAATCACAAATGTCAAGCAGCAAAATGGGATCCAATTAGCAAGAGACTTTAAAGTAGCGAGTTTCTATCACAGCTTTAGCAGCAAGAGGAAGACTCAGATGACTGAAAACGTGCTCTCCAGTGAGGAAGAAAGGCTATGGACAATTCATGGCTAGAGACCCAGAGTGTTCTGCACCTGTTTTGCATTTGTTATTGCTTCAGACATATGTTTCAATCAATGTCAATGACAGAGGAAGACGAGATCACAAAACTAGAACACAGACTAGATCAGAATATCTTTCAGACAGTGTTCAAGTCAGTTGGACCAGATGAACTTCATCCTAGGGCAATTGCTCCAGTCAGCTACTTAACTGCAAGAGCTATAGGCGTAACCTCATGTAGCTCCTTGGATATTATGGAGCTTGGAGAGTGTATTTGGAAGCCTGGAAAAGTGCACACGTAGTTCCTGTCTTTAAAAGGGAAAAAAAGGAGGAGCCAGGCACTGCAGATTGTTCAGTTTAACTTCAATTCCCGGAAAAATACTGGAGCAAACAATCAAACTTTTGTAAGCACCTAAAACAAAACAGAGATGAATAATGGCCAGCATAGATTTCTTAAAAACAAGTTGTGTAAAACAGGTCAAATTTCCTTTCATGACAGAGTGAAAAAAACATGTTGATAAGGGAGAAGCAATATTAGTCCTATATTTTGATGATCATGAGGCTTTCATCACAGTGTAACATGATACTCCTAAGCAAATGAAGGGAATTGATGGTAGATGGAGCTGGTCTGGGATGATAGAATATTGACTGGAAAACCACACAAAGAGAATAGTTATTAATTATACTTTAAAGAAGGAAAGGTGGATCAAGAAGAGTTGCGTGGGAGTCTATTCTAGGTCAGGCTGATTTCAGAGGCTTATGAGCAGCTTGGACAACAGAATAGAGAACATAATATTCTTGGCTACTACAAAGGTCAAAGTGGACTATGGGGATTCCAAAATAAAAAGCTACAATTAAAAAGCATTTAGACAAATTGTCTTAAAACTAGGATACAGTTCAGTAATAATAGTTCTCACTTTCTATACATGGGCATCTGCAGGAATAATTAAATCTATTTATATGGAGTAGTGAATTTTTTCCCCAGTAGCAACTCTGCTTAACAACCTCTGAGAGATATACCAGGTCACAATCCAACTATGAGTTAATTGCTCATGCAAAAAGGGCAAATGTCCTACTAGGATTTGTGCGTAGGCATGTACCCTATGAATAATCCTTCTGCTCAGTTCTTTGTGAGGCTGCCATTGGTGTGATATCCAACCATAGGTGCTGTGCTCAAGACCAGGTCCAGACAGCAGCTGGGGAATAATCAGAGGTCTTGAAAACAAGAGGCAGGAAGGAAGAATGAACAAACTGACATTCTTTAGCCTAGAGAAGACTGAAGGAGATAGGATTGCCACTGTCAAATGTGTGAAAGGCCACTGTGAAGAAAAGAGGAATAAATTGTTCTCTGTATGCATGATAGGACAAGTACTGAGCTTCAATTACATAAAAGGAGACTGAGGCTGGATGTTAGAAGATGCCAAGCAGTAAGGATAATGACACCAGAAGTATCTGAGAAGATTGTGGATTCTCTGCCCTGCTTGTAGGAAGAGGATAGGCAAGCATTTGCCAAGAGTGATGTTAAGTATAATGATCCTGACCCGGGGCATCAATCTGGACTAAGTGATATTCTGAGATGCCTTCTGACCATATAGATATCTGATTCTTTCCTGGCTGTTGGAAGAAGTAAGGCTGACAGTACTCAATGTTTGTGGTTTGTAATGCTCTTATTTTTGAATGAGAGCCAGGAAGAACAGTCCTGCAGGAGCTGAATATGCCACTTTCTGCTTTGGAGGAAAATAGGAACAGTGGCAGGTAGTCACCAAAGACTAAGAAGTCCTTGGATTATAAGAATATTGTCTTACCTGTCTTATCTCACATTTAAATGTCTCTGGTCCTTATGTGGTAATGAGATGTGACACCAGTCTTGTAAGCATTGATCTGTATTAAACAGCGTCTTGTGCTACAAAACTATTACTCTGACTATTTCTTGGATACCGCACTAAGCTCAGCCTCCAACAATGCCTAGCAGAGCTAGCAGTCCTGCTCCATGTAATTCAAGATGCTTGCTTCCATTTTGGTGGGAGCCAGAGGCCAGTTCAGCCCACAGCCCTGCCATCCGTGACTCAGGCTGGCACTAGCAGTCCTAAAGCTGCTGCAGTCTCCATCAGACGCTGGGGAATAAAACTATGAGCAATTGTTTTTTATCTAGAGTCCCCTCGAGGCATTAGGGACAGAACTTGCTAAAGATTATTTTCTGCAAGCAGTTCCAGGACCTAATGTTTCTCTAGGAATTCAAAGGAAGATAAGTGGAAAAGGGTACAAGCAGGAAGGACAGAAATACTATCTTTTTTTCAGTTTCTAAAGACAGCTTTTACAAACATCAGTATATAAAAGAAAAAAAAAAAAGGAGGCTTATTTTAAAGACGTGGGTAACCTAATGTTCCTTGAAAAAAATAGCAGAGAGCAAACACTGAAGTCCTTTAACTCCGTGTCATAATTTATAGCAGGTTTGCAATTGTGAAATCTCTCAGTGATGTGGGACAACTGTTATGGTGAGAAAATAAAACAAACAGACAATGGGATGGGAAATGTGGAGAAGATGAAATGACACCATGCTGTAATCCTTATGGGAAATCTCTATATGGCTTTCCAAAATACTGTGCTGGTGAGCAATTAGGAAACTAGACAAGCTATATAAACAAAGCCACTAGAGGTCTGTAATTGTTCCCATGCAGTTTCTGCCGAAAGTGAGTCTGAAGGGCAACTTTGGGGAGGGGGCTATTTCTGCCCACCATCTTCTAAATGATCTCTTTAATATTCTGTCCAGAGCTATTCATGTAAGAAATGCATACAAGTGGAGGTTTTCCAGTGCTTATTCCTGTTCCTATGGCAGTAGATCAAAGGCAATAACTATACAGATTTAATTAATTCAGGAGAAGGAATTCCCACTTGCAGTGGTCTTAATCACAAGCGAAGGTGTCAAGCATAAGGGCAAATGTGCCAAAACTGGCATGGATTTGTGGGTTGTTGGGTTTTCTCCCCCATTAAGGATTTCAGGACCTGAGCTTCAGAAAAAGTAAGGTTTTGTATGTAACCAACAATTTATAAGTGTGCACGAACCATCCAGCTGCAAGAAACCTGGACAAAAACTGTGCCTACAGTCTTGTAAAAAAAACCCAACCAACCAACCTCTCCAAGGGAATTGATCTCCCCTGTCCAGGTCAAAACATCCCTCTCAGCCTTACTCTAAGCACCCATGCCCACATCAAAGACGGCTGACATTCTCAAAGCCAGAAAAACCTGCCACAGGGAAAGCTGAGGAGAATCTCATCTGCACCTGCAGCCTTCCAACTTTGTACATCACAGGAGCAGAGGGGGCAAAATGATTGGGAAGAACCAAGAATTGTTCACCAGTACACAGAAGAGTGCGGGCACAAATCCTTGGACAGAGTTAACAGCAAATGGATGAAGAAAGGCCTTTTGGGCACAGCAAAGGGTTGGCCACCAGCTCACCTGGATTTTCTAGAATGCCTTAAAGACTAGAAGGAGAGAAACGAGAGGAAGCTGATATCACTAAAGCTAGAAACAACCATGATAGCAATCTAGAATGGGAGATTTTAAAGAAGCCAGCAGAGAATGAAAAAGTGAAACGAATGACTACTTGCCCATCAAAAATACATCGTTCCTGGTGGGAATGGGACAGGAGAAAGAATCACACATGAAGTATAATATTATCAAATTCTGCTGATGTTGAGTGAACTAGTTTCTTCCAATGTCTTCAAAATGATATATCTTCTCAAACAAACATTCTAAAGTAATGTTTTGCTTTGCTCAGAGGCAGAGCTTTTATTGACCTCTCCTTTAACAACTGCAGAATATTAAAGGTGAAGTCAGTTTAAGAATGTCATCCTTTTGCCCCGTATGCCCATAGTTTCCTTTTCCTATGCAGCTCACCTTACCTGGACTGCATTTCTTTCTCAACATGGGGGGAAGTGACCCACATACTCCTTTGTGTGATTTCTGCAAGTGTGGTCCCAACAGACAGCAATGAGAGAACAGAGCTCTGCTGAAGGTGATTTTATAACAAAACATGTTAAACTCCATGGCTGGTACACAGTTTGGTATAAGGAGGGAAATACTTACAGAGATGAATCTGCTTACCTGAAATTGGAATTAAGACATTTTTGTCTTGTGCGAAATGGACATGGGGCTCATACCCAACTAAGGCAAGCTGATGATTTGCCTACCATTCTGTAAAACAGGCATTAATTAGAAAAATCAGATAAAAAAGGACTCAGATCTGATGGTCTTTTCTGCTGCAGGCATCTTAATCATATTTGCAGAAATCCACTGCACACATTGATTTAGAAGCTGTTTCCTATCTGCAGCCTATCTCACCTTTGAACTCCAGCTGACACCATCCCTATGTCCCAAAACTTCAAGGCTCTGACAGCCAGTCTTGTGGATTTTAGCTGGAATCATGCATGCACTTCCCAGCACCACACGTGGTAAACATTCTTACACAGAGACCTCCATTCATTCAGATACACCATCTGTGCCCACACTGAGGCTTGCGCCAACCCACGCGCGTGTGCATGTGGTTTCTCATCATATATGTTTTCACTGAAAGAGGAAGGTAAAGAAGAATGGGTCTTTTCATTTATAGGAAGGCCCTGGATGGTTATGTTGCCTATAGATATGGAAAAGAGGAAGTGCTACTATTGGAGGAGAGTTTAGGGGCTCTGAAGGGGATCGTCCCTTCCCACTAGCATATTTTAATCTCTCTGTTTACTGGATTTTGCCCCATTAAAACATTTGCAGCATGGCCAAGGACAGGCTATATAAGATCTAATTACACTCCCTTATGAAATCTGACATAAAGAGCCTTAACTCCTTCAGACTTGTTTTTTTTTGGTGTTTATCATCTATCATGTGTTTTTGTTTCCTTAGGAGTTAGATTTCTCATGGTCTTTTGCAAGAGTTCAGTCCCTTTCCTAAGACATTCTAAGAGCTTTCTCATCCCATACTGAGTTAGGCCATGGAGCTGGTCAGTCTGGTCTTCCATTAAGCACTCCTTTGGGCTGCAGGGGCTGGCAGAAGACTTGCCAAAGGTCAAGCTCATACTAGAGCTATCATAGCACATCGAGCCAGTGTGCATGAGAGGACAGCAAAAAAGCTGTGATAGGGTAGCACCCGTATGCTGTAATGGAGGGAATGGGGTAAGTCTCAGCCTCAAGGCACTTCCAGAAGCAGATAAGGCGATGCCTGCTGGTGACATTGCTTTTGAGATAGGAGATCTTAAAATTCACTATTAAAAAGCATTATTTTTTGTATCTTATAACCATCAGGTTCTTTTGGCACAGATGCCTCTCACCATTGCACTTCAGACATTATCTGAATTTGCCAGTACAGTTCTAGGGAGAGTCTTTGGGATATTTTCTCCATACCTGGAGCTTACAGCCAAGATACTTACTTTAACCTGAGCTTTAGAGGTTTTTGCATGTTATTAAGAAAGCAAGCTGCAACCTGCCTTCTCCCCCACCTTCTTTGAGGCTGGCTACAGTACTGGAAACAGCACAGGTAGTGTGCATATGTGCTGGCTTCACAAAAACATAGCTACAATGGTGTAGTTTTTATGTTAGTAACACACGTGAGAAGAATGTGTGAGGCCTAGGAAAGTGTGTAGACTCATTACAGTCTGTTTTTAACGATACTAAGATATGAGGCTGGCATGACACACTGTAGTGTGCAAGTTTCTGGCTTTCCAAGCCAGCCTTTAATAAGGCTGAAGAGCATTTGCCTCCTTTGTGCCATTTGTCTTGTCAGGAATGTGCTAAAACCAAATCGCCCTCTACTTGTATTGGCTGCCAGAGTTGGCCCAGGCCCTGTATGAGTGAGACTAAGTCATTCTGTTTTTTGTGGTCCCTGATAAGGTGGAACTGTCTGTTGTGGATGGCTAGATTTTTCTCAGGGGCATCATCAGGTAGGGTTGCTGGACCTACACTGTGAACTTCCATGCTTTAAAGCATCTGGAATTCTTTAGGTTTACCTTAAATTTGAGTTTTATAGGGTGGAAAAGGGTCCTGACGTTACTTTGTTTTTAAGTATTTATAAGTGCAGTGTTCCAGGAAGTATTTTTACCTGCAAGATAGTGAATGACACTGCCAGGTGGATCTTCAACTTAGATTTTTTTCTGGAAATCAGCGCTTTTCCTCTAACCGCACCATCCTCCTCTGCAACCCTAGAAAATGTGACGGCACATTTCTGAAGGCTGCTCTAAAACAATCACACAGCAATGGCCAACTTCTTACCTCAGCTGCATTAATGAACCCCTTTAAACACCCAGTGCAATGCAATAAGTACCTGTGTGAGTGATACATAGCCACGCGTCTGTGCTCCAGATACTGGGTTGGTTGCTAAGCAGACCAATCCCCAAAGCCGGGATAGCATTCCTGTTACCACTTTCCCACACCAGCTGCCTCAAGGAGATGTTACAAGAGGTGGTAATCAGTTGCCTGGGAAAGCTTTTGCTTCCTACTTCCTCTTGCCATGCTCCGGACACCTCTCCCAGTGAAGAAAATACTATTAGAGCATTAGGTAATGTCAGTGCTACCTTAAACTCCACTTTGCCTGATGGATTCTCCTATGGCTCGTTGGCTGATCCCCAGGTCCCTGTATATGGCAGTTATGCCCGAGTATACAAAAGTAAGGTGGAGAAATGAGTGGCTACATCACAGAAGCATATTCTGTTGACTGGACATTTTGTTTCGCAAGGCTGATGAGACAATCTGAATCATACTGGTCCTCCCACGCAGAAATCCCCTTCTGCTATAGTTATGCCTTGCATACCTAATAGATTAGTAATTGGCATAAAGCAACTTCTCTGCAAAGCTGGGAAAAACCATCTATCCCAGGTGGCATCCTCTTCAGCTTGGCCCAATATTAACATCTTGGATATTGACACTGTGATAATCATTATGAGAAGTGCCAGTAGAAAATGATTGCATGCACAAAAGTGCAGTTACTTCTCCCTTAGACAGCCAAGAATAACTGGAATGTCCTGTTAATATTTTGGTTACTCCACACATTTTCCCATGAACCTTGCCGGGAGACTGGCAAGGGGGACAGCTGAGGAGAAGTCAGCGGGATCCGAATGGGTAGGTGGCCACAAGCTGCCAGCCATTTTATCTGGCAAGGTGCACGCATGTGTTGCAGCCTGCAGCAGAGATTTCAGGTACTGATCAGCAGTGCAACACGAGATAAAGAAGAAAATCTTGGCACACATGACAGAAATTCAGACTGTGAGGAGGTGGGAAGAGCTGTCTTAGGAAGATCTTTTCTGTGCAAGTTACTACAATGGGAAACTGCCCCCCTTTCTCTTGGGTGCCTGGGAAAACAGGGGCTGCGAATGGCTGTAGTTCAAGCTTACAACATTAAATCACTGAATTCAGTGCATTTTTATAGGGCAAGTCTAGCCCAGTAACTCCTGAGATGGTTTAACCGTGCACAAAGCATTCCTGCAGAACAGGACGAGTATTTCCAATAGCTCCTTGAAGGCAGGTAAAGAGTGAGGTTGGTGTGGCCACCACCTGTGCTGGGGCTGCATGGGGACTGGTGGGAAGGGTGGCTGGTGGATCTGGGCTCTGAAAATCTGCTTTCCTTCACCCCACGTACTGGCTTTGCTCCACCATTGTCACCCCAGCCTGCTGTCCCCCATCTCCTGGGCTGCCAGCCTGTCCTTGTCCCACCATAAGAGCACCCGCCCAGCACCCGCCTCCGCCATGGCCTCCACACCCAGCAGCGTCTGCCAGCAGCATGGTTTATTTTGGAGGCCTGTGCTAATCCCATCCATCCTCATGGCCCTCAGTTAAAAGCATCACATCGGCTTCCAGCTTGCGATAGAAGAGTGGCCACCCTGTGACCCTGGCTTAGTATAAATATTTTGCTTTTGCTGGAAGGAAATGTGACATACATTTAGGGTGGAAGTAATCCAGAGGCTGTAGCCTTCGGGAGCCAAACCGCTGGGAAGTCCTCACTGTGGTGGTCTCAAGGTACCTGTGCTGTCAAACACATTGGATTTACCCCCCACTGCGCTCTAGCAGGGGGGTCAAACTGATTTGCCTGTTGGTGACAAGAGTGAGTGCAGCTGGGGGTCAGTGCGGGGTGCCCCACGCACATCCCAGCAGCGAGGAGCAAGGATGCTCCTGCTCCCTGGGTTGGGCACAGCTCACCTACCTGGGCACACCTCTCCATGGGCAGCTGAGCACTACCAAGAAAGCAAGTCACAGTGAAAGGGCCAGTTCTCTGTGGCCAGCTCTCCACAGTAGACAACTGTCCACAGGGACAACTCTACATGGGGAGGGTTAGGCCTTAATTAGGGTTAGGGTCTGGGGTTCCTCACATAGAATTGTCCCTGCAGAGAACTGGTTGTGTAGAGTTGTCCTGCAGAGAGTTGGCCATGGAGAGTTGGCCACAGAGAGTTGTCTTAGACCTGGTCATGCTGGAGAGGGATGAGTGCAGGGGCTTCCCAAATTCCTTTGTGTGTTAGGAGGAAAGAAGGCATCAATAAAAAATCACTATGTGATTATTTTTGTTTCTTAAATCACGTGATTGTGTAAACAGCCATGGCCATGGCCATCTGCTAATAGGCCTTGTCTTGCACCGTGGACAGGCAAGTTTAAAGCTTGGATGGACTTTAAAAGTTGGCTTTCATCTGAGGGGTGTTTGTTGTTGGTGACACTTGCAATCACCTGCCTCTGCTTGCCTGGCTGTAGCGTGTGCTTAAAAAGGAATAGTAATACAATGCTTAAAGGCACATAATACAAAGTAGGTAGTGATGCCTTTTACATCTGGTAAATATTAATTAACGATATTTCAAAGTACAAAAGCTGCTGGGACATCCTGCATTGGCTGGAGATAAATATGCCTCCCAAATTTAATCATAATCTTGCTGAATTATGCATTTGATTTGATGTGACTTGTTACTCCAGAGTGGTGTCTGCTTGTCCGTCATTCCTCTCTCGTGTACTGAGGTACCAACTTCCCGCAGCTTACTAGGGAATCAAAAAGCCAGCTTATCCAGAATGGGCAAGCTACACCAAGTCAAAGTTTTGATTTTGTAAAATATCCAGAAATCAAGGCCATGCCTAGCCCCCATCCTGATACACTGCTGTGAGCTTAGTTATCAACCTTTGTTTCTCCAGAAAGTCAAATTTGTTGTGGAGAAAATGCATGTGTGTTGGATTCACTTGTGAAAGGCTCAACAGTAGATAAATTAAAAACCAAATGACAGTGACACAGTCTGCCATTAGACCAAAAACAGAAGGTTCCCTTTTGCAGCATGATGCTCTTCATGCACTAAAATAAAAGCTGAATCAACTGCCTGGTAATGCTCAGCCAGTCCACAAAACATAGGGAGGCACATTGACTTTTTAGGAAGATCCTAGCAAAAGTTAAACAAACCCTGACGTTCCTAGCACCACTGCCTGGAATCAACACTTCACTCCATGGTACGTGTGGAGACATTTAAACAGCTCTTGCAGCACTGACACCAGCATACTGAATCCTGCCTGGGAGACCTTAGAAATGAGTCATGGAGAGGGGAATTAACTCATTACTTAGAGCACACTGCCTAAGCTGAAAAGTAGTGGAGAAGGAAGGCAATGGAATAAAAATTTACATAACTGGAAATCTTCATTGAGTGAAGATATATTTTTTTAAAAATTATGAATATACGCATACTTAGACACATATATATACCCTCTACAACCAAAGAAAGAAACAGTAAGTGGTTGCAATCAAAACAAGTGTCACACAATTCTGAAGAGGATGTTACATTCAAAGTACAATGTAATGTAGAAAAAACATTAGGTGGGAAACTTTAAAAAAAACCAGCTCCCTGAGCATGTTAAAGTGCTGTCTAATTCAACCCCGAACTAATGTCTACAGCTGATTTGGAGAAGGGAGGAATGGCTCTGACAGGAGTTTTCATTTTGAGCCTGTCCGAGGACCTCACAATTCATGATCTTGCAGGTCACCTCATGCAAAGCATTACTCCTTATCTTTTTGCTTTGTTCAAACTTGCATAACTACATTTTGCTAATTTAAGCCTACATCTTTTAGAATCTATAGACTTATTTTTACTGTTAACCTCTCGACCTGTTGTAGGTACTTCTGATGTGGTATCTCGGCTAGCATGCCTATGGGCTACTCACCCTTTCTATTTGATATTCAGAGTTGTGCTGTCACACTGAGCAGTGCGGGCATGGAAAGCGTGTCTGTGGGAAGTCACTGGGGCTCCACACCTTAGCTTGCACCAGGCTGCTCTCCTATGCCTACATTCAGAGTTATAACCCTGAAGGTCTTGCTTAGCTGACTTCCTAACTCTGGCAGCAGCAGGTTGGCCACTGCCAGTGTCCTGTGAGGCACTTCCATGCTTCTTGTCTGAAGTACCTCACACCGGATAGTTTATGGAGAGAGATTTCTGGCCGTGGCAGCGTTCAGGTGTGTTGGGCTAAGGCAGTGCCCGGGCCACATGCTGCCACCCTTCTGGAAAGCATCCAGAGGGAAGGGGTCCTGAACATCCATAGAGCCCAGAGTCCGCCAGTGCCAGGTCAACGAGATGTGAACTCACTGCTGGCGTGGATGTGAAGCGCTGGGAAAGGGTGAAGGAGTGTGCAGCCATTACAGGCAGGCTCAGTTCCCACCCAGCTGATGACAGACCTGGCTCCCATCACAGACTCTCTGTTTAACAACAGATTAACCGAATTCTTTAGAGCTTTTCTTGTGCTGAAAGGACATTGCCCAAAGCAGCTGAAAGGACAGCCCTTGTATCCAATACTGACAGCTCTTTTTGATCTGCTTTTCCTTTGACATTGTCTGGGATACCTCCCCTCTCCCCCAATGTAAATTCATTCCTTTTTAATGCAGTTGGTTTGGATATAGGAGAAGGGTACACTGTCAACCACCTAAAAGGCCATCCGGAAGACTTTCCACCTAAAAGACCAGCTGGAGGAGAGGTGATTTTAACTAACAAAGATGGTGTTGAGAGTAGTTTGATTATTTTTGGGGTGGGGGTGGTGTTGGCGCAAACAAAGAGCTCTGGGCTTAGTAGAAACAGATAATTCAGCCAAGTACCAGAACCGGTGCCAGCTCTAGATAAACTTTGCTGCTCTTCTTGCAGTTTTCATCCAGATTTGTCCCAGTCAGCACCAGGAACTGCCATCGGGTGCACCTCGTAAATAAAAACAGGCTAGGAGAGACTAGGCGTTTGTTTCAAACAAGGACGTATCTCACAGCCGGAGTCCAGCTTCACTGTGCCACTTCAGAAATGTCAGCTTGATGTTTACACTGTCCTAAATGACAGCTGGGGCAGCCATCAACCTGAGCAGCAGGAGGAAACCTCCCCGCCTTGGTCAGAAATATTTATGCTTCGGGTTTTGTCTCTAAAAATTATAGATGAGGGAGTGGGGGCTGGTGGTGTCTGCTAATTGCAGCTCAGGACACAGCTTTTGGTGGTTAGAGCTATCTCTATGTAAATACCTGTGATGAAGCACATGCTTAACTCTCTAAGCACAAAGCTCTCCCGTACTAAGATTTATCGTTCAAGAGGAGAAGAGAGAGATACATGTGGAATGTGTTTCTGAGCTAGAAAACACAAAAAGCTGTGCACAACAAGAAAGGATGGCACATTTGCTGAGAGGTAGCTGGGAGGACTCCCTCCTTTCAATCTCTGTCTATCAACAGAATAGATACTTGAAGATTGTGCCCATCCTGACACCCTCATTTTCTTTTGAAGAATAATAAGCAAATAGGTTTTAGCCTGTTGCCTGCAGGGAAATGGTTTTGTAATGGAAGGAGCACCCTGCACTAAATCAACAAACAAGAGAATGGCTGTGTTTGTTTTTCCATGTACTGGAGGTGAAGGTGCAACCACACTGGCGTTTCTTTCACATCCTCTCCACTTGACAAAGGGCAGGGGACAGGCACAGACACATGCAGAGCCGCACATGTCCACGGAGGGAGTGTGCAACTGGAACAACAAAAGCCTTAGTTTCTGCCTTTGCCCCACATGCCTGCTGTGCTCTCCCTATTGAGGGAGTGGGAGATGTGGGACTCCTGGCATGCATGTGCTCTCACCCCAGGCTGTGCTTTCATGAATGTGCCAGCACTTGCCACCAAAGGGAGCTGCCTTGCCCCGAGCTACTTGCTTCCACCCCTGAGCTCTTGTGCAATCACACCAAAGTGCACAGTGAACACAGCTGCACTGCAACCAACCAACCACTACAAAAATGAAGGGTTTTTTTTTTTAACCCAGTTCTATTCCCCACTCCAGCTCACCCTCTTGCACTGCGAGTGATCTTCACATGCTTCTTTTGGCAGTGACGCCTGTCTTATGCAGACATGGTGCTCTGAGCTCTCTGGCTTGGGGCAAGGGCTGACCTGGAGGTGTGCGTGGGGGCAAGTTGGTCCCAGGGCATCACCGCCTCCCTGTGTGGGCTGCAGGAGAAGAGAGCAGAAAGCGCAGATAAATTCTCAGCCAGGAGCAGTGATCCTGGTGGCAGTATCTAGTTTACATGCATTTATATACTCATAGAAATGCACTTCAATGCAGCCAATTTCACATAGGGTGGGGTTTTTTTCTCATTGATTACAAATACAGAACTACCAGTATAATTTTTGTCCGTGCTATGTGTGCTTTGTTGATACATCTGAAGGAGTGTGTCTGGCACAGACACAGACTCAGTGCTGATTTGGAAAAAGAGAGCTATTTAGCCAGGCAGAGGTATTTTCCCCTCCCTTCAGCTGCATTCCAGAGACAGTCAATTATTTGGAAGTATCTTTTGTGCTTAGTCAGTGCACAGGGAGCATTTGCAAAGGCAAAGGCAGGAATGAGTTTTAATCTTGTCTTCTACAGAAGTATTCCCCTTATCAATATATTCCTAGCATTTGAACCATTAGCTCAAAAACAGGCTTACGGCAGGAATGAATAGTGCTCTCCATGTCTGGGACACCTCATGCACAGTTGCATGCCCATATGGACTTGTGTTTTTGATATATATTTCCCGTTAGCCTTCCTTGCTCCAAGCAAATAGCGAGGTATTTGTGTGGTGTGTGCATCTGTGTGTTCATGCATGTGTTACGACAGGTGCTCCTGTGCACACACAAGCACTTGTGGACACATGCAGATACGTATACGCCCAAACAGACCCACATTACTAGTCACGTTTACATCTGTCTATATACATGCCTATCCTGCCATGCCATCAATGTACACACAAATTTGCTGCATCAAGCCAGTTGCTTTTTTTCTCTCCTGAGTTGCCAAATGCTCGAAGCTGCAGGCTAGCTATTGCGGTTACCCTGATTCCCAGGTTTCTTCTGCAGCTGACAAGTAAGCTGTGCTGCAAGTTTCCTAACAACTGGGATGAAGTTTTGTGTAAATCACCTTCTAGGCATTAGACTTTTCCCAGCAAAAGAGGGGGCGGGTGTTTAGAGGAGGGAGATTTGCTCTCTTTGATGTGGGGATTAGTTCACATGTCAGTGTTATCCCCGTTTTTTTTAATATGCTGTGATTTATAGAAGGGCAGCTATGAGAGATAGTCAAGGGGACACCCACGTGGGACTGACAGACATCACCTCCCAGAAGATGTGTACCACTAAAGCAGCTGGCATCAACAGAAAGTCTGCAATTGCAAAGAAGAGAAAGCATCATAAAAAAATAACCTGTTTTGCCTAACAAATACTTTATAAAAATTACGACGTTTTAATGCTTATAGAGCTAGAACTGGTTTTCCCAGCAGCAGAGGGGGTCTTTTGCACATCTGTAATAAAGAAATTATAAATGCTTTTTCCCTTTGAAAAAGTTTGGTTTGTACTTTCCCCTTAGAGCACACATTCTCACTAGTGAGAATGAGTGTGGCTCAAAAAATGATTCTGCTTGCTTGAAACATATTTAACAATGTGACTGCTCCAGTCAGAGTTTCCATGCTCTCCTGCATGATTTTTTTATCAGTGCTTTAGGAAAACTTCACTTTTCAGTCAAAAGTTACGTAGTTGTTCTGCAATCCAACCTTATGTCTATTAGTGTTAAAGCAAACTTTCCTGATGCTTTTCATGGGAACTGGATAAGGCTCTGACTTATTAGGCTAGAAGCCATATTCAGAGTAGATTTGTTTAGCATATCTGAATTGTTTAGGCTTACAGCTTTGTGGAGGGTATGGCTGATGGGCTGACAAAGGAGACAGTGATTAAGAAAGATTTAATAAACTTTTATTTAAAAATAGTCTGTGTTGGTGGGGTTTTTTTTCAAAGTTTGATCTGTCTTGGCCCACCTAAATTCCTAATTTTTTAATTTGTGCAGTTCTCTTAGTATGAAATTTTGAGACATTCTAGTAGAGCAAACGTTTTTCTTCCTTAAAAAAAAAAAAAAAAAGCAGTTTAATTTCTAGCCAGATCAGCTCTTTGAACAGATTCCTGGTGTGGCTGCACTGTTGTTGAAGGCAGTGGGGAGACAAGACTGTGACAGCGGAGGCTTCAGAGTGAGTTGCTGTAAAACTCTACCCTAAATAAGCAGTTTTATCATATTGTTACAGTAAAGGCAACATGGGGTCTTGCTCAGGTCTTTCCACTAACTCCTCTCTCATCTAGATACCTGAAGTTCTGCACTCACCTTGGATGCTGTTTTACGTGCAGGCTTTTCCCAGTGCATCAGAGGCAGCTCGGCAACCACATGGGCACACTACCTTGAGGGACAGACAAAAGCCAAACCTCTTCTTCACTGCTATGTTTCCAGCGGCCTCCTGCAATTCCTTCGCTATTCTCTTAAGCATAAAGAGTTTATTGTGTCACCCCTTCAGGAAGCCATGACTGTTGCTGACAACCAAAGCGTGACGTACGATGGGATGTACCCCACACAAGCAGGCTTTGTACAGTAAAGTGGCCATGTTCAAGTGTGGCCTCACAGTGTGACTTCTCCCACCCCAGCCAGGGCTGCTTCATGTGCTCTGACCCAAATGCTAATTGCTTTTTCAAACCCGCAGTGAAAGCACAGACAAAAGCTCCTCTGGCATCTCCTCAAGCCATGTGGTGCCCTGGTCCAAGGCTTCTCCAAATATATATTGGGGTAGCATGGTAGCACAAAAGGGCACAGCTCTGTGGAGCGTGGCAGAAAGTGCCTGTGTGTGCACTGCCTCAGCTTGCTACCCCTCTTTTGTGCCACTATAAAGTGACAGCAAATACAATACTTGTCAGAAACATGCACAAAATAATCACAGAATCCTAGAATCACCAGGTTGGAAAAGACTCACCTGATCATCAAGTCCAACCATTCCCATCAAATACTAAACCATGCCCCTCAGCACCTCGTCCACCCGTCCCTTAAACACCTCCAGGGAAGGTGAATCAACCATCCAGACAGGTACCAGTATCATTGTTCAGAGCAGTGTTTGCCACTACTTCAGCCCCGTGCAGGGTTGCAGGGTTGGGGACGGTGAGGGGTGTGTGGAGAGGGAAGGGTGACTTGGTAGACTGGAAACTATAACCCTTTTCACAGCATGGGAAACATGCCACAGATGTTTCTGGCAAGGAGGGCTATTTAAGAGACGTGGCACATGCTGCTCTACTTACTCTTCTTCACAGATGGTCCATTGGGACCAAAAGTCAAAGCCATTTTCATAGAATCATAGAATGGTTTGGGTTAGAAAGGACCTTAAAGATCATCCAGTTCCAATCCCCTGCATGGGCAGGGGCACCTCCCACTAGATCTGGTTGCTCAAAGCCTCATCCAAACTGGTCCTGAACTCCTCCCCCCAGGGTGGGGCATCCATGACTTCTCTGGGAAACCTCTTCCAGTGCCTCACCATCCTCACAGGAATATATTTCTTCCTAATATCTCATCTAAATCTCCCCTTTTTCAGCTTAAAACCATTACCCCTCATCCTATCACTCCAATCCCCGATAGAGAGCCCCTCTCCATCTTTCCTGTAGGCCCCCGTTGAAGTAGTGGAAGGCTGCCATTAGGTCTCCCTGGGCTAAACAAGCCCAAGTCTCTCAGTCTGTCCTCATAGGGGAGCTGCTCTGTCCCTCTGATCATCTTTGCGGCTCTCCTCTGGACTCCACTTTAAGAGCTCCATGTCCTTCCTGTGCTGAGGACTCCAGAACTGAACACAGTACTCCAGATGGGGTCTCATGAGAGTTGAGTAGAGGGGCAGAATCACCTCCCTCAACCTGCTGGCCACACTTCTTTTGATGCAGCCCAGGATACAGTTGGCTTTCTGGGCTGCAAGTGCACATTGCTGGCTCATATAGAACTTATCCACTGCATCCCCACCTTCTTCTCTTCAGGGCTACTCCAAATACATTCTATGCCCAGCCTGTATTCGTGCTTGGGATTGCGTCAACCAAGGTGTAGGACCAGTCATAGAATGGTTTGTGTTGGAACGGACCCTTAGAGATCATCTAGTCCAACACATCTTCGGTGAGCAGGGACACCTTGCACTAGATCAGGTTGCTCAGAGCCCCATTCAGCCTGACCTTGAATGTTTCCATGGATGGCCCATCTGCCACCACTCTGGGCATCCAGTGTTTCACCACCCTCACCATAAAAATGTTTTCCTTCTTGTTTTCTGCTTGTTTGTTCAAATTGTCAAAATATTTCACCAGATTAATGTCAAGCAGTATCTTGAAGACAAAACTTCATAGAAAGAAAGACAATTCGTTTTTCACCAGGTTCCCCCATTTTACCATACGTTCTAGAAATGTAAAATTGTCCTCGCTGGTCTCCTGGCCATCATGTGGCAGGGTGGTCAGTGCCAGCAGATCACAGGCACAGACATCACCAACTCATATTTTTTTCTACAAATATGTTACCATTTGAGTGCTCAGACCTATCTCCATTCTCACTGTTAATTTGAATTGCTCCAGAAGGGTTAAGTAAGTTTTTCCTTTAAATAAACAAGCAGCACCGGTTGGTTAAACCCCAGAATTTTTGCATGTACCTTATTCATACTTTTCAGTGAGAAAAGTCATTCCTATATTATTCAGGTATGTGCTCATCTGGGAGAAGCAGGATCATAGATTTCTCAAGTCTTCTGTTTGGATTGAGTTGGAAATACCCAATTTAAGCAAAGTACGTTAAATGCCATATATACTGAAGAGTTAGACAAGTCACTTTTCAGTAGTTTCACTTGAGCATGGAGATTGAGACTAGAACTCAGATTTTGTGATTTTGGAGGCTTACAATCAAGAACTACTGCAATAAAAAATATAAAGCAACAATCAGACTGCCACCCAGTTAAGCAGAACAAGTTTATACATTTTAATGCAAGAGAAAAACAGAGAATTTGAAAATTATTGTAAATTCTTTAAGTTTTTTCATTTATTTGTTTTTGAAAGTTATGTTGGTCATGATGGAGCTTAAACCAGAACAATATAAACAGATGTAAGGCTTTGCCATGGTGTTTTCACTTAAACCCAGAAAAACGCATGTATAGGTTGGAGTTCCTTACCAGCCTGTCCTCACCCTCCAAAAAAAAAGAGCCAAAACTTAAACCAAGTGCTCAGTTTGATTATCCAGTTGTTTGGCTCTAAGGTGCAGCTGGCATGTCGTTCTCTGGGCCATGTGAAACCCAGCCAAACGCCCTAACAGCCAGACACAATTCCCATGCTTCCCAAAGCAGAGCTGCAGGACATAAATCAGACACTGCCACATGCGTGAACTCCTGTGTGGAAGCATCGGATAGAGAACAACAACTCTTTCTGCAGGAAATACCTACACTCCTTAAGGTTACACTGATAGCAAGGAAAAAGCTCTCACTGCCTATATAGCAGAAACAGCTTTTGAACATTTCTGGTTTTCACCTTTATTTTTTTAATATAAAATCACTTCCATTTGATATTCTCCAAAAGCCTGTGTTTTTTCTGATGTCTCAGGTGAGGAGGGATGTGAAAGAAAATATTTTACCAACTTTACAGCTTGTGTGATATATTAAATACCTGCACTGTTGTTTAGAATCTGGTAATGGAAGGCTTTAGGGGGACACTGTATTTTTATTATTTTTTTTTTATTCCCTGAGTTACAAACATATAGGCAATGTCCAGTGAAGGCTAAAATGATACTGCATCATAGATCTGTACCCTGCAAACAGGCTTTAAGAAGTGATCTCCATACCCTGCTGAAGCAATTAACCATTAGCATGGCAGCTGGGCTACAGAAAGTGGGGTGACAGCAACATGTGTTTGGTTGGAAAGCAGCAGTTCTTTTTTTCCATCAGTTCTAGAGGGCAGCCTAGTCCGATATTCACCTGGCTCCACAACTTGCACTATATTTATGGCCTAGAAGAGAGCTCAAAGACTCTGGAAATGCTGGAGCTAAATAGCTACCTTCTTAGCACCCTGCCCAGTGCAAAGCTTCTCTGGCACCTCATTAGGAAAACACTGCAAGGGATTCAGGGAGCAGGGACTGGGGTCAGGAGAAAGCATTAAACCTTTGCATGTAACTTTTCATGTGACCGGGCTGGCGGTCCAGTGACTGTGGGCTCCATTGGCAGGCAGTGGCTTGCGGAGACCTGGGAATTATTATATGGGATTGGGAGAGAATGCCAGCAATGCACATGGAGCTCAGGGGGAGAGGATGAAAGGCAAACGCCACTCAATGAATGAATTCAGAAATATGCATGCAATTTGTGAATGACTTTTTCCCCTTCACTGAACCTGGACATGAGTTTCTACAGCCACCAGCGAAAGCCTCATGACATTGTCACATGGTTGACAAGGTCTGTGCCGAACCCCTCGGCTCTTCCAGCCCACCCTCTGCTCCCCAGCATCTGCCACTGCATGGGCACAGACGACACAGCCGTTCTGGATGGACAATGCCACCAGCAGCAAAGAAAGTACTGGTTCAGCACAGTGTACCTCAAGGTTCTTGCCAAGGCACCAGAGAACCTCCTGAACCAAGTCATCCTTGGGAGCTCTTCTGGGACCAGCAATTGGTGGGGTCAACACTGTGGGGCTACAGCACACCCAGGGCTGAGTGAGGTGAGGGGGGAAGGTTAAGACAACCTGGACAAACCAGCACTAGAGCAGCCCATCAGCTGGGGGCCAGAGCTCGGGCAGTGCTACCTCCATCATTAACATCATGGTTGGGGCCTCACCTGCCTGGTGGGCAGCTTCCTGAGGTGGCTGCTGCAGTCAGACAGGGTGTGTGGGCACGTGCTTTGAAAGTGCAAATAGGAGGAGTAACTTGCTGCCTCCCTACTGTGTGGAAAGATAGGAGCAGAGCATTTGCCATCTAGAAACTGTGTCCCTGCAGTTCCTCACTTGGCATGGTAGAACCAACTTTTATTATCCTTCGGAGCTACGGCTGCAAACAAAAGATGCTTTTATTTCACTTTGGCGGCAGCTCAGGTTGTGTGTGCTCTGGCCGCTTCCTTAATTACAGTGGTTGTTGACAACTTCTGTGAGAGACCCTCTCTTTAAGCAGTCCTCTCATTCTCCAACTTTTTTTTGCAGTCTGAACACATGACAACCAGAACATCATTCTGTAAAAATAAGCTCACTGTAATGCAGTGATTCCCGCACTACAGTTGTGCTGTGTTCCTCTCTGTGTTCCTCTCTTGTGTCCTCTCAGTTTGTGCTGCTGCTGTTAATTTCCTCTTTCTGGCTATAAGAACGTTTTATTTATTAGTGCTGGATTTCCTGTTGCCTGCAGCTGCCTGTACTTTACCCTCTCCAGCTCAGTTTGCTGTTCGAGTCAGTCTGTAGGTCTGTTATCCCACTGACTCAGAGGTACTCTCAGCAAGTTTGGTCAGTGGTTGTGTTAAGCGACACCTGACAGAGCGGGACTTACACGGCAACCTGAACATACGAAAACCCCAAAGAAAACAAAAGCTGATATGGGGAGCCCTCACAGGCATAGGAAGAGGCGCTTTTTTATGACCTGCTGATGCAGAGTTTGTGCTTTCTCAGACGGCAGGAACTCCTTGGTTTACTTGCACACACCACAGGGAGGAAACCAGCTCTTTGAACTGTACATGGTCTGATGGATGAGGACTTAGAGGTTTGCAACTATTTATATTTGAGATTGTGGGCCACACCATGGTCGAAACATCATGCAGACTTTCCACACATGAGATTCATGAACGACTTCCTTGACCTTTTGTGGACATTCAGCATTGTCGTAGTAAATGCAAAGGTTGCTTATATGGAAAGTGAGATCATGAAGGGGAAATGTTTTGCTGCTTTGAATGCAATTTCTCTGCTGGAAAGAACAAGAAGACATGAGCTCTTAATGCTCTGTGTATTATTGGCAAAGCCAGTTGGAAAAGCTCACTCATCTGCACTGGAAAGCAGCAGTTCATGTCATTCTCTATTGTCTGATAGGTACTATTTCAAGTGGCAGAGAAGGAGGTTGAAGCAGCAGAGGGTAATACTCCCTCTCTTGCGTTTTACATGTTTCACAGGGGTCGCACTAATTTTATCATCTTTTCCCTCTGTTTGATAGGGATTTGGGGCCTGAAAACTGAGCAATGAGAGTAAAGGGTGAAGCAAAGCCCAGGGCATGGAGGCAGCTGTGGCACGTCTTACTGCAGTGGCGCCACAGCCCTGTCAGGATATGATCCTTTCCACTGCTGTTCTCAGTGGGCAGTTGCTGGCAGAGAAGCACTGCAGGTGCAGCACCATTAGACACTTTTTCCTTTGTGTCAGATGTTCGAGAGCTGCCCAGGAACATTAAATAGGGAAGAATCTTTTGACATCTTCCAGGTAAGACAGAAACAGGAGATCCTGAGATCTTCAATTATGAAAGATCCCAGTGTGTTACCTGCAAGCCAGCATTTTAACCCCAGCACCCTGGCCAAATTCCAGCTCTGCAAATTACATCCTGCCTATGTGAAAATTCCCCTGCGTTTGTACGCCACTTTCTTCCCTGCTTGTTTTCAGCAGCTGTGTGGTGTTGCCAGGCACGGTGAAGTGCTTGCCATGTTCCACCTCAGGCCTGGCTGCCTTTCAGCAGGGAATGAAATAAGCACTGTGCATAGCATCTGCAGCCAGTCTGGATATTCTGCAGGGAAGGGAGCTTCATAAGTGGTACCCAAGGACCAGCACTGGAGCCTTGTCACAGAAGGCAACAGCGTGCAGAGGCCAAAGGCACCAGTGCAGGGGCAAAGGAGAGACAGGAGGCAGCTTCTGCACTGTGACCTGATTTTTATCCCAGTGTCTCTCATCTACAAGGGCTGGAATATCTGGTACACATTGATCTGGTTTTGGGGGCTCACTGATTTAAGTTCTGTTTGCACAGTGGTAAAGGTCTCAGTCTTGCTTACGCCAGCCACTGTCAATACATTTCCACTTTTTGCATATCTCGTTATTGAACAGTATGGACAAAGGAAGCTAAGGGAAAAGAAATAATTCAAAAACTTTAAATCTATAAATTTGTTTCCTCTTCTTGACTTCACGATTCATGTGCACATTGCTTTTTGCTCAGCCCTGTTGGGAACAAGTCTCTTCAATTGCCCATTAATCCCCCCTGGCAAAAACCTGACTCACACTACTGGAGCTGATAGATTATCCCTCTCATCTGAAGAGGGGAAAGAGAGAGCTGCAGCTGTAGTTAGAGGACTCTGATAATAAGAAACAGTAAGAAATGCAGGTCACATAGAAAAAGATAATGAAATCACATATATTGAGTATAGGAGTAACTTATTGGCTCGTTGCCCAATTATCTTGTCAGTCAAGTTCTCTCTTTGATTATAGCATTTTTACTACAGTCCTGCCTGAATATTATATGGAAACAAATACAAAAATGTTTGAGGTTGCTTGGGATAGTACACCAACTCCAATTGCAGATGTGGAGTCAGAACATGCCCAAGGTGTACAGAGCAGTGACTTGCTCTCCTCCCTCCCCACCCCCTCTCCTCCCCTGGAACTTTTCTTCATGTTAATCCCACGGGACAGCAGCTCTGAGTAGTCTCTCTGTTCCAAGGGGAAAAAACAAGGTTATCTCAAGGTGTGATGCCAGCATGTTTTCAGTCTATCCCAGAAGGAGAAGTACAGCACGCCTTGGAAAGGGAGGGAATGTGTGTTGTCTGTGTTGTGAAGTGGAAAGCTGGCATTCAAAGACATTAGTCCTCTTGCCATGCTGCCCATGTGACTTCATGCAAGGCACAACTTTTTTAGTCTCATTAGCCCTGTCTTTAAACTGTATTTAGTACTTGCTTCACAGGGCTGAGAAGAAGGGGATTAAGCTTTGATTTATTAATGTTTGTAAAACGTTTTAGAACTTGGATGGAAATTTCTCAGGTAGTGCAGAGAGCATTAAAAAGCTTGTCTCCCTCTCAAACTGCAAATGGTTTGGTAATACGAGAGAAATTAGTGAAACAGTGCTTGCATTTTGGTATTTATAATAATAAAAAAACCCACCTTCCAGCTTCCCCTCTGTATCCTTCCATGTTTTGTAAAAATAGAGGCAGCAATGAGAAATTTTAGTCTAAACAGAGTGCAGTTGCTCCCTGGAGACTTGAATAAATCTCAGTGGAATTTTCCCTGCCTTCGGCCTTTTGTGCCTCTGAAAGGTCCTGGAACCAGCCATGTGACCGTAAGAGCAAAAAACACTTCTGTGTCTGAGTGCTTTACCAAATATTTACAAGATACCCTGATAAAATGGCTGCAAGCAAGTTCAGCAGGGCTTGACTGAAGAGCCAGTAATGTAGCACTGTCAAGAAGAAAAACCTAATCTTCAGTTAAAACAAAATTAAAATTAAATTTTACAAAGGTCTCTTCAAAGCACAAAACTGGCAACACTGATACTGAATTGCTCTTCCCCATGGTGAAACGTATTAGTTTTTAGAAATAGCTTATTGAAATGGAGTAGCTTTCTTGTTGTGATGGAAACTTCCTTGCTGAAGTTGAGAGCCCAGAGCTTCGTGAGCAGGCACGTAAGTAGATAGCTGCAGAGTAGCCTTCTCCATGCCACCCTCTTTGGTGACTGGGAGTGACACAACATCAGCTTCCACATCCTATCAGCTCCTCAATCTCTTGCAATGCTACAGTAAAGGAGTGCAGTACTTCTTAACAGAGTTCATGTGCTCCTTAGGAATTCTCTCACCACTCAATAACTGTCTAGCAAACAGCTGATGGCAACCGGCTGGCCTCACTATCACAGGTGGCCCCACTGCGGCTGATTTCCTTGCTGCCCCCTGGGCAGTACTCTAGACCTTCTGTATTTCTGTACAGGTTACTCTGCTTTTCAAGAGGTTGCTCAGAGAGGCCTTCCTGGATACTGCAGAGGACAAAACCAGCCCCTTGGGCCAATGGCAACTGCATCGACAGTCAGCACTGTCTGAACTCATGGCTTTCCCTTAGGGATGTGAGGCTTGAGAGCTGGGGGCAACCTGACCCTGATCACAGTCGAGCCAGTGATGTTTTCAGCGGCCTTGAGCAAGTCATACATTCCCTAAGTTTGTTAGACGAGTAAATAGTTCTGTGGTTTGCAGTCACATTGTGAATATTTTTAAAGTGCTTTGAAGACAGAGGAAGCTAAGCAGCTGTAATACTCACTGATCTTCCCACCTTTGGGACTGCTACCTGTTCTTCCATTCCAAACTGTCAGAGCCCAGCTAGTAGCAACTCTGTTATATCATCACTGATGATTTTCAACTGAGCTACAGGAATAAGAGCTCGCTGAACTATTGCTTCTTAATCAGGCTAATGAGTAGGTTTATAATTTATCTGAAAAAGCAGAAGCAACCATTTGACTCTGTTATGGGCTGTGGACACCAAGTGTGTCTGCCTGTCAGTTCCTCCAGGCTGGTGAGGTGATGGGGTGAATTAGAAAGGCATGTACGGCCTGTGTTTCTTCAGTAGTATGTATATTGTTCAGAAGCTTTTATTATTATGTCACTCAAATTAACTTGAACAAAATACAAGATATTAATAAATTCAGAATTAGTATGGTCCCACACATAAAACAAACAGTACCTGGTTTTAAAGTCAGTCTTTAGAGAGACAAAAGAAGAAGAGTGAAGCTATCTGCTTCACTGAATTTCAGAAAACCAGAGTTGTCATTCATTCTTTTCTTAATGGAGGCTTCATTCATCCTTTTCTATAGATTGGATGAATTGCTCAGAGTCCCATTATTAGTGCTGGGTAAAGTTGCATCAAATAAAGTGTCTTTCAAGGCAGTGTTCCTCACCCGTATGTTCTGTAGGGCAGGATTGGTTCCTTCCAAGGTTAAATTTGCTTGATCCTTTCCATCTGAAACACACAGTAAAGACAGACATCTCAAGGTCGGTGTGTTAGAACAAGATCCCAAAGTTGCCATTTCCTCCAGCAAACAACCACTTCAAAATCTGTTCAATTCACAAAACAAATCAAGGTAATTAGTTCAGTGCAAACTAATTTCACAGACTTGCTGAAAATGGATTGATTTATATGTAATGATCCTCTTTCTGCTGCCTGGCTAGCTGTCATTCTCGTTATCAGTGTCCAGACTTTGATTCTCATTCTGGCTGGCAAAGTTTCTGAAGCTACTCTCATCCTCTGGAGCCAGGCTTTAGAGTAGTCCAGCCCTCTCTACCATCCTTTGGCAGTGCTCCCCGAACACGACTGTATACTTGCTGAGAACCTTTGCATTACATTATTTTTCCAGTAAAACTGGTTTTTTTGGTAGATACTGCCTGTGCACAGAGAATGGGATGTGTAAGAGGACTGGCACTCTCTACTACAGTTTATTTTCTACAGTTCAAATACATTTCCTAGAGTTAAATAGAACACAGCTTATATCAATATATCACACCTATTAGCAAACTGGCTTAGATTCAGCGAAAATATTACAGCTCCACCCTATATGCTTTCCTAATGCCTAGGTTGAGAGCAAAGCCAGCTTCCTAACCAGTACGAGCTGGTCCTCTTCTAATCTTAGTCTTATGTTAGTGCCAGGCTGTGAAGTGCTTTGAGATGAAGTTTACTATGTAAATACCAGGATATTATATTACTGTGATCAGACACCTTATGTAGAAAATGGATGGTTGTTCGTGAGCAGAGATACATACAAAAAGAAAGCCTTCATGATCAGCCTGCAAGCTGATGAAAAGAACAGAAACTGAAGAAACACACACAGTTACCAGGACCAAAATATCCAAGGTACTAACAAATCATCAGTCAGATCATGTGAAGTCCTTGTGTTTGCTGCTGCTAATTGCATTACATGGTGTCCCAGGCCTATTCAACACATACTTCTTCAGTTTCTACAGCCTATCCATTGACACAAGTTCCACTGTAGCACAGAGAGACCTCAGCTGCCTGAAGGACTCTGTAGAACAGCCAGTTCATACCTGGGCCAATTCCTATTGTTCTGTATCAAAGCTTTGAAGAAAGCCAATAACACTGAAAGGAGGAGGGTGACAGGCAAGGTATTCCACTGCAACAGGATCATGACATTATCAACATTAACAGAGGTGATACTGTAGAAGAAACACAAGGCTTACACAGGTTGTCAAGGGAAGCTGTGTCTCAGTTTTTCTCCTCCTTTCTAGCTCTGTTAACTATATGAAAAGCAACTACACTAGAAGGGTTGCTCGTATAGTTGTCCTGGTATAACTATACTGACAAGGATGATAACCCTAATGCAGGTAGAACAAACCCCACTTTTGCAAATACACCTTTGATAAATTCCTCCAGGGAATATGCTATACTGACAAAAGCACCTGTAATACTATTTAAAACAGTTTTGGTATTTACTGCAAGGCACCTACAGCATTATTTAAAATTATATGCCTACCCACCTATACTTAATTTTAATGCAGAGCTGGCTTAACAACCCAGAAAATGTACAGAAAATCCTTCTGTGAATTTACCCATAGAGGCTAAAGAATGAGTACAGACGTCTATACTTGGTCTAGCTTTGGCAGAGGGCTGGCAAGAAATACACCTGAGAACTTGTTTCAGTAGAAAGCTAGGGAAGGCAGTAAGTGAGCAAGCTCCTTCCAAAGAAACAGGTCATAGTGAGTCTTTAGGAACTTTGTATTCCTATCCTATTACAACAAACAAACAAACAACCCCCACAAAAGCCCATTGTCTCAGCAAGGGAACAGAAAATATTGTCTGTCTTCAAGAAGAATTCAGGCATTCCATAGTCATGACGTACTAGGCTTATGAACATTGTCATTTTTCGTGCATCAAAGATAATGTGAAAGATTTTCGTAGGTCATATTAACCAATTACATTTACAACCCAGTAAATATGCATTTTCAATATGCTCACTTGTATGTTTCTGTTAAACCATGACATTTAAACAAATCACAGGAATTCTTGAAGTCTGTTTAACACCACTGTTTTTTGAACAACATCACTCAGGAATTCCAGGCCTAATGAGTCTCAGATTTTGTAAAGCAGCTGGCTATAGGTTTCAGCTAAAGGATACTACAGCATTTTTCTGGTTTTCAGTAAGGCCTATTTTCCACCAAAAAGAGTTTGCATAAGAAGCTTAGTTGCAAGTTTAGCTGAAGAATGACGCCACCCATCCATAATCACAAATTATAAATCTAACATAGATTATTAGCACTGTTTTTCTAGAACAACTGCTAGTTACCAATAGGTATTGAACAGATCAGGGCAGCCTGATCTAGTGGGACGTCTCCCTGCCTCTCACAGGGGGGTTGAAAGTGGATGATCTTTAAGGTCCCTTCCAACTCAAACTATTCTATGATTCTATTTCCCATTGATTTTTTGTGGAATAGCATTACCCATTTGTATCTCTACATGAAGTAGGTTGATGATACATAAAACTGCTTAGATTTCTATACAGGCTTTTTTTTTTTTTTAGTTTTCTCTGAGTGAAACTGGTGGAACTGGCCTAAATGATTATAGACAAACATGTGTAACCCTTTCCTGGGACTAGAAGCCATTGCAAAGCTATTTGTAGTGCAGGTATGCAAATCAACTTCAGTTTGAGATAGTCTGGGAGAAGTCTGAGGGGGATTTCCCTGCTTTATGTAATCTACTGTTGCTTCTTAGCTTCCTCTATCCACATGGCCAGGAGGCATGACACCACTGGTTATTTCTCAAACTTAACCTGAAAGTAAAGACAATTTGCTTGGTAACCTGCAGCAGTCTTGCAGCTTTTGGTAAATCCTCAGATGCAGGCTTAATGATATCTGGAATAAAGAAGGCCTGAAGGAGCAGTGGGGGAAATAACCATGATGGTAAGGGCTTCACTTACTGGCATACTTCGAAAGTGGTCAGCAGCCAGGAAGATCTATGTGCTATCCCTCAGATATAACTTCGACCTACACAGAGCTCTGATTTTACATTTCTCGGTCCATATAGAGCACTACACTTTCCACATGACAGTTGCTGTCAGTTCAGTGTCTGATCAGTGGGGCAGTTACAAGGTCCTGGCAGATCAGACTGTGATCACACAGCTGTGGCTGCCTTTCCCAGCCATTCCCATGGGAAGATGAGGAGCAAAACTTGTCTTACCATGTACTCAGGCAGAACTACTCCCAGTAAAGATATTTGCTGAAATGACAGGCTGGACAGGCATAACTTTAAGGCAGGCAGGAGAAGCACCCTGCTGCGGCCCATGGAGAGCTCCATGCTGCTGAAGCCAGAGTGCTTCTGATACTTGGGGGAGCCTGTTCAGTGCTAGGCTGTGTGTTGCTCTACTCAGTGCACTGCACTGTTCACATTGCGGTGTTATTGTTCCAAACTGGAAGATTTATAATTCAGCAACTCTCCAGATTCTGAGAAACATGAGTACCAAAATCTGCCCGTAAGGGAAATACAACAGGTGAAGTAAGCACGGTGGCACTGAGGAGGAAGGAAATCTCCCTGCAGTATGCTGATAAGAATGTGCTTGATATATACTGTGCTCAATTTGGACAATCTGCAACTGGGAAAACAGAGGCTAGCTGAAGGAAATTCAGCTCAGAGGCCCTAGGGACCAAATCAGTCTGTTAAAACTCTCTGGTTTTTTTTTTTATCACTACTTAATTAGAATGCTTAACCAACACATTGGAAACAGCAACTGTTAAATATTCAACAAGCTGACCTTTCAGTTACAATATGACAATTCTGAAAAAGTTCATGGAAAGCTTGTCCTTCCCTACGTTATCCAATAAAGCCACAGGGAACTGGACTGGGAGGAAGAAGAGTAAAAAAAAAAAAAGTAGGACACTATTGTGGAGACCTGGTTAAATATCCCAGTCTTGCCATGGGCTTATCGAATGATCGCGGGCAAATTGTTTCCTGCTCTGTGTTTCAGCTTTTCCCATCTGTAAGAGTACAACAATGTAGACCTTCCTTGTAAATCACTGAGATGAACAGCTAGAAAAGGAGTGATGTATTATTAATTACTTATTATTATTTCTGAGGAAGAAATAGCAAAGAGAAGAAGCCATCGATCTTTCATAGTTTTCTTGATACTCATAAAAAATAAAAAGTACCACATAACGTGAATTTCACACAACAGAAACTTTTGGTGAGCCACCTTGAAGAAGAGATAGTTGGTGCACAATTAAAATAAAGTTAAAAGTGCACAGACACTAAAGAAAATGCTCCAGGTAGTGAAACAAGTTAGGTTGCAGAACAGGCTCCATCACAAAGGGGTGAACCCACTCCATTGTTTAACACATTTGAAACTGAACTCTTCAAAGTGCTGGTGTATGTAATGCAAGGAATTGTTTTGCACTGCCTTGAAAGGTAGCAGTGCTGGGACAACCTGCAAGAACTACATTGACCATTCCTACACTCTGAAGAGGATTCTTGCCACTCTGACTACAAGGAGCAAAGGACTCTCTTTGTATCAAGGTAGTATGTGAAGAACATCTACCAGGGAGTAATGACATTGTGGTTTTGCAGGAACAACCCTTAACAGATCTTTCATGTTCCTGCTTCTCAGATCTGCACTTTGCATGCCCAAGCACGGAAAAGAAGCCCCTAACTCTCCATTTGAGAATTACAGTGTGCATCCTACAGATAATTTCCTGTTTTAGTCTAATGAAAAACCGGGTGGTTTGATTTTTACAAGCAGTGGTTTGCAGAAGAAATGCCATGATTTTAATGGGAACCAAATGAGTGATTATTACGTAAACAGCATTGTGAGACACAGAACTAATGTCGAAATGTTAAATGCTCTGGATGAAACTCACCAAAATGGGAACTGGCAGCAGTGTGCTGGAACATTGGGGTTTCTCTAATACTGCAAACATTTCCCACTGCTGCTAATGCTGGTTCAGCTCCTCCGGAGGTAGCTTTGGAGGGAGTCTGACTGCTTCTGTTGTTACTGGCACTTAAAATCTTCAGAGCTTCTCTGAAATCCAAATTCAGAGCTTTGGGCCAATTTTATTGACACAACTTGGTTTACTGGTTGGAGCAGGTAGAGCAAGAAGTTCTTTAAAAAGCAGCTTAGAATTAGAGTTTTAATACCACCATTTCTTTTGGGTTTCATACCTGCTAGTATAAGAAAAAAGAGGCAAATTGATTCAGATAGCATATGTGCACTAGTGACCATGTCTTCCTTTGTTCATCTGGGCTCTGTAGAGTCTTCTCTCACAGTCTGCCTGCCTTCAATACTGTTATCTTCATGGTAATGAGCAATCAAAGGGCCCAAACCCATCAATTATTGGTATTTCTTTCCTCAAGGTGGGCAAGGATAATGGAAGGGAGCTGAAGTGATGGCTATAGAGTGTTCACAATCCCTTTCAGCCCTTCTGGAAGGAACACCCGGGCCTGGAGTGGCAGGGCTGTGCATCCCAGCCAGCCTTGCTTGCTGCTTCTGCACAGGAGGGCTGGCACTGCCTGCACACTGCCCAACCTCAGGCCAGGGATGCAGCAATTTCCTCAGGAATGAATCACGAACAAAAACCAAACAGGAGCTATTTAAGAAGTTTTCTCCTCCCCCTCAACAACTGTCCTGTCCAATATCATATTCCTGACAGTTTATTCTTCAAGAATTTAGTCATCTAAGGTTTCAGTGACTCATGGGATGAGCCTTCTACCCATTTCCTGGAAAGAGACCTGCATGGTCCTCTACACCTCCCAGCCGTTTTCCCCGAGGGCCTCATTCTTGCTACGTTTTCATATAGTTCAGCTCTCCTCCATTTCTGGGGTGGAGGAGGGAGGCAAAAATATCTCAAGTGGATCCAAACTTGCAGTGTAACGGGAAAGCAGTGTTGTGAAAGAAACATCTGGAAAACAAAGATGGGCACTGAACCAGAGGCTCTTTTGGAATTAGCTGCCCCTTGGATTGAAAGCTGGTTAGAAAAAAAGGAGCTGCTGCAGTAAGACCTGTGTGCTACAACAGAGTCATGAATTTACCAGGGCTATACCCTATAAAATGAAGATGAAAAAGATTTGAAGGCTCTCTCAGATCGTTGCCTGGATGGGTGTGACTCACTCTGGGCAAATGCCACTGATGACAATACCCTGACACAAATTATTGAATGAATTGGGCTGGATGAGAACTAAAGTAACTATTTTAAACACTTGAGCCAATCTGAAAGACACTTCTGTGCAGAAAAAAAATGCTTCCTTTTCCGTATTAAAAAAAAAAAATTCAAAAGCTTCTAACAGATACCTTGAAGGATACTTCAGCAAATTCTGATCTAAGCAGGGTTGTGCTATGCCTGTAGGAGATAGCTGCCTGGACATCAGTGAAGCCTAAACTATACCTCCTAGCCCATACAGAAGTGCTACCTCTGCTGATTTATGTTACGGTTAAAATAAGAGGTCTAGCATTCTTGAAATATTCAGCAATTTTTGTGAGTGTGAGCCCATCAACACAATTATGGAAGTGTGAAATAGCTCAGCAACAGTGCCGGTGTGTATTTATGGACTTACGCCTTCTACATCTGTGTCAGCACACTAAGCATCCAGGCTGACACTAACTTGTAGTAGGGCTACTTAAGGAATTTGCAGATGTGTCCAGCATTCTTAAAGGATGATTTCAGTGCTCAGTTATACCAGTGTATCTGGCTTAATACTGGTTTGTGTATATATGCATGTACACATGCATATATACATCTCAGTATATAGACTGACATGTATTGTAAGCCTGTTACCTTTAAAAGAATATGGTGTCAGGTCAAAGTTGGCCCAACATTCTTCTTAATAAAAAAAATAAACTTCTACGAGCCCTGCTTCCAACAGAAATGTTTCCATGATTTATTTTAAGAAGGGAACATTCCCCTTCAGTGCTCGCCGCAACCCAAACATTGCAGCGCTGTGCAAGAGCATGAGAATTAGAGAGGAAACTGAAGAAACTATTTTCACTGCTCCAGAAGAGAAATACAAAAAGTAAACAAACAGCAAATGTAATGACAAATATATTTGATTTTAGTGGTAGCTGCAGTGTTATCTATAGTACAGCTAAAACCAGTGGACTTAAAAGTATGCATGCTTTTCTAGTGATTTCTACAATGTGTGTGACTAAGTGTGAAATGGGGACTCGTGGGAGCCAACTAAACCGTAAGAAAGATTTATTTTAGTTTGGTTGATCTTTTCTGCTCCTCACACCTTGCCTTTCACATTTGAGAAACTTAACAGCAGACTAGGAGAAATTACCACACTCTTTTCAAAACTAGAAAATAATCTGAAGCTTGGGTAAGCTATCCAGGGAACAAATCTCTTGTTTGTGGGAGAGCTCCCAGAAACTTGAAAGTAATGGTAAGAGTCTTTCCCTTAAGCATCTTGAGTCCTTTGTTCTAAAGAAACGGGAACGTTGGTACTACTGCTTATTTCTTTTCTCAAGTTTGAAAAAAGCAGCACGCACTAGGAGAAGACAAAAAGGGGTATATGGAGGCAGAAAGAACTACTGAGTACATATATTCCTGACGTACCTTCTGACTGCGTGCACACACACATGCATACAGACATGCACACACAGCACACAACTCCTCCATCTGAAAGGTCTGTGTACCAAGGAGAGAGAAGAAAAATAGTGAAGCCTGCCCAAAAGGGACTGTAAAGACGAATCTGGTGACAGATCAGTGATTTCATGAGACAGCTTTTGGAAGCCATAAACAGGAAATGGGTAAGTAAAAGCAGGTGGAGCATGTTGACTGCAGGAACAAAGAAGGAAATAGCTGAGCATCCATTCTGAGCATCTGAATAGATGCAAGAAAATGTTCTCCTCCTCAGCACTTGGCAGTTGCAATACGCCTGCTCCTACTTGTCCTGGTCCTCCTTCACTACTGTTATCCCCCCAAGATGCAAAGACTCCCAGTCTGCAAACACACTTTGCTTGAATGATCTGTCCTCCTTGAATTTCAGAACCAGTGGGGGAGAGCTGGGAGGTTCTGCCTGGAAGGCAAAAGACAAGAGGGACTCATTTACTGAGAAAAGGATGAATTGGAAGTACCCAGCAGTACCCAATGCCTGCCAGGGACTTCAGTTCTGAGTAGTCAGAACAGCATCTCTGCCTACTGCCTCAGGTGGTGTGGTCCCAAGTGTATTTAGCATAATAGTCCATCAGAAAAACATTATTCCTATCACCCCTTTCATTCTAGGGGACTCCCAAAGCACTTAGCTGTAAGAATCATTCTCCATCTCTACTGAAACACAGTCCTTTCTGGGGCAGAGCACTGCAGCTGCTTAATAACTCACAGCAAATCACACAAACAGATGGAAAAGAAAGCGAAATGTGTAAGAAGCATTCTTTCCACTTTCCTTCCAACCCTTCCTTTCTCTCCTCTTTGTCCACAGCAATCTGTGCCAATTCCAGACAACTACAGATGTGTGTCTTTCCCACCAGTATCTGCAGAGACTTGGCTCTGGAGACAAGGGATCTGCTTGCCGACTTACTGCCTCCTGGTGCTTTCAGCCTCAAGGGTCAAGCTCCTGCTGCCACACTCTCATCCCTAGCTGTGCTGCCAGGCATGCTGTGGGATGGAGGGCAGACATGCTGGTTAGGAACAATTCTGCTTTCTTCTAGATGAGTATAATGTTGATGTAAAACTGTTTAACATAGACAAGACCCTTTTGCCTTCAAAGTATACTGAACAGTCATATTAAAACCCTGAGGGCAGTTAAGAAAGTAGCACATAGATAAGTTTGAATCATTTTGGCCTTGTCAACATTTAAAGTATTAGATGGTAAAGCTATGTTGGCAAACTCTACTCTTAGATATTTCTCCTTCTCTGAGTGAGCCACTGGATTTAAATTGAAAAAAAAATCTGTTTCTTCTTGTTTTCCAAGCAAAGAAATCACTAATGGCAAAGGAGCTTCTATGGAGTTACATCTGCACAAACCAAAGGTTATTTTCTAGTAGAGAAATCTTGCTCTTTTTTTGACATTGTTACTTGCACAAAAATTCCAAGTATTATTGGGAGTTCAAATGCTGCTTTTTCTACATATTTTAAAACAGAGAGTTATTAAATACAATCTAATGCTTTTTAAGTTTGAACTCTTAAATCCTAGTCTAGACAGGGCCTTTGGGAGCAGGGCTCAAACTCACACTGCCCATTGTCCCTGCACTTCTGCCCAGGCCGTAGCTTCCCAGCGGTGTCCTGAAAAATGCCATGATCAAAGTCTGGCACCCAGCACTGCTCCTGTGGGAGGAAAGAGAGGCACTGCCAGGGGAGAGGCTGGTATGGCACTTTCTGCAAGCACCACCACACTCACCTAAGATGTCATGAAGCATAAATGCACAGATGTGTCCTTTCAGGTGGGTGGCAGGACAGCTTCAGGGAGTTAAACCTTGGCACTGACTTTTGGGGAAAAAAATAGCCTGTGAATCATACAAATCTAAGAAACAGAAAGAAAATAATTGGAATGAGCTGAACAAAATTAAACAGGTGTCTCTTTCCTGCTTCTTTCACAGTTTCTGCTTCCCTGCAACCTCACCCACATTTCTTCTGCACGTAAGTTGTCGAGAAAAATGGTAGGAATGAGGTTCCTCTTATAATTACAGTTTGCTGAGAAAATTGCAGCCTGCAGCAGTAATTTCTTTAGTGCTAGAGACAGATGCTGCTGAGGTCTAATCACAGTCTTCTAACTAACCAGGCCTTGAGTCTATTCTGTCATCAGCTGAGAGGTTGCTGGCTCCCAGTGTGTGTGTAAACCCGAGCTGCTTGGCCTGTTCCTCTCCCCTCATCCAGAGCCAGGCAGTGCCAGAGGGAGGGTATGTTTCCATTCACTCCTTGCCCTCAGCTACAGATACTAGGACTTCAATGTGCTGCTTATCTCTCCTTCATGCCTAGTATCAGGGCCACTCAAAGCCTTACTGGAAAGGGCTCAAGTGGTTGTTTTCAACTTACAATGCCGCATAGTGACTGCAGTTCAAAAATACAATTTAAGCTGAGATAAGTTGAAGGAGAGGCTTAAGGAGAACGGCCTGTAGCTAAGTCCTCCTTCCAAAATGTGTGGTATTTTCTGCCTATTAAGAGGACAAGGCTGCACTTAGTGACGGATCCTATAACCTCCATATTTTAACAACAACAACAAAACTCAAAAGAATACGCATGCTGATGAGCACAGCAGTAGGAGGAAGAGAGAAAAGCAGAACTGGGTATATTGTAAAACAAGCTGGGGGAGAGCATACATATAAGAAGAAAATGGAACAAATCTCTCCTACATGTTACATGTGCAGCTGCCATTGCCATCATACGCTTTGCATCTGACATTCAAAGAGTCACGTATCTGTCACTCAAAGGGCCACATCTTTGAACCTCTCCATGCTGGTGAATGAGATTTTCTGAATCTGCACATGGTAGCTGGGCACACGCAATAATATTCACCCCATCTCTGCAGCAAAGGTGTGCACCGCAGCTTCTAAGCCACTGACAGAGTGAAGGGAACAGGAAGCACAGCACGATGTCTCAGAGAGGGGGAAGGAGTGACTCATGCAGGAAGGAAAACAGAGCAAAGATGAACTTGGAGTGTAAGAGAAGAGGCAGACTGTTGGCTGTAAATCAGTTTTCTTGCACTCAGAAGGGTGGGTACTACGGTGAGAAAAGTTGTACTTGACAGTAATGGAAGTCCAAGGAAGTTTGATTAAGATAAAATGGCGGTTACAGGGCAACACAGAAAAGAGCCTTTAAGGCTAAAATCAAAGACAGGAAGTGACTCAGTAGGTCAGAAGCTGTGGTAGTGAGCTGGATAGATTAGGTGGAACTTGGAGCAACTAAGTTAGCTCTGCTAATGACAAGTGATAACACTTACAATGTCACCAAGTCTAACAAATCTGATTCTGAAATCACCTTCACGGCCCTGACAGCAAATCAGAGATTGCTGAGTTGTAATAGTATCTACATCAGAGCAGATACTGTATGTGTTTTAACAGGAGACTGGTTTTACAGTCACTTTTTGACTCTGCCAGTCTTCCTGTAAACAGTGTGCTGTTTTGTCTGAACAGGATTTCTTGTTAGGAAGAATGAACTGACGAATAGAAGCTGTGAGACTCTGAGAAGGACTGCCACTGCAGGTTGAAAAGACAGATGCAATGGAGAAACTTCTTTCCAGCCCTAAATTCAATAAGTCTTTGATTCAACAGTTTTGTTCACATCCAGGACAGCCGGAAGAGAACAGCTACCTTGTATTTTTGTACCTGATGAGAAAACCCGAGATTGTATGTGTGCACTGGGACAGTTCAATGTGTGTCTATTCCAACTTCAAAGAGGCTTTCAGTGCTCTTTCAGATGTAGGGTGTGAGGAAGGGTGAGAACTGCTAAAGCTAGCCCCATCCTCATTAAATCTTTGCCCTCTCTGGAGCAAGCATGCAAGTGGAGAGAATAGAAGATATGCATGAGCAACTGAGCATCTGTGATCTCATGACCTTTGACTGTTGTATTATGGGACACGTATTCTCCGGTTGCTATGCTTTTCTAATTCATTTGTATTTTCCTTCAGTGACTCCCTTACATTATCTTTGGAGCTCCTGTGTAATGGTTTCAGGGAACCACAGATACCTCCAAATTAAGCATGCATACAATAGCTTTAATTAAATGTTTCCAAGTATCCCACAGTAATGCAAGGGAAAGGGAAAGCAAACAGTTCTGTACTCACTTGTACCTATCCCTTCTGAGCACCGGCTTGGGTAGAGGTACCTGCACCACTGCCCTTTAAATCCATTTCTAACCTATTGTGAAATGAAAGCCACTGGGTCCTGCTGCTCTGCATATAAGCACTTCAGGCATTTCGCTCCCATTAAAAAAGTTACAGATCACCTGTGAAAGGTACAATACTGTATCCTGTTAGGCTACGCTAGAAGAAATAAAAAATAAATTAGGACAGGTGTTCTTAACTCCACTTACAAAAATAGGAGAATAAGGTTAAAACATATGCAACGATTTCTTAAAATTACATTAAGATGCTGTAGGGCGAGTAGCATAAAAGCAAAGGTTTTTGATCTCCTTTAATATTTTGAAATGAATCTTTTCTGTTCTTTGGGCCATTGGCACAATCTCAGTCTTGGTGCCATTCTCTGCAATGAGTTACCTATTTATAATTTTTTTAAATGAGGATCATTGCTTCTTTTACAAGCAATTAACTACATCATTTTCTATGTACAGAAGAAAGCTGCCAAGAATTTTTGTTTTCATTTCAAGTATTTAAAGTAAATATAGATGAGGAAAATGGAATTTGGAAGGAGAATTTTCATCATGCAAAGATGGAGGAATAAGAAGTAGGATGCAAATGTTTTCAGTCAGTTCTTAAAGTCAAATACAAGACAATTTTACAGCACAGAAAGCAGTGAGTTTGGTTAAAGGAAGAAACCCTGCTCTTGTATGACATGGAAGAGTTAATGGTATCTGCAAGGATAACCTTGAGGCCTAACACTAGTGATTATTGCTAAATATTTAGTACTAGTATAAAGTACTTGTCTTGAGTTTTTCAATAAATTACATCACTATTATTTCAAAGTTGAGACAAGCTAATTTGAAAACACTTTGACCTGGCTGTACGTATTTTATTGAAAATCCACCCACTACTTCTCAGTGACTCTGAGAGATAACATACATCAGAAAAGATAAGAATAACTCTAAGACTGGAAAGAAAAAATAAAGGCCAGTTTGATGAGAGAATAAAAAAAAACATGCTTTGATCTCGGCTATTTCCTTGCACTGAGACCAGAGACACTGCCAGTTTTTGCAATTTTACACACTGGATTTGGGCAGGGGTTGTGCTGAGCAGAGGCTGCCCTAGCTTTGCTGAAGCCTGAGCCACAGTGACTTTTCTGGAGGGAACAGAAAGCATGGGCTGTTTCCCTCAAGTAGCAAGGCACAAATGACAGCAGGGTTGCCTGAGAAGATTGAGAACTGCTGACACTAGTAACAGGAACTGGCAGCTGCAAAGGAGAATACAAGTGGGATGAAGAGAGTCTCACAAAGTGAGGAGGAAAGCAGGCGGCCAAGGAAGATTACATGGGGAGCAGCTAGCAAATGCTGACGGAGACTTCTGCTCGATTTTCCTCAAGGGCCTTATCATTCCTCAAGGGCCACAATCAGGCCAACATAAAATTTCCTGCAAGGATTTTTTAAGATACTCTTAATGAAGGTTTCTACTCTTTGTTCCACTGCATCTTCCGAAGATGCTTCTTAAAAATACATCTGGTTTTGATGATGGTTATTCTCAGAGGTGTGTGAAGAAGGCTGATCTACACTTCACCCTCCTCCTTCATCTCCACCACATCTGCCTGATGCCTGTATCACAGACTACTTCTGTACTTCTCCCCTAGTAGTGACAGCTGATTTCATAGAATCATAGAATAACCAGGTTGGAAGAGACCCATCGGATCATTGAGTCCAACCATTCCTAAATTTATATCAGCAAGGCGAAGGCCACGAAAATTGATGCCTTTCTCCCAGAGGGATAAGTTTTTATGGACAGCAGTTAGTTAACTATTTTCACTACACAGGTACCAAAAATGCACAGCCCATGACTACAATACTAATTAAGGCCCATGGGGATGACGTTGCAGTAATCTTAGGCCCTAGGCCATCTTAAGTACATTCAGATTTCTCTGATTCTTCATTTTCCACTCCCCTTTAGTAAGTCATAACTACTTCTACCTCTTAATCTTTTAACTAGGTTTGGGTGAACTAAACCCAGTGTGATTTACTGAAAAGTGCTCTCCAAAATCTTCTGCTTCCTCAGGGCAAGGAGGGGACAGAAAGAGGTGATAACAGTAATTAATAGTTTGTTTACAACTTCTTTTTACTAGCTAGTTCTGAAGTAGGTTTTTCCTACTCCAGGTGACAGAAAAGCAACTGCAAGCACAGTGGAGCTATCTGTGCACTGACTGCAGGGTACATGTTGCCTGTCACCCTGTTAAGTCCCCAAACAGATAGGAAGCAAGAAGATGGAAAGGCTGAAAAATGAGATTATAAATCCTCTGCAGCAAGCCAGTAAAACAGCAAAGTTGCAATGATGGAAAGGACAATGTTAAAAGTTAATCCCAGGTGTAATACCTTGGAGGCCAAATGCATGTTGTGAGAGGTGTCCTTCATCTAATATTTATTTTTTGCTCTCCCCCTGTGAACTTTAATGTAGGTCTCAGTCACTGGATGCTGCATTCTCCACAAATGCCTTGTATGGCCTGTTGTTGCCTTTCCAAACTTCTTATTCCATAGTACATTTTAAACTTTTTTTTCAACGCTTGCCGGAGTCATAAGAGGAGTAGTTTTTAACCTAACAATAAAACACCTGCATTTTATTAAGACTGGGGACTTAAGTTCCACCTCCCTCTATTTTACTGAAATGTTGCCATTGTTGTGTTAACCCTTTAATAGTCAGTTTTACTCTGAAAGTGAAGTTATATGTCTGCTATATGTAGCCCAATTTGACAGTCCTATACTGTATTTGGAAGAAGGGAAACCCAGCTCTGAGACAGACCCAGAGGGCTTCACCCAGTGCTGACTGGCGAGGGGTGAAGAACCCCAAAATCAGAGCTGCAAAGCCTGCACCCTTCCTAGCACAACAGCCCTCCAGGAACATGTTTGCTGGCAAGGTAAAACTTAAAACTAAAATGTTCTTACCAGTTTTTACTCTTGTTTCAAGAGTGAGATTTATGAATTGTATCGTAGAAACTTCATTCAACTAGATGTTAAAATTTATTATTCTCCCTGTTTCTTCCCTTTTCTCTCTCATTTCACTGTTTTAAATAAGAAGAGGGGCAGCGTTATGTAATAATTTTTGTGCCTGGACCTCCAATTCTTGTTACTATCCCTATATTAACTTAGAAAACTGGCAGCATGTGGATATGAAGTAATTGCGCAAATTCATGCACCAGTTTAGTAGAAAGGCTTATATGTTCAGTTGTCAATGTACTAAGAAACTGTCCTGTTCCCCACTTAATTTAGCTTTTTGATAAACAATTACTTACTAAGCTCCCTTCACATGCATCACAGAAGCAATGCACTGCAAAGAGCAACAACTGCTAGTTATTTTACCAAATATGATCAGTTCAGTAAAGAAAGAAGAGAGAGTAACTCAATGCACCCAGTCAGGGACTAAGGATCTGTACACCATGCATTCTAATTGCATATCTGTTGCTATCTATGTGCCTATGGGCACATAACTTTGGTTCTTTATGACTCAGCTTCCCATCTATGCATGGAGAGTAATTCTTCACAGCCAGCACGTGAATCAGGAGGTCATAGACTTCAGAGCTCATTCTACATTAGTCATTCATCTTCAGACTTCAGTGGAACACCTATACAGGGATAATTGTACTAATATGCATCAGATCTGTGTGGAAAGAACAAGCACATCAAAGGTTCAGAGGTTTGGAGATACTCAGAACAATATAAATTCTTAAGATAACCAGATAGGTAAACAGAAATATCAGTTGCTGCCCAAATACTGGTCAGGTATAATTCACTCTGTACGTGGTTGTTATTTATTACACAGTCTGACATATTAGATACTGGGGCAAGTTATATTAATACATCCCTACAATGCTAGTATTGGTTATATATACAGTAGTACTTATAAAAAGAAATGCACAAGGTTTAGTTGCTTTTGTAAACAAGTAATTTCTATCCATTCATGCATACCAGTATATGATTTCAAAACCACGTAGATATCAATAATCATCGAAAATGGCTTTTACAAACCCACATCACAACAGAGCTAGTTTTAGGGACATAAAATTATTGCTGTTGTATAGAACGTCAAACAATGTGGGGATCCAGCAGACTGGGACATGTAGTGAAAGTCTTCTGGTGTGAGAGTAGTAGACAGCCCCTAGGACCTCATGCTAGCTCTGACCACAAACTAGGGAGCGTACATTGAGAAGCATTGACTCGCCTGCCATTTGGAAAGACAAAGGAGGAACATAATTTATAAAGATAATCCGGAGTGGAGTTTTTCATATTTGAGTAACAACTCACAAGATTCTTACTTTTCCATTCTGTGTAAATATGCATGAACACTCACCGTGAATTGCTTTTAAAAATATATGTAAACAGCTTTTCAAAGTCTTTCTTAAACCAAATTAGGGTAAATCACATCTGCTCATGAACTGTGGTTTGAAAACACTGTACATCTGTGGTATCAAATGTGTGCAAATTAGAGAATTATATGACATTGCCAGTCACTTACATGCAAATGTAAGTGTCATTTTTTGAGCAGTATTTGAAGTCATGTTAGTATGTAGCACGAACCACAAACATCGACCCTCTACTTAAATAGCAATCCAAACAGGGATTTGTAATCCCTTTGCAATTATTTTCACACAGGTATATAGTCAGGTACCCCAACCAGGAATGTAAGTTACGAACTGTTATGTGCCCTGAAGCATGCTTATAGCCATTCTTTATAGGTGGCCTGGTCACCATACTCACTACTTCTAAGTAAATAAAAGTGTGGGTTTGTACTTTTGAATTGTGTTCATTCATAAAAGAGGTATTTTCTTTGCAGCAATAAGGAAAAACAGAGGGTTTTGAGCTTTACTTTTATCATGTATCTGTGGCTTCTTTTTGAAGCTGGTACCATAACAACCAGAGCCAGCACCTTGTATCTTAGATCTAGAAGCAGGGAGGCGGTACAGTCAATCAGTCATACGGTCTCTTCCAACAAGAAGGGGGTTATGCCCTATGACAAGTTTGCTGTACTTCCCTGCCTCTGAGTGTCTCAAGAAAGAGTGTCAGCAAGATTATCCTTCTCCTATTTCATAGCCTTGCTCCTATTTTCACCTCTTTTTATCTAAGCTCTTTTAAAAGCTATTCCTAAGAATGTTTTGCTTTAAATGACAAGTTTGTTTCTTCTCAGTCTTGACTGCATTTTCCTTTAGACAAATCCTTCTACAAAGCTTTCATCAGAAGACCCAATATTACTTATAAGCACCATTAATGAAGCCTAACAAAACAATTATGCTGAAGCCATTATCCTCTACTTTTTACAAAAAAATTACAGATAAATCAATACATGACTCAACCAAGGTTATACAGTGAATTAATGTTAGCAGCTGGAAGTGTAGTGTAGGAACTTGGACACCCATACTCCTGCTGAAATAATATGCCCTAAAACACTGAGACTCTCAGACCCACTCTGCACTACCAACATTTCTCTCATATGACTGAAGTGTTTTTAGGCTATGAAAATTAAAGAAAAGGAAAAATAATGTTAATCAATGCCTGATTCCACATTGTTTTTCCCTCTGAGGCTAGAAGACTTTTTCTTGGTTTAAATTTTTTCTTACAGTAGATATTGGCAGGCCAAAAGTTGAAATAAAATAGGAAAAAATAACAAGCATATTTTGAGTGATTACTCAACTGGGGTCCTTTGTGACAGGAAATGCAGCTGCGTGACTAATGGGCTTGACTTTCTCTTGGCTTCCTTCCCCCTTCAAAGATCTTGTTTACTGCCCCAGCCAATTTTTTTTTTTTTTAAATTGCTAGAAGCTAGCAATTTTCCAGGAACAAAAAAAAGATCTTTGCAAGAGGCAAAGGCAGTAAATCTTGCAAAGATCAAGGGCTGCAGAGCTCTGCCCCATCTACTCCTCTCAGCCTTCCAGGCTCTTGAGTCACGTCATATCTTCCCGTGCTTCGCTCTGCACATGTGTCTAGCAGATCTTTTTGCTTTGGTAAGGGGAGGGAGTACGCAAATCACATTTACAACATCTAACCCTGGAATTCATAAAGGAAGGACTAATTCCATTAGGGAAACCAGGGGCCTCTTAAGCCCCTTGCTTTTTGTCTATTTTATTATTTTTCCTCACTCTCACAATTTTTAACAGCAGTTGTGTGCCCGCACTCCATAAGGACATGGCTGTTAAGTGTGAGTTACTGAGATTTGACACAACATAGTCCCATTAGTAAAGGGGCACAAAGCTTTAAATGATGTTTGCATTTGTAAGTCTTCTTTGTTGAGCTTCCGAGGTAAGGGCAGATAGACCAGGACCTGAACCTCCCCTGAACTGGAAGGGAAGAGGAACCATGCATCCAAGCTCCCTGGCAGGCCCAAATCCCTGTGATTCAGTGCAATGAAACCCCGAGTTCCCTCTCAGTAACAGGAGGTATTGGGCATATGGTTGGACAGAGTATCTAAACAAGCAGGGTCTTGTCATCCTTTGGAGACTGTCAACATGAGACGCTTACCCTGAAGGGCTGGGCCCAGAGGGTGGAGGTGTCTGAACTGCAAAGGGCTCCCAGGACTATGTGCTGGATAAAGCAAACATGACACGTACCAGCCTGAAGGTGGGCACTGGCACAGGGGCCCATGTGCTGCCAGCAGCAGTGTAAGTACCAGCCGTGTCACAGAGAAAACAGGCAAACCTCCAGACTAATTGTGGTGGTTTTATTTCTGCAAGAGGGTTAGAAATTCAGCCAGACAGGTAAACAATAGCCTCAAAAGTCATAATCTAAGAGAAGTGGGAGTCAGTCTTCAGCCTTCTCAAGAGGCCCTTCTTGTTGGAAAACTGAGGGATCAAGTAATTGAAAGAGAGTTTGAGGGCTGCTCCATAATCTACAAAGCTGGCATGGTTCCCTGTGCCCTGCAGCAGAGGCTAAAAAAGGAGGCGAATATATTCATTACCATAAACTGCACAGAGGAACCATTAGAATGGGCATGCTAAAAAAAGAGATGAAACCTTTGCTTATGAATAGACCTTAAAAGAATTGAATACATGTGTACAGAGGGATCATTTTCCACTACCTACAAGAGGAAAAATCTCTGCGGAAGTGGCTGGTGCCAAATATTTTCTTATGCTTCATGTATCAGCAGGGTCTCGCAGAAGCCCTTACAAAACAGAGCACATATTTTGTGCAAATTGAGAATCACAGTTTCTGGTGATTTGGATTGCTTCATCAAACTTGAGACATTTTTCCAAAAATACAGCAGATGTTTGATGATGTACCAAGTTTTCAGCATTTACACAGATGAGATGATGTTAAGACCAGCAGAAAAAAAAACCAACCCAAAACACAACCCACCCAAACAAATCAACAGAATAACACAGTAAAAGATTTCAGAGCTGTCCTGAAAAAAAGCCTAAGCTGGGCTAGACAGATAAAAATGTTAATTTCTCACAGCAGCTATAAAATGTTGGAGAAAGATATTATCATAGTAAGCCATACAGCAAGGTTACATAGGATCTGGACTGCGTGCAGAAGTGGTGAGCACAAGGACTCAATGGAATGGGAGCTCTGTGCACGTAACCTGGCTGCATGACCCAGAGCACCACTATAAAATGACAGGTAGTAGACTTCAACTACAAAGCTTAACAATTTCAAAGACTAAAGGAGGTCGTTAAAGATGAAGCAGCCCTTAGGTATCCTAACACAACACATGAGGCAGAATTGTCCCCAGAAGAGACTTGGCTGAATCCTTTTGTGACTATATGGTCAAAACTGGAGGTCAGTAGTTCCTGTGCAATGAATGCTGACAAAAGCTGAGTGCCAGTGAGTTCAGATAGAATAGGAGGATTTGTACTTGTACATGAATGTAAAGGGTTTCCTATTTTTTTTTAATATGAAAAGTTTGTGTTAAAAAACCTACGTAACTGTGATTGCCAAAATTGCCTGGCAAAGCCCTTTCTCCTAATGAATACCTCATAATTTTCAGTTATGAATTTATGATTTGCAGATTGGGAAGGATCTGGTGAGTTCAAACTTAATCCCTAGAGCATCTGATGAAAAAGCAATGATGCAAGGTCCAGAGCTAGATGATTTCCTTAAAAATTTTGCTCATGATGAGGATAAGACCCAGTGGAAAGTATACAAGCCTGTCACTGAGAGTACCCTCAGCCTTGTTGCTGACCTCAGATGAAGTATGAATCCTGGCTAGGAAAAATGTTAAAACTTCCTTGGTTGTTATTTCTACTTCCCTGAGATAAGTTGACTATAAAGTACTACAAATAACCAGCTCGCAGGGTGTATCAAGCTTATAATTACTACACACCCTATACTTGCTAAGGTAAACAAGACCTGACAATGTAGCAGGAATAAGGGTAAGACGTCTTCAATAAAATATAGATTTGACTCTACCATGCTCATTCCATTATTACTAATCAATGAACTGGTAGGAAATAGCGCCCAAACAAATTGCTAACTACTTAGAAAAAGTGTGGAACTTAGGCAGTGAGTTGGTTATAGGTCTGTTACAACAAGGTGGAACCCACGAAGGAAGTAAGACAGTTACTGATATTTTGCTTGACAAGAAAATAAAATTATATTATTTTTTATCTTGGAGTCTTTTAATTTCCTGCCATCTTCAAGATGCCATCAGAGTCATGGGAGTCTTGAAGAAGAGTAAAGAAACAAGAGTCAAGACACACAAAACTCAGAACAAGCTGTCATCCCAACAATGTGGCTGTGCTTTTTAAGTTCCAAAGACATAAGCAACGCTGCCCAGTCCTCAGGATTCACTGGCCACAGTTCATGGGATGTTGGTTGTAACTATTTGCAATTGCATATTAGCTCAACTTCTCTAAATTTTGTCTTTGAAAATTCAGTGACTTTAGAACCCCTGGCATTAACAACCACCCTTTCCAGCCTGAGAATCTAAACAAGGTGCTGCAGAGTTCTCAGTTTATTATGAAGAGCTGCATAAAACTAGACACATAATAAAGAAATCTTTCACAAGCAGCCTCAACACTGGATGTGCAATAAAGACAACTTCCTTTCAGCCCAGAGGTGGCTGCATTTAAGCCATAGGGAAGCATCCATTTATAAACAAACTTCTCAAGCATTTTGGGATGAAAACACTATATAGAATCAGCTTAATTCATTCTACTTATATGGCAAGTTCCTATATCGTGTTACTGTTTTCCTGGTTTTGCTACACCAATCACACTGTGATTCCAAATGTCTTCATTCTTTGCTGCAAGCACAGACCACTACGTTCACAAAAGTTGACAGAAGAAAAAAAACTTGTGATGGAAATTGTTCCTGTGGGTGCAGCCTGTTTGTATTCAGAAACTGTTCATGTTCCATTTCTCTCTGTCTGGTTAACAAGTGGCTACTAGTAATTTGATGGTATTAATATGGTTTTGAATTCTGTGTGTACTTTATCCATTAATAGCATGTCCTAGGCACTCTGTTCTGCTGCATGACAGTCGCCTTGCGTTCATGTTCCTGGCTGCCTTCACTTTCTGCTTTATCCTCTCCTGATTCTGGAATATCTCACTTCATCAGCAAAACCAACCAACCCGTATATCAACAGTTTCAGATTCTGGGAAAATTTAGTGATTTGCTCTCCCCTTTTGCTGAACCCTGTGAAAAGACTATAAGGAGTGTGTTACCTAGTAGTCCAAGAATGAGATCAGAACCCCTGGACTGCCTTTGGCCTGAGCAATATTACTGAAAGTAGATGTCAAATGAGGTCTAAACTAGGCGTCTGATGACTGCATGAGGTAGCTTCCCCCAAAATCTAATACCACTGTGTTACACAACAGCTGCACAGCCTCCTGTGCCTTTGTTTTGTGTGTTGAGAGTTCATTGGCATTTCTGAAGCCTTTAAAGAGTCTTGCATGAACAGTGTAGTATGAGCAGAAAGTAGCTTATACAGTTTCTTTTTATTTAGTGACATCCCTCTGTTGTTGGAATTGTGCTCTCGCATTCCTAAATTAAGCCTCCTTGAGGGATTTGATTTCATCTGGGCTTAAAAATCTTTGTTTCCTTCCTTAGAGAGGATGCTGGAATACACCTTTAAGTACAACAGATTTGACATGTCCAGAACCTTTGCACTCAAGGCCCCAGCAAACTCCTTCCATCTGACCTTCCTCATGTTTCTTAACATACTCAAACAAGGAAGGCAAGAACACTTCAATACATGCATATTTTGCACACCCTGCAGTGAATTTCGAAGGCCAGACAAAGCATTCTCTGCCACAGCAAGTTATTTTGTGCAGATGAGAAGCTTTGGTTTATATTAATAGAAAAAAACCCTTTTACTAGATGCCCACATGATTGCAGTTTTACAAGAAAAAGCTGAATTTCTGAGCTCTTGATAGTTAGGTATAGTCCCAAGTCTGGATACAGATTTCCACTGCAGGAACTGAGGTCTATGTCTACCTATCTTCTACAGGCCTTGTGAATACATCATCATCTTTGTTTCTCCAACTGTAATTATAATTTTATAATATTACCCTATAACAGAGGGGCTTAGAAAAGTTCATTTCCAGAAGTTATTACAAATGTTAAACACTCTTTCAGTCTTGTTTCGTTACAAAGAAGTCCTACAATTCTTCCATCCTCTGCTGTTAAAAAGAGCTCTTCTTTTGCAGTCTTTATATTACTTAATTAAATTGTACCTGGTAGTTTTGTGAGCATTTGCAGTAAGATGGTACGTGTCAGGTCTAGTCAGTGGTTTTTCATAAGGATCTCTGTGTTGGAGCAATCTCCTGTGCAGGGTGAAAACCTTGAAGTAGAAGGATGGGAATAGTCCTTGGAGAGTGGAGACTCAGGATGAGGGCGATGTACATCAGACAGTGCTCTGGATCCAGGAGAGCTGTGGGCAGCTGGAGAGCCCCACTGGCTGCTGTAGCCAGAATGGGGGTCTGAGCTTGGCTGGAGGCACGGGCTTTTCATGCCAGCTCTGCCCTTCATCTGTCCCCTCATAAGTCACACTTGGCCTACATTTTATAGCTTCTCAGAGAGACAGCGGTTGCCTTCAACACACCTGCTCACATGTAGCTAACGGAACTGAGATTATTGCAATTACTTGGAAAAGAAGGTAAATATGTATTGAGAGGCTGAATAAAAGATTATGGCACTGTTGGCTTGATGTGGTCAGAGCTCTTGCCAGATGAAGCATTTGCACCTGGAAATCCACAGGGCAGTGCTGGAGCACTTCTGTTGCCATCAGCAGGGCAACAGCTTGCCCGCACGTACTCAGACTCCCAGGAGGCCAGGGCTCAGGGCTCCTCAAGAAGGTCAGTTTTTATATAGTAAAGCAAACAGTTTAGCTAATCAAGAACTTTTTTTCCTTTTCTTTTCTGAGGTTCTTGGCACCCAGCCCTGTTACTTGCAATCTTTAATTTGTACTGTGGCTTCCTTTTCCCTGCTGCCTTCTCACTCACTTCAATTTTCCCACACACTTATTTCCTAACTTTACCTCTTACGGAGGTCTTCATTTATTTTGGATCCAAATTTATCTCAGTCCTATACAAAGCTGCTGTTACCTCACCTTTTATTCCTGTAAGTAATGGTCATCAGAAATTCAGGAGCTTGAAAAGTTTATGAAAAAAAATAGAGCCATTTTTTTGTGTTGCATAAAATAGTTGATGATAACTCAGGTACATATAAAGTAACTTTATTCATATATGCTTATAGAAATTGACTGTGGATCAACTTGGACCTTCTTTTTTGTTATACAGCTGCCAGAGTCTCAAAATTGGGGTTTTAAAAGGAACTGTGTTATGTCCATGGTAGGGGTGGGCTGCAAGCTACGCACACTACTCACAAGCTGGCCATGAAAAAGCCTGTTGTCATACAGCTTCTGCTATAGGGGAGCAGATTCTGATGAAACAAAGTCACATTTTTTGGCAAATTCCCTCTCCCATTTCCATGCTGCTAAGAAAAGAAAGGGAAGAGATAAAGGCATTTTTTTTTCTGGTTAGCACAGCTACACAGTCCATAGAACTTAATCCTTGTAATTTGTTTAAGAAAATCTGATGCAAATAAACATCTCAACTAAAACCACAGCAAAATCCCAGTAGAAATGAACAGCTATCTAGTCCTCGCTTGTTAACACAGCAGAGGCTGGCTTGCTAAAGGGCTGATAATATGAGGCATAGGAACATGGCTAGGAAGTGACCCACCTGGTCATCAGTTTCTGCCTCATGAAATCACAAAATCTGCACAGAACCCAAAGTGTTCCTTCAGTCTGTATGCAATCAAGGAGCTGCAGAACATGACCATCCTGCAACATATGCACAGGTATCCTGCCTCCACTGCACAGGTAGATCCACCTGATGTCATCTCCTTCAAGGTACATACTCTTCTCCAAACCTGTTTTTACCAAACTCCTCTGCCTCTGAATAGAGCACAAGTTGGCTGGGCAGCACTTCCCAACAACAAAGAGCTAACGAAGCACTACACATGTTCCACATATTTTCACTATAACTTCCCCACAGCCACTTATGAGCGGGCACAGAAGGGTTTTAATGAACTGCAGTGAGGCAGAGGCTGTGGGCAGGGTTTCTGCAGGGTGGCAGATCACAGCCCAGGTCCAGCAGACGGGACACGACAGCCCATTGTTCTTTGGCAGCCCCTGCAAAGCAGTCCCTGAGCAGAGCCTCACACTGGGAAGTGGATCCAGCCAAGATGTGCACTGCACATGCTCTGTGAGGGGATTGGTCCAATACTTCTCATTAATTTTGGAATCCACCACTGAAGGAAACCCAACTCTTTATAAGGTGGGACATGTTTTAAAAGAACAGTTGGTGCAGATTCAGCTGGTATAAAGATGCATAGCTCTATTAAATACCAGGGGGTGTTGCTGATTTATACTAGCTGAGAAGCTGGCTAATACTCTTCTGGAGTGATCATCTCTCTCATTTGTGAAAATGCTGGGAAATGCAAGAAGAAATGAAAAATGGAGCACATTTTGTTAAAAAGCTTCAATGCAAAACAAATGTCTGCTCACTGCACAAAAGCTGAAATAATACAGCCGTTATTGGAACTGTGTTACAATAAAACAAGCTGGATGAGTCAACCAGCAGTGCATCTAATCTCCACTGGCTGCCTTTCCAGTCCCTAAGCTCCCCATCTATTTTTATCTCTTCTTTCTTTAATATACTTTTTGGTTTACAAGCAATAAATCTACAGATCTTGGGTCCCCTGTGTGCACTCTGGCTGGCAGGCCCCTCAGCATTTAGGATGTTACCCAGACCGTTTCGACTACCAGACCACAGAACACAGAGGCCAGGTTTCAGGAAACTGTGTCTCAGAGAGCACAGCAGAGGCTACTAACAACATGGGATATGGCAAAGTTTTCTACACTGATGGCAAGTAGGCACCACACAGGAACAGTGTGGTACATTCTTCAAAGTGGCCAGAGACTTAGCATGGAAGTCAGCAGCAACTTGCTCCTGGCACACAAAGTCGGACAAGGGCTGCAATTGCAAGACTGTGGGATAACCGAGAGAGCCCAGCTGTGCCATTGCTGTTTGTGGGAATACAGTAAAATATGCTTGACTGACAGATGTACATCAGTGAAGATCCCAGAGGAGCTTTGTGATGGGCTTGCTTCCAAACTTGCAGAAACACAGTTTTGGGCCGGTGCTCTACCCAAGCTCCATGATGCAGCGTAGGGCACATACCAAGAGAATATCGTGTGATGTGCTCAGTGGTCACACAATGACCAGTGGAAGAGCTAACACTAAGATGGCACTGGCAGTCAGGAGACTGGTGCTGCACCTATGCAATACCAATGCCATTCCCTTTTCTCCAAAGGTGGTGAGATTTTTAGTTAAGCTAAGCACATGTGGTCCACTTTAGGACCTTATATGTTACCCATTACAGACTGTAATATCTGGAAGCTGAGAAAAAGACAATCCTGATTTCAGATTCACTGGGCAGGTGACAGGAACTCATTTCATGATGTGAGGTTTCACTGTTGTTTGATGGCTTGGTGTGGTAGCACTCTCTTGAGAAAAGTGTGAGTGTAATTTTGGGATTACAATACTCCTGCTTCATTTTTCTCTGCAAACCAAATTAGGTTCCTAGCAATAGAGCCATTATTTTTCTGATTTTTCTCTATTCTATTCAATGGCTTCATTACAAACACATATAAGTAGTCACCTTGAGCTCATACATGCTAGGAAACATCTGTTAATTGAATATAAAGCTATCCAGAGCATTATAATGGATAGAAACTACTGGGATATGATGCTAGCACACAGCCTTCCCTTTCATTCCAAGAGTACGTGCTTCAGGGAGCAAGGGAGAAGAATATATGAATTTAATTTCAGACATTCACTTTTTAGGTGCCCCTGAGGGACATACACATTTCCTATATAAGGCTTGGTCTGTTTGCAATTAAGTTCTCTTCTTTGCATATTTCTGGATAGATTAAAAATAGCAAAATCAGCTTATTCTTGGACTTCTGGAGATAAACAAAGCTGTTGCTTCCAGGGGTTTTAAAGAACTGATCAGGCTTATAGATCTTGAAGGTAGAATTTGTCCATTAATTTTTTATGCTGGATAAACAAGAATTTCCAAAGATAAGAGAAAAGGTAGGAGCACATTTCTAGAACTAAAGACCTTTCAAAGCAATTCACTTTTAGAGCCTTCTTTTTTAATAAAACTAGATGTTGATAAAAAGTTAAGTTGAATACGCTTTATATAGAAAGCTCAAGACTGGTTCAGACCTCTCTCACCATTCTCACAACCAATGGATCAATTCCAGAGCTGAGGGGCTTGTGAGCTCCCATTACAGTTCTCCTCTTATTCTTTGTCTGTTGGGATTACCATTATCAATCCATTTAATCCAAAATGTAAAGCTGTTTTTTGTGATGCAGCCATCCATTCTTAAGGACTTTGACAGAAACAACTCATTTATAATGGTGTCTAAATTGCTATCAGATGGGAATGATTCCCATAAGTCCCTAATAGCCTAAGGTTGGACACGTGATAGTGATCTGCACCTGATCACTTCTTCCTTGCTGTTCAGGTCTCTACTCATTTGCAGAAATTACCCAGAACAGAGACCATTTTCCAAAGGAGAACGTGACCACTGTGTTGTGAACTGAAGTTTCCTGACAGTGTTAGTGCTGTTTTCATTTACTCTTTGCAGACTCTTTAGGAAGTCAGTGGACCCGGATGGATCCATGGACAATGAGATGAAAATTACAGGTATAGTGGGGTTAATGTTAGTAAGTCACACTCTCTTATGCTGAAAACAGAACAGGGTTTTAACCAAATATGGCCAAAGTTATTTGTTAGCTTTCCTAAAGACCAGAAAACCCTTAAGAATACATTCAGTTCAGAAGTGGAAATAACTCCCATTGGCTCCCCAGGAATTATGCTAATTTATTCTGGATTTTAGTTTTACTTATAGGCTGGATAAAAGACTTGAATCAGCATTGAACTCTTAATCTTGAAAAATCAATCATGGCATATGTGCACCTCATAAGTATAATTTCTAATTCTGGTTGTGTTTGAGTTTCCTTACCCAAAAATCAAATAATCTGATTACTTCTCTGCAACTGAATCTTGATGTACATTTAGTGCCTCTTACATTGAGAACAGACAGGTAAAAACAGTTAGAAAGGCTGTGATTCCATGACAGTATAATTTGACTTAAACTTTGGCTGCACCAGCTCTGCCTTCTACAGCCCCAATCACAATCCCCCATCTCTGTCCTTGTACCTGCACTGGTGCTCATCTGGCCCTGCAATAAATTGGTCCAGGGTAGAGGAAATTAATTTTTTGTTTAGATACCTGAACTATGCTATTCCAGGGTCAGCTACACACTGTTGCTTGTGTTGAAGAAACAGGAGCATGGTTGGGCGATCTGTGGGTAATGTTTGTTAAAAACCTGTGGGGATGACTTACAAAAAGCTGGTTTCAGCTTCAGTTCTTTAAACATTCAATTTCCAAAGCAGAACTTCCAGACCAGTAGTAAGTACAAGTCATTGAGAAATTCACAGGATATTTTCAGAGCCTCAAGTAAGGAGCTGACTGATGGAAGATTTGAGTCTAGCAGATCCATGGAGATTCTGGCAGATTTTCAGGACTAGGAACAAGAACTAGGCACCAGGAGAGAGTGGTACCAGGTGGTATCAGTGGTGCTGGGTACCAGCTTGGTACAGCATAAGGAATAACAGCAGAAAAACGCAGGCTATAAGAGCTAGACTAGCTAGGTCTGAGATGAACTGGTGGAATTACACCATGGATGCAGCACAGAGCTGTTCCACACAGTGCCTGGCTCTCACACGCCTGATAGGCCCCTGCTTGCAGAGTGCTGCATCACTCCATCAAAAATTAGAATCATACTGAAACTGATGTCTGAGGTCAAAGAGACCACCATGATATCCATGCAAACAAGCGGTCATATTTACTGTTGAGTAGTACATTGCCTGGAAAATTTAAAGGACCATTAGTAGGGGGCAGTGCAAATACAGGTAAGCAAGACACAAATGAAGTGACCTACACCACCAGGCTGTGCTTTGTTCCTTTGCTGAGGAAAAACTTAAAACAACACAGGAAAGATTGGTGGCCCATTCCATACCTCCTTACGATGGCAGGAGGATTCTTCCCCACCACAGTTGGTTCCTAGGCTTGTACAAGGAGCAGAACTCAATGCCATAAACTTTAAGGAGATAAGCAGCTTTGAAGTGCTGAGGGGCATGATTTAGTGATTGATAGGAATGCTTGGACTCGATGATCCAGTGGGTCCTTTCCAACCTAGTGATTCTATGATTCTATGAAGAAGTCAATAGGACTGTTCAGTAGAACTACTTATAAGAGACCATGTTGCAAAACCAGTCCCTTATTTTGGAAGAGAGAAGCCTAGAAACAAGTCCTGGCGTTCTAGCAATACGGACAGCACTCCTGAGGACCTAATAAACTCTCTGCTGTGTAACAAGAGTTACAAACAGACCTCACAAAACAATAAGGACTTTAGTAAAAGCAGGACGAAATATGTTAAGGTTTTTTAAAAATAATTTTCGAAATGTAGTGCTCTTGATCCTTTTGGCCATCAGCAACGTAAAGGACACAGGGATCTTTCTGGCACCACAGCCTCCAAAAAGTCAACTCTATGAGCACCAAAATGTGCTCCTGCTTATTTCCAGGACATTCGTTAAAAAAAAAAAAAAATTCCCAAACAACAGAATAACCTCCTGTTCATCAAGCAGATTTCACAACAATAACAGTACCAGGCACAGAGAACTTTGCCTGCCTGGCCCACAGCCACACAATGGGTGGCAAACATTCTAGCTCTCTCAGACTAAGTAGGTTCAGGTCAGGGATGTGACTGAGAGAACTCCAGGGAGGGTGGAGGGTGAAGCAGGAAGTGGGGCTGATGATTCAACCAGGGATCATCTTGAAAACATTTCTTAAGTTGTTTCTTCAGAAATAAGTTTTGGACATGAAAGGAAAGTGATCCTATTTCTAAGAGTACAGAAAGGGAAAACTTTCTGGTAGAAAAGGGAAAGTGGGAAGGATGATTTATTTAGGAAGCAGAGAGGCAACCGATTCATTCATGATAAATTTTATGACAACAGTTTATAGTGTCTAGCAGTGGAGTGGGACAAATGACAAGAAGGCGAAAAATCTTTCAATTGCTATTATGAGCTCTCAAGGTAATCTTTCTTTCTACTAAGGAACCAGAGCTGCAAGGGAAATAATTTTGAAATCTCAGCGCAGCTCCCTGCACACCAAAAGACAGCACAGGAGTGACTTTAACCTATGTCTGCACATGCAATCAGAGGAATGAAAAAGACTCATTGCCAGGTTTCATATTGGATACTACAAAACGTTAGTAGCATACCCCTAGGGCTACGCAGTGCTTCTTTGTGCCACTCTGTAGCTTGAGGAGTGGTTGAAATTTAACACCCTTCCCCCAAGCCATAAAACTACAAACTAAGGTACACAGCAGCCAAAAGCAATCTCTGTCCTCTCCCGTCCTAACGCTGCATCTGGCTCCCCAGAAAGGCCGCTGCCAAGTTAAAGTAATGCAATGGGAAAGTACTTTCATATTCTCCATTTCTTGACATCTTCAAATACACCTTTGTGGGAATTCCTTTGGTCAAGTATAGGGCATTATGCTTAAGGCAGAGTAATTGGAAAAGAGCCTGTTGTCTGTGTTACACAGGTCATCTTTGCTACCGCAGTGGGTCTTTCAGATAACGTTGCTCTACAATCAGTAGATGCAAAAGAAGACCAAGTGAATAAGCTGCTGTCTGGATAGTGCTCATCAGCTTTCAGCTCCAGCTTTTAGTAGCCTGTAACTCAGCTCTGTTTGCTAAGTGACACGTAGCTGTAATGACTGGTGGAAGCAAACAGAAGCAAGAAGGCAGAGTTGTGATGGTGAGAGGTGGATGTGAACTTCAGAGGATCAGGTGTCTCATTTCACCTCTGGATTCTTAAGATACATCAGTATAAGGTTACAGGATCTCCTGTTAAGGGTTGCACTGAACATCAGAAAAAACTTTTCTGTGGAAAAGTAATAGAATGGGTTACCCAGAGAGGTTGCACCAATCTCCATCCTTGGATGTTTTCATGACTTGGCTAGACAGAGTCACAGTCGATCTGTTAGGTGCTGGCAACAGTTCTGTTTTGAGCAGGATGTCGGACTAGAGACTTCCAGAGGTCCCTTCTACCAACATTTCTATGATGCTACGGATCTCTTAGATCCCACTGCTGAGCTGACAAACTGTGTTTTGGAAGGACTCTGTAGGATGAAAGGCCATGGCCAGTAACATCTACCAAGCCTGAAATGATTGGAATGTTTTTGGTGGAGCAAACCAAGTGCCTGAGTGGAGGACTCCCATATGTACATGTAATACCACATCTTGAATGGAGCCTGAATGGCAGAGATACTGTGAAATACTGCTTATGAGATAGCAGTACTTATGGGACAGTGATGCTGCTCAATTCCCTGAAGCAACCAAGGCTTCAGCAAAGAAAATGTGTTAGCCTTCTGTAGTGTTTTTGTGACACTCTTTTGCAGCAGCAGTGAAAGTAACAGTGCTAGCATTTTACTAGCTTGCTGAGATGTTGCTCAAAGAAGACAGGCTTATGGCTGAGCTACAGGCTAACATATACCTTAACTTTTTGTTTCCTGGTTTTAAGACAATTCTATCTAGCTGCTTCCCACATTAAAGGGACCAGAGAGACTGCATTTTGCCACCATATAGAGAGACAGATTCCACACTGGACTGGATTTGCTACAGAAACATCCTGGAGTCATGCAAAAGCCGATAGTTCAGCGGGAGCGCTTCTATTCAGGCTGACAGATATAGCAGAAATATGCACAGAAGAGAAAAAGTCCTTTCCACACAAACACCCTCTGTGCAGTTCTGCTACACTTCATTCATCCATAGCTCTTTGCTGGTTTGTTCCTGGCACATCTGTCCACCTCCCCAACCTCCGTCCCCTTCAGAGCCAGCTTGCGCACTGCTGCAACACCCTCATCTCTGCCATTCCTTTAATACCTCTCATAACCCAAATACATTCTCATCTTTCAGCACAGAGAGGTCAAGTAGAGATGACAGGACCCGAGAAGTGCATATACTAGTTAGACATAAGGAGAGCTAGGAGAGCACTGGCCCCAGGTGAGAACTCCTTCATTAGCAAACACAAGATGAGATGTGAACATGTCTATGAACAAATCATGCTCTCTAAAACCTTTCAGGAGTATGGCTCAATTCACAGTGAACAAGTGGAGCTCAATCTAATGACCATGGCATATCACATGTAGATACCAATGTTCCACAGAAAATCTTTTCCTTGAACAGAGCCCTAACCACAGTGTACATCAGTGTGACATGTACTGATATAGACTTCCAAATGACTACAAATAACACTTCAGAGATTATTTTCTCGTGTTTATTAGCTTGAATAAATATTGAGCTGCTGAGAATGCCCTGATGAGAGTCTTGAGTCTTAATGTGAGACCTTACATAGGCACAGAAAAATATTTAAAGAATGAGATAATTTTGGAAAATGCTGTGATGTTTTTATTGGGAGCTGTTTCTCAGGAACTTTTAGCTGACACAGCCCTTGTACCAGAACTAACAATGCTTCCTGGGACCCTCATGAAGCATGAACCAACTTCATCATGCTCTAAGCTGGCAAGGACATTTGAGAGTATTTAGGACAATAGGTCTTTTGCTTTGCTATATACAAGCGTTATATTTATCTCCAACACAACATATGTTTTATAGCCACAAATATAAATATATTAATCTCTATTTTCTCCATAGGGAAGCCTAAATATATTTAATGAATCCCTAAACAATGAAACTATGATGGTAGTTAAATTATAACCACACAAACCAGCAGGATATATGCTCGAAAGGATTCTTCATGTCAACTCCATAGTGAGCAAAAGCTTCTCACACCCTACAAATACAAATAAAGATCTTTATCTACTTCCTAATAATGACAGAAGGATAAACTCTGTCCAGTCTTGGATACATGTGTGTAAGAAACCTCCTCACGATACAGTTCCTATGCAAGGGACTGGTTTTAACTACAGTCTTAACATACTGCTGCTTCCTCCAAACTTGTCCATTCCATATTAATGCCTGGCTGTCAAATCACATTAATTCCATAGTTGTATCCCTGTCATAAGCCATTAGTTCCACACTCTTACTACACATAATATATACACTCCACATTCTTTTCCTTAATATGCAAATCTTCCCAACCATGGTCCCCTTTGTTTTGGTGCCTCTCAACCCATCAGTATATTCAGGAGGGCTTACAAACGGACCCCCTGGGATATACTCGAAGTCGACCAATATGTTCTTTGTGATTATTTGTGACCATAAGAGAGATTTTGAGGTTCCCTCCCAAGCCTCAAATTGCTTAAGTATTGCCCAGATTCCTGACTCCTTTCATCTGCAGCAGGTGGTTTACACTGGTCATTATGAATTTCCTTTCAAGGCTCCTAAGCAAGAACTGAGTTTGTTTACTGTAAAAACTTTTTGACTGGTCCAAAGCAGTACTCTGAGATAACATAAAGGGTAGGTGAACAACCACATCATTGCTACCATATCCTGCTGTCAGAATCTCATCAAGCATTTACTGGACTCATGGCTAGGTCTTGTATTCAATCAGCAGGAACAGTTAGAAATAGTTGTTTTAGGAAAAGCACCTCCTTTTCACTTAAGGTGTCAGTCACAAAAGTTTCTGCTTTCCTTTCCTCCAAATCGTTTCCCTTCAAAATCAGCACCACCAACCTACTTCACTGGACATTTTCTTGGTCATTATGCTATCTTTTATAGCATAATGGACAAAGTGTCACTGTGCCCCAACAAAATTCAGGTAGTTTCACTTGCTCCAGCAAATTCTCATCACCATGAGGCTGTAGTACTCAAGACCTATCTTCTGATTCATTGGCACAACTGAAGTCAACAGACACTTGGAGCTGGCAAAGCCCATAATAAAACTCTTAAGTTCTAGACACAACCAACAGTTCAACTCCAGCTCTGGAGAGTGAAGCCAGGTTTTGCCATTGGGATGGAATAGCATACAACGCAATTCTTCCCACAATTCCTCTTATTCTCCCCACTGCAAAAGCTGGCACCAACTCTCTTTGAGCAGGGAGATGGCTGAAGAACAGCTGAGGACTTGCTCTTACCAGCCAGATTTGTCACTATTATTAATTTGCACACATGCTATGGTGACATGTGCATTACATATGCTTTGCGCGCATGGCTGAATGCTCATGTTATATCAAGCTGTGGACAATTTTACAGTTGGCTCTGCTCCTTGAGTGGTGGGAGCAGCTCTTCTGTGTTTCTGAAAGGCAGACTACAGCTGAGCGGCTGGAGTTGTAATTCTCCAGCCCAGTCTCTCCCCCATCCCAGCCATCCTGCCTCCCCCACACCCCGACATTCTTTGCTGCTTTGTTTATGCTGTAGAAAACATCTGTGAGAGTACACGGCCAGGGTGAAAGATTCTGGCAAACCGTTATTTTTCATAGCTCAGCCTAAAGGGAAAATATGAAGACTGCCCCTCCTCCACAGAGAAGGGGAAGGGTGGGGTTGAGAAAAAAGATCCAACTGCAGCCAGGCCAAATAGCAGACTGGCTGTCCCACTAGCCCCTTTAAAGGAAAAGGGAATTGTTTTTTTCAGTAGAATGAACCATGTTGCAGAAGAGGAAAGGTTTAACTGAGAGAAGCTAAATCAATTTTTAGAGGAATCATCTAGATAATTGTAACAGAAAAATCTTCAAGATGTTGGGATGTGTCAGGCTGAGCATATTTCAAGACAATGTGTAACCATGCTGCAAAGATCATTTAAAACTAAGCTGACATAACAATAAAAATATGTAATAGAGAACAACCCCACACTACTAAGAGATGGACTCAATTACACTGCAGGTCTTTTCCAATGTTTAATTCTATGACTCCTTATAGAATTGGGGCCCTGAAAGGGGAAAAAGGAAAAAGTTGGCTTATTACCTTTGTTGATTAAGAGACCGACTTTCTCAGGCATTAAAGTACTTTATAGGCCTACAAAGTATTGGCAGTAGGTAAGGAACTGCAGATTTCCCTGACAAGCTTTATTTTATTACTGACATTCTGCAGTGGAGCAGAGAAGCTGATGGCAGCACATGCCACTCGCAGCTGCCTTTCTCATATCAGCTCTGGAAGGAGGAGATACAAAAATTTCTGCTGGGAAGTAAAGGACTTGGGATGACAAGGAGATTCCAGATTTGCTTTAAGGACCTGCAAACAGGTAGGTACCACTTCATTCCTCCCTGAATTGCAACCACTGCTAGATGAAACAGCAAATCCATTTACAAAGTACAGGAAAGCTTCAGATAGGAGGTGAGGAATGGCATGTTATTGTTTAACAGGAAATCGGAACAGAAAAGTCAGGAATCACTCAGAAGCACTGTGCTGCAAAGACAAAAGAAAAGGTTCACCTCGAATTGAAGTCCAGCTCAGTCCCCTCAGGACAATTCAGGACATTCCCCTCTCTTGTCATGTAGCTAGTCACTGCTCACATAGAGGGAAGCTGAGCTACTGCCAGATACTCCCCACTGGGATGTAGCTGCTACATGACTCCCAGGTTGGAGACAAACAAAGGGATCTTAAAGCTCTAAGCTGAAAGAAGGCACAGGCTGAATACTCGGATCCATCCATGCTCTGTCAAGAGCAGTTGCACAGCTGACTGGTTAGAGAGGGCACTGCCGGTGGGGGCATGCAGTCATGCAAGCACCCACTGTCTATTTCATCCTCCTTCCCCTCTGTTTGCCCTTCACCAAGATCTAGATAGGCTCCAAATTAGTTTTACAATCTGGAATGCTGCTAACACAATGAGATTATGAAAGAAAAGCTCATCTTAAGGGAAGGCAAAAATGAGCTCCTTTCTCTATCTCACAGCTGTTCCCTCCTCCTCACCACGTGCTCCTGAAACCTGGGGCTGTTCCAAGCACTAAATGCACTGGAAAGTGTATCCTTGGGCCAGCTGTGATCTGATCATGGTGTGCTGGCTCCGGGTGAATCAAAAACCAACTGATAGGCCCAGGAACAATGTGAGCCCTTGTTAGACTTTGAGAACGGCCATCGCCTTCAGCCTCCCCCTTCCCTCCTCAACCTGCCTTCAGAAGAGCAGGCTATCAGGGGGGCTTCTGTAACCTGCCCTCCGTGATCCTTTCTCTCCAACCCTATGCTGAACGACAGCTATTTTCTGCTTTGAATGACATGCTCCTTGTGTTGTGACAGTGTCTGCGTGGGGGCTGCTGCAGCCTCTTTGGAAGTGGATGCACAGCAAGCCACGGGTTGATATTGATATTAGAGTTCAAGTTGCTATGGGCAGCCCCAGCAGCAGCACCCAGGACTACAGTTCTGGAATCCCAAGGGCTGGAAGCCTCCCAGGAAGTTGCCTCTCATCGGCCCCACAGAGCACTTTGTGCATTGCACAGATCTGTCCCAGGAACCAGATTTTATCCAGCCCCACATCTTTGTCGATGTTTCGTAGGCTTTGTAAGTTTATGACATTAAGTAAGCATTATGGAAATTAAACAATGGCACAGAGCCAGGGTCCTCCGTTTTCTCAGCTCATGTCACAGCTCGCTAAGCTGTTGCAATTCTCAGGGGCAGATGCTCCAGGAAGGGGGTTAATGATGGGACAGGGCTCAGTCTTCTCCCAGGCAAAATTCTGAGGGGGAGCTCTCTGCAGGGAGAAGAGGCCACGGCTAATACAGATTTGAGGCAGTTTACCAAAGACTGCAGAGAAACTCAATCCTGGTGCATTAACCAAGCCTCAAAACTAACAGTTCTCTGCACTTGAATTAAAGTAGCATGCCAAAGCCCCAGTCAGGATTACCCACTGTGTTTGGCGGTACAGCCCCACCTTCAGGGTAAATATGTTCTGCCAATCAACTCCCACTGCAATTTTGATTAGACACAACATTTTCCTTGCTTCCTGCCCTAAACTGCTGCCATGTAGCACCACAGCTGCATTTCAATAGTGGATAAAGGATCCAAATACATCAGTTCTAGCACATTTCAGTGCTGGGATTCTTCCAATTAAAAAAATACTGCACTGGTGTGAGGCACTGCACTGCTGACAAAATCAAAACTACAGATTTGTTCTGTGCCTTTTGCTAATCCAAATTGCTTTATAAGATAGGAATATTACATACTCTGTATAGGAACTACTAGATTACTAAAACAGTCAATTGCTTGGTGGGCAGCTCTTATGTGGATACCAGTACCAGCTCACAAAATAAATGAGTAGAAAGTTAATTTTCCTGAAAATCAGTGTTGCTTTTGATAGCTGTAGTAAGTTTCTAATCACATCCAACCTGACTCTGCAGCTGTGGATCAAATGTGTGCATACTTTTCCACTCTACTGACTTTTGCTGTGAACATTTCACATTTTGAGCTGAAACATCCCTGAAGCTGGCCCTGATATTCCAGTGTACTCCATTTGCACCAGAAGTGAAATTTGCCTGGCTAGATCAGACTGTAAAACTTGAGACCTAAAATATTAAAATGCACAGTAAGATGTGTGCAGAGATGAAATCTTTTTTGAAATATGTAAGTCAGCAAGAACCATATATTTGCTCATCACAACAATTAATATAGGGTAGAGTAATTGACTATAAAGCTGGCAAAAATTTAACATGAGTATGTTTTACTAAAACTTAGTCTCCATTCAACAAAAAGAAATATCAAGGTTTTCTTGATGCATTGAACTCAGTAAATTTGATTTGAATAGTTGTAAGTGTTTGACAGAGAGAGAGAGAATTAGGCTGGAATGCTGTAAGGATGCAAGCCAAGCTCTCAGCATCTGGAAAGCAGAAAGCAGAACTATATTTAGTGCACAATGACTTGCAATAATTTGTTAGGAGGGGAAAAGGAACAAAAAAGAGCAAGAGAAAAGAACAAAACTTCAGTTGCCAGTGTTAAGCAATTAAATAAATTATAAAGAAAAAAGAACAATCAGGCTGCAAGAAGGAAAAATGAAACCATGGGGTATATGTTATTATAAAAGTTTCTATAAGCAGAAAGGCTGTATAGAGTTAGCAGACATATTTATAAACATGGTACAGATAATGCATACTTCAGTACAAATACCACCTCAAAGAATTTCTGGCACAGAACAGTTAGGGCATTGACCTCTGCTGTACATTCATTACTTTTATGTGGCTGAAATGGCCTAAATATGTTCCTTAGTTAGGTACAGGAAACTTTTTCCATAAGGTAACTGCATCTGTAAGGGTACTCTGCCATGCAACTGTTGTGAACGTGTTATGAACTTTTTGCAAAGCACATGAAGATTACTGTCTGTTCTCCCACATCTCCTTGTAAACAGAACAAGCACTAAGTAAAAGGCTATATTTTATGGATGCAGTACGTTCAAAATGAAAATGGTGTAATGCATTCTAAATTCCTTACTGCTGCAATAAAAACAAGGTATTGAACAATCCAGCTCCCCTTCCATTGCTTCTACAGTTTTTGCTCTGCCCTTCACTTGATTTAAACATTTCATTACCTCTTCAGTGTCATTCTTGTTTCATAGAATCATAGAATCACTAGGTTGGAAAGGACCCATTGGATCACTGAGTCCAACCATTCCCATCAACCACTAAACCATGCCGTCAGCACCTCATCTACCCGTCTTTTAAACACCTCCAGGGAACCCTCAGCCGTTCCTCATAAGGCTTGTGGTCTTCACCAGCTTTGTTGTCCTTCTCTGGACATCCTGCAGCATCTTGATGTCCTTCTTGCAGCAAGGTGCCCAAAAATGAACACAGTATTTGAGGTGTGGCCTCACCAAGTCCACAAGTACAGGGGAAGGATCACTTCCGTAGTCCTATTTCATATTGCTTGGAAGCCTATCCCAAGACCAGAAAAACAAAAGATTCAGCATAAATCACAGAATCACCAGGCTGGAAGAGACCCACTGGATCACTGAGTCCAACCATTCCTATCAATCACTAAACCATGCCCCTCAGCACCTCGTCCACCCGTGCCTTAAACACCTCCAGGGAAGGTGACTCAACCACCTCCCTGGGCAGCCTGTTCCAGTGCTCAATGATCCTTTCTATGAAAAACTTTTTCCTGACGTTTCCAGGCAGTTTCTCAGACCCGAGATCCAAGAATCCCAGAGCTTCCATCTTCAGCATGTGAAAGGACATCTCAAACAACAAATAAAGCTTATTTTCATTAAACCTGATGCACTGATCTCAGGCACACTGATGGTGTTTAAAGGACAACTAGGATGAAAGTAAACAGTATTAATGACAAAACAGTAGAAAGACAGTCATATTAATAAATGCCAAAATATTTTCTGGCGTTCATATTAATCCAGCTTTCAGCTTCTAGGCAGCAGCATGCTGCCAAGCGATTTAAAAAAGTGAGCAGAAAGTGTTACCTCTGCACAGGCACCAAGTCCCTAAACTTAGTGAAAGACAGCAGAGACCTGGGGCCTGTGAGCTGGAAGGAGAAGCTGGGTCCTGCCTGCAATGTCAGGTGAAGAGCAGCCTGTAGCCTTTGAAGCACAACTCAGAGCAACCACCACTCTCAGAAGAAGGCAGTGCTCATAAGATCTGGCTGTGTTAGCTGCCAGTCTTGACTTTGCTCACATTTACAAGAAAAAAAAAAAAAAAAGAGAGAGGTCTTTCTGAAACAAGCAGTCTGGGAAGAAGTAAAAAACAAGCAGCCATTTCCCATCTGGCTTCAAGATCTGCTAACATCTGTAGGGACCTGTATATTCTCCTGTTTGTAAACTACAAGTTGTGGTGCTCCATAAATTGGAGTCCGTGTGCCTCATTTATAGGTAAAGGCTGCTTTTGTGATGCAATCTTGCTGGCTCTCTATGTATTAGCTGTATTACTCAGATGTCCTACAAGGCTGTCCCTAAAGGTGAAAGGACAGATCTTGTTCCTTGTTGCATTAAATGCATAGTTTCTAGGCTAGACTCTGCCAACCAACATTTGTGAAATACATGTATATGAATCAGAGCAAGACCAAACCTACCCACAGAAGCTACAGAGCTGTAACTGAGGTACCTGTTTTTCAGAGTGGTCACATGTTTTTCACCAGTAATACAAACCCCACATAATTTAAAACAATGAACACTTTTTCCACGCCAAACAAAGAGTGACAGAAGCATTGTCTTTTTAGAGCCATACCTGTCCAGCAACAGAAAGAATGGGGAGTAAGTGCCTTTGCTACATTGGGAGTAGAGGGGAAACAGGGCAATATACAGGATTCATAGAGCCAGGGGCATGGATGCCAAATAAAATGAGGCAGAGATTGAAGTAACAGCTACAGAGATTTAATGAACAATGACAGAAACTGTAGCAAGACCTGTGATGCACTGTGCAAAGGCAATGTTAGAAACAGGCATGAAAATCACTACCTCAGTGATTAAGTTGATAAAAACTTAAGTTGATAAAAGCAATGAGGAAATAATGACACTTAACTGTTTTAAGTACAGTGACTGAGGCAGAGCTCTGCAGTGGGATTTGACTTGAGCTAGTAAGCAAGATTACAGTGTCTAGGACAAAAGACAAGGAGATGCTGCTGCTCTCATTAGAGGTGACATGGAGCTTTTTCTCCCTCATAATCTCCTCAAGCAGAGCACTCATACATATTTTGTTTTCAAGGTAAAACATATCAGTTGGAGGTATTATGAATGAAAACTGCTAAAGAAAATTGCTATTATGACCAAGTAGATTTTGATACCTACTTTACATTCTTTGGACTCCAAGGTGCCATTTGAATCAGAACTGCTGTCTGCAAATACCCCGCTGAAGTCAGCATTTATTGTAATCACTACAGCACTGGGCAGTGAGCTAGGCTTGTTCCTGAACTGTTTCCTAAGAGATGCTAACAGCCTCAGCTGAGTGCTCTTTGTAGTTCTGGCAGAGGTCAGCTCTGTCTCCAAGCACAAATCAGAAAAGTAAATCTAGCCTAAACAATTCTCTGTACTGTTCCAGGAGCAATTAAAGGCACTTTGCTTTGTGTATTTCCCCCAGGTGTGAGTAGACGCTTCCCACAGACACCACACGCAGCAAGGGCTCAAAAAGCATAAACTCTTTGCAGAGGAAACGGCAAAATAACTGTTGCTTTTAAGACTGAACTGGTCAAAACATTGCACGATCAGCTTATCCGGCCACTGACAACAACCTGTACTTAAAGGAAACTGAGGAATCTGAGGAACCTGAACATATATAAGTCTATGGGACTTGATGAGTTACACCTCAGTGTCCCGAGGGAACTGGCTGATGTGGTTGCCAAGCCACTCTCCACGATATTTGAAAAGTCATGGCAGTCCCTGGTGATTGGAAGAAGGGTAACATTGTGCCCATTTTTAAAAAGGGTAGAAAAGACGACTCTGGAAACTACTGACCTGTCAGCCTCACCTCTGTACCTGGAAAGATCATGGAACAGATCCTCCTAGAAGCTATGCTAAAGCACATGGAAGACAGGAAGGTGATTAGTGGCAGCCAGCATGGCTTTACCAAAGGCAAGTCCTGCCTGACCAACCTCATGACTTTCTATGATGGGGTAACCACATAAGAGGACATGGGAAGAGCAATGGATGTCTATCTGGACTTCTGTAAAGCCCTTGGCACCGTTTCCCTCAACGTCCTTCTCTCTAAATTGGAGAGAAATGGATTTGATGGGCAGACTGTTTGGTGGATAACAAATTGGTTGTATGGTTGCATTCAGAGAGTAGTTGTCAATGGCTCAAAGTCCAGATGGAGATCTGTGACAAGTGGTATCCTCCAGGGGTCCGTACTGGGACGAGAGCTGTTTAGTATCTTCATCAATGATACAGACAGCAAGATTGAGTGCATCCTCAGCAAGTTTGCAGGTGACACCAAGCTAAGTGGTGCTGTTACCACACCAGAACAACAAGATGCCATCTAGAAGGACCTGGACAAGCTGGAGAAGTGGGCCTGTGTGAACCTCATGAAGTTCAACAAGGCCAAGTGCGAGGTCCTATATCTGGGTCGGGGCAATCTGTGGTTTCAATACAGGATGGGGGATGATGGGATTGAGAGCTGCCCTACAGAGAAGGACTTGGGGGTGATGGCTGATGAGAAGCTTGACGTGAGCTGGCAATGTGCGCTCGCAACCCAAAGGACAACCGTGTCCTGAGCTGCATCAAAAGAAGCGTTGCCTGTCATTCTTCTCCTCTATTCTTGTGAGATCCTACCTTGAGTACTGTGTCCAGTTCTGGAATCCTCAACATAAGAAGGATATGAAACTGTTGGAATGGGTCCAGAGGAGGGCTACAAGGATGCTCAGAGGGCTGGAGCACCTCTGCTATAGGGACAGGCTGAGAGAGTTGGGATTGTTCAGCTTGGAGAAGAAAAGGTTCTGAGGGGACCTTCTAGTACCTGAAGGATGCCTACAAGAAAGCTGGGGAGGGACTGTTTACAAAGGCATGTAGTGATAGGATGAGGGGGAATGGGTACAAATTGGAGGGGGGCAGATTTAGACTAGACATAAGGAGGAAATTCTTCAGCATGAGGGTGCTGGGGCACTGGAACAGGCTGCTCAGGGAAACTGCAGCTGCCCCATCCCTGGAGATGTTCAAGGCCAGGTTGGATGGGGCCTTGAGCAGCCTGATCTAGTGGGAGATGTCCCTGCCCATGGCAGGGGGGTTGGAAGCAAATGATCTTTAAGGCCCCTTCCAATCCAACCCATTCTATCATTCTATGATTCTATGAAAAATGGAGGTAAAACATTTCCAGCCCAACTCATCTATCTCTGTTAGGCTCTTTATTAGTGAAGTAATACCAACAGATTAGATTTTTAGATTTGGAATTATTTAGCTAGGAATAAAAATGTATTTTGCTCCATTAACATGTCACTTAAAATCATGACAGAGATACTGGCATGCAGGAAGCTAGAAGCATCCATCATCCACAATCAGTGCCTTTATAAACCAACAATGATGTGAAAAGGATAGAAAGGAGTGAGTACAAAGCAAACCCTCATATATTTTAAAGTAATTATCTTGGGTGAAGTGCATTTGGTTGTTGCCTTGGCTAAAATTCTCCAAAAATGGAATAATAAATACAATTGCTTATAAGTATTCCTATAATATTAGATACTCTTGCTATACTTAAAAGCTCCCACCGGTTTTGCTAAGAGCTAGCACCAGCAGCCCTCAGAATCCAACACATTGTCCATAAATCTCCACTATACTAGCACTGGCATGCTCTTAATTTTCCAAATCAGAAATCTGCCTTTGCAGCTAGTGCTCATGATCGAGGGGATGAAACATGAGTAGCTCAGGGAGTCAAGATTTTTTACATTCATTCTTTTACATGCTTTTTTTTAAAAAAAAATCAAAATTGACACATTTTGTGTGTGAGGTACCTCCCCAGCCTTGGTGCAGCAGAACTCCTTACACAGCTGTGGAATGAGGTGGATAAAAGAAACGAACGAACTGATTCAGGGATAGTTTGATTAGGAAAAAAACCCAACACATCCAAAACCCTAATGTTCCCTGATGTGGCTCACATAATGATTACATAAATGTACGGTCACAGCTAACACAGCAACCTGCACAGGCAAAGGAGCAGGTAGACCAGCAGTAACATTCCACTGATGAAAGTATATCCCGAAATCTTGGCCTCAGTCTGTGGCTATAAACTTTATTCCATGGTTTTATTAATGTGGCACCTTCTAACTGCAAAATATTCCTACAAACAAACACCCAAAGCATCTATTTATAGCATTCATAGTGACTGGCAAAAAAAGCAGGACTGGAGAATGCTTGCTTTGGTATAGTGGAAACCTCTACACGCTAGGAAGCATATCTGCTATTGTTGTGGGATGCCAATAGCAAGTGCTGGCACCAGACCCGATTTTGCTGCAGCTTTGCAGATTTCTGTATCTGGTTTTTGAGTAGGGCTGAGCACTGCTTATCCCAGTCTGCCCTGGAATGGAAACCCTTTTCACCACTGGCTCATCTACACCTATTGCTACTCTCCACCAGCAGCAGCCAACACTTTTCCTAATATGGAGAAGGTGTGGATGCATAAAAAAAGACGAGTTTTTTATCCTTGCACAGATAAGACCTCTTTTCCTGTACTGCAACTCCACTGGTCACTACCAGCCCCAGAGAGTCCTATTTCTTGGAGGGGAACATCACAACTAACAGCAGAAGGAAGAAACACATTTACATATGTTGTTGCACTGAGCAGTTTGCACGAATCACTCCAGCTTCTCGAAAAATTCCCAAATGAAAATCTATCACAGTGGTTTTGCAAAGGAAGAAGCAAGGCATAATTAGGGGCCTGCTCTTGGTAAGGCTGCAGAGGAGCCTCTGACTGCTGGAGATACCAATCTAGAGTGTTTCTAAAAAGCAAACCAAAACTTTCTTCCACTGTCTGTGTGTCCTATGCAAACATCAGATAATCCTCAGGTCCATTTACCATTAAATCACCTTTATTTAGCATGGGAAACTGAGGGCACGCATTTGACTTTATGCAAACAACTTGCTCTGGGCAGTCTGAAAGCTAGAAGAAAGGAGTCACCCTGAGTGCTATAAAAGGAATTTTTGGCATATGAATCCAGACAGTGATCAGATGCTCTAAAACATAATCTGTGCTACAGTGCAAATTTCTCCCTGTTGATTACACCAGCAAAGAAGGGGGTCCCAAAACTTCTGAGACCATAACATCAGCTTCTGGATGTTGGTGGAATTGTCAGGAATTCTGTGCTAACAGAAATTATTCAAATGGTTTCAATACAGTAAAAAATTGTTTCTCCACTTCCTCTGACAGTAGCTTGGAAGAGAAGTTAGGGCACAGGGAGAGAAACTAGAGGCCCCAAGGTGCTATTCTCTCATTTGTAACAGGGCTACCCTAAAGAATTAATCCAGCAGAAAACAAAGTACACCCAGATTTATTTCAGACTGTTTTCTTACACATTTCTACAGGGGAGGGAACGAGCAACTGTTTTTTCTCATGAATAAAACCCTAAGCAGCAGGAATTCTCTACTGAGTAGCTGACTGCTCTAAGGCCATTTTCTAATTTCGCATGGCTTAACAGACCAGAGAATCAGAATTGTTGGGGTTTATTCAGCTAACAAATATAAAGTATTCTGGTTTCATTAATAGTATAGTTTTCAAGCTATGAAGAGTCATTTAATGAGTGAGACTCCATTTATGTATTGACTTATGTCCAAGATCCCAGCTAAAATGAAAGTCAAAAGGATCATGCCAGCCTTCATTTGCTATCATAGGATCATTACAAAACATTGCTTAATTAAGCCCTCTTTGCAGTTTCATTTTAAAACACATCCTGGCTTGGCTGCTCTTGACTAAACTTGAGATGATTTGGCAGTGTTATGTGGGATTACACGCTGAAATTAGCTGAACATGTGCAGGCCAGGCTGGAGGTGCTTCAGTTGTGAGATTCAGTACCAAATGTGCAGGCAGGAGATACAGCTTCATTGTGAAATGGCAGGAACAGAGCTGTGCAGAGTACCTAGGAGTGCTGCGGCTGCCTAGAGCTGGCACTCCCAGTCTTATACTTTCCTGTCCATTAGACATGTTTAAATATCTTGAGAAAAGCAAGAAGGAAAACAATAGGTGACTGTAGTGTGAATAATAAAACTTTGCCCTCCCTCTTGGAACCTGACTGCTGCTCTTAAACTGCCCCAGCTGTGCTCTCACGGTCCAGGATGTCAGCACAACTCCTCTAGTGAATTAATGCCTTGTGTTCACTCTGAGGCTCTCTATAGCACCCTTCTGTAGACTGTTTTGTAAGACTGGAGTGGATTTCTGGGTTAGAAGGTCAGTGCTACTCCTCTGTTCCAGAAAGCTGGGTTCTGTATGATGCTATTTCAGCAAAAAAAAAAAAGATTGAAAATAACACTGCGGATGGGATGTACTGAGCTTCCAGCAGTATAGTGCTTTGTTCCAAGGAGGAAAACTTAGAGCAGATATTAGAAATACTGATAGATCCTGAGGAATCTCTGATAGACCAAAAAGTTTTCTTAATATATAATAAACTTTGTGACTGTACAAGTTGACTCTAAGGCACATTAGTCCTGACTCAAATTCCATGGATTTCAGGCAGCTCCCTACAATGAATTTGTCCCAAGAAGAGAGTGCAGGTATTCTTTCAATACCAGAAACCCTCACATGTCCAAATCACTCCAAGCCAATATCAGACCTGACTTACTGTGTGTTTTGATTCTTTAGGATTACAGAGAGAAAGTGAAAAAAGACACCATACAACCATCTTACGTAGTTCTTTTTTATAACTGCAGTCAGTTCTCCAAAGGCAGGTGTGCTATCTTGCTGCCAAGTACAACAGCACAGTCTTTCCCTCCCTCCTCTAGTTCCCAGTGACAGAAAAGCAAATAATAAGCCAGGTCTGCTCCAGTCCATGTCTCAGTGGGTACCAGCCATCTGAAAAGACACGTCCTTCCAACCATGTTACTGCAATCTGCATTCCTGTAGTTTCTACTCATCTTGGTTTCAGAATAGAAGAGTGAAATCACCAGGGCTGTCACTCCAGTACTTTCCATCAGGTTCAAATCTACTTAAAAATAGGCACAAAAGGGAAAAGAAAATATATACTCCTTGCTGATTTATCTATTAATACTGGAGAGTAGTTGTATCGCTGATGATTTGGATTAGGATCAGACACCTTTGTAGTCAAACAGCACCATTCAACATATGGCAGCAGATGAAGGCTGTCTTTTGCCTCTCACATTCACTCTGAATCCTTCTAAATGATCCCTGCCAATGTGATACGATTCTTGAGGATCATTAACATTTGTCAGAAGAGCAAATCTCTCACTTATGTAATAGGCTAGGTTGCACCAAACAGCAGGTATGAAAAATTCCCTGGGGGAAGACACCTGCAGAGTCTGTTCCTCAACCTTCAGCTCTGCCGACCTTGAACTCTGCAGCTCCTACAGATGCTGTTTGATTCAGCACTGCGTGAGCAGTACGTATTGAGAGTATGTCTCAGGAACAAAACTGAAAAAGAGCAGCCTTATAGATTAATTTGTCAAGTGATGCTTCCTTCCAATTTTCATCAAATGAAATGCATACCTGTTATACAATTGAACACATTCCTCTACTCACTCTTTTTGTGAATATGCACACCTCAGAGGGCAAAGCATTTAAATGGAGATTGTTGTTGGAAGCATTATTCTGTAAGAGCCTCTCAAAACACTAAAACCACATTAAAAATATTTGACTAATGAGCTGAGGTCCCCCCAGTGCCATGTGGAGCACACAGTAACTCACATGTCACTGGTATAGGTAAACCTCTATTTCTGCTGACTGCAGTAGGCAATCTAATTCAATGTATTTCAGTTAAGTGTAAACAGCATCAATGCAAAACTTCCACCAATGCTCTTATGCCTGAATTTCTCTGTGATCTCCCAAGCAAACACAGATAGGACTTCCCAAGGAAACATACACAAGTGGACTTCTCCATAAGCATATATAGATAGGAGGATTTAGATGTTCTTTAAACCCAAGTAAAAAAAGAAAGAAGCAGATGAAGAAGTTCTAGTATTTATCAGGTCAAATGTCTACATGCTACAGAAGGAAAAAGTATGCTATTGATCCAGTAAAGTAGCTTTCCTCACATCCTTCAAGGCTCATCTGTTCAGTGCATCAGGCACTCCTGTTATCTAGGGAGACAGAATGGCTGACTTGCCAACAAAGTGGAGAAAGGCCACTTGAAATCTTTTTCTTCCTCAGGGCGGTGTGGTCATACTCTCAAAGAAAACAAATCTTCACACAGTGCATCTACCCAACACCATCCACATATTAGCAAACATGCAATTTACACTGAAAAGAAGGGAAGGATCTTGCCACTTCAAATAGTCCAGTGATTTTTTTTTTGGGTGGTGAGCTGGGGCTTTTTATTGAGATTGCACCAAAGTAGCTTTCCATTACATGTACATACTGGGAATTTTTTATTAATTTGCTCTTCTTCCAATCCACAGTTCAACTTCTACCAGTTTATGAAAGATATGCACTGAGATGCTGTTTGGAGAAAAGGCCATCGTGGTTGTGTCCATGATACGCAATGATTAACTGAGTTAGTCACAAAACTGACTCTAATTTAGCTCAAATCACAACACTGACTTATGTGGGAACTCACGGGATTAAAGGATTGGGCCCAAAGATTGGGTAGCTAACAGTAATGCAAAGAAGGTAGGTGCCAGAAAGTTTTGAAGCTGAGATATGTAGCCACATGAGCATCTGCCACTGTGACAGGTGATAACTGAAAGCAAAGAAGGAGGTTCTGATTTGGAAGAAAGTAGATGACACTGTATTGTCGGTATGGCAGCAGGACAGATACAGCTGGTTTTCATCAGGACTGCATCTTTCTCTGAATGGCAACAAGAATCTGTTTGCAGACACATCCAAATCAGAAAGGGAAGCAAACCCCACAATCTGTGTGCCTGACTGAAAATGGGACCTGCAAACTTGCTCTGAGACACAGGAGCACACACTCCTCACTAACAGCAAAAAGAGAACTTCTGTGTGAAGTGATCACTCCTTGCTCATCTTGAATCATATTGAATCACAAATCCCTCTTGATCTTACTGGTTGCTCTGGCTCTGCGTTCACTGCTGAACTTCTTACTTGTGAGTTAAGGCCCTGGCATATTTTGGGAGTGAGTAAATCTATTTAATTTCTCCCAAATGCCCCATCTCAAAGACACGGCTTAATACCTGGCTCATACTTTCAGCTCCACCAAACAACGACTGTCAGGAAAAAGTTTACTTCAATCATTCCTAACAAAATACAGTTAGCTCTTTAACACACAGACTTCTTTTTAATTATTCTAACTGCTTCTTTTCTGGTGCAGAACTTCTGCAGATTCCTTATGCCAGCTGCAGTCCTCCCCCAGAGAGCAACTTGCTTCTTACAAGAAACAAATTATTTTACATTTGGAGCATTTTAGAGTTGGAGGATTTCCCAAGTCCTTCCAGTTCTGACTTTACATTTTTTTCCTGGTAGCCTGCAAAGCAAGGTACTGGTCTTAGCTTTGTCTCTCAAAAACCTGACTTTCTATAATCTCTCCCAGTGAATGACAAATCTGGAAGAGCAAAATAAATATTTCCCTGTGCTAAGATAGTCAAGATTGCCATGTAAAGACACAGATAATGGACTTAAAAATCCAAACAACAGTAAATGAGAGAGTTCTTACCTCCCTGCCAGATGTGTGTCCCCCTCTGCTAAAGCATGGCTATGCAAACAGCTAGGGCATTAAGTATTGCAAGGACTTTGAAATAGAAGGCTGAGAGGAAGCACTTAATGACATGGAAAGAGGGGCAAAGGAGGAGGAAATCAGGTTTGGAAAACCCTGAAAAAAAAAAGAATATGGTGCACAAAGGAAACTGTTTCTCTGGGGTCAATCTCTTTTGGAGCTCTTGCTCATTAATGTGTGATGAACTGACCAAGACCAACTGGATAGTCACACTCTGTCCAAGGACTGTCTCTGTGGGATGACAGCAAAGAGGCAGAGGAAAGGAAAGGATACAGGAATATCTTGAAAGTATGATTAAAAAGCTAACTGATTCTCCTTTGGGAAAATACTAGTCACCAAACTGGTTTCCACCAAACTCTGGGAGAACACTAAAATACCCTATGGTATTTTCTTCTTAATTGGAAGGGACCTATATGCTCTTCATAGTCCCTGCCATGGTGTTAAAAAGTGAAATGCTTACTGGCTAGTCACTCTTTGCCTAATGGGATATGGTCTTGTTTGCAAACTTTCCTGGGACTCTGTATGTGATGGGAGGTTCTAAACAAAATAAGAGCAAGTAGTTTAACGAATAAGGCATCAGACTGGTTCATTTGGATTCAATTTCCGACTCTGGTACTGACTTCTATGTATCACTAAGAGAGTCCCTTCAACTCTTTCACTATATCCCTTCTGAGTAAAATGACAGTAACACCTCCTCACCACATGCCATAAAGAACTTGATTCCTCTTTGTACTCAGTCCTGTACTAGGAAAGCAAACGTGCCAAAGACAAGAGTGCCTGCGCTCACATGGTCTAAGCAGCCATTCCAAGTTCCCTGAAGGATTCTGATACACAATCAATTATACAATGTACACTGAATGGAATTATTTAAGCTTCTGCAGTACTGTAAAACTTGCTTTCAATGATTTTACTTTTCATGGATTTTAAATGATTAAACGAAAGTGTTACAATGGACCTTCAAGTGGCACTTAATAAATTAGTTATACTTTAGAAAGGGTTTCTAAGGGAATCTACCAAGAAATATTTGCATGTGAAATGAAGAAATTTGAATGAAAACAGGTTTGTGTATTTTAGAAGGCACTACAGCCACCCACTCCATGGCTGAGTTTCCAGCACACCAGTACTGGATGCCAAGGAGCTTCAGGAAGGGAAACAAGAAACAGAATGGGAAACTGAGCAGCTTAGCTTTTTTTCACATTAAATGCCAAAAGTGGGCAGGACCACTGAAATAATATTGTATAAAATCTTCTCTTAATTCAGAGAACTTACTGTTTATTTCCTACCCCAATGCCTCTGCACAGAAATCTCAAAACACTGTGGGATACCTTAACTCTATGTTTATCCAGAAAAACAGAAGTATTCTTCATGAACAGAATTAGTAGTTTTAAGACCAAAAAGAAAATGCCATATTATTATTGTACATCTTCTTGTACTCAAGCAATTTTTTTTTTCCTGGAATGAAAAAAAAAACATTTCTTGCACAGAATAAGCACCAATGTAGAAGGCAAACCCATGTAAGCACCTTGCACAGAAAACTAGACTATCACCTTTTTGATTAAAATCTAGGTAGAAGTCATCTGAAAAAGCATCCTTAACAAGCATGAGGACACAAGACCATGGTTTAACATCTCATCTGACAGAGGCTTACATGCACACTGCCTTGTTAATATCCTTCCAGGGAAGTACTTTAATTCCAAATCAAGAAGGAACATCACCACCTCCTGAGTCATCAGCACTGCTTCCTGCCTTTTTGTGTGTATGTTCATAGGAAATCTTTAATCTAATTATTTTTCAAAGCCCAATCCCATTTGGCTAGCAAGCTTAGGCAAGATCCAGCCAACAACAGTAGAGGCGCAACAAGTTTCAACAAAAATATTTGTTGCAAGAACACTTTGATTCATATGCCCTTCTCTGGCTGAACCTCGACTACACCCATTCTGATGTACACTTGCACATCGCTGTTGCCATGTCAGGATCCAACTTCAATTTCTGCACTCCCAAGTTACTCCTTCTGGCTTTGAAAATTATCCAGGTGGCTACACAAGGGGCTACAGAAATTACAGGGAGATGGCAGAGTTGGTGAGAGGACCTGCTTGAGAAGCAACAAAAGGGGAGATATCCACACTATGAGCCCATCCCCATCCAATCTGCCCACAATGTGCTGCTGTAAAGAGTTTGCAATGAAGCTGGGGATTTGGCACTGACATGGTGTGGAATAGTCATCAGATATTTAAAACAGAGCTGAGAGAACAAAGAAGGGCTTTGTAGCTCAAGGCAGCTCTGAAAACCCTGAGCCTCCGCCTGCCAGCTTGCAAGGAGTGTTTGCTAACGTACACAGTGGAGCGCATTTCTCTCATTTGATTAATGACAGTTTTATATAGCAGGTATATGTAGAGGGTTTTTCTTAACCCTTTCAGTCCTCCACTGTTCATAAATCTTAAAGAGACACACAGTGATTTCATTTCTGCCATCTTGAACATGCATGTAACTTCAGTCACAAAAGGCTGAGCGTGTTCTGTTGGTAACTGGATTTGGATGTATGTGTTAAAAGTACTCTTATCTATGATGCTAGAAACAGCACCTTTAATTAAGTATAAAAGAATTAGAAAACTTACTAATTGCTTACTCATGCTATAGTTTTCTGCATCTCCTTTGATTTAAGCAGCAAGTATATATGCTTTGGCCACTATCATTCTTCCTTCATATTTTAAAATGAAGGATGCAGAGATCGCTGCTACAGCCCACACTTGTTACGACACTGAGAAGGAAGCCAGGATCCTGATGATGGCTAATGCCATATTCTAACTCGTATGGTATTACACAGTTTCTACTGTGAAATGAGGATAATCATATGTGCCTTCTTGGTGAAGCTGAGATCTATGGTAAAAATGTGTTGTCTACAATCAGGCAATGCTTGATGCATCCAGGCAAAAGGACCTCATGTTCACAATGGGAAGCATACAGATGGAGAGCAGGACCAAGGCCCAAATTGCAGGGGTTTGGGTGCTTTAGTGCCAAGTAGCTGAGAAGAGCAAAGTGTTCTTACTTCCCTGTTCTGCTAACACAGAAAGTAAATTTCTTAGCCATAACTACATTTTCAGAAGATCTGCTGTGGTGCCTTTCATAAACTCTAACCTGTAATCTATTAAATTATAAAGTTAATCTTTTAACTTCTGTTAATTAAGTCAAAAGAACAAGACAGACACCGAAAGAGATGTTTACGGCTAAAATGCTCAGCACTCATACTACTGCCTGTATTTTTAATGTTGGTAGCACAGAGATCAACATCTAATTAAGCCCATAGAACCTCTGCAAAGGATTTAACTAGGAATTATTTTCTTGCTTAGCAACCCAGGAGAACAATCAGGACATGAAATTTAAAACATCCAATATTTGTGTGTCAGAGCTAACATGAGAATTCATGAGGTTCCTACTCCCATACTCCAAGTACATAACAAAGCAGAGGTTGCCTCGTAGGTGGAGTGGAAATGTTTGAGGCTGGTGTCGGGAATCAAATGGACAGAGAGAAAGGAAGGTGAAGTACAGGGAAGGTTATTGCAGTGGTGGTAAAGAGTACACGTGGGCAAAGAAGGCTGGTGCAAGATGAGTAAGGAGTGGATCAGAACAAAGGCAAACCAAGCCTATATAAGTTGGTCAGAGGTTCTTAGCATAGTAAGAATGATTTCAAAATAGGTCCCAAAATGGATGGATGTACATAAACGACTTAAGTCAACAGCAATGGGAGTAGGTCTGCATCACGAGGAGGCAGATTCTTGCTGGAACATTTGTGCGTGCTTCAGTTTGGAAAGAAGAATCATTTCCCAAACCAGATGCACGGTTAGATACTACAAGCAGGTTAACCAAAAGACAATAAGCAGCAGATAGAATCCTGCTTCCAAACTAACAGCATTTTCAGTAAAGAATGACAGAATATTTGACATATTGGCAGAACTAACTTACAAAAAGAAAACACTTTTTGAAATTTACACTTAAACATTGATAGCTATTTGAAACCAGTATTAGCTGCAAGATCCTTCTTTGAATGTCATAAGAAAATGTTGCATTTCTGATGGTATAAAACCACTAGAAGCATCACAGAGATTCTTAATGGAAAGCTAGATGCTTCATAAAGGATACTGCAGATTATACATTCAGACAAGTATCTGCATCCTGTTTCTGGAGATGTATATTATTCTTAATTACTTTTTCCTACTGTTAGATTGTGTAACTCGGAAATAATGTGACACTTCTGACTTCAGAAAGAGTAATATTTTCTATTACCAAAATTTATTTTGTATTATAAAGAAGGGGGCAGGAAGTACTCAGATGACAGCATTTTGCAGCAGTCTTTAGCTCTAATGATCGTAAAATGCTGCTGCCTCAGTTTAACACCCTGTTGCATGTGAACATAAAAGACCAAGACTCTTCTCACGTTCCTTCTCCTCCCAAAGGGTCATGATACATAGAGACATTTCTGCAACCCAGAAGGTGCCCACATTGCTCAGTTATCTTCCCCATATCACTAGATGTATAAATGTGTGAGATATAGCACCTTCGGATGCCAAAAGAGCATTTATGATGCCTAACTATATAATGCCTTCACTTCACAAAGCACTGTTTCCCAGCCATGTGAATTCCTCAGCTCAAATAAAGCCAAAGAAAAACCCTGCTGCTTAGTCAAACAAAAAAAAATAGAGGTGACGCTGGCAGAAGAGGCAAAATTTTTGACATGCTAGCAAATATCATGCTGTATCAAAAGAACAGACTGTTGTCTCAGTGGCACAGAGTGTCAAGGTCTGTCTGCATGCGTCTCTGATGCAGGAGAAGCAAACAACTATGACAGCCAAGAAAGTGCTGATCTAGATGGCTTCATTCTGCTGTCTGAGGCCACGGAAACAAGTGTCCAACTCTGAGGACTGGGACTACAGTGTGATCTGTCTCAAGCTTTACTTTTGGTAGTTGCTGCATTTGGGATGATGTAAAGAGGTTTGAGTGCACTTTCCATGCAGTGTCTTGCTTACTAAATAACAAGTCACTTCCCCCAGCACAAGTGACTGCAAAGATTACCTGGGTCAGTTGAAGGCTTTCAGATATTTTTCAGGACATAAATGTAAGAAATTTGACCAGTGACAGGGACAAATCTTCAGAACACTTCCTAAGAAAAGGGTTAACGGTGGCCATAAATTTCAATGTCTTCAGGAAACTCCTTTGCATTCCCATACAGTGCTTTTTAAACAATAACTAACATGTGAGAAATCAAGCCAGTTATTAAAACAGTGTGCTTTATATTGAGGCCAGGAAGTTACACAAAATAGAGAAAAATGACCCTTTTTTAACATATTATTACTTTATTAAGTTCCTGGGGTCTTAATAAGGGAATGTGATGATTTCTCAACCGTATTCTACAAGCAAATATTAAATCTCCACACTCATTCTGTGAATGGCTGCAATTAACATTTTAGCAGCTTTCCTTTAACATCACACATGGCTTACACAGCACTAAATACTGCCAAAACATCCCTGGTTGTGCATCAATAAAGTAATGAATGCGTACATCTGGGAATGGTATAGGTCAAGCGCTACATGGGAAGCGACAGAAGGAACAAGTAACACCATGGCTTTTTGAGTTCTATGAAATAATGGAAATGGCATAGAATCATAGAGTGGTCTGGGTTGGAAGGGACCTTAACGATCATCGAGTTCCAACCTCCCTGCTGTGGGCAGGGACATCTCCCATTAGACCAGGCTGCTCAAGGCTCCATCCAACTTCATCTTCAACACTTCCAGGGAGGGAGCATCCACAACTTCCCTGGGCAACCTGTTCCAGTGCCTCAGCACTCTCATCGTTAAGAATTTCTTCCTAATGTCTAATCTAAATCTTCCCTCTTCCAATTTAAAGCCGTTCCCCCTTGTCCTACCACCATATGTCCTTGTAAAAGGTCCCTCCCCAGCTTTCATGTAGGCCCCCTTCAGGTACTAAAAGGCTGCTATAAGGTCTCCTCAGAACCTTCTCTTCTCCAGGCTGAACAACCCCAGCTCGTCCTCCTACCAGAGGTGCTCCAGCCCTCTGAGCATCCTTGTAGCCCTCCTCTGTACCTGTTCCAACAGCTCCATATCCTTCTTATGCTGGGGATCCAGAACTGGACACAATACTCCAGGTGGGAGTCTCATGAGAGCGAGGTATGTGGGGAGAATCACCTACCTCCCTTGACCAGCTGGTCACACTTCTTTTTATGCAGCCCAGGATACAGTTGGCCTTCTGGGCCGCAAGTGCATCTTTTTTCCCCTCTCAGTGGAGGAATGGAACAGCATATGAACTATTCAAAACCATGGCTAAATATCTAGACCCCACAAGAAAAACGTCCTTTGAACAAATCACACTATTTCACTTATAGGCTGGGAACAAAGGGAGGGACAGAGGGTTTGTTATTGTTATTTCTATTTTTAACACATACAAGATGCTCAGATACTCTCCTGATAGGGGCTGCATAAGCACCAAAAGAAAGACAAGTAGGAGTTTTTTCCATGAGATTCTTATACCTTTATAGTGGTCATCAAGGCTTCAACCTTTAGCAGCAGCTTCTTCAATCAAGACATCTGGAAATGTCTCAAAACTATATCAAACCCCAATGGAAATACTGCAATATAAAACATGGCCTTCAGGCCATCTGGAGATATCTTGGGTATTTGGAATTCCCAAGGATTTCCTCTAAAATGACTATGTTCCCTATCTGCTCCTTGCCTACCACCACATAGTTAATGTTTTTCATTAATGAAGTTCAAATAAGTTTCTCTGATAGTAAAGCACAAAATACAGGTTAACAAGGAGAGTTATTTAAAAGTTCTGAAATATTTTTTAATTCATTAAGTAATCATATCACGTACTACTCAGTATATATTCCCACCTACAAAGATTTTATTGTTAAAAGACAATTACTTCCCTAGAAAGACTACTATGAGGCTAACGAATATTTTTTAAATATTTAAAGAAGGCTAAAGAAAAGCATGGGAAAATTGTGATTTTAAAAACAAATTAAAATCAATGGGAAACACATAGGGTAGGAATTAAAGGTTATTTCCACATAAGAGACAGAGACTGACAATATAGGACATACACAAATCTTGGATCCCCAAACTTCTTCTATTATTTATTCTGTTCGCCAGTAAAATCCCCACAGAGAGAATGCACTTATGCTGAGAATGAGGGCTTTGGTTTTCCTGTTGATTTCATATTGATCAAATCAATTCTGTAAGAAATTTAAACCCATCTCTCAAGAAAAGAGAAAACGTGATTTTCAAAGTTCCCAGGAGTTAATACAATGATTCAAATCACAAAAAAATGGAAAAAAAACTCTGAGAAAGAAGAAAGATAAGTCAACTCAGACATAATCCAAGACAAATCTTCCTAGCTCAGACTATGAGGACTTTACAGCGTGTCCCCCTGCCTCAATCACTAGAGTCTGTTAACCATTCAACATATATTGGGGCTTGCAGCTGAAATACATTCCCCGCAACAGCTTGCATTGTTGATTCCCTCCAGTTATACTTCACTACCAATGCCTCAGTGATGAGGCAAGGTACTTTGAACTAGAAGTCTTCTTCAGTTTTGGATCCAACCTACTGTCTAGAACATATGATAAATTTCTGCAAAAAAATGAGCAACAGGAATCCAAATAAAACAAGCACATTTTCGAGGTACCGGCTGCTGCACCTGAAAGCAGCTTTCCTCATAAATCAAGCCTGAGGAAGTCCCACCACTTTATGTTTCAGTACCTTTCACTGAAAGATCTTTTTTCTCACATTAGCTAACTGAGCTTTTAAACAATGTTTGGGGTTGTATCACTTATCCTCTTTTATAGCCAGATACACTTACTGAGACAGAACGTACAGTGAGTTAAGTGATTTTTGGACCTTTATATAAAATGCTCCAGAGCCAAGCTGGGGTGAGGATTCAGGAGCTCTGCATCCCACCTTGGTGTGGTTTTGTGCACAGCTCGCCAGCCGCGATTCAGTGCTCCAGTGCTAGCTTAGCTTGTCTGGCCCAGTAATAATGAAAGGAAGAAAGGATTTTTCAGTAGGAATTTGGAGTATTTTCTCATTATAACCAACCAGCATGACCAAAAAAAAAGAGCCTTGATGCAGTCTGTGAGCCTAGCTTCTCACTCCCCCACTGGCAGGGCCTGAAAAGGCTGCCGGGGCTGCAAGCCCCCCTGCTCCAGGAGGAGGAGGAAGAATGTGCAGAACCAGATCCCCCCTCGTTCATGCCTGGTATCCTGTCCTCAGCATTGCCTAGAGCTTCACGGTTCAGGGAAAAGCAAACAAACAGAAATCCCCCTCTGCTTCCCCCTTCCAGTGCCCCTGGCCTGTGGTGCAGTAACCAAGGAAGGGGCTCTCCCCATTACTTGCAGTCAGCCTTTCAAGCAGATGAGGATAGGGCAGCAATAAACTCCAGCAAAAATCTCACCTCTGACCGTGCTCCTTAGGCCAAAACTAGAAAATAGGGCAGGACGATTTGCTAACAGCAATAGGGCAGCATGATTTGCTATCTTAAGGACAGAGAAGGGTCCTCTTTGCTGAGCGTGCTATGTGGAGAAGGTGGCAGCCTGAGGGAGGTTAGTGCATGGAGGGCTAACGTGCTTCCCCCCGCCCCCCCCACCCCGCTTCAACTGGGTGCCCTGGTATTGATTACTGTCCTACACAAAAGCCAGTCATCCGACAGAGATTTTCTTCTTTCCTCTCACAGTCACTTTCAACACTAAAGCAGCAGCGGAGGGGTCCTTTGCCTGGAGAAGGCACAGCAGGAATAATCCTGCAAGGTCGGGAGGGAAGGGCAGAGGCCGAAGGGCAGGAAAGGTCAACGCCAGGCATGCACAACGTGGAGCTGCCAGAACAGGCAGAAGGTCTGTTTCTGGGTCCCCCAAGTCCTCCTGGCAGAAATTTAAGATGCACTTTGGGAGACCCAGGGATGGGGCTCATGGTAACCTGGAGTAACGGACAGCTGACAGCATCTGTCCTGGGAGCAGGGGGGACAGAAGGGGGAGGAGAGGGCTCTGCGCTTCGTACCCACTGATGTGACCACACAGCCTCCATGTGTTTGTGGTTTCTTGTGCAAGGAGAAGCTGTGCTCAGACAAATGCAGAGGAGATGCCAGATGAAGCAGTGCAAGGGAAGTGAAAACACTGTTAAGTTGTTGCTCGCTGCACTGGATGTGTGCACCTTTTCCAATACAGATGAAAGAAACAATGCAGAGCCACAACACAAAGTTGTGCCCAACCATCACAAGTCCTCAGCTGTGTGCTCTGCTCTGCTGGGGACTTACTCAGCCTAATTCCTCTTTCACACATGGTCATGGCTTAAGAGCAGATCTTCTACAGTTAACAGAGTTGCTCTCCTGTACAAGAGTCACAAGAGACAACTAGATCCACTGAGTGACTCCAGGTCTCAGTCTTGCTGCTCCTGTAATGGGGATAAAGACCACCAAGTATGTTCACTTGGGCAGAAGGTGCACTCCTGCACTCTTTCAGCCTTGCTGTGACCCCAAGAAGGTGCTGGGAGAACCTAGGGGGACAGAGCAGTGCGTAACATCCCATACACATACCACAACCTCAGAAATGAATCGCCTACATATTCAAGTCCAGTCTGACACACGGCACTTTCCTCCTCTGCTACTGGATTTTCTCTCTCCATTTCTTTTCACTTAATCACAAATAACTCTAAAATTTAATGTTCCCAGCTGTCATTATATGAGCTTGCGCAGACCAAGTACATAGTAGATTCGTTCTCCTTCTCCCCTGCCTTTTTACGCCTTCCATCAGGCCTGCTCCTTGCCCTTGTTGTCATACAGTCTGCTTTCCACAACTGTGAGAGACTTTTGTCACAGTGAGACTCAAGCCCTTCCTAACATCTCCTACACAAGCCCAAGCATCTGCTAGTAGCTGAGACCAAGACAGAGAAGATAGGCAGCATTTTTCCTGAAAACCATGTTTGATTTGCCCAGTAGCAGAGGCCAGGCAGATGGGAACATAGGTTTCTTGTACCAGATCATGCCAGCACTCTGCTTCCAGCAAAAGTCAACTCATTCAAAGGAAATTAAAAAAAAAGTGAAGTGAAAGTAGAAGAAATATTTCTCTTTCCTTCCTTGACAGGGCAGTCAAAGATATGCTGTTACATTGAGAACTTTTCTGCCATAAATTTGAACCTCCTTCCCCCCCGCCCCATCTGATCTCACTTATCTCACCATGGTTTCTGGCTTGTAGCAGGGAAACAGGAATTTAATTCAGATATGATGTCTGAATCTGGAACCAAACTTTCTTAGAACACAGAGATACTTGGGTTTGTGTGCATTTTGATTTCAGCCATTATTATGCTACATGAATTAAATTAAAAATCTGAGTATATCTCTACCAAAAGTTAGGACTCTAGATCTATTGTTTCATCTTCAGGAGGAAGAAAGACAGAAATCAAATAAAAATAAGGAGAGGAGGATTAAAAAGGAAATTTACAGAACACCTTCCTGAAGGCAGCTGCTAAATCTCACAAGAATGTGCTATATGCAGTTTTCGAATATCATCTCTAAACTCAAGATACTACAGGTCCTGGTTATGAAAGTGCCAGTTTCCAGGATGTGAAGGTGGGGCACAACAATTTCATTCCCAATATAGCCAAGCACACTGTGATTTTTCCTATTATTTTTATCATCCAGAGAGAGAAAACTTCTTTTTTTTCCCCCCTGAAATTAAGCCTTTACCTCTGACAAGGAAGCACAAAGAAGCAAGTGGCTGCACAGCACTCAGAGGCTGCACGAGGTGAAAGAGGAAAACATGAAGCACTACCTCTTCCTCTGAATGTGCACAGGCACTGCTTATTTTGGGCATGAGTGACTTAGGATTTGAAGATACTTGCTGGCATGTATTTAATCACCATGCCTTTTAATTACACCTCCGTGTGATGGATGAGGTTTTTTGTTGAAATGAGGTCACAGTGTTTTACTTTTTCCTCCCATACTGGGATTATTTGCTGTGTCAATTTGTGTAGCTTAGAAAAATATATGCACATCCTCTGACACTGGGTCTGGAACCAAAAAGCAAGGTCGATTTTGGCTCTATCCACTTGGCGGTGAGTGAAAGCTGGCAGCCTTTGGGTGCGGACTGTGAAGGTGCACAGAGTGCTTTCTGCCATGCCAGGAGAAATCACTGCAGACACCTCTCCCTGGCCAGAGGGGACATAGGGCAACTTTGGCCTCAAAAGTATAGGGTACTGATGTGCTCCACTGGGACCCACCTCTCCATTCTCACACAGATATCCTACACTGGAGGGAGGATAAGGGGGATCCTGGGCTCTTCACTCCTATGCAATTGCAGGGAAAGGCAAGAGCTCTCTACTCCTTGGCAGCATCAGGAGTGAAGTCCTCCACCCTTGTCATTTCTGTCATTCCAGCCACCCTCTGTGGAGTAGCTCTGGATGTGTGCTCAAAGCTGCACTTCTTGACCTCCTTTTTTTCAGTTCTCCTCATCCTCTGCACATATAACTCCACTTGTTCAAAAGCAGTTCAAGCAAAACTAAGAATTTCAAGAGAGGGAGGATGCTGCTATATACCCAACCCAAAACATTACTAGCCAAGCCCTAGAGCCTTGAGCCAGCTGGCCTGGGCAGGGGGGAGAGGGAAGGATTCCTATGCCAATGCACTGCTCAAATTTGATCTGAGAGAAAAGAAGCCTTTAACGTGACAACACACACAGGGCACCACCTCACATTTCCACACAACCAATGCCTCTGGCCAGCTTTGATCAGTGCTCTGGCTGGAATGTGCAAGGGTCAGTGTATGGTCAGACTTCAGTTGCTCAGTCTCCCAAGTGAGCCCTGGAAGAACAAAAAATCCCAAGACACATTCATTTGCTGCTTTGCCCAATCTGAACTTGACAAGCATTTATGGCCTCCCTCAAAAGGTGGGCTGCTCTCTTGTCCCTGACCTTGGCTGTAAACTCTAGCATCATTGCTACCTCCATTAGAGCCTCCTGAGCGTGATCTATTGTTCTCTGAGCCAGGCACTGGCTAAGGATGCACCAAACAGCACTAAGTGAGGGGCTCTGGATACATGCCAGAAACCAAACATCTCATCAAGCCCCTTAAAGCCAGCCAGGAGAAGATATAGGAAGCAAGCAGGATTGCTGCAGTAACAACAGCTTTTGTTCAGACCATTAACCTCTCTGGCTCCGTAATATCAACACGGTGAAGGTATCTGACAAGAAAAAATGTGTGACTTTGGTAAAATAACCCAGTCCTTGCCAACCATTAATCTCTGTCCCTTTGGATGGCTGTCCCTGGATTCCATGGTCATACCCTGATGTGTAGGGTGCTCCACAGGTATGGCTGCTTAATGTGTCTCTGCCCCAGTCCCTTGCTTTTTGGAATTAGATCCTGGAGAGGTCATAAGCTCCAATAACACCAAATGAAGCTGTGACAGACAGGCCTAAATTATTAATGTCTTTAAATACTAAGTGCACTCAGGAACCAATTCAGCCTGCAGCACACAGGCTGTGCATCAACAGGGTCCCAAAGGAGTTGCAGAAAAAAAATGTCTCTAAGGGCAGTGAAACAGCAATTCTGTTTACACTGACACATTTGACTCTCCATGGACAGAGGATACCCATGGTCACGAATCATTGAATTTGTAAGCATATCCACTCTTCTCTTGCTGCTTCAGTCACATCTCATCCCTGGGAGAGACACAGCTGTCCTAACCAAAAGCTCCATTTTATTCACATCCCAGAAGGTAGTCTTGCAACCCAGGAGAAGGCTGACAACTTTCAGTTACATGGCAAGAGCATCATACCTCCACATCTACAATCCGACTTGAATAAGGACCCAATTCTATCACCTGAGAGAATGCAATTCATTAACGTAGCTCTGCTATACACACTTTGATATGTATCTTTAACCACATCCTTTTAAAACTAACCTTACGACAGTTTACTTCTGTAAGCTTCCATTTTGCTATTCATTCAGTTTTATTCCCCTGTGATTGCGGTGCCTCCTACCTCTGACTCCGCTGGCTACAGACCACTGGCACAACTGGCCTGCAGACAGCAACTCTGACTTGGATACTGTGTTAACACTTTGCTGCTTTTATGTGGTTTTAATTTTGTTTCAAAAAGAACCTATGCTTATTTTTGCTCCTGTTTCAACATTTGGCAAAGGCATGAAATTCTGCATGTTGTAGGAAACAGGAAGAAAGCTTTAACTTCAGCTGCTTCAGATGTACATGCACAAGCAACACGGTCAAAGAGTATGCTCCTCCTGTTTATCTCCTTCCCTCCTCAGTTTTGCTGTTCTCTCAGCTCTTCTGGGAGCGTATCTCTTTCATTTCTGCTCATCTCTCTCCCACACCCATAGGCATGCACTGATTATTGCTAGGTCACTTGTGATTACAGGTCTGCATACACTGGTTTATTGCAGGGTTGTCCCTGACTTGATAGGCTGTTTGCCGCTTTGTTATTACAATGCTTAAGCCTCATTCTTCCAGTTTACCCACTTACACACACACAAACCACTACAACATATTTCCTCTGAAACAGCAACACACAAATTGGCTTGGGCTTTACAAACAATCTGAAAGGGAATGAGCGAAAATGGGTTACAGGCCCCGGAAATGTAAGCCTCCCCGCCTTGCCTAACTCCTCTGAGCGTTTGCCATTTTTTTCTGTAGTACTGGAGTATAAAACCTCAAGTGGTGCAAAAGCTGCAGGTCTGTTTGCTTTGCTTGGCTGCAGAAGCCCAGGCACAGCATATTCATCTGGGAAGCTGCTACCTGCAGTTGGGGAAAGCCACTGGTCCCTTTTGGCTGTACAGACATTAGCAATTGCTGCTACAAGTTAGATTTAGCAACAGACAGCAAACACGAAGAATTGACAAACTCTCAAAATTATTATTGATGCATTTACACTTATCAAATATAACAACATCTTGAATCCCATAAATGTCTTTTGAGCCCCTTCCAAAAAGAGGGGGATTTCAAAAGCAAACCTATACCTATGCTTGCAACAGACAGATTTTCTGTTCTATTTTGAGAAGTCCTGCGTATACCCCCACTACATTCCTCCTCTTCCTCTCCACCAAAAAAAAAAAGTAAGGCAAACTTCTGGACATAGCTTAAAAGCCACAAAACTTCCTCCATGTTTGTATTCTCCATCTCCATTGCAGATATTTGGAGTTACATAAAATTGGGCAGTTAGTGCTTCTGGCAGCTTGAAAATTACAAAGTTCAGGGGCTGAGGAGGGCGTGGTCCAAACTGAAGTTTTCCAGAGCTCTGTACCAGATGGAGTGGAGGAAAAACACTTCTCTCTCTCTCGAGGCTCAGGAAGGTGGAGTTAGAAGCCTCTGAACCTGAAACAGATTCCAGGCAATGTTCTCCATTCTCAGTTCCTTGTGAACACTGGGATCGGCAGTGCTGGCTATCATTGATGGTTTGGACCTTCAAAAGTAAAGTATGTGCTTTTCTGCATGTGGTGATGCAATGCTTTTGCAGTGACACAGTGGAGACTGACGTGTTCCAGTTACATCCCATCAGCCAGAGCTGTGCAAGCCTTCTCCCTTATAAACCAGCATCATGCCCCCATTTCTATCTGGATGGTTGATGTGTAAGGATGAGATCAAGTGCATCATGTAATGAACCGCACTAGCTACCAAACATGCTTCAAGTCAGCATATTTACACCATAAGATGGTTTGGTGTTAGGACATCTGTTTATTGGGATGATGCTAAATTTAACTGTTATATTTATAATTATGTCTGAACACAGTTAACTCCCAAGATCCTCACTTAAAACTATCCAGGTAGGAACAGTCACCCTTCTTATCTACTCTGAATGCCAAATGGTGTGTAAGTTAACACAGGTGGTTAAGAAGTTGGAATTTTTCAGTGTAAGTAGTCCCAACTGGGTTTTATAACGTCCTTGCTATTCAGGCTTAGTTTTCTAGCTCTGGACAGGGTTTTCAACTGTGACTAGCTGTGATCACATTTAGGGCAAACCATCCTTTAACCATGTGTTAGTTAACAAATACTGGAATATTGTGTCCAGTCTTAAGGCATCCAGTGCAAGAAAGACATTGGCAAGCTAAAGCGAAGTCCAGTGGAAGGACCCTAATATGGTGAGGGGCTGAAGCAGGTAACACATGAAGGGAGGCTGGGAGAAGTCGAATTCTTCAGCCTAAAGAAGTCTAAGGCAGTAGGTTTGGTATAAGAAGACAGAATATTTGAACTTGATTATTTTAATGAAAATGCTGGTAATAAAGCCAAATTCAGAGGTTTAACAGAAGAAAATCTCTCCACCAGGATCTTGAATAACTCACTTAGCGTGAGCAAAAACCAGCCATTTGATTTTGCTTCTCATCACTATCTGAAATGGAAACTGGCCCCAACAGCCTAGAGAGGAGACACTGCAACCCAGTACCAAATGCTACAAGCAACTGATTCACTTAGTATTAAGGATGAAAATTTGTTTTAAAGATTGACTTTTCTGCACTTTGTCATCATTTCTCAGTAAGATAGGAATAGCAAAGTCCACTTTGTTTACTTGTTCACTTTGAATGCATGAAAGACAAACATCTATAACTCAGTATGGAATCAGTCATCTAACTAAATAAAGTAACTGCTTATGGGCTATGTGGTCTTGGTCAAGTCACTCAAAAGCTTACCACTGGAGATTATGGTTCCGCAACAGTCTAAATTAAACTAACAGCTGGCTTATGTGGTCCAACTCTGGCTATGCATTCCCATTCCTCCCTTACACCCAACACAATTGCTCATTACACGATTCACCACGATGTTTCTCTGATCTAGGTCAACAAAATGCTCACCTAAAAAGAAGTAAGATATCCTTTTGTACAAACTAGGATCACAATAAAGCTATAGGTAAGAGGTAAAATTTAACTCTACTTTTCCACTTCGTTTTAGATATTCTACTTTTCCACTTTGTTTTAGATACTTTTTTTTCAGGTGTAGGGTTGCTTTTTTTTTTTCTTTTGAGAGAGGAAATATAGGTTTTTAGACAAGTCAATAAACTGCTCATTCTAATATGCAAAACATAATGTCAGCATGCTTTTTTTTGTTACTGTCAGTACACATTCCTTAGGAAAAAGTTGAAGTGAAAAATTAATCAAATTCAGTGAATACTTGCTGGAAAATGTTTGCTTTGTAATGAAAACATGGCATGCCATGACAATACTTACAATGGGAGGCAAAAAGCATTTTGGATAATCTTAGAGAACATTATGTAATTTGTTACTTAGACATCATTGAGCTACAATTTATAAAAGAAGACCAGACATACCAAATAAAAATTGTGAATATGTCCTTCTTTTTCCCCCCGTATTACAGCCTGTAGGATCCAGGGTTCTGACCTGGGAAAGACCCTCAGTCTGGCAAGAAACTATGGGACTGAAGTTCCAAGCTCCTCCTGCACCAAACCTTGCTCCCTTTGTGCTGGAGCCCCCTTGCAGACTACAGTGATCTGCACAAGCCAGATTTTTTCTCTCTGTCTGAGATCTGGCATTGACCTTCTGCAACTGAACCGCTCTCGCAAACAGCCTTTTCTCCAGGCTCCGTGTTGACCTGGCAAATACTTCTAGCTGTAAAGAGATGAAAAGAAGGCAAGGAAAAAATCGGGGGGGAGGGTGGGAAGGAGGGGGGAAGAAGCAGGCTCTGCAGATGAAAGTCTGAGGCGGTGTTTTGCTTTCCAAATTGCTGCTACATTCCCATAAGCTTGTGGTTTCCTGCATTCGGCTGGAGGTTTTTTTTCTTTTTTTTTTTTTTAAATCCTTCTGGTGATATCTGAAGAGGGAAAATGTCCAGCACTAACAGGAGGCCTTTTGTTCTATTCATTTCTAAGAGGACTTTAACCCAGTTACTACAGATTGAGTCACTGTAGAAACAAATAAAATAAAAGCTCTCTGTTTTGTCCCTCTGGACAGGTCAGGGACATGTTAAGTTCTGTTCTCCCTCTTCTGCTTTCTGGAAGCAGTACTAGACCTGGCATTACACTGCAATAATAATGAAAATAGTTTATGGCTGTCCTTTTTTTCTATGTCCTGGCAACTCCTACAGAGTTGATATTCCAATAGAGCCAGCATTTCATTAACAAAATAAATGCACCATGGGCCTATCTTTGGGTAATAAGACAAAATTAAACTGGAGAAAGGCTGGCTATCAGGGACCATTAAGATGTGGGTAAGTGTAACACGTATAGGTGCATGTCTGAGCTATTTTGGTACCTTCTCACATCTTTAATATTTTAATGACTCACAGCAAACACATGCTTGTCTCTGAATATGACTGTAAGACATCCTTCCTATCAGGCCGAAATTTAGATTGAATCCGAGGGCTGAATTTCGGTCATGCTTTGCAGTTCTGTTTGCTATGACAAGTTATATCTTGTCACCATGCATCAGCTTTAGGGTAAATCATTATCTATTTAGATCCCAAGCATGTAAAATAAACAGATCTTAAAAAAACCCAAAAGCATCCTGTGCACAGGCCTGTGGTTTCCTGGGGCTTACAGATCTCTGGAGGCTCTGGAAAGTCTGTGAGCAAGAGGAAAGCTCCTCCTCTTTTGCCCCTTCTCTCACCAGCTGCCTTCCCTGAAAAACTTTTTAACTCTTTAGCGTTCCTTTATCTCTAAGCTTTCAACACTGGCAAACAGCTGTCTGTTGTGGCTGACGAGCACAGAAGCAGGCTATAGCCTTGATTTTGTCCCCACTTTATGCCCTCTCCTAGAGCCAGTCACTAGGTTGCTTATGTAAAGCGACTGTGTTGTTTTCCCACAGGTCCAGGGTATTCCAAGCTGGTTTTAGAGTGGGGAAGTTTTATACTGGGAAGAAGTTATTTGCAGGTGGGCCAGAAATAATTTTTTTCAGCTGGGGAATGGGCATGCATGCAAAGCTAGGAAAGCATTAGACAGCATCACATAACAGGGAGGATTGTGTACAAGAACATGATCAGAGTGTGTTGCATGGAGAACTAAACACAGGCAAAGCCAAGACCATTCCAGGCCATGGGTGTGAGTCAGCATAAGTTTTCACATGTGGCTGGTATTGTGCTGGGCATGGGAGGGCAGAGAGCACAGAGCCAGGACTATACCAATGCCAGAGCTGGTGTGCAGAGTCAGGACTGAGCTCAGCAGCATGCCAGACCTCTTCCTGCTCCCCTTTCTCTCTCTCATTTCCCAGCAAACCTGTCATCATACAGCTATAGTACTCCAGGATTGTGTGCCTGGCACAAATAGCTCACACTCCCATACCTGCTCTGAGCTGTGCTGAAAGACTGTCCTAGTTGCCGAGGCTTCCTAGAATACAAAAGTACTTCGTCTGTGCCTCCTTCTCCAGTTCTCAATTTTTTATGCCAGTCTTGGGATTCTTCAACCCTGAAATCATCCAGAAATGGTTGGTCGACCCCTTTTGCTCTGCCAGAACAGCTACGAGTAAAGGGTTTGCATAACATATGAAAAGTGAATATGCACTGCTACCCTACTGACTTCTTAGCACTCTGTATTCTGTCTGCAGGAGGTTATCAGGCTACACAAGTTGCAGCATGAGTTACAAAACAACACAAGTCAACCGGTCAGCAAAGGCTCCATGACTTTAGTGCTATGTAGCATCATTACTCTTACATAAATTTTCCTTTGCTTTACTCTGTAACACTCACAGGAGATCAAAATAGGAATGGTTGGACTCGATGATCCAGTGGGTCTCTTCCAACCTGGTTATTCTATGATTCTATGAAAATATGGTCCAGATGTAGAATAAATGACCAGGGGAGTGATTGTGCCCCTGTACTCACAGAATCACAGAATAACCACGTTGGAAGAGACCCACCGGATCGTCGAGTCCAACCATTCCCACCAATCCCTAAACCATGCCCCTAAGTACCTCATCCACCCTCACCTTAAACAACTCCAGGAAAGGCAAGTCAACCACCTCCCTGGGCAGACTGTTACAATGCCTAACCACCTTCTCTGTGAAGAATTTTTTCCTCCCTTCAGGTAGTTGTAGAGAGTAATAAGGTCTCCCCTCAGCCTCCTCTTCTCCAGGCTAAACAACCCCAGCTCTCTCAGTCGCTCCTCATAAGATTTGTTCTCCAGCCCCTTCACCAGCTTTGTTGCTCTTCTCTGGACTCGCTCCAGAGCCTCAACATCCTTCTTGTAGTGAGGGACCCAGAAGTGAACACAGTACTCGAGGTGCAGTCTCACTAGTGCTGAGTACAGAGGGAGAAGAACCTCCCTGGACCTGCTGGTCATGCCATTTCTGATATAAGCCAAGATGCCATTGGCCTTCTAGGCCACCTGGGCACACTGCTGGCTCATGTTCAGTCAGCTGTCAACCAACATCCCCAGGTCCTTCTCCTCCTGGCAGCTTTCCAGCCAGGCTTCTCCTAGTCTGTACCTCTGCTTAGGGTGGTTGTGCCCCAAGTGCAGGACCCGGCGTTTGGCCTTGTTAAACCTCATGCCGTTGGTCTCAGCCCAGCAGTCCAGCCTGTTCAGGTCCCTTTGCAGAGCCTCCCGACCCTCCAGCAGATCCACACTTCCACCCAGCTTGGTGTCATCTGCAAACTTGCTAAGGGAGGACTCAATGCCTTCATCCAGGTTGTTGATAAAGACATTAAACAGGACTGGACCCAGGACTGAGCCCTGGGGAACCCCACTTGTCACTGGCCTCCAGCTGGATTTAACTCCGTTTACCACCACCCTCTGGGCCTGGTCATTCAATCAGTTTTTCACCCAGGAGAGTGTGCACCCGTCCAGGCCAGAGGCCGACAGTTTCCGAAGCAGAATGCTATGAGAAACTGTATCAAAGGCTTTACTAAAGTCCAGGAAGACCACATCCACAGCCTTTCCCTCATCCAAGAGTCTAGGCACTCGGTCATAGAAGATGATCAGATTACTCTGGCAAGACCTGCCTTTCATGAACCCGTGTTGACTGGGCCTGATCACCCGGTTCTCTTGCAAGTGCTTCTTGATAGCACTCAGGATCACCCACTCCATGACTTTTCCCAGTACTGAGGTCAGACTGACAGGCCTGTAGTTCCCCGGATCCTCCCTGCGCCCCCTGCACCTCAAATACTGTGTTCAGTTTCAGGCTACTCATTTAAAGAAAGACACTGAGGTCCTGAAGCATGTCCAGAGAAGAGCAACAAAGCTGGTGAAAGGCCTGGAGAACAAGTCTTATGAGGAGTGGCTGAGGGAGCTGGGGTCATTTAGCCTGGGAAAAGGAGGCTGAGGAGAGACCGCACCTCGAATCCTGTGTACAGTTCTGGGCCCCTCACCACAAGAAGGATGTTGAGGCTCTGGAGCGAGTCCAGAGAAGAGCAACAAAGCTGGTGAAGGGGCTGGAGAACAAATCTTATGAGAAGCGACTGAGAGAGCTGGGGTTGTTTAGCCTGGAGAAGAGGAGGCTGAGGGGAGACCTTATTACTCTCTACAACTACCTGAAGGGAGGTTGTGGAGAGGAGGGAGCTGGCCTCTTCTGCCAAGTGACAGGGGACAGGACAAGAGGGAATGTCCTCAAGCTCCGCCAGGGGAGATTTAGGCTTGAGGTAAGGAAAAAATTCTTCACAGAGAGGGTGGTTAGGCATTGGAACGGTCTGCCCAGGGAGGTGGTTGACTTGCCTTTCCTGGAGTTGTTTAAGGTGAGGGTGGATGAGGTACTTAGGGGCATGGTTTAGGGATTGGTGGGAATGGTTGGACTCGACGATCCGGTGGGCTTCTTCCAACGTGGTTATTCTGTGATTCTGTGATTATTGCTCTCTACAATTACTTGAAAGGAGGTTGTACTGAGGTGGGTGCTGGTCTCTTCTACCAAGAGACAGGCAATAGGACAAGAGGGAATGGTTTCAAGTAGTGTGAGAAGAGGTTCAGATCAGACATCAGGAAAAATTTCTTCACCAAAAGCATTATTGGGCATTGGAACAGGGTACCCAGGGAGGTGGTTAAGTCACTATCCCTGGAGGTGTTTAAAAATGGGAAGATTAAGTGCTTAGGGATATACTTTGGTAGTGGGCAGGTACAGTCAGACTTGATGATCTCAAAGGTCAACCTAGCAATTCTCTGATTCTATGATTCTATAATCTGCGAGTATAGATGACTGCTTTGCTCTTTCCTTATTACAGCAGCAGCATGGGACACAGTAAGAGCCTCTTCCCTTACCTTGTTCCTTGATACTACAGTATCAGGGTTTCACTGGGATGGTCCTCACATTGCTTGGGCCAATAGAAAAGGTGCAAAAGAAACTCCATCCCAACTAGAGATCTGGATGGGTTTCAGAGCCTGCCAAGAGCAAGTAAAACAGCAAAGCATTCTGAAGCTCAGATGGCAGATTCTTTGGGACAATTTCCAACAAATTTATGTTAATTTCTTGGCTGAATCCAACTTTAAACAGAAATTAGAACAATAAACGTGGGAGGAAATTTGTGACCAGCAGAAGCAAAACATCTGTTTTTTTTACCGGAGACAACTGAACTCCAGATGTTGTCAACATCACATAATTCTACAAGTGCCAATCTCTGTGCGGGTTGCCCTGAGAAAGGTCATGTCACCGAACTCTTGGTGACTGAATGGCTTTTGTACTGGAAAATCCACTCCCAGATGTGCAGTGCATGCTAGAGTTTGATGCAATTTGCTTTGCTATCAGATTAGGCAGAGAGGGAAAAGAGATCATGAGATATCCTTCTTTACGACAGCAAGCTGGTTTCATAGATTCCGCATGAATTGTGCTTGTGCTCATTCCTCCTGAAGCCTGTTGAACACGTTTGCTGCTACAGGATGCTGCCTCAAGCTGTCAGTAAAGATACTCACACCTCAGCCTGGCTGGTCTACAGGAATGGCACTCATCAATGTAGATGAGTGCCAATTACAAATTAGAATCAATGCTGACACTGACTTTATGCTCCTCTGAAGGACATCATGCTACTGAGAGAAGTACTAATCTAAGTTTGTGCTAGAGTATTCCGTGCCAGCAAACAGCGTAGAAAGAAAGAAAACATTTGAATCTCCTTTCAGTAGAGGCTTCTCATTTTTGGGCAGTTAACAACCAAGCTCCTTAGTTCCAATAATAATTATTTTTCCTCTTAATCTTTGAGTCCTTGACCCCAATGCTGACCATCAATTTTAGATATCCTATAACACTCGTATCATGTGTCATGAATTTCCCTTCTCTATTTCACATGTAGAGCCTCTAGGCCATGTTTGTGCATGTGACAGAGGGAGGTGAAACAGATGACGTGAGCTGCATTGGGATGCAATGGTATGGCACAAGCAAATGCAGTCTATTTGTATGGCACAGAGGCACATGACCGCGCATACCACTGAGCAGCTCTGCAAAGATGTCAGTGGAACTAATTTTCTTTTGTAAAAGTTGCTCACTCTGTCAGATTTTTTTTTTTTTTTTGTGACAACTTTACTATTACTTTGCAACACAAAAAGATTCCCAGGGAAATCTGGTTTTTGACACTGTAGATAGTAGGAAAACTTAAGAATTTTCCTGTGCACCACCTGATGCACAGTCAAAATGTGCAAGCAGTGATATGCAGTACAAATGATATACTAAACTGATTATAAAATGGCTTTAAGCAATAGAATAATGTAACTTGCATCCATTTGCCATTCAACAATGGATGCACAAAAGAGTAATTCAGTAGGGTGATCAGTGGGTCTGCCTGGGAAGTAGTTATTTACAAAAGGGCACATTATGGCTTTAGAGCTTGTTAGAATGAAGCAGGCTTAAATACCAGCATGCATATGAATTATTTTATTTTATAACTTGTAAATTGCTCTATCTGATACACTCTCTTCTCCAGTGATCTTTTGCTGAAAAAAAAAAATTAACCTAATCCGCAAACAAACAGCTTCCCTGTTTCACCACTATCACTATCAGCTGTTTTCTGCCTATTTGTACGTAATGCAAAACTTCAGCTACCTTTTTATTTTTATAACTACTTAAGTCAGTTTATAACAAGTTCTACCAGTTGCTTACCCCAGGCTGCACTGCCTACACTTAGTACATGGTATGGTCAGGTATGAAGTTTCAAAAGATTTTGCATCAACAAACAAAAGATAAAAAACTCCATAAAGCGATTTGAAAAGAGGACTGAATTTCTGCCAAGACCTTTGACAGTAGATTCATTGGCTTCCAGCTGATCAGACAGACTTTCAGCTCCTTGCTGGCTTTATTCTCCTGTGATCTGAAGGCATTTGGATAGTGCATTCTAAACCAATTGGTTGTTTTCTCAGAGTCTACATAGGGGTGGGGAGAGAAAGGGGAGTATCTTTCTTGCTAATGTTAGCCAGACAATGTCAGCTTAACTGTAAAGCCCCCTAAAAGAGAATAAGCCTTTTGTGTCCCCAGTGTGTTTCCCACATTTCAAAAGCCACTAAGTAGCACCAGCATCTTTGCCTCTGGATTACTGAGAAGACAGACTCTTATGCTTATTAAACGATGGCTTTCCCTAATGATTTGAAACAAAAAAGGCACACACATACAAAGCCAGAGATGTGCACATTTAAGGCTTCTCCTGCCACGAGGTCAAACACATGAAAAGACACAACAAAAAGTTTGGCCCTGAGATAGCAGAGTGGACCCACTTGCCCATCTCTCCCACACTGGCCCTTACTCTCTTTTCTACTGCAAAAGCCCCCGATTCCTGCACAATTAAGAGCGTCACCAATGGCATTTTTGCTCCCTCTCTTTCCACTTGGCTTCACTGCTGAGAAAGGAGCTTGTTCGGTGGGGAGGCAGACACTGCTGCCTGAATAGTCTCTGAAGCATTCATTATCTCCTGCCTAATTACATGGCCCACATAGTGTCGTTGTGGGAACATTGCATCACATTAATCAGCAAGGGGATGTGCCGAGATGAAAGGCTCCCCTTGTGTCTACTCTCTGCTGTGGAAAATGGGGAGGGGGGTGCGGGAAGGAGCAGGGTATTTATCAAGTGGCAAGGGAGGGAAGGTGCAGCGGGTGCACCTTAGCTCAGCCCAGCCTTGTCACCGTCTTCCCAGGCCAGCGCTCTTGCAGCAAATACACTTCTTGTGTTCGTGCACAGTGATGGGCCGATAGCTCCAGAGTCTGAAACCCTTTATCATGGCACAGGCATGAGCAAAGGTGGTGAGGTGGCATGCCACAAAGTTGTTCCAAAAGGGAGTGGGAGATGCTTCTCTATAGACTATCCTGCCCTCATGCCCTCTCTGATCAGAAACGGGACCACATAGTTGAACAAGCTGGGATTTGGCCACGGGGCTTCACAGAAGGTCACTGTCCCTTGACACACCCTCCAAACACAGTCTCTTCAAACACGCTTAGAGTCAGATGTTAAATGGTAGCTGTGATGGGCCTCCTGGATGAAAGTCAAGCTAGTACCCAGAAGCGAAAGTCTCATTTTCCAAAGCCCGCTGGTGAGAATCTCAGTTCACCCACACACTGTAATTTTTAAATGGACTCTTGAAATCTGAGAAGAGATCTCATTTCCTCCTATCTTTGTCCCAGTTGCAGGGCATTGAAAGGCTTTGTAAGGCTCCGCATAGATGCTTCTCTGTGTGCTGGGGGGAGGGTTGAGGCATCTACACTGTGGCTGTTTGGCATCCTGCAAAACACTGGGTCAGACAGGAATACCAAATGACAGTCCTTGGCTGAGCTGCATATTACTGTGAGAGAATTCTCTAGAGAGCATTAGGAAAGGTAACAGAAAAATGAAGACATTACAGATGCAGTTCTTTGCATCATCAGTTAGCTTCTCACATTCACTTTTGATTCAGTCAGCTGGGATCAGTCCTCTTGAAACTTCTCCAAGGCCTGACAGAGGCTCATGCACAACTCTTTTCCCAATTCGCTTCCTGCAGGCCTTCTGTCCATCCCAGCTTTTCTACACTTGAGCTGTGCTGCAGGTTGACTTCAATTGCTTTGAATTAAAGCATCTTGCCTCCAAACCCCGTTGTTTTTGCAATGCACCTAGCTTATTAGTGCAAGCCACTTTGGAAGCAGATTTACTGAGATGTAGATAGGTTTATCTGCCACAAAGTAGGTGTGAATGTCAGTTCCTCCCGCAGTGACCATTGCCAAGCCCTCCCACTGGTATCCCATGCTGTTTAGCAGACAATTGGGGCAGCCTGCATATCTGTGTGCCACTGTTGTGCTGGAGTCACCCTGACCCAGTGCCACCCTTCTGTACAAACACTTGCCAAGTCAGGCGGTGCTCTTTGGGTTTCAGCACACAAGGAGCATCACTTATTGGATATTGGATGGTCCTATACTAAGATACTTGACTTCATTGCCCTCTGGTGAGACGAGTATATACAACAGGGATCATCAACAACATTTTTTGGAGGGAGACCAAATGTGATCTGCCTACGTTACAAACGGCAACCCTGTAACTTGTAACTGAGAAAGGGCAAATTTATAGTTAATCTTGTTGTAGGTAACATAAACTGAGTGCAAGAAGCAGGAGGGAGCATTTAACACAGCTCAACTCCAGGAATCATCTCTTCATCCTGACCTTTTAATGGCTACATTGTTGCTCTGGTTTACCTCCACTTCTTGACCTTTGAGCACAAGAAGAAAGAATAACCACTGTGATACAAAGAATGATTAAATAAAGCATGGGAGTAACACGGCAAAACAGCTGTTTTAGTCCCAACTACCACAATTCCAGGTCCGTTTTCACTCTTGTCCCAGTGCTAGAGATCCACACTAACAAAGCACACATCAGGTTAGTTTCCACATCTGCCAGGTTTGAGCAGAATCTTTCCTCTGTCTTTTGGGCACAGACGCCCTTTAACTAAACTAAGATTGAGAGCTGTATACACACTTCCTAGCTCCTCTCTCCTGCTCAGTCTTTGATTTACCATCCTGCCTTGAACACAGGCTCCTTGGTACTTAATTCTTCTTACCCTCGAGCCATCAGGACACCAGTACTTTTGCTATCTCTTTCCCAACAGAGGCCCAGGAATTCCACAAGATAGAAAGCATTTTGCCATGCTCATGCTTATTAAAGACTGGGAAATGCCTATAGGACTGGAAACCCAAACCAAAGACAAAGCAGAGGTTTAACCCCAGTGGCATTAGGGTTACTATACGAACAATAACTACTTGTCCTTTTCATTTCACATTTGCCAGACAAAAATGAGATACTGAACTGCGATCACTGTAATGGATCCTGTGCTAAAACTGGACCGTTTACATGGAGGAAAAAAAAGCCTGAGAGATAACATAGTGAAAAAAACCTCTGGTCTCTAATCTACCAGACAGATAAAAAGACAGAAGCACTAGGAAGACTTCCTACAGCACTGTGCAGGGGAGATAACGTCAGAGAAATGTGTCAGACTTTATAATTACTGCTAATGAGGTTAATCTAAGGACAACTAATCCTGTGGGAGAACACGATGACTCTGTGACCAGGGTCTGCTCTGAAATACAGGAACATTCTGCAGGCCTCAGCCCCTAATGCCTCTCCCCTTCTGGGCCATCCACTGTCCCCCTGCGCAGGAATGTCTCGTCTCTCACTGAGCCATCCCAGTACTGTGCAATCGGACATTCCTATCCCTACAAAAGCAGTGGCTTATCCGCTGGCAAACTGCTTCCCAAAGCAAAGAGCAGGTTTGCCTCCTGCTTGCACTAGCTCCTGACTGCAGAAGCACAAGATTGCACGTGCATTGTGGCTTGTTTAGTTAAGTGCCTTCTGACTTGTGTTTACCACAAATGATAGTTATTCCAGGACTCGAGCTTTGGTTTGACCCGTGAGTCAAGGCATTGGGAGGACCAAACACTGATGTGGCTAATTAAGAGCTCTAGGAAGAGGCCTAGAGTAAAAGCCTGGTCAGTTTCCAGGTCCTCCTCTTTTTATGCGCCCCTCTCACTGCCACGCTCATGGTGGCTATGCAAGAGACTCCTGTAGAAACCTCTGTGCAGTAAACACTGTGCAAATTATAGTGACTTTTCCAGTTTTAGTGACATAACTTCGGAATGAGTCTTTTACCACAGAAGAAAGATGAAAGCACAAAACAATCACATAAATTTCTTGTTCTGGCACAAACCAGCATTGCTTCTAAAGAGGAAATCAACGTCACAGTCACTCCTCCTCCCAGGAGAGGAAAGGAGAATAGGGCAAGTGATTGCTGCACCCAGAGCTTTTCAGACCTGGAAAGGTCTGGAAATATCTCCAAAGGTCTATGGGAAGGCCCTGCTGAAGCACATCTGCAAAACACACAACAAATCCCAAGCAGAGATAAATTCTGTTTCACATTTTCAACCCCACTCTTTATGTGACAACGTTCTTTAAAATCCCACAGTACCACTTTCTCACCTGGAAACATCATCTCTGCTTTTCTTTCTCCTTGTCTTGTTCTCTGGTTTCCAAAGGACTGTTAACTGAGAACCTCTTTTCTCCCTTGCCTCTACACTTCTGTTAACCCTGCTTTAAATATTCTATTACTAAAATAAAACTTGAACTGCATGAAAAAAGGACTCTAGTCCTTTGACGATAACTGCAACTTTAGTGCCTATCTCTCACTGGTGCCAAAAGTGAGAAGAATTTTAGTAATTCATTAGATAGATATAGTGGGAGAGGTTATTTGATTAAGTATTTGGTTGTACCATGTTTCTGAAATACTGTGCAGCTAAAAAAAATGCTAAAGGTCATATGACATGTATACTTAGGTAAATGAAATAACTTTTTCTAAAGGAATGCACTCACTCCAGGTGCAATTATTTTTAACAATTTACTGTAAGTCACACTTTACTGAAAGACATGCTTTAAAGGAAACTCTTATTCTTCAGCTCAGTGGCAATTTTTAATTATTTTCCTTCCCTCCACATCCCCACACTAACCACAACACAAGGAAAGGGCACACAAGGAAATCCCAATAGGCAGACTGTTATTCAGTCCATTTCTGCATTTCTAAGGCTCATCGACCTTTCTTTTGCCAGATAAAAGCTTCCCATCTCTTTAAGCCCTTCATTCTTGCAAGAGTCCCACAGAAAAGTCCCACAGAAAAGTTGACATCCTTGGCAAGGAGAGTGAAAAGCAGCTTGTCCGCCTTTCCCAATAGGCCAGGCTGGGGTTGTTTTAGCCTGTTTAAATCTCTACCCTATTTATATGCTAATGTTCTGGTATCAGCAGAAAGTATAAACAGTGTTGTTTATAGCTCCCGATAGTTTGTGAGCACCAACTAGCCAGGAGTATACTATGTACTGGGCAAAGAGATATATTTATTGACAATGAAAATGCCCACTTCTGAGACTATGCAAGACAAAACTGAAGTGTAAAAAAAGTTTCAACCAACAATACAGCCATACGAAAAAGGACTGGCAAAAAGCCCTTAGCCAGTGGGTCAGTCATGAGTCCTGGGGAGCTATGAGATTTCATATTTAACAGGAGAGATCTGGGGAGACATTCAGCACAGAGACCTCTGAGAAAAAAGAGCATCGGTTCCTTGGCAAGGCAGCTTACAAGCTTCATTTGGAATTATTGCAATTTTTGTTCATGGATAATGGCTCATAGCTCTCCTGAATCCTAGGAGAGTATGGTATGGTCTAAAGGAGCAAGCATGGGACTTCTCGAGTTCAGATCTTGTCTATCCATTTTGCTATATGACTCTATTCACAAGCAGAGCGCTAGGTCTTAAAAACAGCAGTAACAGCAAAACCAGGCAGCAGTAAGGATGTACATCAAAGATAATTGTGCAATGTCAAGCTCTCTGAAGACATTAGGACACAAAGCTTGTCTCTTCTCTACGTCAGCTGACAAAATGTTGGCAACTGCAATGGCACTCACAGAATCACAGAATCACAGAATAACCAGGTTGGAAGAGACCCACTGGATCATCGAGTCCAACTATTCCTACCAATCCCTAAATCATGCCCCTAAGTACCTCATCCACCTGCACCTTAAACACCTCCAGGGACGGTGACTCAACCACCTCCCTGGGCAGACTATTCCAATGCCTAACCACCCTCTCCGTGAAGAATTTTTTCCTTACCTCAAGCCTAAATCTCCCCTGGCGGAGCTTGAGGCCATTCCCTCTCGTCCTGTCCCCTGTCACTTGGCAGAAGAGGCCAGCACCCTCCTCTCCACAACCTCCCTTCAGGTAGTTGTAGAGAGTAATAAGGTCTCCCCTCAGCCTCCTCTTCTCCAGGCTAAACAACCCCAGCTCTCTCAGTCGCTTCTCATAAGATTTGTTCTCCAGCCCCTTCACCAGCTTTGTTGCTCTTCTCTGGACTCACTCCAGAGCCTCAGCATCCTTCTTGTGGTGAGGGGCCCAGAACTGAACACAGTACTCGAGGTGCGGTCTCACCAGTGCTGAGTACAGAGGGAGAAGAACCTCCCTGGACCTGCTGGTCATGCCATTTCTGATACAGGCCAAGATGCCATTGGCCTTCTTGGCCACCTGGGCACACTGCTGGCTCATGTTCAGTCAGCTGTCAACCAACACCCCCAGGTTCCTTCTCCTCCAGGCAGCTTTCCAGCCAGGCTTCTCCTAGTCTGTACCTCTGCTTAGGGTTGTTGTGCCCCAAGTGCAGGACCCGGCATTTGGCCTTGTTAAACCTCATGCTGTTGGTCTCAGCCCAGCAGTCCAGCCCGTTCAGGTCCCTTTGCAGAGCCTCCCGACCCTCCAGCAGATCGACACTTCCACCCAGCTTGGTGTCATCTGCAAACTTGCTAAGGGAGGACTCAATGCCTTCATCCAGGTTGTTGATAAAGACATTAAACAGGACTGGACCCAAGACTGAGCCCTGGGGAACCCCACTTGTCACTGGCCTCCAGCTGGATTTAACTCCGTTTACCACCACCCTCTGGGCCCGGTCATTCAAACAGTTTTTCACCCAGGAGAGTGTGCGCCCGTCCAGGCCAGAGGCCGACAGTTTCCGAAGTAGAATGCTATGAGAAACTGTATCAAAGGCTTTACTGAAGTCCAGGAAGACCACATCCACAGCCTTTCCCTCATCCAAGAGTCTAGTCACTCGGTCATAGAAAGGGAAATACGTGCTCACACCAGCAACGCCTTACCTCCCAGTAAAAAGAAACTAAAAAAAGCCTTAAAAAATCCTTGTCTCCCTTAGTGTCTACCGTATGCAGTTGTCTCACAAATGCAACTACTGACAAAAGGCGTTAGACTGGCTGGCCTGGCAGTCCTTACAACATGGTTTTCTGCTGAAAGACAGAAAAAGGCTGGGACAAAAAGTTTAACTCTCATTCTCCTACCATATATATGTTTCAACTCTCACCAGAAGAGATTCACCTCTCTAATTTCAGGAGGGAATGCACAAGGGACTTCAGTGGGGGCTGAACCCTTTTAGGAGTTCAGGCCACCCAGACCAGCTGAGCTGCAACCAATGCCTGCACTGGTAATACTATACAGCACTCTGCTCTCTTTGGAGAGATATTCCAGTGACCAAATCACCAGTCCAACTTGTCTCTTCAGTGATCCAAAGCTACATCACCCACTGGTACCACTGCCTGTCTTGCTGGGCAGTTCTGGACAAGGTGCCAATAAAGGACTGAGTTTTTCTGCAGCCCTCACAATCTTCAAAACCAGTGCAGAAGAACCTGGGTAGGATAATGTGAACTTGCTTGTCTGTTACTGGAGAACTATATGTATATTCTAAATAAAAGGAAGTAATCTACTCAGCAACTCCGTAACAGCACCAAATTCATGAAAGGGTAAAATGCTAAGAGGACAACTTGAAATGACATTGTGCCTTGTCAGAGCAGCACAGTCACAAAAAGAATTTGAGGTGGTGAACAATCAGAGTATTATATTGGCAAAGATGCACTTTTCTTCCAGTGGGAATTCAGTTGCTAAGTGCATCAAGAGGATTTACAGCAACCCTTTGCTGTAATAACTAGACATGGGCCTGCAAGAAAATCCCACATTTGGCTGTGGCATACAGGCTAAGACTGCTCTCTCTCCTTCTAGTAGTGTGTTCCCAAAGAAGGAAACAGCTTATTTCTGCTACTACAGTATGTCTGAAATCAAGTAGTAGTCTAGTGGTGCCATGCCAAATTTTCCAAGGCAGAAAGTGTCTCTCTCTATCGAGCTAAACTAATCTGTATGTGATCTTGCACATATAACTTACATCATCTTTTTAAGAAACTTAATCCAAGCAGTTTTGATGTTTGAAGTTTTGCTGTACAATGTAAAAGCATCAGGTGACCCACACGCATTACACTGCATATTTTGTGGGATTACAAGGGCTTATCAACAGTGCAAGTAAACCAGCCCAGTGCACTTATTCCACTTGAGATTGTCCAAAACTTGTTCATTTCTAATAACTGTCAGCTAAACTGACAGGCCAGGTGGGGATGATGCTTGTTGGAGCCATTTTGAGCTCTACCACCAGTTTCTAAATCTCCTTCCATTACTTATTATTAATTATTTTTTGTTAAGCACCAGCACTAAGAGACAAATAAAGACAGCCCATAGCAAGGAGGGAGCTCCTACTTAATCAATAAGCACAAGGCATATTAAGACCACAGTATGAAAAGAATCTGAAGCTAGGAGATGAGATTCTAGCATTTGTATTTTTGGCATCTGTATCTGTAAGAGTACGAAAAGGTAGATAACTGCTTTTAAGGGTAGGTGGGTATTTGGTCGAAGAGAAAGCCAACACAGCTAAAACTGTCAGGGAGAACTGTAGATGTACTTCGTAGAGATGCATCTACAGAAATATTAATAAAGAAAAGGCTAGAATGTAGTCTTACATAATTCATTGCTGCGGAGACATGGGCCAGGAGGGAAGAATGGAAAAAACAGTCTATAAAGATGCCAAAAGTTTCTAAGCAGAAACATCTGTTGAAATCTTAAAAACGGTCAGGCCTGCAGCAAGCTCAGCAACAGGAAAGCCTGCAGTTGATCACTCCTACCCTCATCAGCCCCATGAGCTCCTACCCCTGGGATCACAGTGGAGCTTGGAAGATAACTGACACCATGAATCAAACATGGTTCTTTTCTTAAAGGGGAAAAGGGGAGGAAGAGAGAGCCAGGATGGGCGTTCGGGGAAGACAAATGATTACTTGGAATAGAGGTATTCAGGAAGAGTTACAAAAGAGTAAGGGAACACGCAAAGGGAGACCCAGTGGTTTATCCACTCTGTCCCAAGGGGGGCTGTACGCTGAAATTTCCATTGACTCGTCCAGTCTAATTTTAAATGTCTCAAGCAAAAGGCCTTGCTCCCCTCAGGAGGCAATTGCAAAATCTCACAAATAATCTTTGCTTTTTACATGACTGCCTCTGCCTTTATAATAGTTCATTTCATTTGCTTTGTTTTCTTTTGATATTCAGCAGTGCCCCTAGAAATATCAGATCCAAACAGGAATTTCTTATTCCTGAAAGCATTTGTTCCCCTTTGCTGTCTTCTGTCAAAAATGAAACTATCTTAAAAATACCTGTGGAAGTTGTATTTTGTTCATGTCTGCAAGATCTGCACTTGCCAGCAGGAAGGGAGCACAGTTCTGCTGGATCTTAAAACAATCAATGAAAAGGCAGACCTCAGCTGCTATAGTACAAGAGAAGTACAAATTGGAAAAAGTTCTTAAAAAGCAGGACTTAGAGCCTTCCCTTCTCCATCTCCAGTGTTTTCAGATGCCAGTTTTGACTAATTGCTCATGTTAAAGCTTCTTAAAGCATATAAACCTTTACCCACCAAAAGCCAAACTTCAATCAATGACAATGAAAAATTTAACTGCTAGCCCTTGGGTGGGGATTCCATTTTAGTTTCAAATCCAAAACTCCAGCAGCATGCATTATCCATGGCAGCAGGCAGGAACCTAGCAGTGAATTTCTGAGTTTAGAAAGGATTCTATATTACAGTCAGTGGTGACTGAAATACCATAACTGTATTTCATTTCTCAAAAGAGGGTAATATTTGAGTGCTTAGTATTTCAAAGCTATTTACCCTGCACATTTGAAAATCTAAGCAAAATCCTTCCCCTCCCTTAAACTAATCACTAACGTTTTCCTAGCACTAGCTTTTCTATATAAAGTTAGACTGAAGGGTCAACATGTGGCTTAGATTGGAACTCTTGCTGTGAAATTATCCATGTAGTCCACAACCAGCCCCTCCATAACAATAACAGAATTGAGCAGAGCAGTGGTTGAAGTGATCAGATGTCCAAAACCAAACTCTGCAGTTTTCAGTATTTATCATTTTTCAGATTTTGACCTGCTCTAGGTCTGCACTCCAAAATGGCACGTGGTGATTTGCTTCCTGGCCCAAATGCTTCCATTCCTCAGTGTTGAACATCAAAGAAAGCTTGTTGCTCAGGTGACTCTCTTACAGCTTGCCTGACTCACTGCTCTTCTTCCTTCCCTTTTGCTTTTATTTTTATTAGATTAGCAGCTTTGAACAAGAAATTCTGGCAACATCTGATACTCCAAGGATTCATTTATTAATCTTTCTAAGATCTTCACCTTTATACTTGCTTTCTGGCTTTCTCTATAAACACTGTATCGGGAGGGCTTCTTGCTATTGAACTTGTGTTTCCATTAACAGCTGGGGACCCAGTTATCCTTACTTAATGACAGTGGTGCCAACAACATTACCAGAAGCAGTGGTATTAGACTAGCTTTTCTATGTCATGCAGCTCAAAATGACTGACCAAAAGGCCTTATCAGTAGCTTGCTTTTCCTTTCAGGTGTAGAGCAAAGTTTTCACACTGCATGTGAAGTATCAGATGACTTCAAAGACTGAGAAACACAAAAAGGCTTAGGAAGCTTCTTGCTCCTGCTAGTCTTCCTGCAGATTTCTAACCAATCTCAACCAACTGCCTACATCCAGTTTGGGCTCATGAAGCCCCAGTTCCCTGCAGGTCCTTTGGCAAAACACAACAAGGGAATGGTCTCCAACATCGCAGGAGTAAAGGGAACTTTTAACTCAGTTTTAAGCCTCTTAAGAAAAAATAAGCTGAGGTTCCTCTGAGATTTTATTAAATCTGCCAGCCTGTGAAATACTGCCCAGTGGATCAAAGACACAATGCACCCTTTCTTAGCTTGTGTTGAGCTCTTCATGGATCTCCAAAGGGGAGTAGGGCTGTAATGTCTTCTTAGGTCAGTCATTAAATACAGGGAACCCAACAATTCACCAGAGCTCAAAAGTCAGGATGCGACTCTGCCATCCCTTCAAGAGTATGACATCTGACCTTTTTAATACATCTTTACTCCCCTCTCTCCCACTACACTGAAAACAACTCACTGTTGCTGATGTATAAAACCCTGCGACGAAAACTACTAAAAAGGGCAGCTCCATGCTGGCATTGATCCTGCCTTTATCTCACTGCATTCATTGTCTAAGAGAACAGAGGCAGGATTAGACAGGGGTTTAGAGTGCAACCAGGCAGCAAGATTAATAACTGCTCTTAGTTTCACTTACGATCAATTGAGTGTGTGTGAATCTGCAGAGGACCTTACTCAAACAATCAGTAGGGATGGTAGTGGCAGTTGTGTAACCAGAAATGCATCAAAGCAAACTTGAGTTGCACAGCATTTCTTACAGGAAACAATTAAACATTTCACAATCTCTTGATCAGCAAACACCTCTCTGCTTGTGAAGATCTCTAGCACTTACCCCCAAATCTGTTATGCACCCCATCTTACTCCTTTATAAGTAAGCCCACTGACTCTGCTTGGCATGCAGACAGGCCTTATATTAAGGAAAGTTTGCTATCAGAAATGCTTTCAGTTGCACATTGGAAATGTGTCAGCTACTTTTTAATCAAATCAAACACGTTGAAACCGAGAGTATATTATGTTTCACCAGATTTATCCCAACTTTATCTCCCACAAGCTAATACAAATACATCACATGGTCTGGCTGCTTTTTCCTGGAGGGGTTAGCACTGCCATTATGAATTCTTGTATATGTGGATATAAGATACAGCACACACAGAGGTCACAGAGGTGACTATCAAATGAGTTTCCTGTGAACTGTCACATTGGTAAAACTTGACTGCTCAGAATTCAGTAGCTGCTAGTGTACAAGTGAAAAATCCAGTGGCCTGTGAATGAAAACTACCCACGTTTTATATCTATCACCTAATTCGGTCAACACCACAAAACAAAGTATTTCTGTATCACTTTGCAAAGGCATATACAGCACAAGGAGCAAACCAAGTGCACATATGTATGCAAAGCTTTTCGGCCATCACTCTGGCAGGAGCAAAGCCATGTGGGAAAGGCACATACTACGTTTTGATTTCAGAATGCAGAACATCAGATAATGTTAATTTCCAGTGATGTTCATATTTTGCATTTGTCCATCCCTTTTTATTCTAGAAAATGTCAAAGTAAAGAAGACCAAGCTACGCAAAGGAATGCCTGTATCTATGACTAAAATGGAGCTGGGGCAGCAGCTGGCCACCCCAGACAGTACTACACAGAAGCTTGGGACAAAGTTGAAAAATAAGCTTCCCTTTATAATGGCAAACAATACCTTGCAGGCATGTCTGTGCAGCCTTGGAATGCCTGGAACCAGGCTTCAGAAACGCAGAGCCCTCCAGGCATTTTGCTTGGCCTGACAAAGGATAGGAGGGAGGGCACACGGTTGCTTTCCCCTTACCACATTCCCTAACATGTCCTCTAATGTGTCCTGCAGGACCAAAATTCTTGCTTCAAATAATGGAGCGTTACCTGAATGGTCATCCCACAGGCTGTGCGCAGCAGCTGGCTGTATTCCCAAGCATTTAGGAACTGGCCATCTCTATTTAATTGAAACAGCAGGAGAATTTATGAAAGCAAAATTGAATTCTCCTAACTGATAATTGAAAGATTAAGTTCTGGAGGGAATGCCTTGAGATTTTTAATGACCACGCATGATCAGGATCTTGGTTTAATATCTTATCTAGCCACATGGTACTGACTAGAGCAGTGCTGATCACAGAAAAAAGGAGAAAAGGAAATCAAAAAACCCTGAACATATAGACGTCTGTCATCTGAATTATGGTATAAAGAGGTAAGATCAGCAGCCTCACAAAACCTGGCTGCCCAAGGAATTTCTTATTGATTAACAATTCATAGTGGTATCAATAAGAATGAGTCCAGGAAAAACAGAACTGCTCCAGCATGTTTTAAAACAAATCAAAACAAAACAAAACACCTCACAAAAGCCCCCACAGGCTCTTGATTTCATTAAGTGCCAGTGACTCCTGTAGACTCCAACCAAGGCTGTTAATGGTGGTACTTGGACTACCTTTATGGGACCACCATATGAGGCTTATATTCACTCTTTGTGATAATTTAAATTGTTTCCAATTCATGCTAACCTCTTGCCACCCAAAAGCACTATGAAAAATACACACTGGTATTAAAGAGACACTATAGCCCTTCACATCCAACGTGATAATAGGGGGGCAGGGGATGGGCAGTGCAGTGAGGCACTGCTTCTGTAGGGTCCCATGCACAACCCAGAGGTCCCACGGTAGCTCAGCATCTTCAAATTGTTTCTTATTCATGATGGGGCAATATGACTTGATTGGATTATTTTGAACTAGACCTTGTAAAATGCTGCCTCTTAAGCAGTTTCAGCAAAGAATTGATCATAGAAATATCCTTTTTTTTTCTTCTGATATGATAGGACTCTGCTTTAAATTTGAGGCACACTACCCAAAGCAATAAGGAGGATATGAGCAAGCAGCAAACATCAGTCTTCAAGTCTGTCACACCAACATTAAATTCACTTAAAACAAACAATTGAAAGAGACAGATGGTAAGATATCTAAGAATGTTGATATTTCTGAGAACAGGAGCGAGGCACGGCACTTTTGTAAAAATAGCAGAAACCCTGTCTACACCTTCAGAAACATTCAAATTTTCTATTTAAAAGGGTCCTTCGAGGCTGGAGCTTTCACACAGTTACCCCAGCTTTCACAGGGAGCATGGGAAAGTAAGCTCATTGAATAAGCAGGCCTTGAAAGGGAAAGAAGCCTTGCAGAAGGATGGGAGGAGGGGAAGAGCTAAAGCCCAGCTTGAAAACACATGGAGTGAAATCGAAAACAAACACGTATCTACCCCCAACATGCACATGCACATTCATGCAAGCCCCAAACTGTGACTGAACTCTGAAACTGGAGACCCAGCTGGTTTGGGAATCACTGATCACTTCTCCTTTTTATTTTTTTTTTTTTAAGTTTACTGTTCTGCTTTCAATTACCACATCTTTTCAAAGGAGAAAAAGAAAATCAGCAAAGTTGTGTGTCTCTGTGTGGGGGTGTGTGTGCACGCGCACATGTGAGTGTGCATGCACGTGTGCGTGCCTGCGTGTGTGTGTCTCCCAGGCAGCTCAGGAAAAGTGAGCTGTCAAAAGCCCAGCCCAGTGTCTGGCTTTCTTGTTCCTGATGAGGATTTTATAAATATTTGGGAGGCTACATGGGGCAGGGCAAGGGGGGTCTGCAGGAGGGAGGCTAGATAACTTTTGGGCCCACACAGCACAGAAGTTTTGAAAGCCTGCTTTTCATTAGCATTGCCTAGCAACCAACTCATCTGCTGCAAATCTCATCACGCCCTAGCAAAGCATCCACGGCATGCTAATCTTTTAATTTAATAGAAAAGCTGCTGTAATCTTTCTTCCTTTTCCTTTCTAAAAGAGCAGACAATAATAATAATAATGATAAAAAAAGAATCCGGCCCTGCTCCTCCTGCTGCCCTGCACCCTCACCAGTGATCTCGTTGATCCAACACTTTGACGAGTTCCCATGGATGACCTACATGTGTGTGTTCTGGCTGATAAGTCCCAGCTGCAGAGGTAAGCTTGGGTTGGTTTTTGCTTTTTGTGTTCTGCATGCTGGAAAGGGAGGAAGGCGAGGGGGAGGATTTTTCTGGCTGGGTGATGAGAGAGGAAAGAGGCAGGCAGGGGTACAGCACTCAGAGTCTGAATGGCTTAAATGAAATCTCTGGCTTCAAATACTGTAACTGAAGCTTTCTCAGCAGAGAGAAGTGGTTTGTTCTGGTGCATGTGCGTGCAGGAGTCCAAGCTCTTGCTATATCTGCAGGAGAAAAGCGAGTCCTGCTCTGATGCTGATGAATTCCATGTCCAGCCAGCTGCAAAACAAGCTGTGCTCTGGAATCTCCCTGGGCTTTGCCCGTCCTTTCACTCTGAAAATATCACGCCTAAAGGTAGGGGAAGTGGTTTGGACAAAATAAGACTTGACCTGAGCATCTGCCCAGAACTGAAACTAAAACTGTGTCTCCCTGAATTTTTGGCTTTTGATAAAGCTCAGATAATTTTTCTTGCCATCTGGCTTTCTTCAAGCATGTCTGTGCTTTACGGCTCCACATGGAAACACTAATCTATCATGAAACAGGTCATGCATACCGCTCCTGAGTGAGTGAGGAGCGGGAACCTGAAAAGCTGCAGAAACCCAAATTTTCAGATATCCAGCCTCATTTTCACAGATACACATCCCAATGAGCAAGATGTGTACTACCTTTCCCTGTGCTCTCTCCTCAGCCTCCCCCTACTTTATAGTCTCCATGTTTCTTCTACCTTTCTCATATTTCTCAGGATGTCTTCTCCTCCCCACTTAAAAAGAAGTGAACTCCTCTAAAGTGCAGTCCTAGGGGCTGTTTCACATTCTATTTAACACCTTATCCTATTTCCTGATCCTTGAACCTGTGAACCTTGAACATAATACTCCTCACTCCTCTTCCCCTCTCCAGTAAACGCTGGAAGCATTCCCATTAATGAGGTGCTATAAACATGACTGCAAGATCACAAGGCCCTGCAGCAAAGATTAAGTCACTCTGGACAATAACGTTGTTATCATACCTAAGGAAATGACAATGGGGCCATTGTGTAGCAGATCAGGTAAGAGATACTATTAATTTCCTAAGAAATCCAGATCAAAACCAGAGCAATATGATTCCCGGGAAGCAGTAAATGTCATGTAAAATTGGAAAGGATACTGAGATTGTGGAAGATATTTCAATGATACAGTGCTTTGCACTCTTAAGCAATATCAGGATGCACGATTAATTTTCAGGCCTACTCCTACTAAGTCCTAATGGACAGCCCCGGTGAAAGAATGCTGTAGGGCCGGGGCTGGGGGCGGGGAAAAGGACTCCGAGGAATTTCAACCAATCTCAGCTACACCCTCTGGCAAACAATTAAAAAGGTTTCACGGAGCAGAGTGCCCACAGGCAGATGAAATGAGACCCTTCAAGCACCATTTACTGCACTTGACAGGGAAGAATTGCCAGGTTTTGAAGAACACATCCAGCCCCTGTCTCTTCTCTTCTAAACAACTTCAGTGCTACCAGCTTCAGTACTCAGCATTGCAAACCCTTTCAGAGTCATCAATCAGGTGAAAATCCTTTTCCCTATGCACACATTGGGCTTGAAACCATTATGGGCTGGCTCTGCTCGTGTAGCCAGCTGGAGACAGAAGTGCTTCAAATGCATTCTACGGGAAGGAAATACAAACCCCGCCTTTTCTGGGTTTTAATTAAAAAAAAAAAATCTTAAGCCTCATTGGTTCTCAGGAAAACATAGTGTTGGCTCATGTTTAAAGTGACAGTGTGGAAATAAAATCAGTATTTTAACAAATTCCCTTCCCTATATTACTAACAGCTCTTACAAAAAGGCCATTCACCGGAAGGCAGGTATGCTGGATTCAAAAGAAGACTGAATTCAGCTACGAATTGCCTCCTCTTGCTTGGAACTTCCATCTGTCTTTTCACAGGCCTGCATTTCTTTGAAATAAATTCTAAGTCATTCCAGGGACAGTTAGTTCTGTTAGGCTGGACAAGAAGTATTGGATAGCAAAGCAATTGAGCCAGATGGCAGAGAGCAGCAAGTGAGGAACTGAATGCCACTTACCCACATGGCAGATCATTTGCTGTGAACTACCATCCCCGCAGAGATAGAAATGGATATATTCTTGTGAATGGAAAATAAACTGGAATGGAGACAAGATTCCTTGTTTGGGGTGCAAGTTGTGATTATCATGTTTTCTGTAGTGTCTCACTGAACAGAAATTAAATATGTGCCAAGTCTCAGTGCTCTTGTAGTCCCTGGTGAACTTACATACAGGTTTCAAATACAGCCTAACTGGCATTCTCATTAGCAGACTGAGCTGAGAAGCCAGGGGAAAATGGAAAAAGATTCATCGTTCTAAGACATACTATTTTAAACTTTTGTCAGCATAAAGGTGAAGAAACATAATTGCAAGCTCCTCTTGTTAATACTAAATCGAAGTCTATGCATATACATACCTCACAGCCTCTACTGGATGAAAAATTCTTAATCAAAGAATGGAAGCAAATTATCTGTAACGATCCATGCCTGGGAAAGGCTCAGGGCAAAGCAAACAACAGATCCTTACATGCCCCGCCCCCCCCCCCTTTTTTTTTATTTAGCAGGTTGTAACAGCTTCCCTGTAAGAGTTATTATTTTTTTGCTAGTATTCATGTTCTTACAGTATTAGCAAAATGACAGCTTGCAACGAACAGCACATAGAAGACAATCACATTGTTGGACAAGGCTAAGAAATGTCAGCTTTCATGTTGTTCTGCAGTTCAAAGACAGGAAAGTTTGTCACAGTGGCAGAATATTAGCTGAGGGAACGAAAATGTGTGAAGGCAGTTAAATAAGGTTACACAGGTGCTGCTACTTCAGACTGTGGAAAAAAATAAATTATAATACATGTGAAAGAAAATAATACCTCTAACATTTGAGTCTTCTTACTACGGGGATAAAACCACAAGCCTGCTTTAGGAGTGCTGCCCTCCTTTAACCAGCTAAACATCATACTGACATTCTTTAGTGACTTGTGGTTTGGGGAGACAGCCATATGCAAAATTGAGGTCTGTACACTTCTTAGAACTAGAACTATTTGTGTATGTTCTGGTAAATTTTGAGATGCAACCAAGCCAAAGAAAACTTTACATGCTAATAGATCTCTGTCTCATGATAAATGTTATAGTCTCCTAAGACGATATTATCATTTCAGGCCACTCCTTACCCCTCACAAATCAAGACACAATTTTCAGATTTAGGGGAAAGATGAGAAGGGTTTAAACACTGCCAATATCAAACCAGAGCATTTCAGAATAGCCAGACTCTGAAGCAAGTCCTGTGATTGCTAGAAATAGGTCAAACTCAAATTACTTACATGAGTACTCCAAAAGTTTAAAGAAATGTAGGGAAAGAAGCAAATGAAGTTATTACCAAAGTAAGAAAATGCCTTACTGTGAACTCATTTGTACTGAAGAAGTAGGTACAATTTTACTGAAAGGATTTTTTAAATTTAGATAGTCATTTAGATAGTACTTTTGCCTTACAGTTCACCAAAAATCCCCCTTGCTTGGGACTGAACTACTGAATTGCTTATTTCAGAGGATTCATAAATGAGACGCCCTTAATGTTTCCACAGAACGGACCCACCACTGAAAAGATATCAGGATTTCTACTTGTTGTCATACATGGCATTTTTTGCAAAATTTACTCCGTTCCAGCTATATTAGATGGAAAATTCTAGAGCCAAAATACCAAGTTTTTGTTTACTGTTGTCAAACCCTTACTAATTTAAAATGTGAAATTACATTACCCACAAACATTCTATCACAGAAAAATGCTGTTATTTTTAGGGTTCAGATAGCTTTAGAACTAACATGTATACTTCTAACTGCTTGCATAAATAGGAGCAGCACTGTTCTTTCTAAAGGCAAGAGTGGAATGAAGCAAATATCAACCAATTGCTACATAACAGTACAACAGTGAAATTCAAAAACCTCAGTGTACATTTAAGGTCTGGAGATCAGTCCCTTTAAGCTACATCTCCTTACGTGGATCTACTCTTATCCCACTCCAGTCTTAATCCTCTTTAAGGTTGTCACTCCCACGCTCCTCTGCTTCAACAATTTCCCAGCCCATCACTGCCATGGTTCCACTCCTCACTGCTTCCCATTTTGTTCCTTCAAGATGCCATGGGGGAGTACTGTGAAGCAGGGGAATACAGCTTAACTTCCCATTCCCTAGTACTGCCTTCCAGTGATGCAACTGTTCCTAAAAGCCAGAAAAAGGAATTCCAGAAGAAAATGGACTCAAGTTTGTTCTGGAGCATGCTTAGAGTACCACCAGCTGTATAATATGAAAATAATAATAATTTCCCTTTTTTTTTTCTTCTAACATCCCATTCATCCCATCCTAGGATTGTAAAATCATAGAATGGTTTGAGTTGAAAGGGACCTTAAAGATCATCTAATTCCACCACCCCTGCCATGGGCAGGGACACCTCCCATTAGACCAGGCTGCCCAAGGCCCCATACAACTTGGCCTTGAACACCTCCAGGGATGGAGCATCCACAACTTTCCCAGCCAACCTGTTCCAGTGCCTCACCACTCTCATTATGAAGATATTTCTCCTATGTCCAGTCTAAATCTGCCCCTCTCCAGCTTATAGCCATTGTTCTAGGTCCCATCCTGGATGTGTATGCTGCTCTGCAGTCCTGTGTGCCAACACGGATTGAGGATCCCTTATGGAGAAGCAGTCAAGGCGACCAACACCTCTGCTGGGAGGAAGAAGAAACGGGCTACAGAGTAAAGCAAAGTTTAACCCCTGCTCCTACTACAGATTTCTGAAAAGTAAATGCCTTCAAACTGTTAATTTACTGTTAGTAATTGTTAGACACAAAGTAAGCCAAATTTTAGAGTGCAAAATGCCAAAGCCTGCAGACTTGTACTATCCCACTGAACTGAACCCTTCACGATGTTCAACAAACTCATACAGCAATTAACTTAGGACATTTTTTAAAGTGCTTTTAAGAATGCTTGTCTCTATGGAACTGCATTTAGAACTGCATTTGTAAGTCAGCTATGAAACTCAGGCCACCAAACTGTCCTGGAAACAGCACCAGCCAGCACTCCCTTATGTAACGGGAAAGCTTAGAGGAACTGATGAGTGATTATCTAAAGATGCAGTTCCATGGCACCTTCAACCAGTCTCAGCTGAGTGGCCTAAAAAAATCCCCCGGGATTGTTTCTCAGCCAGTTTAAACCAGTTCATGCAGCTATTCAGGTCAGAAAAGTGCTAGTGCCAGTGCAAAAGAAGAGGAGGGAAACACACAGCTGGGAGCTGAATAAGTAGGAGCACAGTAGACTAAGCAGTTTAAACAGCTATGTAGTTGATCCCTGGGGAAATGCAAAAATAAACTTTTCCACTTTTCAGTTGCTATTGAATGTAGACCAGGAGCTTCTGCATGTTCACTCCTTAATGCTGAAGTGCTGGACCCCACCCCACTTACTTCCACTGAAGAGCTGCTTTGGGCAGCAACGGCAAACAAAGCAAAATCAAACAAAGAGTGAAACTTATAAGTAGCTGTGCAAAGATATTCCAGAGTTAGAATTACAGACAATAAACTACCCTAAAGAGAAATGGCAAATAGAGTCCTTTTGGATTTTGAACTGAAACCTGGTCCCTTGAATATTCTGGACTAGCTGGGAAATGGAAATAATTTACAGTCCCAGTGCATGACAGTTAGAACACTGGCACAGTAGTGGATAGAAGTTGCCATTTCTTGACTTGTAAGTTAAATCAACTTTGAATTCTTCAGTAAGGGGTAAAATGTGAATAAGCTTGGTGAAGAGAACCTAGCTTGTGTGCAAGTTAGGTGATGGGCACTCATTCTGCAAAGAGCTGGCCTAGTCTGAGATATTGCTGCCCTCCAGCTGCCTTGAACTGCCACCCTGCTCAGGGCTGCCGTCTCCCCAGCAGCTGGCAGAGCCACCAGTGTGAACACTCCCTAATGCACTTCAGGCAGGATTTGTCACATCAGTTTAAACAAGTGGTTTGAGCTAATTCACTTTCATGCTCCACCCCAAAACATGCTGGGGAGTGTATACACAAACTCCATCCATGACCGAGCAGTTGGAGGTGGCCGACAGAGGACCGTGGTAAGTAACTGGGCTCACTGATGCTGGGTCCGGAAGAAGGGGGTTGTCTGTAGGTTTACTTTATTCTTGTTTATGTTGGAAAATCATACTACTTTAAGTAAATGTACAGTTTATATCCAATTTACTTGAACTATTGCAAACCCTTGTGTCAGCACTAACTGAAATATAGCTTAAACAGCTGAGGAATGTGGGTGTGGCATAAGTTTCAGTAAATCTGTTCAACTGATTGAAATTAAACTGGCAGGATTTCTGTGTGTGTTAACAAATCCTTTGCAACTACACACGGTCAAATTCTTCCATCATGTCCATACCCTCGCAGGAGTAAATATGCATGCAGCAGAATGAAATCACTTCAGAATTTGGCTCTGCGGTAAGCTCAGGCCAAGTTTTAAATTGTAATTGATCCCAAGCACCAAATCACAGCAAATCTCATATTGGTATAGTATTACTATTACTCCCAGGGCAAGCACACTACCTGAAATGTGGGGAATACAAAGGTTCCCATCCTTATGATCCCTGTGCTTATTTTGATCAGGCTCAGGTTTTGCAAAGAAATGTGAAAGAACGGTGGTCTCCAAGTACCTCAAAGAGTAGAAGTCTTGTACATCTCAATATCCTGCCTGCCACAAAGAACGGAGCAGAGCTGGCTTTGGGGGAGGAGAAAGGAAATGCTCCCAGGCCTGAATACAACCAGCACATACAGTAGGTCTAATTTTTGTCCTATCAGCCTTGACGCAATGTGTCCTTTTCCTTCAGCTACTTTAGATAAACAGGAAAGGAAAAGAAACAAAATCAGTGCTGGAAAAAATACCAGCCAGTTTGGAAAGAAAACGTTATTGTCAAGTGTTCTAATGGCAATTTCAAACAATAGTGAGTACAGTATGTCATATGAAAAACAGGGCTACTGCTATGACAGCCAATCACACCAAGACTACAAAAAAAAATTCTAAAAAATCATACTTCAATAAGAATAGTTAGCAATTCAGAGCATTAAGTCTCTGCAAACAGCTTAGGAGCAGCAAAGCCTCCTAAGTGGTTATATTATTTCACACATTTTTCTGACAGGGAGGTGCTTTACAGATAGTTAACGTGGTTTGCAAACAATCCCCCAGCATACTTAAGCTACTGCCTAGCATAGTCCTGAATTGCACTACCTTCCTTTAACCATTAAACAATTCCAATAAGTATTCTTTCATTAATGCCTTTGTATACAAAAACAGGTGACAACTGGTTACACAGTAGGAGTAATCAGTGTAGGCACTCAATACTATTTCCAGAAGCCAAGTCAGCTTTCTGGTGTGAATGTGGGAGAGCTTGTACCACTGTAAGGGCTCATTCTGCAGCTGAAGGCTATAAAACTTAACCTTCCACCACGATTGTCGTACCTCTGGTGCAGAAAACCCTAATGAAAATAGATACGGGTTACAACAGCAGACCTTCTCATTTGATAAACTTGGTATTTATAGATTTTGCTTATAAATACATTGGACTCAGTAAGCCCTAACATTAATGAAGGGAATAGCTTCATATAAATTGTTTCAACTCAGTGATGTGATGAGAAAATTTGACTCAATCAGTTTTATTTTTTATCAGTGGGCTCTCATCATTTGTAGCATGGACACAAGGGGATCTGAAGAGACACATTCGTTTAGTTAATTTAACAGTTTTCTTTCACATCACACAGTATGATGCACTGTCACAAATAATTAGCAGAAATATGGAAATTTATATTCTCCCAAGGTTTTGCAAATGGTAACTAAATATCCCACACATTTGCACAAATTAGTTCAGTATTATTAACTACTAGATGAAAGTGTTTACTCATGTTATCTACTGCAAATAAAGAAGCCCAGAGCTGAGCAAATGTTAGAACTAAGGAGCTCCTTGATTCCACCAACATCTTCTACCCTTAAGACTGTGCTGCTTATTCTCATTTTAAAGGAGTTAACTCTGATTAAGAATAGATGACTATTTTTCCCTGTGTTACTCATTAAAACTCCCTTTATTCAGTGAACTGTATGGAATAGGCTTCCATTCCAATTCCTAGAGAATGTCTTCATATTGCAAAAGAAAAAACCCACTCTAACTAAAACTGCCATTAAATAAATGCCATTGAGCCTCTAGAAGTGTTACGGGTGAACTGTACCATACTGACAATACTCTCCTTTGACCCAATTCAATTTCTTCTTCAGAAAGGATTGTAACATGTTATTAAAGCAAAGATAATAAAGATGCTCTGGGAGAAATCTTTGAGGATGCAGAGTTGCTAATGCAGAGTATGCCCTGGTCAGGTGATGCGGTGCCAGTTCTACACTCATGCAGTCCTTCCGCTCCCAGTGTCGCTGCACTGCCCCAAGCATGCTCTTCCACTGCCTGGGATTGCTTGCTCACCCATCTGTTCAAAAGTCAACAGTAAATTAACACTTACACTTTCCTCGTGCTCCATAGACAGTAGGACTTTTGCTGGACTTCTTGGCTCTCCCCATATAGCAGGGTGTTACAGCTGAATTTCTCTACTTTCTACCTCCTGATGGCATTTTTCTTGTACCTCTCACCCTGCTCCTGCTTTCCTTCTTTTCTTTCATTGTATCCAGTTGACAGCATTACTTTTCTGGGCTGTGCCCTTTGGCTGCAGAGGTAGTGAACCCTGTTCCCAAGAGGAAGACTCGTGCCTTAAAAAGCAGGCCAAGTAAGTTAGCACTTTTGTGAACTAGGTATTCTCTTTTAAAAATATTTTTAAAAGAGAACTTATTCACAAAAGAATAAAAGACCAGAAAGGTTTGTAACTCCTAACAGAAACCATCTGCTTAAACATAAGGCTGGGAATATATCAGTATTTTGAATTCAGGCTCAAAAGAGCCAGAAGCAAAAATACCAGCCTGCAGGCTCTTGCTCAGACTTATCTTTCTGTTGATGAAACAGTTTCTGCGAAAGAAGTGCTAACACGTCAATAAAAAAACCAACAAAATATTTCCAGAAAACCCAGAGCTGATCCTGTAGCTGTTCTTTATTAATCATTTTAAAATAAAGCTATATATTAAATTATATGGTTTTCTAAAATAAACCCAACCCACCAAAACCCAAACCTGTGAATTTTGACCATTATGGGAATTTTTACTTCTCCTCTCTTGAAAATAACATGACCCATAGCCCATTTTTCAATCCAGGTTTCAATCCTCTCCAGCTAGCTGTCAGGAAACTACAGAAGGTGCTTGAAAGAGGACAACAAATGGCTGGTTCTAATCTGAAGTAAAAAAAAAGAGTTAAGGAACAAGGCAGCTACTTGTGGCAGAATGTTATTTTTTCTTCAGTCTCTGCCTGCATATATTCACAACATGTGTACTGTGTTACCTTGTCACTTCCCTCTTTTCCTTGGGTAAACATCTCTGCTTTGGAATAAAAGAAGGCCCAGGGGTGCTACTTATAAGGACTACACTCGCCTTGATATGTTGTTTTTGAACCGAACACATACAATGGACACATTTCAAACTTGGACCTTTGCCATTATAGATGTTGCTTTTAGTTTAAGCTTCTCAGATGATGGGGGGAGGGCTGGAGGTAAAGAAGAGGCTGGGAGTAGGGTCATACACTCTATCCTATTTACCAGATGTGGGATCTTGTGGGAACCAAGAGTGATAGCCCACACAAAACCCTCTAAGCACACAACAAAATGGGGAGAGAGGGAAATGCAAACTGACCCTTCTCCAAGCACCGAGTGTTTGCAAAATCAAACACAAACCACAGGGAGAACCAGATGACTAGGCCATACCTTTGCCATCAAGCTGCTTAGATTAAAATAAGGTAGCATGATTAATATGTTATTTTTAAAATAATTTGTTTACAAGTTATTTGTGAGGAAGGCAATCAGCTCAAAGGAGAATTTTTCCCCCATCTTCTCCCTGTAAACTGCATACCCTGTGAAATGCACTCTGTTTCATGTATGCAATTTAACCTGCCATTTGCAACCCACCAGATGGACAAGACTAGATCAGACATCTGTTTTGCAGAAGAATTAGATACAGAATTGAGACTTAGGAAATTCTGGATTAAACTGGTTCAAATACTACCCCATGCTCAAATACTAACCTAGTTAAGGGTTAGTAAGGTATATCTGGGCCAGATATTTTTCAACATCGTTATCATGCCTTATTCTCACACCATTAAACGGCAATGCAGCAACAGGTAGAGGAGGGAACCCCCAAAAGTTGCCATGTCTACTAAGCAACTTGGAGCTGTGAAGAGCTGCCAGTGAAGCTGAGGTTTAGCATTCAAGCAAAATGAATTTGGAACAAAACAAAGTATTAAGCAGCTCCTGAAAGGTGCTAGGGAGGTCAGAAAGAGTTGAGAATTTTCTGCTCCACACACCATTCAGTCCAGCTCTGCAAAGTATTTTTGAAAGTGTATTTTACACACAAGTGCCCACTTAAATTGATAATATATTGAACAAGAAATCACCTGAAGAGTCATGCTTAAATGCTTTGCACTTACCAACCAACTCTTCCAACCTGATCTCTCTGATTATCCTAACCCGTTCCTTTCTCCTGCTTCCAAAAATAACACAGATACAAAGGGCCTATCTTCCCTATCACTACATCACAATTTCTTTCCTGGAATGTCTCCTTTTTATTCCTTCGCTAACCTTAGAAATCTTTACCCTCCATACTTATTTACTTAACATGGGGCTATCCTGCCCTCAGTTCTACAACTCTGAGGAGTAACCACTTGCACAAAGCACAGATAAATTACAAGCCTTGTGGCTGCACACTTGGGTATGCTTCCCTTTCTCCTGGCAAATCCCACCCAAAGGACCATTTCTCCCTCAAAACCAGCAAGCAATTTGTCTGCATGTAATGGAAAAGATTGGGCAGATAGATTTAATTATCTATTTACATCTTATGGGTACGATTCTGTAACCAAAATATTGGATAGCCATGCCTTTGATAACCACTAAAGCTCCTTGAAAACTATGTTGGCACAGTGTGATTCTCACGCTACACAATATACTCCCTTTCCCAACAGTGCACCTCATCTGGAGCACAAACAGTGTAGATAGTCAAGGGAGAAGGTGCTGTTAGAGAACTGCTATAAATGGGCATATACTAGAGCAAACGCTAGCTTGTCTTCTGTGTACAGAGACTGAACCAGTGCCTTGGGTAGTATTGAGACAAGGGGAATTAAAATAATATTTATCATCCACGTTTTGCAGTGTAGAGAGATTTAGTCGACATTATTCTAAATTGAGTTTTTGAGTATAAAAACATATGTAAAAATAGAAAACACTGTCACTAATTAGTTGTTTAAGAAATCAACATTTTTCTTGCTGCTCTCAGAAAAGATACAGTAATGAAAATAGTCTGCAGTTGCAAACCTATCAAGCTCTAGGGCTTTTTGCAGCCCAGAACCATGGAAGTCCAAAATAGCTCCACAATGGACCATATTTTCCAGAAGCTGTGGATTTATTTATACACACAGACCTTTCTGTGAAAACTCCAAGGGAGGTTAATAATACAATAAACTTAAAATTTCTATAGCTCCTTTACTAACAAAAAAACCTAACAACAGTATTTAACTTGATGACAGGTTTTTATCCACTACTAAGATACAAACAGCTCTGGAATAAAACACAGCAGTACTCTGTAGGAGCCAAGCAGAATTATGCAGTGGCAAAAATCATATGAAGAAATCTAATAACATAACAGGAGGAGAATTTAGGTTCCACGTAAGGTATATCAATTTCAAATGCATTTTGGGATAGAAGGGCTTACAGTGTTTTCACCTATAGTATATATGTTCTGTGTCGTGACAAATGGCTTTTTTTCTCGGCTGAGAGCAGGAGAAGTCCTCTGTCCCACTAGGTACTCCTAGGAAAAGAAAAGTTACTATGGAAAGGCACAGAAAGCCGCCCAGAGCTTTGGCAATCCAATCAGGACCCGCAGCACAGTTGCCATCATCCGGCACGTGCTTATCAGGTGAAGTGACAGCAGCACCAAGGCTCCATTTCAGATGCTGCCCCTACTCATCCCAGAAGCTGTGTAGCAAACCCCACCAAGCTAACTCTCCAGTGGAAGACCTAACCCAAGGAATGATATGTAGGACATAAACAGGTGTGACACCTGACAAATCATAAAAACTTGTATCATGATACTAGCAGTGGTGCATGTGCAAGAAAACAGAGTAACACCAGAGACAGCTAAGAAACGATATTGTCATGACCAGATCACTTCAGAGAAAACAACACAGGCGCTGCTGCTGCATGCCCCATGAAAGAAAAGGGGACTCATATACAACTCTTCACCAGCTCCGTTCTCTCTTTTACATTGTCTTGCTTTTGACTTGAGTAACATCATCCTGTGAAGCAGCAGAACTCCAGAGTCATTCTATGAACTTCTGCAATCCACTGCTCTTCACCAGAGGGCCAAGATTTCAAGACATTAAAGGCAAAATAATTCCAAGGAGGTCTTCTACAAACATCTTAATGCGTCTGTACTGAGCAGTATTTTCACACCATTCAATTCTCTCTCTCTCCTTTGACTGGATAAAGAGCTATGAGGCAAATAAAAGTACCTATGAACACCAATGTGCAGGGAACCCTCAAAAATTCACTTCCCGTCAGTTCAACAAATGACCCCCCCCAAAAGCCAGGAAAGAGAGCCTTCTCACAACAGGCTGATTATCAAGTCAGTTCTCTCTTGGAATACTCTCACCTCATGGGGACAAGCATCATAATAATATGAAAGCATCATAATAGCTTGAGCACTGTAAATTATTTTTGTAACTTGGAACATGTGGGACACATTTCCGGCAGGTTAGTTCCCAGTGATGCTGTTTGCATCTCTATATCAATTAAGAATTACCCCAAGCTTGAAAGATTCATGTGCTGTATAAATTCAACTTCAGAGCCGAAACATGATACTCCAGACATAAGATTCCAGGCAGTCACTGCAAACATCATAATTTTGGCAAGCTGGCTTTATCACTGCCCTGTTCTCCTCAGAAATATAATGCCTGTTATCTGTTACAGTCCTGCCTAGTATTTCCAAAATTTTCTAGAAATAAGCTGCTCATTGATTTCTTTCTTCAGGGATTGCTGTAAGTCTATAGTACTTCAGTACAGATGGCATTTCTGTCCACTTCCAGCTTGGCCTTTCACAGTTCTCCTGGAAGTTTTCAATTTTTTCTCAGTTTTCAGATCTATCCACATTTTACAGCTATCCATGTGTGAAGGCATCCTACATAATAATCTAAGGAGGCACCTCCTGCTCATGTTTTATTTCTTTCCAGTCTCCCTAGAGTTTCTGGGGTAGGATTTTTGCATGTCAGTACACAAAGCTAAACTCTCATTTATCCCTCTCCTAATCCTAAAGAAAAAAAATCTGCCCTTAAAACCATGTTTCACTTCAGCTGTACCCTTAAACCCTAAACTCTGTGAAACTCAAACGAACTAGTGTAAATCAAACAGTGCTCTTACCACTTAGACCCGCCCTGCAACCCTTTCCAATCAGGGAATCTAAAATTACCATATTTACAGCATCTGCAGCAGAGCCAAGTACAAAACAAGATGAATAGCTGTGACGCACAAGGCAGAGTGTGGAAGTATGCAGCTGGGCCTGCAAACAATATAGGCACTTGGTGCTGAAGTCCATCTAATGCTTTTCACAGACCAGAGTGACTAAAAGGGGAAGGGGGGGGAAGGAGGAGAAGAGAAATTCCAGGAAGATGAGTGAAAACACAGCAGAAATCCCAGGCTGCTTCACTAATGGGTAATTGAAATGACTCACAAAAGGTCTAGTAGGGAATTCAATTAATTAGGGACGTGACTGCAAAGGGGAGGAGGGAAAGAAAAGAATGTGGGCAATACAAGAAAATCAGTCCTCTCCATTCACTTAAAAAAGGGACTGGAAGAAAACATCAGGGGAAGAAAAAGCCAAGTATTTCAAGGCAGAGCCTCTACCTCTTCTTATGCACAGAAAAAAAGGCCACAGTTGAAGCAACTTGTCTTCATGGCAGGTGAAAAGGACAAATAAGCACATCCCTATTACCTTCCCCCTTCTAGATTTATAATGCAAAGGAAGGAAAATAATACGACTTGATATATTAACTACATAACACTTAAAGCAACTGGTAACAAGTATAAGGATAAGATAGAGGAATGATGCAGGTTAGATTAGCAGAATGTTGCTAATAGCATCCTGCTTTTCATAACACTGCTGCTTATTCCATCTAACAGTGAGGAGAAGACAATAGGAAGCAGTAGGAAAATGAATAAATGAAAGAAAAAGCCATGAGGATAGATGTAGGAAGAAAATGTAATGCAAGAAAGGAAGAGCTGCAGGAATGGGGACATGCAGGTGGAGACAAGAACAGGCAGAAAAAGTGGAAAACGACTGGATGGAGAGAAGGTGAAGGAAAATGTGGAAGAGCATAGACGAGAGAAATGAGAGGGGGAAAAGCTTAAAAAGAAGAGCAGGTGTGGGAAGAGTCAGGGAAAGAATGAGGAGTTTCACAATCAGTCAGCAGTTATGACTTGCTGTGATGGGTACATGGGAGCAACACTGTTAATTCAGCAACCACCTATTGACAAATACAGACCAAGCCTCAGAGACTAAATTTACAGTGGTGCTAGTTTAGAAATCTCTAAAAATGTGCAACCTAAACTTGCATGCCCACAACTGGTCATTCCTGATATTGGAACATCGGGGAGAGATAAAGTGACTAGGGGCAAGTGCTTATTCGTGGGATGGGAAGTAGGATCTGTAACCTTTCAGGATAAAGTTATCGTAGCTCTTGTTAATTCTATCTTTTGTTAATTCTGACTTGGAGCTGTTACTACCAGGCTGGCTTTTCAATTGCTTTAAACAAAAGAAACTCACCTTATTTACCTTAGTGAATCATGAAGAGATCTAACAAAAGTACTTCTTAGGCCCTACTGGATTCAGCACTGAATGCCCTCTGAAGGCTTAGATATGCTCTCAAGCTCAAGGATCAAGATACTGTCACTGTGAAAGGTTGGCAAAGTTTGCAATATACTGCATGTTTGGGCAATTAGCTGAGTATTTCTGTTCCCAGGGCTGTCAATCTGACATCTTTGCAAGAAAACATATAAATCAAACCGTCTTCCTCTGCCAGCAAACCGACCATTAATGTCAGCTCCACTGTCACGTGACTTTGAGAAGACGAAAGGAATTTTTGTAAGCTTTATATTTACTGCAGTAGCATAAAGAAGATTATGACACTGCCCAAGAAAACATTTCTTAGGTAGTTGAGACATACTGGACCAAAAGGAAAAATATAGTATTTAGGTAATAAGAATTAGTATGATACAAATATCTTTTTACTAGTGTAAACACACTGGTGTTTAGACAAAGGGATTGCGCTACTAGGCTTTCACAATATTTTAAGATTCATGCAAAAATGAGTGTACAGAAATCCCATCTGATTCTGAATTGAACTTTCAATGTGACATTAAGGAGCGCTATGCTGCTGAAAGAATCATCTTTCAGAAGAGGTATACAGTTGAGAACTAAATTCCTATGGACTGGTTTAAGAAAATAGTCCCTAGAAATTTTGCACATGTTATTGCTAGTGCTCTGCACAAAGGTAAATATCTTCTAGTTTTAACCAGCTGGACTGGTAGGTTCTATGGAAAAGGACCACAGACCCTGAGTGTTCAGTGCCTAGGTGCCTACACAACAATGTGATTGTCATACAAGAATTACAATAGAGCTATAAAACGTCACTTAAGTCAGGCAGCCCCAATAGCAAATTCAAGCTGGGCAGCCAAAGCATCACTTTAGTAATGCTTCAGTACTTTATTTGGCTTCAAAGCTCCATTCTTTTCAAATTCTCTCTCTAACATATCTAATGAAAGACACTGTGCAATGTGCTCAGAGGTCACCAGTTTCTAACCAAGAGTGCCTCCCTAACCAGAGTGCCTCCAAAATGTAATGGAGCATTGATTCCATTGCCAATATAATTTTGTCATTTTTACTGGTCTTCACCAAGTTATACTCGTGAGAACTGCAGGTTAGGTCAATATGTATCTCAAGGCTATCTGGATTCTGTTAAGCCAGGCTCATGCTTTTTGCCCAGACCCTCCTCTCCCCCACATATGAAACACTCAACAGAAAAAAAAAAAAAATACGCTCTCTTCTACAAAACTAAAATAATTAAAATAAAGTAATTTTATCTCTCTAATTAAGCACCATCCTGTATTTAGTCAGTTGATAGCACCAAAGAATGATTTTTCTGTATTCAACAATGTCATCCCTCCTCCTTGGATCTATTCAAAGCCTCTTGTACATATTTAATCACTCCTAGCCAGGCCCGGCTAATGAAATGCAGGGCCCTGCCCTGCCCTGACCTTACTATTTCTATTTTGGCTCAGCATATCCTCTGCTAGTTGGTTAAAAAAAAAATAAAGAAGAAGAAAAAGTTTAGTCTCTCTCAGGCTTAAAGGTCCTGTTACTGGCAGGGGGTACGGTCAAGGACACTGCTGAAAACAGAATGAATGACTGTGAACACAGCTTTGCAAAACTACTGCAAGTCCAAAAAGGAGCACAGCAACTTCAGTGCAAAGCTTTTTTCCCCTTTTCTCTTTGGCTGGCAAAGACTGGTGGGCAGTGTTCATCTATGGAGAATGGCTTAGGGCTAGATAATTCTGTAAGAAAAATGGACTGCTTAAATTATTTGCAGCTCTCTTTTATAAAACACTGGTATTCATTCTATGGTTTTGGGCACTTACTGCAATTAACTATGTTTGTCTTGGTTTTCCTCATCTGCCCTTCCTATTTGCTAATACAGCAATTTAAAAATGTATTTTCCCTTTCTGAGAGCTCGTAAAGAAGTGTGATCCCATTTTATGACCACTTAGGAAATGCTGGATGTTGGGTTAGCCCTTTTGTCACATGATGTTGGTTGCAGGAATTCATCAACATGCCAATCAGCAGTCAGAAATGTTTCCAGCGTACAACAGGACAACATTTACATGGTGAATCATGCAGACTTTTTAAGCTGAGTTTGTTTATGATTTTTTTGGCCATGAGTTTTGGTGTTCATTTTGACTGAGTTGCTGCATGAACCACAAGCCATACCTGAAGTGAGCAAGAGCAAGTGCCATCTTTTTATTCGTAGTGTGTACACAGTGACTTACATTGTGGAGCTCTGGATACTAATAGGGGTCTCCAAGATACTATTGGAAAGCAACCAGTAACAGCACAAGGATCTCTAGGTATTCAGACTACCAGAAAAATCAGGCTGAGTGGCTCAATTTACCGTTATTCCTCCAATTATCTCTCAATGGAGGCACGCCAGAGAAAACAGTGCTGAATAAGATGAAAATGTCTTTAGCTAGCTGCTCAAAACGAATGCCTTACATCCCATGGAGCACTGTGAGCCTCAAAAGCTGTCTAACGACTAGGGATATAAACCATATTTCTAAGCCAGAATCAGTTTAACAGGTCCTTATTAGTTCTTCTGCATGCACTGGAACTCACATAAAAAGAGTTAGATTAGCATTTACGAGTTCAGACTTTTCTCAGCTCAACTAAAAGAAACAGGTTCAAGTTGCAACATTCTGTTGCAAGAAGCAATAGGACATTAGACATAGCTTGAAGGAAGAAATGCTGAAATCTTGCTTGTAGTCACTGAAGTAAAACAATACAGTTGTGTCATTTTCCTCCTACTGTTTATCAGGTTCTTTTTTTGGTCTGGTTTTCTATGCAGAGATATTGCTTTTGCAATTACATTTTGTATCCCTATGTATAACCTTTTCAACCACTGATTGCTTTCAACCAAGTTTGACAAAGCACAGGGGTTCTCAAACATATGTGAGGTTACAGAAATTCAGTGAAAACAGATGACTGAGTAGAGGGGAATGTTCTTGTAAATGTCCCCGGTTGGCTTACTAAGCTACCTGTTATTAGATTCCATGAAATCCACAAAGAGGACTTCTACGTATGCCAGCTGCAGGAAAAACTTGTAGATTCAGTCAACCAACCACAAGGTACAGATTCATACCAAGCCACAAAACCTGTTCGTTTCATAGGAAAAATTCGGAACATAGAACTTTCATTGGGATTGTGCTACTGGTCTTTTCCAGCACTACACCACCTGCAGCTGAGGGTATGCAATCCTGAAACAATGTCCCACATGGTTTGACATTGGAGTCAAATGACTGAAACTGAACGGCTAGAAAAAAAATGGTTCCATGCTGTCTTCTGTCTCTCTTTCATCCAGCCTTGCTGCTTCCCATGCACTAGTGCTTACCTTTCTCTGCAAGAAGGTGGCTCAGGGAGCAAAAGTGTTAAAAGGCTAACCCATAAGTAAAAAGTGAACAGATTTCTTAGCTCCCTTAAACAACTCACTGCAGGGTTTGACGAACACCAGAATGGATGCAGAAGTTGACCATGAGTTGGCCACCTGCTGGTGACTATGAATTGAGAGATCAGCACTACTACAACCTGAAACCTGGCTATGGTCTTAGTAGCCACAGTCAAATGTCTACACATGGTGATCCTCCCCTCAGCAGAATGACTCCTTGGGAAGACACACCAGGCAGGCCACTTACACCACCTCCAAGTGAATAACAAACCTTCATTAAATGAGACAAAGACAAAGGCAATATTCAGCCACTTTCCACCCCATCTTCAAGCAGATGTCTGATCTACCTCAGGCCCCAACCATGCCGCAGTTGTAAAACATGGAGCCAAACACAGGCAAGCTGTTGCAGAATATGCACACTCACACTAATTGTTTGCATCCTTGTTTTCTTTGTGTTAGTCTGCTGCAGGCATTTTTTCCGTGATTTCACACTACAGGACATCAAGACCACTAATTGCTGAATCTCCCCTGCTTGAACTGTTCCTGATGTTTGGCAGAGCTGGAGCATTCTACCTTGGGGTGCTCCTTCCCTGGGAGCTCTGGCAGGATGTTGCAGTTAAGCCACATCCACACAGCTAAAACCACACAATTTAAAAACAGCTATGAAATCCAACTGTGTCTGACCTGCCACGGTGTTTGGCCAACCTCTGTGGGGCCAAATTTGCTTGACTCAAAGTAAAAATATGATCTAGCACAATTCGCTAGACTAGGCAAAAACATTTTTGAAAGTTTTTTTTCAACCTACTTGTAACAAACAAATTTAGGCCATCACCTATACATGCCAGAAAAAATGTTTATCTAGCTTAGCCAAAATTGAGCAAAATAGATTTGTTGGCAGCATGGACAAAGCTTTAGGCTTGACTTTTTTTAAGGTCCTGTTCTAACTCCAGTTTTTCATCCCTCACCCTTTGGAGTTTCTCAGATGTCTCTGTCTCTCAGGAATCTTAACAGTGTCCTAAGGCAACTATTAAAAGAATAAAGTAAGGAATTTTTTCCTTACATTTGTCTTACTAATACAGATACACACATATATATAGGCTGATACACATATTTTAATATTATTGCCACTTCCTCAAAAAACTAGCACAGATAAGTTACATTTAAGGAAAAAAGGACTAAAGTGGGACTTTTGAGCAAGACAACTTCAGAAAGACAGGAAAACAGATAAATTCAATAGCTTAACAAGGAAAACTGAAGTCTATGATTTCCAGACATACTGGACTTACTTCTGACACCACAGACTTCATGTGTTTCCCATGCAATGGACCTCAAAAGTCCGATTTGTTTAGCACTAACAGTATGAACCATTTGTAAGATGGCTCATGCTCCAAAAAGTCAACAAGGAAATTTTCACCATTCCAGCTAGAACTTTCTGAAATTTTATTTGGATTTTCTAAATTCAAAGTCAGGCTGAGTCATGCACTGTTCATAGTAAGCACCGTAGAGTTTGTATGCATTCCCAAGGCTAATCAGACTAACTTACGTAAAGGCCTGAGTACTATTTATTTTCTGCTGGATATATTTCCTAAAAATTGCCTCACTATCTCTAGAGATTTTAAATCATAGTGGTAACCAGTTGTCTTGGGGATGACAAGAAGCAGTTCTGCACAAGCAGTTGTTCAAAAGAGACTCCCCAGTGAATTCTTCTAACAGTTTGCATCTGCATGTTTTAGTAAGCGCCTCCAGCCATTGCCTCAGACTCACTTTTCGGAATATATGAGCACTTGAAATTAATTCATGACAAATTTGTCAAAGGCTCATTTTATCACTTTTTAATTGAAAGCAGGTTGCAAAAAAAAAAATTGTTGATAATGCAAAAGCGCTTGGGAGGAATATGACAAGTCATTCAAAGAACACTGAGTGTTCAAATGATGCTTAAAAGCTCAATATATAATCCTGCCCAGAAGAGAAATTCTGCTTAGGAAATCACAATGCATACTTCACAGTCACATCAGGATTGGCTGCCAAATACAAAATATGTGCATATAACATGCTAGTACCTGATCAGTGGCTATTGTTAATCATCATAGGCTTAGAAAATACCATGAAAAGCTATATCACATCTAAAATATGTTAACTCTTATGGTCAGCTTATCAACAGTTGAAGAAAATACTTTTGTTCTGCATTTCAGGAGACCCACTGGAAACACTGATGGCATCTTGAGCAACTGCATTACTATCACTCTGGTGTGTTTCTGCAGTGGGTCTTGGCAGGTTCAGTCAAGAAATGGGAAGGCCTTTCTTGCTGTGTATGTTACTGTGAGATCTAAGTCCTTGCTGGGTCAGAAATCATATGGTATCTTAAGGGCTTAAGATTAATTTTGAAGATTTAAACTCCTGGTTTGACCATAGGCCATGAATGGAAATGGGCTACAGAAAAGATGAGGTTGATGAATCTGCACCATGGACTAACAGCACTTCTTAATCAAGAAAAAAAGAGTGACTTAATTTAAGTGATAGATGTGCTTTTAGCATCTGTCAAGTAGATCACTCCATTACCTTGTTTTGGGAGTTCAACAAGAAATGACAATATTACCAATTTTATTTTAGAGGAGAGTCTTTGCAGGGGTCCATGTAACTCCAATCATGTCAGCATTTTCTACATTAGAAGGCTGGGAATAATCTGTTCCATTAAAGAATGGAAAAAAATCCATTCTCTTCAGGCTGTTTAGCAGAGTCCCTTTTTCTCCTTTCTGAAATAGCTCAGATTTAAATAGAAACCAATTGTTAGGTGAGAACTGTGTTGTTCATTACCAATTCCTGAAAACTCCAACAAGTTTTCATTTTTTTATAGCCAATACCAACCATTTTTTCAACTGCGAAAAAAGAAAAGGTTGTAAAAGCAAAAGTAATATCCAAGCCAGTCCCCAGCCTTCAGAGGACTCTACACAACATGCAGATGACATTCAGTACTCAGGTAATATATTTCACTAGATGACAGATGAAGAGAAATATCATACAGTATGTAGGGATGTAATATTAACATCAAATACATTCCAACTCCCTTATTTAACCTAACGAGTCATTTAACAGTAGATTTACCAGGCCAAGTCTTTGAATCAGTTTCATGCCACAGGAGTAAAAGATGTCTAATACTTAAATAATCATCCTTTGACAAAGGTGAACTTAATCAGTAATAAAGATTATTTCCAATCAGTGATATTTAAAAGGTCTCTTCTGTTTCTTTCCAGACAACTATACAAAACATCACAGTACATAAAATAGCTTGGTCTAATCCACTGCCACTTGTTTTCCTCTTTGCCTTTTATTTCTTAAGCTTTATGAAGTACTTTTGCAACTGGTTTGGGCTGAGAGAAGGCATGCTCTTGCTTTCATATGGAAACTGTAAGCACTTTCAACTGTGCACTGCCAGAACACACAGCCGCACACAAGATGGCACGTTCTTCTAATCACAAAAGTTAAAAAAAAAACCAAGCATGAAACAACAGCTGCAATATTAATAGCATATATATTCTGGCTCATGTCTGGTTACACTCAGGTGAATGCTGATAAGTCATGTGCGAGGTTCTCATACACAGCTCTGCCACTGCAACACTGACCCTAACATGCCTCAGCCTCTTTGTAACATTGTTGTAGAGTTCAGTCCTTAGCGGCTTCTTACTGATCCACTACCCTCTGGTATTAATAACATACATAACTTATTACAGTTGGCTATAGTTGGTAGTTGCTTTTTACAGAAAAATAAATATACGCACCTTCATCTCCCCCCAGAATCTGAGATTTCAGTAAAGACAGGCAAATATGCCAAATTTTGCAGCAATGCGTCCTCCAGGTAACTTTCAGCCATCATTCCTGAATATTTGCAAAATATATGACGAAAAAATCTATCCTAGTTATGCTGCTTTGTGTGTCCTTCTAAATGTTGCACAAGTGGTTCAGCAATACATATAAAAAAATCAAATTAAAGTATCACATTAAACAAAACTGCCTATATTGTGTGGCTGTGTCCCAAATTAAAGTAGTGAGTTCTAAAAGAACCATCTTGGCCATCTTAAGAGGTATGTACCCTGCCTGAATTTTTCCTGATCTGTATGCATTTACAGCATGGGGAAATTGCTATGGCAGCAATCTTACCACCATTTTCGAAGAGCAGAGCAGGCAAATCACAGAATCTTCATAGTAAAGTAGCTCCACATAACATGCTACGCTCAGGCACTGCTTATGGAAAGTCACTCAGTACCCTGGAGAAGCAACTGTCTGACCTACCCAGAGCACTTGTCTCCAAGTGAACAGTTTTCCAAGGACGAAACTAAACACTGGAGATTAGCATACCATGTAATTCACAGCAGAGCTTCACAGTACACTCAGTTACAGTATGTTCAACACAACAATATAGCGAGAACAAAACACTGAAGAACACTGAGTGAATGGCATGATCTCTTTGGACTAAAGGTCTGTACAAGGTAATATGCAAAATCGGAGCTTAACATAAGAAGTAGGAATGAGAAAGCACTGCCAGACTTTATAGAAATGCTAACTTTCCTAGCTACAAAACCATTACTTTGCAGCTTGATTTAATAGCACAGAAGGGTGCCTAAAAATTTCTTTACAGATTGCAAGAATTTCATAGGTTCTTTATAAAAGATAAGTATTTTTTAAACATATCACGCTCATATCTAATGTGCAGTCCTATGAATGTCTAATCAGTTTTGCTTTCTTACTCTTCTCACTTAGAAATTCTGGTCTCCTGGACAACCACATAGGAGCAGAAGAAATGTCCAGAAGTTCAGGACATTTTTGCAGTTACTAAACCTGGTTTGAATGACCTTATGAGAGCAGGCATTATGTGTAATAATCACCCACAGGGAAAAGCTTTGGCCTAAATGATCAATATTCTTTCAAAAAGAACAATGAAGATTGCTGCCTCAAAATGGCATCACTGTACAGACCTGTTCTAACTTTCCCCTCCACAGCACGGAATGGAATATCTGAGATAAAGCAACACGGCACAGTGGAGCTGGGCACCGAGATCTCATTCTTAGGTTACTGTAAACAGGCTGCATCATGGCCTATAACTCAGTTTCTGCACTCATAACTTACAAGACAAAATGCTCAAAAAGCAAGCAACAGGCAGCAGTGGGAATGCTAGGCTATGCAGGTCCTGATTGGTAAGTCAGATTGAATTATATAGACGGAATTGCAAACATGCAAGGGTCCCCCTAACCCAGCGTGCACTCTTCTTGCAGTACCACACTAACGTCTTTAAAGAAAGCAGCTGCCTTTCCACATGCCACTGTGGGCCAAAATAAGCTGCCTGTCCCAATGTGAGTGACCAGACTGAAGCACTTTGCCTCTGCTCTGGGCCCCTGTAACGAGAGCAAGCTACAGGGGGATGGGGCACCATGCGGGATGCTGCACTCAAAATGTGTGTCCACTTCTTCTGGCACAGAGAGCACCACTGTTCCTTTTTAAAAATCCCTTGCTCTTAGCAAGATTTGTTTTTCTAACTGGTTCCCAGAAACCTCTCGGGGGTTCCAAGCCCAGAAAAGTAATTACTGCATTACTTTGGCCACAGACACAATATCAACCTTGTTAGATCTGGCCTGTGGAGACAGCCAAACACCTGCTGCTGCAGCATTTATTTGATAAGCTTCATGATTCGCTAACATAAACCTGATCCTGCTGACCTGCAGGAGGATGAAAAGGAGCCGTGAAGGGAGGGGGGAGAAAGGGTGGAGCAGGTAGGCGATCTCACAGCCCTCCAGCCCAGTGAGGTCCCATTTCTCTTTGCTTTCTTGTTCCCTGGTGAGAGCTTCAGAGAATTGGTTTTCCCCCTGCAGTTATGCAGGCAGATGTGGAAGGGGCTAGGATTCCCATGCCTTATGACGGATTAACTGACAAGTGCAGGATCAATACAGGAATTGTTCTAGCTCTGGCTGCATCTGTAGCCTCCCAAAGCAGACAGAATAGCTGCACACACTCTTGTTGGCATGGTGGTGTGTGCACTGAAAGGCTGGCTTAATACCAAAGTCCATTAGTTAACAGCAGGGGGAAAAGGAAGGGCTGCAAATCAGTCAAATCAACAGATGAAAGGTTGGGGAGAAAAGCAGATGTAGAAAAAGAAACTTGATTTTTATTCCCCAAATGATGCAGTTTTCTTGTCTAATTAAAAAAAAAAAGAAAGTGGGGGTAGGAGGAGATAAATGAGATTTTGTCCCTAACAGGACCATCTCTTCCAGTGGATACTGCAAATTAATTGAGGAAAAAGCAGAAGTGCCAAGGGACTTTGCAGGAAGGAGAAAACAATCTTCACAGCTATGGTACTTGATAGCAGGAGAGAAACTTATATTTTTGATAGGCAAGTCTGTCTCCTTCTCAGCCTCACCTTTTTCTAGACAGAGGAAATCAAAAGTGGACAATTTAGAACACCAGGAAACGACCTTTCTATCTATCTACTACTAGTCACCTCCATGGAAAGAGTTTGATCTCAGTACAGTATGTTTTCTAGTGCATCTCTCTCTCTCTGTATGTTGATAGTGCATCTTAGAATACAGCGTGATTCACTCACCTGGTAGACAGTGAGAAGCAGATTAATCACTTTGGATGACATCAGAGCCAGACCAAACTTTTATAAAAAACTAAACACCTGAACATGCATGAAATTGCCTAAATGAGCCTCTTCTATCTTATTTCACCTTCTTCTGCTGGCTTAGTGATTCAGGAATTTTATTTCCTGATGGAGAAAAACCTGCAAAAATTCAAATATTATGCCACAAGACATTTTCTGGATAGATCCAACCAAAATCAAAGCAGAAACCTCAAAAGAAAACTTCTGTTGTGGAATCTTGAGCCCATTTTTGCAGGTATGTGAAATTCAGATAACAAATGCTAAACATCTGAACTTTTGGACTACTACCAACATTCTACTTTTGTATTCACCCTTCACCGTACAGAACTCACAGCATCAAAGAGAAACGTTAAGTACACTCAGAAAACCAGCATGACTGGATTCTCAGAGCTCTAATAATCCAGCCAACTGTTCTTCAATTTCTGCCTTTACTGACTAAGTCAGTAAGAGATGGGTTTTTTTATAACTAGCAATTAAGGAAGGAAAACAAATAACCCGATACTATTAGGAGAATGCTGTGGAAAACACTGCAAACACCGCAAGCAAGAAGACAGAGAGTGTAAAGTGAACTTGACTGACATCAGAAAGTCTACAGAATCATAGAATCATAGAATGGTTTTGGTTGGAAAAGACCTTTAAGATCAATTCCAATCATCAATCCAGCCCTGCTAAGTCCGTCACTAGATCATGTCCCAAAGTACGACATCCACTCATCTTTCAACAACTCCAGGGATAGTGACTCAGCCACCTCCCTGGGCAGCCTGTTCCAATGCCTGGTAAGATTTTCAGTAAAGAAGTTCTTCCTAAGATCCAACCTAAATCTTCCCTGGGGCATCTTGAGGCCATTTTCCTCTGTCCTGTTTACTAGCTACTAGGGAGAAGAGACCAACTCTCACCTCACTGCAACCTCCTTTCAGGTAGTTGTAGAGAGTGATAAAGTCTCCCCTCAGCCTCCTTTTTTTCCAGACTAAACAACACCAGCTCCCTCAGCCGTTCCTCATAAGGCTCGTGCTCTTCACCAGCTTTGTTGCCCTTCTCTGGGCATCCTGTAGCATCTTGATGTCCTTCTTGCAACAAGGTACCCAAAACTGAACACAGTATTTGAGGTGTGGCCTCACCAGCACCAAGTCCACAAGTACAGGGGAAGGATCACTTCCGTAGTCCTATTTCATATTGCTTGGAAGCCTATTCCAAGACCAGAAAACCAAAAGATTCATGAAGTCAGTGCTGTTCAGCGTGAAAATCTTGAGGGCAATGCACAGTATATCTAACTCCTAGAAAATGCACCAGGCTAAGCCATCTTAGTTTTCTTGAAAATCATTGATGACTGAAGTAAAAAACTTCATTTTTCCTCTACCGTTTTGCTTCAGGCTCTATGTCAATATTCATCATCAGGCTAAAAGCAAACCAAAATAACTCCAAATGTATTGTCTACCTACCAGGCACTGGTAATAAGGAAGAACTCATGTCCTGTTCCCTACCTGCTAGAAAGACCAGCAGTGAAACTCCCAGGCTAAGGATGCTTCTACTGCTCAGAGCCTTCTAAATAATAAACATATCTCATTTCAGAAAGTATTAAGAAGCATCACAGCTAACGTATTGCAATGACTATAAAGATCCTCCTAGTGGTATTTCTGAAATATATTACAGAATGCTCTTCTATATTATTCTACCTTTTATTTTTAAACCTACTTTCAGACTGTGAGTAAATGTACACTTTGTACAGCAGCTTCTACCTGTACTACCCTCAGAGTATAGTACATGCAGAAGTTCCCTGACAGCTGTATGTTTCACAGGAATATGCTGGTAGACTATTACACTTTTAGTTTTAAAGAAAGCTGAACAAGTTTCAGAGAAGCCAGGGCGAACTAGTGCTGGTTACCATCTGAGAAGTGGCATGCAAGGAGCTTGACCTGACAGATCAGCAGAACACCCGGAGACCACACTAAGTCTGGAGGACAGCAAGGCAAATGAGAAACAATGACAGACTTACAGCTCACTGAGAGCATCCTCAAGAGAGCAGCCACATGCTGACAACAAACACTGCAGCCAAAAGGAACCAAAATTGTACAACAGCTTCTTAAAATAAATCCTCCCAACAGGCCCTGCTTCCTGTTCTGTTAACAGCCACCAGACCAGAGAAGTGGAACTTACTCTGAGTCACGTAAATGCATGTGTGCTCAAGAGTACTAAGCTCTGGGTGCCTAGGCATGTGTGGCTGCACACGATATGGCGTGGCCAGCTAAAGGACTACCACAAGAAGAACATGAAAGCAGGATGTCTCTCTCTATTTTCTTTCTCTCTGCGGAGAACTTTATGTAGTTGAAAATGGAAAAATTGTGAGCTTTCTTCTCTCTACAGGTAAAATGTGAGCAAGTGTTGCAGGCCCTCAGCACCCAGGCTGGTACAGATACTCAGAGGTCACACAGCACCCTGGGAATCTTCAGGATCAAGACCTTACTACGACACCATTTTGTATGACAGGGAAGGATCAAACTAGACAGGGTCCAGGTAGAATATCAGGATAAAATCTTTTTCATGGTAAAACTTTCCTCCCCTTTCCAAAACCATATTTCTAGTTTTATGGTTGCGAAGGCAACTTTCATGTTGTGAACTGAGAGTAAGTAATATAGTAAGTTGCCCAGGTCTGCAAACACACTGAAACGGGTTTCTTGAAAATAACTTCCATGTCATAGCTTGATCCCTTGAAATGACTGTCTGAACCCCAGCCTTCTCCTCAATTTTTTTTAACATATCTGGTTTCTTCAGGTTTGAATCTATGGAAGAAAAAGACTGTGACTTTTTGTTATGTCTTGGGTTAAAACCTATTGAAACTGGTAAATCTAGAACTACGTTTCCTTTCAAGCTAAATAAGGCTACAGTTAAATACCTATTTGTTTAGTAATTGCTAAAACCAAAAGACGGCAAAACCCACAGACTGTGCAGGGTCTGGACCTCACAAGACAAAGGGAATCACAGGAACCCATTCCCTAAATGTGAGTAATGCAGCTATGCTACTAAATGTTGTGGGGATGACTATGGTATCTTTGTTGATAGAAGAAGTAGATCTTAACATGTAAGGCTTACTGTAAGCCAATATTAAGTACATAACTTTACTACATCAAACTCCTGTAATGATTTCTTTGGTATTTTGTTAACTGTCGCTCAAAGCATGTGGAATCGTAAAAGCATAAAACTGTCTGTTTCTTAGAGGGGGTAAAGAACATCAAGAATAGGATTCTTCTTATAGAAAGCCTTCCAAAGCCATCCAAAATGAGTTTCCTCTCTTAGAATAGTGACAGGTTACTTTGAACCTTAAAATTAATCTTGGAAACCCATTAAGCAGGTGAAAAGGACTTCAGTTTCATCCTTTAATCACATCCTATCCTTGACCAAGTCCTTCATGGCTAATCAGTTCCAGTTATTTCTGAACAAAGTTTTAACCACCCCTGTTTTAACAACATATGCTGGGAAGAGGGGAGGAAGTGATCTGTCTGAGAATTAGACAAGTAAATAGACTTACTGACAGAAAAAAAGCAAAATAACAAAACAAAGTAACTGAAAAAGACAGTAAAACTATTAGCTTATAGTATAATTTGAGGAAGGCCTAGAAGGAAGCGGGACACCTAACAACATCCAAAAGCCTTTGAGTCACTTTATTTCAGCTGTATCATGTCCTAAGTTTTGTCAAGAAGAAATATGGGAAGGAAAAGCCAAGAAGATTTCCAGTTCTTCTCCTTCATATTCAAACAGTTGTTCTCCCAACACTAGTATATCAAATCAAACTTGGTTTATCCTTAAAAACACAGTCTAATTCCCAAAAGTTCTGCAGCATCTCTGGCCTGTTTTCAGGTCACTGTGGCACACAGGAGGTGACCTGGGTGCTGAGGGCACAGCATGTGTTCAGGAGAATGAAGGACTACCTGAGAATCCCATGGAAGAAACCCATGTCAACCTAGTCTCCAGATTACCTGTTAAAAGTGTCAGAAATTATTTAAGTCAAAGAAAGTATAAAGGAAATGTGTGCATTTACACTTTTGCCTAAACTGACTCAGAAAGTGAGAAAGCCATGAAATTGCAAAATTCACTTTGGAAAACTATGCCCAGATAAGGATATACAAGGCTTTCTGGATAATATGCAGTACCTGGATTATCTCTGTGTATATGCATATATGGCCTTTAACACTGTAGAAATGTTGCATCCCACATACAATGCTGAATGTTTCAGTATGTCTGCAAATTAGAAAAGAAGATGGAAAACAGGACATAGAGAAATTCCTTGGTCCACTATTACACAAAACTGGCAAGAATTAGCAGCTGGAGCCACATAGCTTCAGATCTCAATCTTAAAACTGTATTTCCTTTGATATTACTCATTCCTAGGGCACATTTAAAAGAGCAGTGAACAACTGATGCAGATTGTTGTGGCTTATTAGCCAGCCAGCAACAGACATGAGCCCTGCATATACTCATTTACACTAATAAATACTTGCACGTGGGATGGACGCAATAGGAAACCATACACCCACATATACTGGCTCTGTCAACCTTTCCTTTCAAGGCCCGGTTCCACTTCCTCCTCCATCTCAGTCCCTCCATTAATCCCCCATTTGCCTTTTAGTTTTGCTCAGGTTATAAGTTATCATCGCTAAATACATGAGAACTGTAACCAAAGACAGCCTATACCTAACATAATCACTCAAATAATTTCTAGCAAATGATTTACTGTTTGTTTTACTTCCCTACGCACTGTCTGGCTTTTTTAGGGCAAAGATGCTATTTCTTGTATCTTGCTAGAGGACTACACACACCAATGGGCCTAGGAATACAATAAAAAATATTTAATAACAAAGGGATGACTAGAACATTCGAGTATTTTCCCTTCAACTGAAAACAGTATGTTGCTGCTTTGGTGACAAAGGCTTCTATGCCCAGAAGAAGCTAAGAACTGCCTTCTCAGACTGCCATGCCAGCAGAAGTACTTTTGGCTCAACATGCTCTCGTGTCTGCTGACCTGATTCTTCAATGAGACAATTCACTGTCTGTTTCTGGGGAGAGAATGAATGGAGGAGTTAGATCAGTTATCCAAGAGTTGTCAGGATACAGTCTGACAGATTATGAAAGGATGCTAATATGTAATTGAAATACCCTGCACCAAAATACACTCAACCTCAGCTGATTACACACAGGTCTGAGCTATCTCAGACCTCCAGAACAGGAATTGAGTTGTTTATCAGTGAAAGCCAAACTTCTAAAAAGCTGGCTGCCCACTACAGAGCCTTTGTGTTGGGTAAATTAGCTTCAGGAAGAAAATCAAAATTAATTAAAACCACATGGAGATTCTCTCCCTTTACCCCCCTTTCCACTTTCCTTTTGCTGTATGAATCCCCTCACTAGGAGACAGAGGCCAGTTCAGTCTAATTTAGTCCACTGTTTTTGTTTCCTAAAGTTTCATTCTTGGGCTATGTCCATTAATAAGCTGCAGCTGATTTTAATCTAGATGAACTCAAGACTTCTCTCTTCTTTAGTTTTAAGAAGATTACAAATTGTGTGTTATACAAATAGAGGGGAAACGGAAAAAGAGAACCAGAATGAGTAAAAAAATCTGCTCTTCATTAGCTGACCTGCTGAACAAGCCTATGATTCAAATAAAGTTGAGAAATGAGAGTTATGGGGGGAAAAACATAAACTAAAAGCTCTAGCGATACTGCACCCAGACACACTGGAAAGAGGAAACGCAGTGATGTCTGATAGCTACCACCACCATTGTAACAATTCATAAAAGATATTAATGAGATTCCAGAGGTGGCAAACCAGATGCCACAAGACTGTCCTCGTAGTATTTAGCACTCCGTCCCAGTTAAAATCACTTTGATTAGCAACTATGATGTCTTTGTACCTCATATCTCCCTGGTAGCTAAGATAGAATAAACTGGTCTTAGACTGGCTCTTTGTAGATATTTGTGAGTATAAAATGCAATGATACCCACATGGACTGATTCAAGTAGGACTTTTTAAAAGGGGTGCTGAACCTAGAGAGAGTTGTGTGAGATGAGTGCTTAAGTATAATACCTTGGGAGTATAAATAAGGTGTATGGGTATGTTGCCATCTAAATAGCATTGGGCTCCTCAGGGCAAGGGAATGAAGAAACAAAGTCCAGGCCAATATAATGCACAATTATTTCTCCTTTTGTCCAGAAAAAGTCTACTCTAGATGAGCTCTGACAAGTGCGGGAAAACTAGTCGGCTGTAAAAGGTAAATGGGAGAATTACTTTTGCTTTGATACAACAGCTCAGGCTTTAAGACAACAGTCTTCTGACCATATTAATCTCATAAGCAGCTTGTATAGAACTGCTGTATTTAAAAATGGCCTCTGCTGTCGAGCAGCAAAGCCAAACATGAAGAAACTATGAACAGCAAGGGAGTAAAGCAGAATTACTCACAGCACCCTGCAGTCACAAGACAAGATGGCAGCCACTTGGAAGGAAAGCTCTTTATAGAGTTATCTGTAACAGATTTTTGTTCTTTAACTCTAGATGAAAAATATAGGTAAAAAGCTGCTTTAAATGCACAAGAAAAGAAAGTTTTTAATAACCTATGAGCAAGACTTTAGTGAGCTGTACTTGCAAACAATAGACCCCAAGAAGCTGGAGTCTTTATATGGTTATGATAACTCAAAAATCACAAAATAGCATTTGATTCCTCAAAGAATCTGCTTCAGAAGTCCAGATTTTTTTTCTCTGTTTGCTAATTCTGTCAGCTTGGGAATTGCACACATTCATTTCACACAAACTGAGTATACACCTGTGTGAGTAAAAAGTACAGCTTTGCCATAAGAAGGAAATAAACCAGATGTAGTAAAAGTGCTAGTAAACAGTAATAAACAGTAGATATACAGAGAAACAGACAGACAGACATGAGTAAGAGGAATTATACAATCATATTCGCTTTACCTGAATATAATCTCTTGTAATAGGCCTCGATTGCAATGATAAACGTACCTGGATTAAACCCAGCAATTTTTCATTCTTTGCTAATGGGGCAAATGTGACTTGGAAGTGGTCTGCATGCAATCATTGGAAGTTTTATTTGTATAACTCTTCTCGTGTTTGACTATATTTGATGGCTGTGGGACAGCAGACAGCTGGGTGAAAAACTATGACAAAAGGAATCTTGTCCCATTTCCTGCCTGTGCTTCATTCACTAATGAGCACTGCTCTGGGTCATTCTCAAGATTTCTTCATCTGTTGTTGTCTCATCTGCAAAAGGGGCAACCCAGCAGTGGAGCTGTTGTCAACTTGTCTTGGGAGTTTTTTCTGCTGCCTCTCGCCCCTACAGCTGCGTGGGATTGTGAGTGCCTGGCTGAAAACAACACTGTATTTCGTGCTTCTTTTTGGGTGACTTGAAGGCCAGTCTGAGGCCAGATGTGCATTGCTGGTGTAATCTGTTTCCCATTTCTTGTAATAAACACATATCTCAACAACTAATAATAATGTGGAATTGGGATTTATCTGTTGTCTTCTTCAGTGTGATTTGTGTTGGAAAGAGAATGTTAATATAGTGAGGTCTTGTCTCTCCTTTCTTCCTGGAGTGCTTGAAACATTCAGTGAACGTATCCCTACAAGTAAACATCTAGACTGCTTAATCTGATGCCGTTAGACTCCTGCTGTAGCAACCAATATTCCTCTCACTAGCTGGCGGAAACAAAGCGATTTTGCTGCTTTAAGAAACACTGTTTTGCAGCAACACTGCCTTGTTTATTCTTCTTTCTTTCGTCAGATCAGTTCACTTGAAAAAGTTTCCTCCTGGTGATCCTTTTTTCTAGGATTCTTTTACAAAAGGCTTCTATCAGTCTGCAGGCAGGTTTTACAGCCAGCTCCCACAGCAAACTATTCTGTTACCAAGTCCAGTTCCCTGCCTCTCTCTCCCTGTGCCCAGAGTAGATCCCTGTGAGGTCCAATAAGCCTCTATCCAGGGAAAAGGAGTAAACAACACTCAATTTCATTATATCAAAGAGATGTCTTCTGATTTGTATTGTAAAATGATATTAAAATAGCTCTACCTTTCCAAGCATGTGGAAAGGTGGGGCCGTGGGAAGAAGAATGCTACAAGGATTTTGCCTACCCCCATCAACTAACAACCACAAGACATGTGCTGTCACAGCACAACACACAGCTGTGCTCCTAACGATTCTCCCTCTCTTCTTTCCAGTTACGCCATGGCCATATCCACCCCCACTCCTCATACATATTATAGTGTGAGCCTCACTCTCAATTAAAACTTCTGCTCAAGTCTATCACAGATATTCCACCAATAAGAATCAGTTCTATTAGGCATGGTTTTAATATCAGCCTTCCAGTCCTCTGGGATCTGTTACATGGTCTTTAATGTCTGTAAGTTGAACTAATTATAGATAGATAGATAGATAGATAGATAGATAGATAGATAGATAGATAGATAGATAGATAGATAGATAGATAGATAGATAGATAGATAAAAAGACAGAGATGGTCATAAAAACAGTTTCTTCACAGGAAGTCATAGGGTTGTCATTTCTCCAAGAAGCATTTCAGGGAAATGCTCTTAAGTTTCATCCTAAAGGAAGTTTTGCCAAACCCTCTACGCCTGGGAGAGAAAGGAAACTCCTTCCTCAATGCTAGGCACCTCTAATTACAGATGCATCAAACCAGCACCTACCTTTACTCAAGATTACTGTTCCCTGACAGTACCCAGAAGCTCATCTTTTGTCTTCAATTGCACTAATATATGCTAGTTTTGCTAGTTTTGTTCAGCAAATGGGCCACCAGAAACCAAAGTAAATTCTATTTCTTCTGTGCTTTTTCATTTTTATTTTAACATCCAAGTACATCTATGTAACTGCATACGTAAACTTCCACAACTTGCACAACTCACACAATTTTAGCTGGTGCAGCAGAGACAGTTTCATAGCATCATAGAACAGTTTGGGTTGGAAGGAACCTTAAAGATCACTCAGTTCCAACCCCCCTGCCATGGGCAGTGACACCTCCCACTAGACCAGGCTGCTCAAGGCCCTCCCTCAGTTTACTCCATTAAAACCACTCATGATGATTTGTTAGCAGGAAAGAACTCTGTAGCTTTTATGAACAAATAATTTCTAGAGTTAGTAATTAAGAAAATAAAACAACCCCAAATCATTTGTATTTGTAAACAGAGTATACAAGCTTTATCTTGACCTAAGATGGGCTAAACGTAATCTTGTTTTTTTTTCTTCAAAGAAATATCACACTTTAAGATGCTAGAAACATAAAAAAAAATAAGCATGGCCAGAGTCCTTCCCCTACTTGCTCCATCTGCGTTTTCAGCATTTTTCTGTGATTTCACATGTACTATGTGAAGTAAAGATCAATTTGTTTCCAGAAGGCTAATTTGATGGGTGGTCTGAGTTCATTCTATTTCTTAAGTTCATTTTCCAGGACATTCAGAGTTTTCTTTCCATTTTCTGAGTTGAACCTAGTGGTTTTGTAGAACCACAATAGCAATAAGTTAATATAGGGTATTTGTTTTATTTCTTTCTGCATCCAGCATGGTTTTACACACAAGCTGATCACCTCCAGAACCACCCTGGCCATTCAAGAAGCATATCTAATTTGAGCTTGACACTAATTGTCCTGCCTTAGTCAGTTTTGTATATAGTTGACGTACTATGACCCCTTGAAGAATATTCCTTACACTTAACCCTCTCAGTAGTTTCACGGGATTCTCTCCATTTTCTTTATTCTTATCAAATGCTTTCACTCTGCCAAATGAACATGCCCTCAGAAACCCTACAATAAAAAAAACAAACACAAAGCTATTTTCTTAAATTAAAGTTCTTGCTCTGTCTGTTCTGGTTGACAGCTGACTGAACATGAGCCAGCAGTGTGCCCAGGTGGCCAAGAAGGCCAATGGCATCTTGGCTTGTATCAGAAACGGCGTAACCAGCAGGTCCAGGGAGGTTATTCTCCCTCTGTACTCAGCACTGGTGAGACCGCACCTCGAGTACTGTGTTCAGTTCTGGGCCCCTCACCACAAGAGGGATGTTGAGGCTCTGGAGCGAGTCCAGAGAAGAGCAACAAAGCTGGTGAAGGGGCTGGAGAACAAATCTTATGAGGAGCAACTGAGAGAGCTGGGGTTGTTTAGCCTGGAGAAGAGGAGGCTGAGGGGATACCTTATTACTCTCTACAACTACCTGAAGGGAGGTTGTGGAGAGGAGGGAGCTGGCCTCTTCTCCCAAGTGACAGGGGACAGGACGAGAGGGAATGGCCTCAAGCTCTGCCAGGGGAGATTTAGGCTTGAGATTAGGAAAAAGTTCTTCACGGAGAGGGTGGTTAGGCATTGGAACGGTCTGCCAAGGGAGGTGGTTGAGTCACCGTCCCTGGAGGTGTTTAAGGTTAGGGTAGACGAGGTGCTTAGGAGCATGATTTAGGGATTGGTGGGAATGGTTGGACTCGACAATCCAGTAGGTCTCTTCCAACCTGGTTATTCTGTGATTCTGTGATTCTGTCTACAGTGAAGTTGGCAGAGCCTTCACAAAACATATAATTCTACGAAGCCACTGGATTATAAAAAGTTTGCAAGCAGCCTCTGACACTTATGTTTTACAGGCTGAAAAAAGCAAATCCCTTACCAGGAGAGCAGAGTTGTGAGCACAATTAGATTCTGGAATTATGGAAACAGACCCTCATATATGTGTGGAAGTATCATTTTGTACATCATGCACCACAGTACCCTGTGAAATGACAAGAAATCAGTGCAGGGGTGCATCTTGAGTGTGATGACAAAGCCAGTAAGAATAATATATGTGGGCTATTTCTTTTTGTGTCCAGGAATTTCAGAACATAATAAACAAGAAATGAACTCTTTATAGAATCAAAATATGCACCCATTTTTTCAAACACTCCAAAACCACAGTACTGGATCTAATGGGGTATAAATCTGTTTCTCTGCTGTCTCTTGATACATAAAGATGGCACTTGGACTAGGCAAAGCCAGACTAAAATTAACAAACAGGCAGGCTAAGCAGAATTTCATGACTGCAAGGAATATCTTTAAAAAACAATCTGAGTTTAGTTGATGACACAATCATTGCCTGAGTCATCTGAAAATCCAAAACAATGTCTTTGAGCATGGTAAAATTTGTTATTAATCTGACAATGTGTCAGCCTCATGACTTGAAGGAGGGGGAGAGGGATGACAGGGATTCTGCCATGTCAGCAGACAACCCTATGGGTGGATCAGGCACAGGAAAGTACAGTAAGCCTGACTCAGTCTCCAGCAGATACATTCCTGGTGCTTCAGCAACATGACTGAATTTTACACTCAGGACACCTGGCACTTGTCACACTCTATGAGGAAATCGTATCTCTTACTGTTCCTGATGGTAAGCAACAATGCAGAGGAAGAATCAAATGGCAGAGCTGCAGCAAAGCAGAAGAACTAGGGCTTTTAAACCTCACATGATCTAAAGGAATACTAGCGCTGACATACCTGATTTGAGGTTGTCATGTAAGGGAAGCCTAGTCTTCAGATAAACAGTGTCTGTCCTTAACCTCCTGAACTATCAGTTTTTCCCGTCTAATACTGCAGAAAGGTTATGCTGCAGCACCCTGTGCTTCCTCACATTTAAAGTTAGGGTAGCCAAGAGCAACAAAGGCTCCTTCCTCTCTAGCCTGATAGCAGAGTTCTTCCTTCCTTTTGTTCACATGAAGAACAAACACTGAACTGAACAATAACAGTGGATGCCTCATTATAATGCTCTCCTGGGCACTCAGCCCTGGTTAGCATTATCTTTCCCCTTGGTTTTGTTTTGAAGGAAACTATGAACAGTCTTTTCAACTGCTGTTGCTTCAAAATCAATGTTACCTTTACTTCCTCCATTTTCAAGTCTCCTTATTTTACCAACAATGCGTGGCACTATAAAAAAAAAAGACACAGAACCAATGAACTGAGAAGACTGTCAGTCAATGAGGCAAGCAGTAACAGAAGGACATTTAAAGTAGCTTTTGCTGAACCAGTTAAGCTACTGATTTTGAGCATTAGCAAAAAAAAACCAAAACCAAAACAAAACCCAAGCAAACAAACAAAAAATAAAAACAAAGAAAGCCAAAACAACCTCATACTTGGTAACTATTAAAGGAAGTGCACATAAGGAACACAGTTTATGCTTGGAATATACTTTATTTGAGAAGATCAAGGCATCTGATCATACTTCCTGGAATCAACACCAGCAGCAGACCCCTCCCTGTCTCGTGTTCTACTTTAAGGACAAAAAAGCCTTTAGTCATTCAACAGAATCCATATCCTCTGATCTATAAACTTGATTTAACACAGACTTAGCACTTGTGCATTCCTGCAGACTTTAACTCTTCTTGGAGAAGTAATTGTTTTGGAAAAGTTACTAAATTATTACTCAGTTTTCACATTATGGGAAGGACAGGTGAACAAACAATGATAATTGTGCAGTCCTCTCTGCACCATGAAAAAGCACATAGTCAAGAAGTTACACTGAAAACAGATGTTGGTGGATGCAGTTGTTCCGGTGGTGACTGGGAAGTGTAGCAAAGGGAGGCAGACAACTTCATCCTCAGCCAAGGCTCTTCTTTCTGCAAAGATCTGTCCACAAAAGACACACTCTTGAGTGTGAGGCAAGCTGGCCTCAACTAGCATCGTGCTGTAAGCTGCAGCCCTCAGGCAGGCCAACTCATTTACACCCTCTGCCAGAAGAAGACTCAAAGTTTGCACATGCAGTTTGTGTGCTGAAGTTTCCTGTGCTCTTGAGTGACACAGGAGTAAGTAGTGTCCTTCTTGACCCTAGGCAGTTGGGACCAGCTGGAGGAATGTCTTTCTCTTCTCGTGTTCAGACATAAGAGTGAAATTTTGTTCATTTTATATTGCAGAAATCTGGATTTGCTCTGACTTCTGGCCGCTGCTTAGGAACCTTTCCTAGGGCACAACAAATCTTCCAAATGAAAATCAAATAGTGCCTTGGCTGGCTGCTCAACCTCACTGCTGCCATAGTAGGTGGCAGGCTATGAGTCAGTCAGTGGTAGACCACTCATTCCTCAGTTCAGCCTAACGCACATTTGAGAGAGCAACCCTGTTTCTCAAGGAAAAGCAAGTATTCTGGATGAATAAAAGTCAGCTCTGTTAAATTCCAGTAAAACCATATTCAGTATTATTTGTCTGTAGTGATAAAGCAAGGACACAAAGTTGTAGGGAAAGGAAGGCTGAATGGCAGAGAAGAAACAACAAACCTTTGAGCTCTGGTGTGCACAGCATGAGGCCCTGCGTCTGTATCAAATATAAAGGTGGCTGGGATCACATTACAGAACTATCAGGGTTATGCTTTAACCACCCTAATTTAGCGGTTTTGGCCTTTGCTACCATGTAAGTATACTTTGGCTTGATTTTCAAAGGTAACAAGTACCTACAGCTCCCACTGATTTCAGTGACAGCTGCAGCTCTAAAAATCAATTTAAGATAGTTTGCATATTGAGAAGAACTGAAGGAAAATAAAAGGCCTATTGTGTGGATACTAAGAGTTTAAACACTGCTGATGGGTGGTATGAGCCCTTTCCATTTTCAAATGAATTTCATTTCATGTTTTGTTTGGTTTTCCTGTTGATGCATCCTGCACCCTCCAGTGCTAAGCTGGTGGGATCCCACATACTTTTCCTGGCATGTGGAGTTTAAAATAAGAGACCTCAGCAATCGGATATCCTCAGCATTTCCAGCTATTGAACACAATCATGACTACTGTGATCCAATTTCAGAGCAGAAAAGAAAAGACATATAGGAATATTCTCCCTGTGCTGGTACAGGGTAGACAAAAGAAAACCAAGCAAACAGGATGTTCTGCTCCTCTGTGAACTTCAGCAAATGGCCAAGGCAAACAGGATACAGCATACAAACACACAGCTGCAATGTATGTGCCTGGCTGCCCAATACCTTGTTCTAGGTCATTCACTTGCAGTTCAAATATGGCATGAAAAAAGTAAAAGTTGTAGCATCAATTCCCACCTGACATGCCTCAAGACTGAAGTCCTTTATCAAGCACATGCAGATTGAAGGAGGAATGTGATGTTTTTGAGATGCTATTAAGCAAAAGAGTCTCATCCCTGAACTCCCTCAGAACATCTTCAAGGAGTGCAATGCTTTGTGTCCACGGCTCAGGACATCACTCTGCTTATTCCAACCTTGTTTACTCAGTAGTAAGGCACATTCCGTCTGATGTCTCACAACAGCACACAGGACTCTGAGAAATCACCCTATTGCAGACGGCTTGATAGCACTCTTAATAGTCCCACAACACTTTCTAGAAACATCACCCTTCACATCTCTGCTGCCGCTTCTGAGGAGAACATCACAGGGCATTGGGACTACATGGGAGATTATTTCTGTAATGGAAAAGCTAGGATGTTTAAACAGAAATGAGATTCAGTGGACAACAAAGTAAAATCTTTTTGGCAACAACATCTCTTGTTGGACTGTTAATTGTAACGTCATCTGCCTGTGCTTGTCCTTCACCCATACAGTCATGTGTGCACTGCCTCGCCTCAGATGAGTCCTTAATGCAGACCCTCTAGGGTTATTCAGGTGGCAAACCAAGCAACAGCTGGGGCTGATACACCATGCTTTAACAAACTGCTGATTAAATCTATTGCCTCTCTCATCTCTGTAATCCTTGGTTAACTAAATCCAGCTCTGAAATTTTATCTCGCCATTATTTCAGGGGTCTTTACACAACTGAGTGACAAAGGGCCAGATTCTGGTTTTCTCACAACATAAACAATCAGGACAAGAGCTACAACAATCATTAACCCTACGTTAAAAGATAAAAATATTAAAATAATAAAATTATTAAAAATACTTTACAGTAACAGCCCAATGTTATTAATTCTGGGGAATGACTGTAATGAGAAAAAACATTTGAAGTAAAAACCTGCTTGTCAGGAGGGTTTATCACATGTGTGTCTGTTTCTTTGAAAGTGCTCTATATTCCTGTTTCACCCCTAACAAGGCAGATTTAAGCCTATATAAGAAGATCATCTAAATTTGTGGTTAATCCAGTTTTAAAGACAGGGTAAGTCTACACATCAGATGTAGAGATATCTGAGGTTGTTCTAGGTGTGTTAATTCCGGAAGCATCAAGAAAGTTTCACAGAAAAACAGCACTGAGGTCAAAGCAATGGGAACTCTACTTCCAAACCTTTATCCCTGTGCTAATAAGCCCCCCTCCTCCTCCCCTCGCCTCAGGCAAAGTTGTCTGCTTTAGATGAAGTGCTATTCAAATGTGCCTGTCTACACAGGACTGCACTCAGGAGACATTCAGGTTGGATCTCCACATCACTCTCCCCTCCCCAGCACAGGCAACAATAAAGCAAACGGCATTTCCCTTTCACAGCCAGGTTGTACACTCAGTGATTTCACAACATTTTAACACAGAGAATACATGAAGTCCCACAGCTTAAGAAAAGTTGCATGCACTAAGTCATTAAGTCATTTGTGTCATAGTCCCCTACTGCCAACTACTGTGTTACAAGATAGAATGACAGTATTGATGGCTTCACAAAACATGCTAGCAGTGAAGCCAGAACAGACATAACTTTTGAGGACAGCAAAAGAAATCTAGTTGTGCTTACACGAGGAAGAGATAAATTACAGAAACATCTTCTACCTTAAATCCAGGCAATTACCAGCAAAGTCTCGGTTTTCCATGAACATGTTCAGTTCCTAGAACAATACACTGTTACAAATCACAGATACTACCTCTAATCAACAGACAACTTCACTCCTTATGTTAAAAGCCTTTTGGAAAAAAAACCATTTGCTTCAGCACTGTAATGAAAACACAGGGGAGCACCCCTCTTTGATCAGGTATTCATTACAGAGAGACTGGTAAAGAGGTTTCTCTGAAGTGAGACCATTTTGTTCCAGTAAGTCTATACCTGCCTTGAAAAGAGGCAAATGGTTTTGCATATACAGACTTCTACTTCGCAGCTCATTGTTTCAACAACACTGGATTAAAGAAACATTAGTTTTGAGTCACACTTGTGTAAATGAGAACAGACTCAGCACGCTGCTTGCACTAATTTATGTTTGTATTACGTTTAGTAAAATTTAAGCAAAATTAAATGCTGGCACTCCAGTTGCAATCTAGCAAAGCATTTAGGGACTGTTTGTCTTTCTGTGCAAGAAAGTAGTTCTGTATCTTCAGTGCCTTTCCATATGTGTTAAGAAATCAGCAGGTAATTCAATACTTCACGCTAAACTGGATTTATCCAGCATAATACTCTCCCACAAATTAAGCTCACAGCAAAAGTATGGCCAGAAACTTTACCAATCTGTTGTCTATCTGCTATATCACTAGAAAGATCATGTTCACAGAAGGAAACATTTAATTTTACTGACATGACAGAGCTGATTAGGTTTCTACTGGATCTAAACCAAAGAAGACTCTAATCTTCCTTCACAATTAAAACATTTTCCTTCTACCTCTCTTCATTATAATTTTTAGTTGCTTTTGCATCTGTACTTTGTTCTTCTGGGCTCCTTTATTTGACAGCCTGGAGTTCAGCCACGCCAGTGAGGCTTTGCCAATGCTGCTGCAGAGCAGTAGAGTGATTCCCCAAAAGCCACCTAGTGAGGACGCCCTCACCAAAGCGAATGCCATTCCTGGGTTAGGTTTAGTAACCCACTCCCCAAGATCCCATGAACTGGCTACACAAAAGGATGTTTTCACTAATGCTAGCTACATCTGTACAGGTGATTTTGGTGGCACTGGGATGGCAGGAGTCATATTCTTTTCACATTCCTTACATCAGGATACACTTAGCCTACAAACCTATTGTGCTGCTGTGCTTTTATTATTACAAACTCGTTAGAAATAGCATGAGGTTTTCAGAGTCCTGTGGGGAATACTGCAAGAATGGTTCCACCCCACAGAGATCCTAACAATGATCAGTTCATCTTTATCCCTCCAATAGGGCCGGAAATCACCAGTGGCACTGCAAATCTGTTACCATCTCAACAGTAATGCACAACTTTATTCCCATTAATCTGTCTTCCATCTATTCACACATCAAGTAAAACCCTGCTTCATTTTACAGATTATATCCATGTTGTTCCAGACAAAGATCACTTTATAGTTACAGTTCCTCAATTGAATAAAAGCTTTTGATGCAGTAAATCATTGTTTCTCATTGTTCAAACTCACACAATACAATACAAATAATGCTGCTGTTTCTTTCAGAATTCCCTTTCTACCTCACTACTCATTACCAAAGCATTTCTTTACAAAATAGAATGAGGCACTTTTCAATTGCTTCAGCCATATAAATTAGTTATAGCACTTCGGAGACAGTTTGCTGTGCTGCACTACAAACCCAGACCCTATACTATTTTGAGATCAAAATGAGCCTCTTTAATTAGATTAGTGAGAAATGAAACATAATGTACCAAGGTTTCTCTAGATTTAGCTGTTTCTAGATCCTTCCCCTCTTAATAATGTGACCTTAAAACCTGAGATACTCTGGAGTACCACGTATCTTTTGTTTCTACTTATCAGAAGTTACCTGCCTCAATAAGACACTACAGGCAAGGTAAGCATGGTTGTCCACACACAGACATGTGAGCAGTGGAAACAGAAGCAGGAAAAACAAACTAATCATCCAGTCCTGCTGGCACAGAAATCAAACTCTTCCCTTTAGCAATACAAGGCATTCCGTTCTTTCTCTGGGCAGTGAGGGGAGCCAGTCAGCATGAGACACAAAAGTTTTGAGGTTAAATTTTCAGATACTTCTAACTCTCCTCCAAAAGGAAGAATAAAACATAGCAGGATAAAGCTCAATGTCAAGTACACTCATGCAAAATGGCAACCATTTAATGGCAACAGTGCTTTATTTAGCACTGAAGGTGATAACAAGAACTGAGGTCAAAAGCTGAAGGCAGACAAATTGTAATCTGAAATACAGAACAAGTATTTAGCAGCATGGTAGCTAAAACTTGAAAACACTGTCAAGGCAAAACAGGAACTCAAATTTCCTGATGTACCTGAATGAAACATGTATGATATATGAGAAGTCAATCTGGATGAACTGCCGACTCCAGCCATGTTTAAACTGACAAAAAAAATCATTACTCAAAAGCAAGTCCTAGCTCACTAGCATTATTTGTCCTATGTTCTCGGTGCTTCTGAGCTCTTTTAGTGAAGAGCAATGTTAATCACTTGGCTAAAGCATTCAGCAGAAAGTCCCAGTAGACTCTCCAGTTGCCAACCAGCCACCACGTTCCCTGTCTTCTCTCACAGTACCATGTTCTTCGTAATAGAGGGCATTTACTTAGGTGAGATGGACTGAGATTTACTTCCACAGTCAAGCTACCAGTTGCTAAGAGCTAGGCTCTGTTGCTAGCTTGGATTTATGCCCCACAATGCTGCTTCTTCTAAAGCTAGACTTGGACAACCACCCACAGAATACAGCTTAAAACCAACATCAGCTTATTCAGCCTGTCTTGTCTTTGCATATACATGTGCATGGCTAAGTGGCATTTTCTAGTTCCACTGACCTAAACCAGTAAGTGCTACATTCAGCTTCCATGAAACTACAATTGGGGAAGAAGACTCCAGAGTATGTTCTGACTGATACACTAAGAACAGAATTACTGGCTAATAATTTCCAAACCAAACAAAAAATTATAACACTGCCAATAACAAAATTAATCTTGTGAATCGTACCTTTAATCACACAGATCTGGAGCTTTTTGACTGTTATTCCTCTTTTTAACAGTATCACTTCATGTTAACCAGTATATTGAACTAAGGAAGCAACAGCAAGTCCTTAAACCGAACGTACAAGTGGACAGTAAAATTTCAATATTTTGTGGTGCTTACACCCACACTTTTGCCTCTCTGTTTAAGATCTCCACGAAACAGAGAACTGCTGTCAGACTGGATTTTGCCATCACAATTCAGGTTCATCAGAGTCACACTGTACAGCACGACAGTACATTATATGAGATTGTATTGCAATGTAAAGGCAGCTGAGGCTTTTTTGGGGTTTGCACTCCATCCCCTCCACAGTACAGAGCATATTGAAGGAATGAATGGAGGAGATGGAAGGTTGAATTTCCTTGCTAAGTTGTCTGGCCAATCTTGCTTTCCAATCATCAAATTTCATTCCTTTAGTCTGCAAGTGGAAATAAAAGGATGAGTGAATAACTGGATTCTTTTCATCCCTGAACACTTCAAGTTTATAAAAGCAAAGAATTTTTCTCCATGACATCTTCAGGCAGCCTGGAGCTCTCTTCTAATAATATAGGAGAAGCAGTTCTGCCTTCACTATGGTCTCCTCTGAACGCTTCTGTGCTTGCACTGAGGCCATGAGATGCAAAGATACCAGGGAAACAGAGCTGCGATTTACATTGACAAAGAGGATTTTGATACACTCCTCCAAATGGAGCATCATTACCATCTTAATAGCCTTTTGCTCTCAGCCTTCTTCCTGAGGACACGAGATTTTTGCGAATGGAGAACAGTTCCGCTTCCCATTTTAACTGCAACAATAGCAGAAGGGCTCCTTAAACTGCACCAAATAGCAGCTTGTGAAATCCCTAACTAGCAGCACTGCCTCTCCTGCCGTTTTATTATCCTCTGGCCCACAGAACAAAAGAAGGGGGAGCTCCTTCTTATTTTTAGCCTATTCCACACAACCTAATCCCTCAGAGGTGGCAATGGAAATTGCTTGTGGAACTGTTAAATCACACTTTCACTTTGTCTTTCACTCTCCATTCACCCTCACTAATCAAGGAGTTTCCAGCCACATTTTCCAATATCAATTTGTTTATGGCCTATTGGTTAATGGTTCCGGGATGGGACCCCCTGAGTAAGAAGAAAGAATCTTGGGCATTTCAGCCAGCTGCCGCTTCTCTAGTTCCCACATCCATCCACTTGTTCCCATCAGCAGCCCTGAATGTGCTCACCTCCTGACATCAACTGAATTAAACATCAAAGCCTGAATGGGAAAACTGCCTTTGCAATCAGGCTGTGGAACAGATTCCACTCCTTAGCACTATGCAATGCCCCTGAAGCAGCAACACAGGGACACTCCCTCACCAGATGACCCATGACCAGTTGCCTTACTGACATCTTACCTTGGTCTAGCTTCCCTTCAGGAAGAAGCACCAGTTTGAACTCTCATAAAAACTCTAGTCTCTCTTGCATGAGGCAGCCTGGTGCCACTTTCTGCATCTTATCTGTAACAGCCATTTCCACGTGATAAGCTCACTTCCTATTCCCATAGAATAATGTTCATTGAAATGTGGGATGAGAACAGTGAGATGGCTTTGCGTGTAAGTGCTTACAAGTCTCTGTAAAATAGTCTGGGGCACATTACTGGAGGAACCATGCCCTTGGTTACTATGAATCTTGGAGAAAACCACCTAAAATGGAAACATAACAGTGTATTCAGAAAGTAAGAAATGGCTCACACAGAGATTCAAGCTGTTTTCCAAAATGTACAATGAATGTCTGCAACCAAGACAGCATTCACTCAGAGAAATCCAAACTGGTATCTTACCTGTTTTTCAGAAAAATCTTAAATGATGTTTTAATAACGAACCCCAGAAACATGGATACAGGGAAAAGAGCACTTGCTGTCCCCTTAATACGGTGCTACCCTATCACAGTCCTGTTTCATCATCATTATGTGTTACCAGGCCCATTTGCTCTTCAAAGGTTGTGTTTAGTCCTTGGAAGCTGTATTCCTGTCTCACAGAAAAGAACTGAAACGAGTAAAGATCCTCTCTGAACAAATGGCTCCATTTCTGAAATTGGAAATCTTTCTTTCCTGAAGTTTCACTATATTAGTGCCTGAGGATAGAGCAGGAAATTGTCTGCCCTATTATAATAACAACCAGAAACATCTCTGCAACTCAGAAGATACTCGAAATGATAGAAAAGTAGCTTGGCTTTTGCTCTACTCTGAATCAAAACATGTTTAGGCCAACTTCTGCAAGCCATTTCAGTTTAAACTAATAGAAATTGTTTCTAGTTCCTGTAGCTCATTTAAAATGCTGGTACCAAATAAAACATATATTCCCAGAATCCAGGAATACACTGGGCATGGCATCCAAAGGCTTAGGAAACTACATTATGGACTCCTACATCATCATTATGTAGATGTATGAAATGAAAATAAAAATGCAACAAAACCAATTTTTTGTTCCTTTTGCTTTTGTACATTATATATAACCAGAGATGTAAGTGTATTTAGTCATTAGTAAACGTAAAAATGCCGTTGGTCTGGTACAGCCTGTTTGAAGATGAGAAATAGGCAGTCACATACCTTCAAATGTTTGTAGTGCTTTATGGGATCAGTGATTCTCAATCACTGGAACCTGAGAAACAGCAATACTCACTTGCTTCACCATGGTTGCATATCAAAGTGTATCCTCTGAACATAAAGTGACAGGCATTGACTAGTTTTATTTAGCCTGCAATCAGCAGCCAGGCTGCATACTGGCAGACAGCAACTCAACAAAAGTGGTCTATGAATGTTTGTCAAAAAGTAAGGACATTACAGGAAGATTTCTTGGGATAAATGTGGAAATGAAGGGAAGGGAAGAGCTGAACTTCCCTTTATGCTGTGGTCTGAAAGCATGTGATTTAGGATACGGCCACAAGGAACCCTAGTTCCCTGCTGTCATGGTAATAATATCCAGCCTTTCAGTACAGTACGTCTGTCCTAGAGAATCCGAGGATTATTTAAGACTATAGGGCATTAGCATTAAAATGGTCACAAAAAATAAAGAATAGATATTAATTTCCTGTATTTTTATTGATGCCAAGATACTTCCTAAAAAGAACTATTTATTACAGCGTGTTACTAATGACAGATAGGCATGTTTGTCCCGGAGAAACCTACGGTACAGAAGCAGTGTTGCCAGAAGCATTCCACTTCACCACGAAGGAAAACAGGGAGCCTTGATCAATCATTTTAGGGGTCATTCTTAGATCCATGGCAATATGTAACAACTAATTCAGTGTAATCCAAGACAAAACAGCGAATACATAAGGCTGCCCTTATCAACCAGACTGTTTAAATGTGTGGGATTTAAATTAAGTATAAACAGCGCCATTTGCAACAATAGGCACTGTTATCTATGTTCAGGCTGCTTAAAATACTAATTGTATTACAATCAATACCTTGGTCTTACCTTGAAGAACCAAGCCTGATTTCTCAATGGTGTAGAAAAAAGTGGAGAATGGAGCAACAGGGGATTTAGCAACCAAGAGCTGCAAAACAAACAAGTAACATATCAGTACACGCATTTATAACATACTGATCAGGGATCAAATCCATAGAAGAATTTCACTGGATTTAACTTCCAGTAAAGCATACTGCAGAAATAACAAGGCAGCTATTGATCTAGCCCCGTCACTTCTATGTAGCTGAGGTCTTCTCATACACATGTATAGACCGTGCTACAATTTTAGAAGGATCCACAGGTCATAAAAAACCCACCATCATAAAAGTGGCAAATTTTGCTTGTCTTACCGGCATCCTGTTAAGCCTAATCACTTCTGCTGGTTCAGGCATCTGCTATCAAATAGGAGATGATTTTGAGCAAAATTGCAACTGCCACTGTGTAACACAATTTTAATCACCACTAGCTATTCCACTGACACACCTCCTCAGCTTCTCCAAGAACTCCACTCTCCATCTTTCTCCTGCCCCTGGAAGCACTGTGGTCCACCCATGGGTCACCACATCAGGACAGTAATACGCCACTGAAATTATCTGGACATCTTCTTCTGCAAAACGGGTAATGATTGAGTTCAGGTTTTTTCATAGATCCTGTTCTTGGAGTTTCGAAATAGGAACAGGAATTCCCTCAGGGTGCATAGCTCAAATGAATTTAGCTCGGCATTTGGGTGTGTTGGTTCTCCATGGTCAGGCCAGAAATATCCCAAGCTCTCTGGCTCCTCTATGGAGGAACTGTGCTTTGTGGAACATGATCTGTAGCAGGGTGCAGGAGACAAAGAAATGGGCTTGCTGGTAGGGCAGGGAACATGGGGCCCACAGCACAAACTCACACAAATGTGCCAAGCTTTATTGTTTGTCTGCTTGAGTTTTGCTGATTGCTGAGGATGGCTCCCTCACAGCTTGCCTGGAAATAACTCTTGTTCTGTCACCCACATGAAAAAGACGTTTTAATGATAAATTTAATAAGCTGTGTCCAGACTGCAATCAGCACAAACACTGATCTAACAATCCTTGCGTGGGCTCTCTTGAAAACACTGACAGCAATGACTCACATGGAGAGCATGCTGCTGCTCTGCCTCCAGCACAGAGCTGCAGGACAAAGCTGAAGCACATTTCTCTGCTCATCTCTTAAACAGCTAGAAAAGGCTGGAACCAGAAACCAGCCTGCCCAGAAGTGGCCACGCATCCCAGAAGGGTCTCCCCACCTCCCCTCAGCATGCCTTGATCCTCCACAAGGATCTGCTCCATGCAGAGAAATATTGTAGAGCCTGAGACATGGCTGCTCAGGACACAGAGCAGCCTACCAGCTTCCTTCCTTCAATGCACTGATTTCATCTAACCCATTGCAAGGCCTGCCTAGTAGCGTGCTGTGGAACCATCATGCATCTCAATGCCTAAATTTCCAATGCCCTGTCAGATACTACACCCTCTCAGCCCAAGATAGGCAGCCCTGTCAAGATATGTCCAAATATAGATTTCTTAGAACTACCGACAGTAACCAACAGATCCTGCTGATTTCAAATGGAGTGAAAAAACATAAACTACTATTTCCAAAGGTCATGCCCTACTTCTGCCAAACATTCAAGCACTTGCAATGGTCACTGCATATGAATTTCAGTCCGTGGTGCTTAATGATCAGCAGGGAAACAGGGAGCAAGTTTATAAAAGCCAAGAGAGACTACAGAGTTCATGATCATCAAAACTGCTCACATTCCACTGAAAAGTCAGACAGTATTGAATCACTTCATAGATAGACAGGCCTGTGACATTTATTCCTAAGTGTCAGATTAACAATATCAAGCGCAAGAAGTTTGAGCTCTGCAGTGTCATTATGAAATCAGAGGATTTGGCAGCAAATTCTGCTGTGTGACTTTCCTGTAGTAGTTTAAATGCTCAGAGTGTCTGTATAGTAGGTAGGTTTCGTATGTTTTTGTATGTGGTTCGCAGACAGGATTGTGCTTGGATGTCTTGCAACTCTTTCTCATCTGATTCTGGAACAGGCTGAAGAAACAAAATCCTCATCTCTGGTTCTTCAAACATAACCATTATTACAGACAGTTAGCTAACATTTTTATGGTTTTCAGAATTTAAACCAAACATGGTCTCCCTTCTTCTTCAGACAGTAAAAAAAAAAAGGTGGGCACACAAAGTCCACAAACGCAGCCAGAGAACATCAGTTCAGTCCAAATGTCAGTCTTTTCCTTTCAGTTGCATGAAGCTGGCAAAACTACCTCAGGATGTGATGTAACCTTTGTGAGCTACTGCAAGTAGGAAAACTGCTGTGCTAGCACTTTCCCGTCTTCCATATTAATTACTGTTCTCTCTGGAATTACCTTCTGGAGAAAGGAGGGACATGTCACATCCCATACCCATGATGCACCTTGACAAAACTCCAATTCCCTTGTCCAGCACTTCCCACCGACACGGCAGGAGGGGTACTCTTACAGGAGAAAAGCAAAGTTTCTCTTGGTGCTTTGCGCACTTGCTCAGCTCTGAGGACACGAGGATGGAGTGGAAAGAAGGTGTAATTATTCAGTTGCAGAGTCTCCTACAACAGCTGGGTGCTTATTCGCAAAGGCCTGAAGTGAAATAGTTACAAATCTGATGTCTAAGGTCAAATTTTTGGCATTCTGTGCAGTGTTAAGCACATGAATACTAACCTATATATGCATGTGAACTAGGCACAGTTGTACGTGCAGATGGATAGATGTTCAAATAACCCTATGTACATTTGGTTACTGCATTTTTATGCAGTTAGAATATGTGTATAACTAAGTATAGCTTATACAATAAATCTCATCCTTTCATCAGCACATCACAGGGCTCCTCTGAAAGGCTGCTGCTGCACAGTTACATCTGAGGTTCAGATCTGGCTTCCTTTTTAGTGAAATAGGGACAGTCCAGAATATTCAAAGGCGTTAATTTTGAATGTTTGCTTACTGAGAAAAATAACCCTTAAAGCATAATTGCATATTTCACAATCAGATACAGTACACAGAATTCTTCTTTATAACTCTACATTAACATAACTTAAAAAAAAAAACTACATACATATTCATAAATACCTATTTGGGTTTCAACCAATGAGGAAAAAACTGTAAAACCATCCTCTGATTGGAACACCAGGTAGGTTCTTACATATACATAAGGAACTTACAAAACATAAAGGGACATACATATCAAAAAAAGAGAAAATTATGTTATGGAGGGCAAGAGATGGAAGTATAAATCAAGGATTATCAAAAATCAAGGAAATGTAGGCCCTAGAAAGATTATTAACAATATCAAATAGGAAATAGAAATTGGAGTTATAATGAAATTACATTGGGATAGCAATTAAACATATTCTAAATGTGAGTGAAGAAATATTCAGTTTTCAATAAGCAGGACAATGCTGAAAAAGCAGATCATGGTATTTATCTATATATCATACAGCTATAGAAGAAACAACCAAGTGGATAGAAAACTCCAGGAGTTTGGCGCATTCAGTAGAAAAGAAAGAAAATCTATTGAAAAGAATTAGCATGCAAATTTAGGTATAGCTAGTATTTGTCATACATCTATGAAATTGATTGAAGATTACACAACACAACTAAGAGCAGAAAGCACAGCCCTCAAAGGGAAGAGAAAACAAATGTAAACTGGTGCGTTGAGGCCTGGAATCTGATTTCAGTATCATGCAGGGCTTTAGAAAAAATTTTGAAGGAAAGAATGACTAAAGACTTGGAAAATGAGATAAAATGGATATCATGCCACACATACCTGACATCCTCCTTTGAATTTTTTAGATATCTGAAATAAATTGGACCACATCTACCTCCATATCTGTGAAAGTTTTAATACTGATAAATGGGAACTCCTAATAAAGAAAACAGGAATAAACCCAGAAGCTGTAAGACATAAGGGGAAACAGTTATTGAAAAGAAAATACCTCCTGGACATATTAGTACCTCACAAGATTACTGACACACAAGCTGATATAATCAGGACAATGGCAGATTCAATTGCACAGTGCACCAACACATACACCTGGTAAAACGAGGGATATGTTGGTGTTAATTTGCCTCTAGTAAGCTTTAATCTGGAATACTGTGTAGAGTACAGGTCACTCATGAGCTCAAATTGCAAGAGACGGGCTGTATGCTAGTGAGGAGAATAGAGCACTCATCTTAGAGGTCACTAGAAGAAACCAGCTCAATGTATCTAGCAAAAGTAATCTAGGAAAAATGAGGGCTGACTGTTGTCTGTGTGTGTAAGTGAATGGGAAGAGAAAAAGAAGAGAATGTAGCAGGAAGAAAGAGAAGATCTTCTCGAACTGATGGGCAACGCTGGCAACAGAACAAAGGTGCAGCCACAAAGACATTTTGGCTAGAAATTTTGAAGTTTATAACCATAAGTAAAGTGAGACTCTGAAGAGTTTTCAACTCGAAGGGGCAAGGCTAAAAAAAATATCTTTGTTCTTAGGATTCAGATTAAAATATTTATGAAAGGGATAAGAAGCAGCGTCTGCAATGCACTCCATGACCTATGAAGTCTTTTCAATTCCTATGTGCATCCTGAGAAGCACTGAGGCTTTGCCAACTCATCTTTTATGCTTATAAAACTGATAGGGTTGGAACAATACATACCAGCAATGTCCCATTATGGTCCATACGCAATTAAGGATCTTTGTGGTTAACAAAATGAGAAAAAGTTGCTCATTTTCAAATTTTAATTTAAAGTCTTTCCGTCTCCTGGTGAGCATCTGCTCATCTTGCTAAAATTCCAAGCAGCCATCTGAGGATGTGGAGAACATAAAGAGTCTTCCAGGATAACTCAGAAGAAGACAGCTCAGGCAGAACAGGCATTTCTAAAACTCACATATATTTAACTATATGCCTTGTTCCAATTCCAAATCAGTCCTGTCCAAAATCTGGAGAGACTACAGAAAAGTTTACTATCTGAACCTGGAAACTAAATTTTCAGTCCAACATAAAGGAAATATTTCCTCGATTCCTTTTTCACTTCAAGAAAAGAAGGAAATATACAACTTCACTAATGTTCCTGACATATGTAAATGAATTTATTGCTTTGTTACCAACCCAGATAAGCAAAAGACACAATTTTGTGATAACTACAATTTAATCAAAGAATCAATGATGAAATCCTGGCCTAACCAGAATTTTTTTCCTCTTACCACTTCACTGCAGTAAAAATTGCACCAAAAGGTGAACACATTTTGAGGTGAGTAAGTGGTAATAGTAAATAAGAGTCTAAAGAAGTTAAATGGCATCTAGGTTATGAAAATGACTTTTTAAATGGTGAAATGAATAGAAAGTAGACACAGAAAAATGATGAAATGACTCTTTCTAATCCACCCAATCCACGATGCTTCTGCAATGTTATCTACAAGCTATCCACAAGCTTCTGGAATGGAATATAAAATCCATCCAGTTGTTCCCACGCTGCTGTCTTGCTAAAGTGTGTGTGATAAAGATGGATGAGAGAAGTAAAAATCAAAGCTACTTTAAGTTCTGCAAAGTCTTAAATTTACAGAATGGTCAAATCTTTGTCTTCATTTTTCCCTCCCTAACATCACATTTCCCTGTCAGGAAGTTCGTAATAATTATGTATTATTTGACAACAATGTAGAATAAACATTAAACAACTGAAAAATTATTTCTGCCATGAGGCATGCTAAGAACAAAAAGGTACTATGGAAGAGGAAATATATCACCTTGATGAAAAGAAAATAGAAACTGGATAGATGACATTAGGTTAGATAAAAGAAGATAAACAGGAGACAGAGCAGTTGAAAAACAAAAGGCTGAGAGACAATTGATGATGACAGCAGAAAAACTGCACATTAAAGTTTGGTTTTTAATTAGGGAAAGCATTTTTATTAATACAGTTTATTGTTTTTAAGCTTTATAGAGGAGATGAATCACAGAAATGGATTGCAGAAACCCAGCAGAAAATACTAATTATTGGGACAACATCTCCTGTCAATAGCAAGGAAAACAATGAATTAGAAAATGCACTGGATGGACTTTCTGAAGTAGTCTGATAACCAGGAATCAGGCCAGTGTCTTGCCAAAAAAATGTAAAGAAGATGAAGGGGACAGAGTCTTATATCAAATTAGTTATCAAAATGCAAGGATGATAAACTACCAAAGAGTGAAATAACAGCATGATTTTGACTGAGCTATGGGCTTTAACATGGTAAAAAAATATGATTTCATAATGGAAAACTAATAATTTCAAAAAAAGCAATGGACTAAGATATTTCAATGAAATATTTGAGAAAGTTAGCTGTATTACCATTTAATACATCACAGAATCACAGAGTGGTTTCAGTTGGAAAAGACCTTTTAAGATTATTGAATCCATCCTCCTTTCAGGTAGTTGTAGAGAGGGATGAAGTCTCCCCTCCTTTGTTTAGGATCCCATCACTTCCATTTAGACTCGAAAGACATTCAGTTTTTTCCCCATTTATTTACTGAGACTATTATAAGAGATTTGGTTCTTAGCTACAATTGAGGAACATGGGTAAAACCACTCAAAGCTTCTTTTGAAGTATGTCAGCTTCTTCTTACCAGTGAACAGATTCTTCTCTTTTTATTTTGTTTTGTGTTGATCTTTTCCTTAGATTTCCTTTTCTGCTAGATTTACCTTATCTCATCTTTTGTACTGACGAAGTATGCATATCTGCACTACAGACCAAAAGAAAAAAAACCCTACATTAACAGCCAATACATATTTTGGAATTCAGATCTACTGACACATTACAAAATATGTGAGAACTGTGAAGGGACGCTGGCTCTTACTACGCTGCCCCTACAGAAACAATGCTGGCTTGCTGGGAATTCTCGCTAATTCACATTGTTGTCTTATTCTAGTAAACAATCATTGCTAATAGTTGATGCATCTCAGGAGAACCCTTCAGTTACACCACGTTAGCTTGGAAGAGCATAGCTGAGAATTGAGAAGGAAATCTACACTATCGACACTGTCATTCAACAGGAATGAGGCTATCTCTCAAGGTTCAGTTAGACTCAGGTACTAATAAAATCACTGCTAGGCTAAACAAATCTTTCCCTCAATGGTGCCAAATGTCTGGGTGGACAATCTTCATGCCAGCATTTCCCTTCTTATTGTAGATTAGAAGGGCTGTTTTCTCAGCTGCAACAGAGCCCAGGAAAAACTCAGCAAGGAAAACAACAAAGTTGATTTTCCATTAGATATCCCAACAGACCTCATAACTGATTTTCTGCCCTCCCTTCTGGTTCTCCTTGGGCCCTATGTGCAGGAATTTGATATATTCTAGAAATGAAAGCAGCAGTCCTTCTTCTGCAGATCATTCATGCTTGATCATGTTTGATCCCAGCTTCCAGGATCAGCTTTCCCAGTCCCATGGATCATGCTGCCTCCAACCCACCAGAAAAATAACTCAGGACAGAACCAGGAATTCCCTAATAGGCACTAACGCTGCAGTGACATCAAGGCTTCACACAGTGGTAAGCCAGTTGTCTTCTGCTACCCTTTCATGCAGAAGTATCCTTCAGTGCAATGGGGTGGCCTTTTACAAGGTAAAATTAAAAACGGTTGTGTTTTCTGCCAAGCCTCACCAAACACTACTGGTTGTTAGACGCTGGAGCTCTCCGAGGCTTCAGTCTCACAATGGGTTCTGATTTACCTTGGGAAAAAATTGCTCCTTGATTCAGAAACAAAAAGAGACCTTACTACAATTTCCAGTGTTTTGGTGAAAAAAAAGAGCAGGTTAGGCATACGTATCCTGCACTCACTTACTTAGCTCACAGGATACTCCCATAAACAGTTTACTGATCTCCCACTGCAAATGATTCTTAGGATAAAAACATTTTGTTTACATATGATACTTAACCTGTAGGTTTTAAAAAGGTTTTACAGGAATGGCAAAAAAAATATCCCCATTATGCATTTGGGTAAATTGAAGTTCAGAAATTAATTACATTCCTAAAGATTGTATAGCTATATCAGTAACAAAATCCAAAAAAGATGTTATCAAATTAAAAGCAAATCACTGTTGAGTTTGTTTATCAGGGACTTGTGTTTTCTTATGGAAATTATTATCCCCTGTTTTGGATCTTTCTCCAAATCCCATTGCAAGGAAAAGCTCTCTATGCACAGATCTGCCTGTTTCAAGCAGAAGAAACCTCAGAAACTCCAGCAGTACTACCAGCATCTGTATTCTTGTGGTCAATAGAAAAGACTACAGGCTGGGCAGGCTGTGCAATGACTGGGAGTAAAGTGGAACAGTGAACAGGTTGACAGAAAAGAGATATACACAGACATCCTTCAGCCCTCCTCATTATCTAGACACCACACATACATCTTCCCTGGTAAAATAAACCTGGATTGAAAAAGGGAAAGCTTAAGATATCTTGAGCACTAGAAAGTAAACAATGAAAGATGGGGCTACAAACACGCCCCATTATCAGGAGCAGATGTGGATTCCTCACCACTTTTTGTACATGTTAAAAAAAACATAATCACAATTTGGATTAACATTATTTCTTAGCAAACTATCATTTGTGCCATGGCCAGCACCTGACAGATGTGGTTCCCTGAAGTCCAGTTGTTTGAAAAGGTTTTCATCAAGGCCAGGTTAATGGGCCACAACTCACTAAAACTCTTTATAGAGCAATTTAAATGGATGGTTTCTTTCCTACTCCCACAAGAAAATCCTGTCCAGATGAAACTGTTTAGGAATGAGTTTCCTTTCTACTGCTTTATAGAAAAGCAACAATAGCAGCTAGACACTGTATGAGAGGCATTTGGTAAATCCAAATCAATTAGTGCAGAAAAGTAGGCAAGCAGAGTTTTGTGCACATCCTAAAAATGTCCATTAGCACACATCTGGAAACAACAGTAAAATGAACAGACTCAAAAGGCAGCTGACCATCCTGCTGTTGTCTCACCCCCCAAAGTGTAGCAGCACATCTGTTTATTTTCTTTTAGTGCAATGCATACAAATTCCACATATTAAAAAACATTGCTAAATGTGCAAAGCCAAAAAGTCGCTGCCTTCAATCTTAAGAAAAAGGGAGGAAGAAACGCAGATGCATTTATGGCAGTTTTGTAGGGGAAACAGCAACATTGGATACTGATTTCAATAAGGAAATTAATGAAGGGAAAGTCTTTAAAAGCCCTAGGGAAAACTTGAGATGGATTCAGCATGGAATAAAGAATTGAAGGAAATCTCAATCCTGAAATATAGGCATGACATTTATATTAACAAATGCAAACTAGCATCAAAGAGATCAAACATTTTCAGCCAAATTCTGACAGATTGCCTTTGATTTTAAGAGTCAGTGCTCGTGGGAAGCAGAGATTCTGACATATTTAAAACACATCTCTAGAAATCGTGAACCTACGTGATGCTACCCTAATTTAAAATGAATCACTTCTTGCTTGTTTGTTTTATCCTAGTATTAACTTTTAGGGTAAGGTCCTGTGTTCTTATGGGTAAGTCTGAGTAGGTCATTCACCTTTCAGAACTGTGCTCCACTCTGCCCTCCAAAGTGGTTAATTAATATTCATTGACTTTACTTTGCTATATTTCTTATGTGAAATTGTTTAGGCTGTTTACTTCTCCAACTTACATTCTCTTACTTCCCTGACTTATATTTAGGCTAAGCACATACTCCTAACTTAACTACCAATAGTTTTATTCTCATACTACAGATTACCCTTAAAGAAGTACCAGGAGTTCCTTACACTATTTTAAAGATGGAAGATGATGGTCTTGCCCACAGCGACACAGAAATGTGTGATAACTTGAGAATAAAAGTAAGGGAAAAGGGCTGCTGATTACTTATCCAGTGTCAAGACTAGAAGTGCAAGTGAGATAAAGCATTTTATACTACTTTTGACTTGCCTTTTCTGAATTAGCTTTTTCATCCCAGGGAAGCCTTGTTTGGTGGTTTTCTGGCTGTATCTTTTTATTATCATAAGAGGCCACAACATAGTCAGTGACTGCACTAGCTTTGTATAACCACAAATTCTTCCAAACAGAGGCCAACTGAGTTACTTAGGTAGCTGAGACAGAGGTGGACAGATGGTTGAAAAGCTGAGCTAAAGAGACTACAGGCAAGGAAGCTGAGATTTTGCTTTGCAACACCAGACACAACAGGACACTCAGAAGGCAAGAAGCAGTGTACGGACTGAAACTCTGAATGTCTTAATGATGGCAGTAAATACTGCTGATGGCTATGGACAAAAAAGGACTTTTTACAACAGAAGGGGGGAAAAAATGCTCTTAGAGCAGTTTGTTAGTGCAGTTCCTCCTAAAGTAATGAATAACAGTCACAGGCAATGACTCCAATAAAAATAAACCATCACTGCACGCACATGTGGCTAGGCTTACTCCCAGAAGAGACATTCAATACTTGCAAAGGAAAGAAATGGAAGGAAAACAAACAAAAGGAGGAGATAGAAATGAAAACCAAAAATCTTTTAAGAACAGAGGAGGAACAGGGGAGTGGACAAGTCCAGGAAAGAGGACACTCTCCAAATCTCAAGTTCTGCTACACCTGATTGGCTTCTCACTTCTAAAGAGCAATATATATATATAAAGGACTTCTTCATCATGCATAATGCCAGGACCTAGAAATCAGGATTTATGAGTTTTATTCCTAACTTTGCCATCATTTTATTAAAGCAATTACATGAAAATCATGTAGCACTCTTGTGCTTCAGTTCACAACTAGTCACATAAAATCAAAGAATCATAGAATCAATAGGTTAGAAAAGACTTTAGAGATCATTGAGTCCAATTGTACCTGACCACTACTAAGCCATATCCCTGAGCACTTCATCTACCTGCTTTTAAATACCCCCAGGGATGGTGACTCAACCACCTCCCTGGGCAGCCTGTTCCAGTGCCTGATAACCCTTTCAGTGAAGAAAGTTTTCTTGATGTCTAATCTGAACCTCCCCTGGCACACCTTGAGGCCATTCCCTCTCATCCTATTGCCTGTCACTTGGGAGAAGAGACCAACATGCACCTCGCTACAATCTTCTTTCAGGTAGCTGTAGACAATTATAAGGTCTTCTCTCAGTCTCCTTTTCTCTAGGCTAAACAATCCCAGTTCCCTCAGCCGCTCCTCGTAAGACTCATTCTCCAGCCCCTTCACCAGTTTTGTTGCTCTTCTCTGGACGTGCTACATGACCTCACAGAATCACAGAATAACCAGGTTGGAAGAGACCCACTGGATCGTCGAGTCCAACCATTCCCACCAATCCCTAAATCATGCTCCTAAGTACCTCATCCACCCTCACCTTAAACACCTCCAGGGACGGCGACTCAACCATCTCCCTTGGCAGACCGTTCCAATGCCTAACCACCCTCTCTGTGAAGAATTTTTTCCTAATCTCAAGCCTAAATCTCCCCTGGTGGAGCTTGAGGCCATTCCCTCTCGTCCTGTCCCCTGTCACTTGGCAGAAGAGGCCAGCTCCCTCCTCTCCACACCTCCCTTCAGGTAGTTGTAGAGAGTAATAAGGTATCCCCTCAGCCTCCTCTTCTCCAGGCTAAACAACCCCAGCTCTCTCAGTTGCTCCTCATAAGATTTGTTCTCCAGCCCCTTCACCAGCTTTGTTGCTCTTCTCTGGACTCGCTCCAGAGCCACAACATCCTTCTTGTGGTGAGGGGCCCAGAACTGAACACAGTACTCGAGGTGTGGACTCACTAGTGCCGAGTACAGAGGGAGAGTAACCTCAAAGTATTTCTTGTAGCAATGGGCTCAAAATTGAACACAGCACCCAAGGTGCAGCCTCACCAGTACTGAGTACAGGGGCAGAATCACTTCCCTGGTCCTCCTGGTCACACCTTTTCTGATACAAGCCAAGATGCCATTGGCCTTCTTGGCCACCTGGGCACACTGCTGACTCACGTTCAGTTGGCTGTTGATCAACACCCCCAGGTCCTTCTCCTCCGGGCAGCTTTCCAGCCACTCTTCCTCAGGCCTGTAGTGCTGCATGGGGTTGTTGTGTCCCAAGTGCAGGACTCAGTACTTGGCCTTGTTGCATCTCACACCATTGGTCTCAGCCCATTGATCGAGCCTGTTCAGATTCATCTGCAAATCCTCCTTCCCTCAAGCAAACTGGCACTTCTTGCCCAGCTTTGTGTCATCCACAGACTTACTAAGGTTACACTCAATGCCTTCATCCAGGTCATTGATAAAGATATTGAACAGGACTGGACCTAGCACTGAGCCCTGGGAGACACTACTTCTGACTGGCCTCTAGCTGGATTTAACTTCATTTACCACCACTCTCTGGTCCCAGCCATCCAACCAGTTTTTAACCCAACAGAGGGTATGCCTGTCCAGGCCAGTGGCAGCCAGTTTCTCAACCAGAATACCATGAGAAACAGTATCAAAGGCTTTACTAAAGGCCAGGTATACTATATGCACAGCTTTTCCCTCATCCATCAAGTGTCATAGAACTATATCAGGTTAGTTTGGCAGGACTTGCCTTTCATAAACCCATGTTGACTCTGCCTGATCACCTGGTTGTCCTGTGTGATAGCACTCAAGATGACCTGCTCCATGATCTTCCCGGCACTGAGGTCAGATTGACGTGACTGTGGTTCCCTGGATCCTCCCTCTGACCCTTCTTGTAAATGGGTGTAACATTTGCCAACCTGCAGTAAATTGGAACTTCCCCAATCAGCCAGGACTGCTAGTAGATGATGGAAAGGGGTTTGTTGAGCACCTCCGCCAGCTCTCTTAATACCCTCGGGTGGATCCCTTGCGGCCCCATAGACTTGCAAATGCCTAATTGGCCAAGCAAGTCTCTACTCATTTCCTTTTGGATCATGGGAGCTTTGTTCTGCTCTTCCTCCCTAAGTACTCAGAGAACATCCTACCTTACTATTAAAGACTGAGGCACAGAAGGCATTAAGTATCTCAGCCATATCCTCGTCCTTTACCACTACAGTTCCCCCTGTGTTCAGTAAAGGATGGAGATTCTCCTTGTTTCTCCATTTGTTGTTAATGTATTTGTAAAAACATTTTTTACTATCTTCCACCGATTTGGTCATTTTAGGTTCTAGTTGCTCTTTAGCCCATCTGATTTACTCTCTGCATGTTCTAATTTCATCCTTGTAGTCCTGAGATGCCCGTGCCTTCTTCCAAAGGCCTTCCAAAGTCCTTCACAGACTTCCCTCCTTATTCTGAGATCCACCCCCTCCTTACTTCTAGAACTGAGAAAGCTATCGTCTCATGATCGCTGTCCCCCAGGTATCCTCTAACAGTCACATCTCCCACAAGGCCTTCTCTGTTCACAAAAAGCAGGTCCAGCTGGGCACCTTCCCTTGTCAGTTCACTCACCAGCTGTGTAAGGAAGTTGTCTTCCATGCACTCCAGGAATCTCCTAAACTGTTTCATATCTGCTGTATTATACTTCCAGCAGACATCTGGTAAGTTGAAATCTCCCACAAGGACATGCGGTAGCAATTGTGAGACTTTTCCCAGTTGCTTGTAGGTTATCTCATCAGACTCTTCTCCCAGGCTGGGTGGTCTACAGCACATTCCCACCAAGATATCTGCCTTATTGGGCTTTCCACTGATTTTTACCCATAGCCATTCAACCCTACCACCACCACCACTGAACTCAAGGCACCCTCTAACATAGAGAGCTACTCCATTACATCTCCTTCCTTGCCTATCCCGCATGAAGAGTTTATAGCAAACCACGGCAGCATTCCACTTATGCAAGTCATCCCACCATGCTTCCGTGATGGCAGTTATATCATAGTGTTCTTGTCATACAATTACTTCTAGTCCCTGTTTGTCGCCCACACTGCATGCATTGGTGTAGATCCACTTCAGCTGGGCTGTTGATCCTGCTACACTCCTGAGGGGAACACCCTTAATTTCTAAGCAACTACTTGCTGTAATTTCTAGACCATCAATAACCTTTGCATCTTTGCTGTCATTTGAAGTGCTATTCCCCACTTCCTCTGAGGTGGCAGACCAAAGGGCCTCATTAGCACACCATCCTCAGACACTGGAGTGCTGTTCCCAGGCTTTTTTCTATCAACCCTGGTTTTGATCCTCTCCTCCTTCCTATCTCATTTAAAGCTCTATTGATGAGCCCTGATAGCTTCTTGGTAAGCATCCTTACGCCCCTTGGGGACAAATGCATCCCATCCTTTGTCAGCAAGCCTAGTGTTGTGCAGGCCAACCCATGACCAAAAATACCGAAGCTTTGCTCCTCACACTAGCTTCAGAGCCAGGTATTTATCTCCTGGCTCCTCCTACTCCTTCCCTCGTCATTCCCTGTAGTAGGAATGACAGAGGAGAACACTACTGGGGCACTCGATCCCTTCTCCCATTCCTCCCAAAGCCCTGAAGTCTCTTTTTTAATTGTCCTCAGGTTTCTTGTTGGGATTTTGTCACTGCCTACTTGAAAAATCCATAGTGGATAGTCATCCGTGGCCCTGACCACATTTGGAAGTTTTCTTTCTACATCTCTGACTGAGGCCCAGGTAGGCAGCAGATGTCCCTATGTAATGGGTCCAGTCTGCAGATTGGGCCTCTGTTCCCTTCAGAAGGGAGTTCCTATGACAATAAGCTGTCTTTTCTTCTTTAGAGAAGCCTTTTTGATGGATGGCTTAGGGTGTCTTACCCTAGGGAACATTTCTAGGCTGAGAGATCCGTCCTCTACAGTAAGGTTTGGTTCCACTTGCAGAGCTTTATATCTATTGTGCAAGGGAACCTGGGAGGCTGAGACTGACACAGGGGAGTGACGCCTGCTGCAACGGGCAGGAAACAGATGCCATTCCTTTCCATCACCTAAATTTCTCCCTTCAGCTGATCAGAGAGAGAATAAGGAGTCCTCTGTCGCACGAGGCATGCCCACCTGTTGGGACTGAGACAGGGAGTGCAAGGTGTTGTTCCAGGGGTAAATCTCCCTCCCACTTCCTGATGGTCTTACGCCTGCTCACCTCCTCCCTGAGTTCCATCATCAAACAGAGGAATTCCTCCACCCAAGCACACCTCCCATAGGTCAATTCCCCACTGGTATCTGACACCAGTGCAAGAGTGGGGAATATACAGATGCAGACACCTGAAGCAACCTCAATGTATTAATTTTCTGCCAGGCAGGCACTGCTGCAGAGATACCCTGCCTTCCCCTACTCAGAGAGTACATCAGGAAGGTCAATAAGCAACTGCTCTGCTATCTGTTTTCTCAAATATTCAGTGGGATCAATTCCTTCTCCTCTCATAAAAGCAGAACAAAGGCACATGTTCTAGCTGTGCCTATCCATGCAGTTGCTAGCAATAGATGGGCAGTCTGCAAATTGCTGCAATCCTTGCAGCGTGCCAAACACTGGACTTCAAGTGAGAGAGGTCAGCATGTAATATGTACTGCCATTCAGACATAGTTTTAGCTTCAGGTGCTATACAGAGGAGCTCTGAATATCTTTGGACTGAATTAACAAAACTTCATGGAAGGAAACCATCAAAACCTCAAGTGAGTATCAAAGACAATCACAGATGACAAAAGCAACACTTTTCAGGGTGAACTCCCTTGATGTGCTGCAGAGTAATGACTGTCCCAATTGCACTAGATCAAATGCAATAATGTTGCTTTTTGCTTAAGCTGCTTTCTCCTAGACTGCAAGCAGATCCCTGAGCCCTCTAACCCAGAGTGCCTTTTCCTGCCTCATTATATGTATCTTAACAATAACTTCAGCGACAGGGAATCGCACTGCCCAGGCAAACAGTGGGTGACTTCAAGTTTTAATTGGAAAAGGAAATGCAATCCCAGACTCTCATCCAAACTGTGTTTGAACTGCAGCAACCTGGCCAGGGAACTGCACAAAAACAGGCTGCCTCCAGTACACTTCCACTTAAGCCAGACTGGTGCAAGTTCCCCAGTGTGAAATACAGGGTACGTACAGCCAGTTCCCTCCCTTCTGCTCATGAAACACCAGACCCTGTGAAAGTCCTCTTCCCAGAAGCGCTTTCTGTCTCCCTGCCATGTGTCTTTTTCCCTACTTTGTAAAAATAATTTTGCCGTGTTTTCTGAGTTTCTTCTAGAAGCCAGGAAACTTCACAAGAGCTTGGCCACAATGACTTCCTATGCTACAATCCTTCTGAGGCCCAAAGTCTTGGTAACTGTTCAACGTGAAGGGTAATTCAGGAGAAAATGCTTGTAGCTTTTACTAAGCAGGAAAGTGGCCAGCCAGCCAGCTTGTCCTAGTTACCACAATGAAACAGTACCGAGAAAAGGGATCTGAGGATAGTGCTATGGCTGTGGTAGCATAAACCCAGCCTGCTAGGGGAATTCTCCTATGCGGCAGCTTGTGATTATTCATCAGACTAGTAGGGAGAAGAACAGAAAACAAAGTTTATGTAGCTTTTCAGAGCTTTCTATATTGTTGTATTTGACTTTGGTTCTGGAAACAAGAAAAGGCTGAAAGATACAATTCTTATTTACAACACATATTGGAACACCGCCTTGTCCCTGGGATCATGTGTCTGGAATCAGGAAGGACTCCTAGGGGAGTAACAGTACAATAGCACCAGTGCAGTTCTTCTCAGAACACATGGCTGCTTCCACCCAGCCTGCCAGACTTGCCAGGAAGAGGCATGACCAGCAGGGAGGACAGAATAGAAGCCCAGAAGCTGTGCACTTTCTCCTCCACAGAACCACATGCTCAGAGATGCCACTGGCTCCTCTGCCCATGTGGCTGCAGAGGTAGGGATCCAAACAGCACCCAGTCCTCAGTTGCTGCATGGAGCAGATTAGCTCCGTGTGATTCACCAGCACAACATAAGGAATATACATTCTTAAGTATGTAATTAGTATATGCAAAGCCAACCTGATTTATTACTTTTCCTATTTTTCAAATCTCTATGAAACCTTTTCATTATAGTTTTAGCAACATATTTGTCTTCTACAGTTAAAAATGCATCCACTGCAAATGAAACCCTAATGCCTGCTTCTAATGTGTCTTAAATCTTTATCCAGGCAATACTCATTCCTTCTTTCACTTTCTTTTGGCTTTCTAAATGATGGAAAAGCTCAACATTGTTCTACATAAATTGAAATAAGATTAATCCATTGTAAAAGAGCACCATAAAGTGTGCTCTTCCCATCCTGCATTCATTGGTTTTGGATATTAGTTAAAACAGTGCCCTACATACTTCCTTGATGCAGAGGCATAATCCTGAATCCCCAGACTTGGACCAAAAAGCATGGGATCCAACCAAGTCCTAGACCATTGTATAAATATTTTTCACCCCCACAAGTGGCTGCAAAATGCTTTTGACATGAAACAAACAAAATTCCTTTCCATCTCTTTTTGTGTGTTCACTTTGTTTTGTTCCTAAAAGTCAAGTCTCTGGAGATGAGCTAACATAACACTGCTAAATTCACATGCAAGAGACAACAATATTATCTTATGTAAAGCCTCAGTAGAGTATATTTTAGAGTCCACTGGCATCACATAACAAGAACAAGAAAAAAAATGCTAATAGGACTGTGAGCTAACACAAACAGATGCAATGTTTGTGCTTCTGGAGTACTGTCATGTGTTACAAGCTTTAAGAAAATGTTATAGATTTAATTTAAAATTTAATTTCAGTCTTTCTACAAGATGCATATTTTCTTTAGGAAGCACATTATTGGGAGAGATTTTATCAAAGAAGTTGAAAACAATGTGTTCAAAGAAAGCTTCATGGCCCCGTAAAAATCGTCTGTATTGCTGAATGTACAACCCTTGAATAACAGAGTCCTAGAAAAACATTTCCCTAACAAACATGAAAATGAATGACTTCATTTACATTTGTAGAGAGTAGTGGATACCCACCAGTCCCCACCAGGTAAAGACAAATAAACTGATTCCAGTGCATTGTGCAGATGCACTAAAGGCCGGACAGTCCATCCAGACCTGAAACACTGCTTTATAACCCATCAGATATGACTTTTTGATGACAACATGACCCAAACATCAATAAATGTATTTACAAACCTCTTTATGTTGGAGAAGAAACAGAAGTAAGTATCAGACACTGCCCTGCAGATGTTCAAGGCCAGGCTGGATGGGGCTTTGAGCAGCATGACCTATAGGAAGGTGTCTCTGCCCATGGCAGTGGGGCTGGAACTGGATGATCTTTAAGGTCCCTCTCCATGAATCTATTATTCTATAATGGCCATTCTTTTCACAAAATTACTGCAAGTAGTATTTATGGCTCTTTGATATTCTCTTGCATGGGCACTATGCTTAAAAAATTCAGATTGATCTATGTGCATTAGGGATCTTAATTATGTGTGAACTTTTGAAAACTTATTTTGTTATGTTTGAAGGACAAAACCATAGCCAGAGCAAAGAAAATGCACAACTGTAGGAAAAAACATTCATGAAAATATTTCCCAAACTCTTTTTTTCCTATAACAGCAACCAAACGGCAACCTTTATTAAGTTTCATACAAGAAGTTGCTTGGCTTTTTTTCTTTTTCTGTATTTAATACCAATTAATTTAGGCAATTAAGAAGCTCCTTGAATTTTTTCAAGTGAATTTACATTTTTATTTTCTCTTTTCAGCCTGCTCAGTTATTTCAAATATAGACTGAGATAGCTTTGATAAGATCAAAAGCAAGAAGTGACACAAAATGTATGAGAAAAAAAAAGACGAAAAAAGGAGTTTCCTCCTGGTTTTGATACAAGGTATACTGCATCCAGCTGGAAATATCAAAACAAGCTAACAGGGGATTAGGTGACTTTCTATCTGCAGCTCGAGATGAATATGGGTACAGAGTTTTGTACTATTATTAGACAGTAAGAAAATAAAAGTGACAGCAAGAAAAATAACTTCACTAACATACCATGAAGAACAAACACACAATCTGGATGAGAAACATAAATTTGCTGAATAAAGTGGCAATACTGGCTCAGGCCTGACAAGGCTTTATCAGCTCAGGCTCTAAGCTGAACCTCCTGGGCCACAGTCAGCTCTGTACAAGGCCAGCTCAGGTATCTTTGCAACCTTAAACTCCATAGCTTCCAGTTCAGTGCTGTGGAGCATGTAAACATCCTGAATTGCACAGCCAAATTAAGTCAAACAGCAGAAAAAGTCAAGGCAGATTGTTCACTCAGGACTAGCGCAAGAACTTCTAACAGAGACTCAGGGCTCACTTGTAGGAAAAAACCAACAACGGAGACTATGAACTGTGATGCAAATGTGAAAGGGACTTGCAAATCCAAGATAGATTAAAAGAGCTCTTTCCAGTGGAGAACAACCTCAGTAGTGTCTCATTTACTGAAAAGTGCTCTGGTGCATTATTTCCAGTTTAGTGTTGCTTCAATATGAACACTTAAGGAAGAAGACATTAATTAACTGAGCTGCACTTTACACTACTCCCTACCAGTACCTGTGAAGTGGAACTTATCCATCAGTCACAAGCCTGTCAGAAACACTGAACTTCAATGTGGATCGAGAAATTTACTGGTTTTGATTAATATGTATCCGGAAGACATACCTCTCCCTACTAAAGGTACAGCACAAGTACTACATGGTACAGCTGAAAGCAGGATGTCTCATGTAGCTATTTATATTGCCTTGTACCTTTTAGTCACAATTATCTTCCAATCTCTCCACAATGTGGAAATACACTATCATCTCCTATATACATCCTTTCTGTTCAAATCAGTCAGGGGAAGGTAATATTGTGAAAATAATGGATTTTATCATCTTCTTGATGCTGTATGATGAGTAGATGGGATAAAAGTTGGTCACGCAGCTCCCAACAGGTCACCAACACTGGAGATCATCAATACCCTCTCTGTTTTAAGGTGAAATCCATCTCAGGCAGTGGTATGTCAAAATTGTTTTTATTCCTTAAAGCGGGTCAGTAGTCTGTGTCCAGTTTCTAAGCAGCTAAGAGGGTTTCTTCTTTTCAGCCTGTTTTTAGACCACAGCTAAGGGCACTGATACTGTAGAAAATAATTACAGAGATCAAAGATCAAAAAGTCTATGTAGAGCAAACCCTTCTAGATTAATTGATCCTACTCGTTCTGTCATTCTCCTATGTTGTCAATCTAGAAAATTTCACTTACATTAGATTCATAAAACAAGCTGAAATTCAATTTCAAACTAAAGCATCTTAGATATACAAACTCCTGTGATAATTCTCCCTTAATATGTTTGGAGCATCATAGAAGTTGGAATGCATGAACATGGGGGTCATGTCTGATCTCTCCCTTTTCACAGAAGATATGATGCATTTTGCCCACTGAAGACAGTGTGTTGAAGTTTGTCTGGTTTGAAAACTTAATCTGAGGTTTGTTCTTTTACCAGTGACAGCTCAAACTTGTTGCTACGTCAATAAATATATTCTATCTAGTACAGACATTACCTGGGAAGAAAGTAAGTAGAAAGAAAAGAAAGAAGCAGAAAGCAACTTGAAAGCAAATGTCGGGACTATTCCAGAGTTGTTCCTGGTGCCTTTCCACAATGGTGCAAACACTTTTCTCTTTCCTTTAAAAATAACTTGTCTGTTCTAACACAGCACAGAACCTTTTGGTGACTGCATTACAATGCTGAATTAGTTTTTTTCAGTGATAAATTTAACCATTCAAGTATTAGCTTCACTTTGAGCTTGTATGCTCATTATGTAAAGCAGAAAATCATTTGTAATGCTCAATACTATTTTAGTTTATTTCTATTACCAATCTTATATTTCACTATATTTTCACTACTTAAGATTGTCCATTTCCTCTATAATGATATTCTGATCTCTTCCCCATTAAGAATGTATCCAAGCTTTAAGGATGCTATATTCCAAGGGAGACTTAGCAGAACTTTTCTGAATGATAAACATTTAAATTTGAGTTAGATATTTTAGTTTGCTTGTTTTCGATTACAAAAAAAAAAAAAAAACAAAAAAAAGGAAAACAAAAAAGTAGGATCTAGTAGACGCCAGGAGGCAGGGGAATTTACCAAGCCATTCCAAGGATAAACAACTGTGGTTATCACCACTCGGATGTTAGGTGCAATGACACTTCAGATACTGATGAGAGAATCTGTCCTAAGTTAATTCCACTCTGTTTTGAGGGGGGAAACTCACACTGAAGTCAAGTCAAAATCAGAGAACTGATTCTGTATAAATAGGACGGGAATTTGTGTTCACCCCCTCTTTGCAAAGGGCCTTAAGCTTACCAACAGCACAGTCTTCAGACAACTCATACCAGAGCCTGAAAGTCTTATCTCTCTCCCATTTTTATGCTGTTTTAGTGAACTGTAAATACAGTGTTTGTAAAGGGCACTGGATTAACAGTGTCACAGACTGAAGTTCTCTGTTTATATTCAGAACAGATTTTGTTACAGCAATCTGACCACTCTCATCCTGACCTTTAAGTGGCTCCCAATAGAGAATAGGATACATAGCCTTGATTTCTGAGAATTCGCTGATTAACACAAAGGTGCACAATTATCAATTAAACCAAGGCAAAAGGCCATTTTCCCAGTTAAGGAACTGAGAAAACATGTAACAATCAAAACAATAATGTCACTGTAACTAAATAGGTCTCATCAAGGTAACAATTTTATTTTCTGTGGTATGTTTGAACAAGGAAAAAATGGGTTTAATGAAATATTCCATTAACCAATACGGAAGATAAGAGTCTGGACAACTATTTTAGTAATCTAAAATGTTAAGTGCTAGCTACTTATTTTGCTGGGAACTTGCAACTTGGAATGGTTTTGATGTCTGTAAAGAGGAGAGACATAAGAATGCAAGGTGACTTCTAGAGCTGAGGCTTAGAAAAATCAGCTATGATATAAACAGAAACTGGAAACAAAGAAGCAGAGAGAGTTTTTGCCATAAAGCTCAAGCCACAAGTCTCAGTTTCATTCACCTTGTATTAACAGTAAACATGGATGAAGAAAAGTTTATATGATGCTAAGGAGAGATGATCAGGAGAGAAGTCAGTAACCACAGTTAAAACCAGTTCACTGATTTAATCTACAGAGAAAATGGGAGAGCGAAGCAGACGGAGTACCTACACAGCTGAGGAACTTTACACAAGGAGGTACAAAGACTGCTTAAATGCCTGAAACAGAGGCACTAAAGGTTGAGCAAGATCAGCCTTAGTGGCATATAAGTAGCAGTGAAGAGATTCCAGCTCTGCTTCCAGTTGCAAAGGATACACTCTGGCCAGTTACTTGTTTATGACTCTGTTTCCTCAGTTATGAGCACCTGGCACGGGTGTTGCAGAGACTGGTCAGCAAAAGCTTGCATAGTGATTTGCTATAGGTTACCAGCAACCAAAGAGGAGTCTCCTCTGAGAGCAGACTGGCCAATCAGTCAAAGGTATCTAACAGAAAGTACTCACCTCTGCCACCTGCCCTGGTAGGAAGATACACTATAACTTAACGACCAGGTTTGCCTCCCTGCCTCAGAGATGTTCCTGCTTCTTTGTTTAGGGTGCTTTGAACTACAACTGTATGTGTTTGATGTTTGCACAGCTGCTGCTATATTTTGCCAATCTGACATCAGAATAATCTTCATCAAGAAAATCTGCAATGCTTATTAAAAAAAAGAGAAAAAGATGAACTATTTAAAGGTTTTCTTCTATTCTTTTCCATTTTATCTAAGGTGCACTCATTTCTATTCAGAGTCTTAGATAACAAATTAATTAGTCTTACATAAACACCTGAATAAATGAATTCTTATTCAAGAAAAATGGAAACATTTTTCTCTATATAAGTGTCCTGTTAAGAGGAAAGAGCTATAAATCCAGTCCCACTTAATATAGACAGGGCTGCAGTGATGTTTATATTGTATGAACCCCCCGCCCTCGAGTCCATTAAGAAGGAAGCTTACTGCAAACAGAGACATGAACAATCAGACAAGTCAGGAAAATACGTAGCCTAGTGATGACTGAGCTCCAACTACTTGTTAATGATTCTTCTCCATTTTTATGGCATCCTTTCATTTGGCACATTTGCTCGATTAAGTCAGTATCATACTGTGTTGATAATCATCTGCTTATGCTACAGTTGTGTATTGTGTCCAGTTTCATCCTGTTCACATGCAACTCAAGTTCATATAGCTGTTTATGCTTGTATACGATCTACAGATAACCAAAAGATCTCTCTCATAAGGATTATCAGTCTAGTTGTGTTTTTAATCAGAAAAAAAACCCATAAGCTTCTTATTTATGTATTTTAGAGGATGTGATGTGTGCATATGTGTGGATATTTGAGGCCATAACAACTTTTCATTGTGACTTGATTCAAAATATTGAAATAATAGTAGAGGCGAGGCAGAAGTCTCTGAATGAACTGTGTATCCTAGAAAAAAACATGATTTCTTTAAATGGAAGCATTTGCAGAATTCAAATACATGCTCCTGCAGTCTTTCCACAGCTATTTCTTCAAAAGGAACATATTCCATAATGGAGAACCATAAAAATTAATCTCACCTGAAAAAAATGTACTTTCCTGCAAAATTTCTTATCCCTTGCATGACTCCATGCCATAGTTCTTTTTAGAAAAAAAAAAACCCCACCAAACTCTCTTCATGTTTCACAGAGCTGATTTTCCATGTGATAAGCACATTATACAATAAGATGTATTAGTGGTAAAGATACACATTTTAAACCACTTCCATTTTAAAACAACCCAAAAGCCACAGTGCTTTTCTATCACTGCTTACTGGAGCTCATTATCCACTGCCATCTGCAAATTTTCTCATGTCTGAACACTTGAAAAAAAAGTATTTTACTGTGTACATGATCTGCATTACTCTACTATAACTCATGTAGCATATAGAGACAGGATTCCCTGACAGAGAACGCAGCTGCTGAATGGCACTTCATTTGTATTAATACTTCTGCTAAATAACCCCACACAGATTTCCTCTGGTCTTTTTTCGGGTATGGGGACTTCTTTTTCTGAGTGTCTCCAAATCCAGGCTCAGCAGAAGACAATGTAAAGAGCAATAAAGAAAATGCACCAATGGTGTTTGCATTTTATTTGTGTTATTCCCTGTATTCCCTCCACCTCAGAATTATTTCAGCACATATTTGGTCTGATTTCATTGCCACTTCTTTCTCCCCAGGAAATATTACCATGTCACCAAAGTAATCAGAATCCTTTCTACTACAAGGCTACAATCTTCCGTTATGTTTCAACACATAAAAGTTGGATGCCATTTCCAAACTTGGTTACTATATTGACTACTCTCCAGACCACTGGCAAAATTTTGAAAGTGTTTACCTCAGATGTTAGTAGTTTGTATATATTTATTCCACAGCCTCCTTGCTTTGCTTGTAATTGTTTTATTTTCTGTGGTTTATTTTTTTCCCTTTTTAGCAGATGAAAACCTCACCAGGTATTATCTTTAAAACTGGACAGGTATCCCACAGCTAGAGTCCACACAACAACTGCCTACAGGTTTTACAGGGAGAGATAAATCTGGTCTCACTTATGCTCTGAAACTATCATGAGTGCAAAAAGCTACATTATTTCTATTTTTTAAACCTACTCTCTCAATGACTGGTAAAGTTACAGCCAAAGGTCTGTACAATTTGAAAGAACTGCTTCACTAAAACCACGATAAGGTAAAGAATCATAGCAGTTGGCCTTAGCAAGTCATATGAATGTAGAACTTCACCCCCATTCTCCTCAGCTCTCTCCCAGCCCTTCCCCATGCCAGTAAGTACCATGGTTACTTCAGCATCACAATTTTGGAATGCTTATTCAGGGCTTATTCATATGATACCAAGCAGAGCAAGACAAAACAGCTGGTCTGTAACCAAGGACACCCCAAAAGTTATGTCTGGCATTAGACTACATGAGAGAAGGGGATTTTGTTTTTTAAGAATTAATCACCTTATACTTGTGCATTTGAAACACTTTACCCGAAGCAGTAAAACTGCTGCTCAACAACTCACCTGGCACAGTGTGAAAGCTCCAGCCTATATCTCAATTCTAAATGCTCTTTCTGGAGATTAACACAAGTAAACACAGATTTGTTATAAAATAACGCTTCTATGTACACTTCTCATTCAAAACACATTATAGACATTAACAAAATACTATGAGTCTCACGAATCCCTTGAAAACTATAAAATAAACCAGCGCCATAGAAGTTGCTGTTATCAGACCTGGCAAGTGTCTCACTTAACCCAGCACCTTGTCTCCAATAGACAAGAATAAAACATTAAATATAGGATGTCAACATATTAAACCCTACCATGCTGTCTCCCAAAGACAGCTGAGCACACATGCAAACAGTAACCTTGGAGCCTATTGACTCCAGTTCAGGAAAGAAGGATAATTATACACATAGGGGTAACTGAGCAGTCTGACTGTTTCTAGCACAGCCCCTTGGTTTTGGCCCAAACTCAAAAAGTCTGCATGTTTATATATGGATGTCAGGAAAATAGGTGTCATGGTCGACTACTTTCAAAAGTGCTTAAGGAGCACCAAGTATCAGTATCTATAAAGTAACAGCAAATCCTCTTCATGAACTCATTTGTGCAAAACAATTAACTTTTCCCACGTTCACCCAAGCTCTTACCCCGCTGTGGAAGACATGCAGCTCAGTCCCACCTCAACAATTAAAAGACTCCTACGCTGTAGTCCATGCTTCTGCGTTTAACTGACATAATGATTTTGAATGCAGACCAAAAACCTCCTTCTGCCCTTGCTCAGTGGCTTTACTTCTGTCTTGGAGGAAACTAAAACCAGTACACTGGCTTCTAGAAGGGGCCAAAAGAGGAAAGTTCATCTGTTTGTTAAGAAAACTGTTCCTATCCAAGCAATAAAGCAAGATCAATTGATTTTAAGGAAGGTTGGATGTCCCAGAAATTTCATTACTTTGCTGAATCAGTCACTGCCTTATTAATGTTCACAAGACATACGGAGGATGGGGTGGAAAAAGGGATGGTTGGCTGAAAAAATCTGCTGGACAAGCAAAATAAAGGAACCTTTTATTTATTATATAAAACCAGTTCCTGTGTAGGAATTCTGTGCTTAATTTCCCAGGGTTTGTTGCATACTCGTTCTGCTACCTGCTGCCCTGGCATTCCCCAAAGTTTCAGGAACAGGGACTACATCCCTGAACTCCCCTAGAAATGAATACTGCATGACTAAGAACAAGCATCTAGCAGCACAGTGGCCTGTCTTGTCCAGGAGACAGTACGGTTCTGGAAAACTGCTTGCTTGAATCCTCCTTAGAAACTGCATTATCACTTCACTTTCTGAAGAATACAGTGCATCTCAGGAAGTGCTTTCCCTCATGATGGGCATCATTTTCCAGTGAGAAATTAGCATGCTGGCTCTACTACTACGGAATTCAGATGTAATGGAAGATCCCTCAGACTGTCCCAGCTCCTCCAGGGAAAGAAGAGAAAGCAAGAGACCGGAGTCAGGAAGAGCATCTCCAGGAGGCCAAGTGATCAAAGAAAGAATAAATTCTACATTTTCAAGAAAAAATTGTCTCTGCTATGCAAGTCAGGACAAAATAGTTTATTCCTTGAATAGTATTGATTCTGCAGGTTTACAAATTGTGAAAAGCAGGGAAAACTGCTTTGAACTATTCGCCCAAATCTGCAGAACAACTCTGTGCTTTCAGTAATTTATCTTTAAAACCAAGACTATATAGATAATCACAAGTTTCTTTTTCTTTTTTTTAATACAGTAATATAAGCATTTGTAAAAGCAATTACTGACTGGGAAAATTTTGGACCTCCAAGTCCTTAAAAAATCCTGTTTTTCAAAGTAATGATAACTAATACCTCCTGGTAGAACCACCTGATGATGACTGAAATAGTTTCAAAGTAATGATAACTAATACCTCCTGGTAGAACCACCTGATGATGACTGAAATAGCATCTCAAGAACTAAGGCATTGATATTCACAATTCTTTTCTGAAAGTAGATATAAAGCAACTATGCAAGATCATATATGTGTAAAACTACAGTAATTTAATTAATACAGTGCTGCCATAGGCAGGGTAATTCTAGATGTTTTTCTCTAACTGGAGACTGCATGTCTATCTAAAACATTTCTATGACTTTAAGTAAACAGAATTTATCTAAAAAAGGACATGTAACAGCAAAAGGAAAATACAGGACATCATGGACATATCCTATTTCATTCATGAGCTTCACAGACATATCCCTACTTACATCACACTTCTGTTTCAAATAACTTTGCTTTTAGTAATATATACTAACATTTACTTTAAGGTTGTTTTTCCTCACTGTAGATTTAGCTCTCCATAACTAAAACAGAATGAGCCCATGGTTTCACATGCAAACGAGGCGCTGCACCTGATAAATCCAGTTAGGAACAGAGTAAAATTCTGGGGTTTTTTATATGGATCATAATATATTTTTCTATAATGGGATATTTAAAGTCTTGAAAACAACATCTCATACACTTGTGATCTACTACTTCTCAAGCAAAATAAGGAAAAACTACATGTAATAACCTACCACTCTTTAGGAAAACTGTTCCCTCTTTCCACAACCAGAGGAATGTTCTTAATCCTTTCTAGTTGATTTTGTGCACCATGAAGCAGCACAGAGCCCAGCTTCTGCCCTTTTGCCTTTGCCAACTCTACCTCTCATGCACCTCTAAGCGATCCAGGAAACTTATGAACAGCTTTGTTTTGCACACACATCATTACACATCGTAATAAGAAGTAGAACACAGAGAAGTTAGAAGAGCAGAAGCAGCAAGAGTATGTTTCTACACAACTGTGCATGGTCTGTAGAAGTGAATCCATAAAATGCCTTTTCTAACTGCATTTGACACACTTAAGCTGCTATGTGAGAGTCTGGAGGACTACTGTCCCTTCACAGTGTCCGCTACGTAGAGGAACAGAAGTGCCATCATTATGATTTTACTACTAATAAGTAGAATAGGATACTCTCCTCTGGCTTGAAAGGCAACAATCTAAAAGAGAGAAACCTTGTGTTGTGGCAGTAAAACCAGGAGCACCAACTTAAATGCATATGGGTAGCAATGATACAGGAGTAAGATAGTACAAATGTCACAGAGCAGTTTTTCTGACAGCTCTCCAACAGGCAGAAAACTAATAACATCAAGATTGACGGTAAGCCTTTGGAAAGAATTGCATCAATGCAAAACCAGAATAGACAAAGCCAAAAGAGATCATAAGCTCAGATATCCCAAGGGACAGATGAAATAATGGGTTATGATGTTTTTAAAAACAAAAAAAGTTATTCCCTCAATCAAACCCCAAATGTCTTGCATCCTAGTTTTTCACAGATTTTTTTTAAATTAAGAAGTGAACACTGCACTCCAAAATGCTGTTATATTTCACTGAGAAGTGTGAAGTCTCTTGGTGAAAAGGGTAAGCATTGTCCTTTTCGCAGACACACTTCTGGTAAATCGGTACCATACCTACTGCTCAAAGTTAAACTTGCTGGTGCAGGCAAACAAACAGTAGCTACAGAAGACAGAGTGCTCCCTGTCCTAACAGTCACAGCTGAAATTTGGCACAAAGACTGAAAAGGATGACAGCAAAACAATCATGGCAGTGAAAGGATTAGCCTCGTACCCCTGCCCAAAAATCCCTGTGCAGAAAAGCTTGTAAGGATTACTTTCTGTGTCCATAACATGAAATGCACTCAAGGAACTTGCATGTCTGTGCCAACAGGCCTACACTAGGTCCTGTGGCTCACAGCCCATTCCAACACAGGGAGGCACTGGAGGACTGGCCATCTGTGAAAAGCGAAGGACACTGACTGCCCCTCAACCCAAAAAAAAGCAATTGGCTGTAGTGCCAGGTTCCTAACATAAGTGACATAACCACCAGAGCTGAAGGACACAGTTAGCCCTTTTGACCAAGCATCACAGGCATGGCTTTATTTAAACACTCTTCATTGTTAAGTTCTCACCTGTCTTGTCGGAAAGTCATGATACTGTAGTATAAGCCTGGTGTTGACGCTGTGACTCCATGTGTTGCCAAGGGCTGCTGTCACACAACCAGCCTTCCCACTTCCAGAAGCTCCTGAAGATAAATAAGAAAGAAACTACATCAGGACTGTGCCACAGAGAAAAAGTCAACATGGAAACTGTAATCAGCAGTCTCAGATCCTTCCCTAAGCTAGGCAATCACAATTGGTGCTTAATAGATGGCACTAGCACATGAATTTCCTACTTTTCTGATTTATTTATACAACTGCAGCACGAGTTCTCCATTTCACCCTCTGATACCTAGACAAAGTGCCAAGAATGAAGGATACATTGCTAAGTAGTACCTGCCTCCTTGGAGAGACCGGGTACAACTTCTAAATATCTGGAGGTTCACCATGCATGGTGCCTTTTCCTCTTCAGATATACTATCACCAAGTAAACCAGCTTTCTGTGGGCACAGAGGAGAGGGAAGCTGGCCAGCAGAGTGACACCGTACCAAGTAAAACAGAAACTAAATGACCAGAATATGGTACCACAATACCCCAGTCTAAAAACCTGAATGCTGCTTTCCAACCTGGTTATTCTATGATTCTATGATCAGGCATCTCATTAATTTTCTAAGATTTGCAAAGAAGGAATCCCTTAGCTGAAAATACCATTCTGGATTCTCTGAAAACATATGAAATTTATATAACCCTGAAGGAAAATTCACTTTGCTGCTATCAGCAATAACAACACAAAGAGCGTTTCTAATAATGACACATGATCCAGCTTGCTGAACTGCCATTCCATCCAAGTTTTCTCATACTGAAATCAGATACCCATATATACACACATATACATATGCAGGTAGGTCAGTGTCTGAGACCTTCATCTTTGCTTACCACAATTTCTGCATAAGATTAATAGATAGATGGGTGACTTGTTTGTACTTCAAATGACACTTCAAGAACAGAGAAAGCCAGACAAACCAAAGAAATTCTGAAACAAAACCCCAGCTGTTATGATCATGAGCAAGGTGAATATTGAACCGTTTGAGGCAGACAGGCCATACTGTTAAAAAGCTGTGAGTTCTGGTCTGAAGGTGAATGAGAGAAAGTCAGATTTAAAGGCGGGGTAATTCCTGTCATCTATCAGAAAACAAACAAAATTGCTTCCCTGGGACAGTCATGACATCATTCAGTCAATTAAAACCAGAGCAGAAACTTACTACTCTGTTTCTGTCAAAATGATCAATAAAGCAACATTTGATGTTGAAAATTAAATTCTAAGTTTTGGAAGCAATCCTGTACTGAGATGACAAAGTCAGCTTAAGGCCCAGTGGAGCTGGAGATTCAGGTTTAAAACCCTTCATTGCTTTTACATTTGCAAATTTGTGGGGTTTGTTCAGAAACGGCGTGTCCAGCAGGCCCAGGGAGGTTATTCTCCCTCCGTACTCGGCACTGGTGAGACCGCTCCTCGAATACTGTGTTCAGTTCTGGGCCCCTCACCACAAGAAGGATGTTGTGGCTCTGGAGCGAGTCCAGAGAAGAGCAACAAAGCTGGTGAAGGGGCTGGAGAACAAATCTTATGAGGAGTGGCTGAGAGAGCTGGGGTTGTTTAGCCTGGAGAAGAGGAGGCTGAGGGGAGACCTCATTGCTCTCTACAACTACCTGATGGGAGGTTGTGGAGAGGAGGGAGCTGGCCTCTTCTCCCAAGTGACAGGGGACAGGACGAGAGGGAATGTCCTCAAGCTCCACCAGGGGAGATTTAGGCTTGAGGTAAGGAAAAAATTCTTCACGGAGAGGGTGGTTAGGCATTGTAATAGTCTGCCCAGGGAGGTGGTTGAGTCACCATCCCTGGAGGTGTTTAAGGTGTGGGTGGATGAGGTACTTGGGAGCATGATTTAGGGATTGGTGGGAATGGTTGGACTCGACGATCCAGTGGGTCTCTTCCAGCCTGGTTATTCTGTGATTCTGTGATTTTCCCCTAACTACTCAGAGTAGAAACATGATTTCTTCATTCACTACAGGTTTTATTTTGGAAAAATATCCAGTAAAGTGTAAGAACAAAGATGTTGGCATGCATTAATAATTATTATTTATACCGCTGCTGTAGCTTGTAAGCAATGAGAAGGACACTGTATTAGGCTGAATTAGGCAGAGGACAGCAGGAGGCTGAAGAGAAGAGCCTGGAATGATTGTGGTGTGCTACAGGACTCAGTTGAGGATGTCAAACTTCCCCTCTCAAATAATATGAGGTTAAATGTTTAAGATCTACAAAAGAAATGAGTAAAGTATCTGGTTCAAGCCAATAGTTTGACAGCAGTCTGGACTCTGTACTGGTCTGAACAACTTCCCACATCATGGGAACTCACTGTAAGATGCACAATACTTGCTTCTCTAGAACAACATCTGTTACAGTCTGAAAATACGCTACAGTTGTGCCATCTGCCAAGGATGGCTGCTTTTCTTTCCTCAAAATAAAGGTATTAATATCTTGACAAGTATCAAGCGTCCAGCTGAATAACTCTCTGCAGGAGCACCTAGCTTAAGTTTCAGTAGTAGGAATGCTATTCTGTTAATTAGTATAACCCACCTCTGTTGGGATCGTGGATTTGCTGACAATAATAACTTCTCTTAAATCTACATCTTGGATTTAATTTGCAAGCTGGAGGAAAGAACAGGTTCAAATGTAAAAGCAAGGTGCTGGAAGGTCTGTAATCCATTCCGTTAAAATGACTTAAACCAAGTTACTTAATTTAAGTTCACCAAGTTCTACAAAATTTTGGTTTTCTGCTAACACCACAGAAGTAAAATGCCATGACTGTACAAACAGGCTGAAGGAGAATAAAAGACACCAAAGCACCTTTAAAGTTTTGCAATCCTTTCTTTGTCATGTGAAATCAGCTGCAATTTACTGCTGTAGTCAACGCTGTCCTTCATTCCCACCTACTAGAAATGGCCAGGCATCACAATATTCAAGTGAGCTGGCTAATTATGCATTCTGGTGGTTACAAAGGTGTTCTCCTCACAACTGGTGTAACTGCAGCCCTGCATGTAGCTGTAAACCATTGCTCCACATCACTGAGAAGCAATTCACCCACTGCGGCTTAGGGATCTCTGACTACAAAGAAAAGGCCCAGACATTCCACAAGTAGCTACTTTTGGCATGAAACAGCTGCAAAATTCACATCCAAACTTCCATCAAATTATGTGTCTCTGCTACTAGCTAACAGAAAGAGTAACATCTTGACGTTGCAGTTCTGAGCTAGGCATTTAAGCAGTTAAAGGACTGGAGCCAGCTGATATTATGGATATATCACTCCATAGAAATTCCAAATTCTGCATTCCTTCCAGGCCTAAAACCTGTCCCAAAGTGAGACGAAGTGTCAGAGATATAAGGCTTGTGGCAGAACAAGCAAGCTAATTACTGTCATTTATTTTATTTCATTATACAGGAGAAAGCCTGCTGTACCACACTGTGTCAGCCCCTGCCTGAAGAGGGCTGCTCGTGTGACCCACTTTCAGACAAATCCTCTTCTGTGAAGTTATTCAAATTTATGACTCTGGTGCAAAGTGGTTAGCAAGCCTGAAGAAAATTTACAGCAAAGAGTTTTCACATGGTGGAAAGGAATGCCTAACAGGAAAGGTTTCAATTTTATAAGGGATCCTCCTGCAATCTGATGCATTAGGCATTCAGAGGCCAACCAACAAGAAGTGAAGCAAAACAAGAAGGAAGCAGTGCCAGCTTTGCAGAGAAGTACAAGGGCAGTGACAGCATATGCTTCTTTCTTCCTCCTTGCTCTAAACTCAAAAAGATAGCAAATGTCTCTGAGGAAGGAAAGAGGATATGTTAAGAAAACAGATTTTTATTCAAGCATGGCCTTAAAAAAACCCCGGGCTTCTCTTTTCTGTTATTTCAACCACTACTTAGTCATTAATGAACTGGATGAAGGAAGTGGATAAATAGTACTGTTCAAAGAGACAGTGATAATTGTCACTGTGATAACACACATTGCCTCGTTTTTCCAAGTCCTGATATCTTCTTGCTTAGAGATGGTATATCAGACCAGGCTTGGCCCAGGAAGAAAACAGCCTCATAAGAGACTTTGGTCTCTGCTCAGAGGTCCCCACACTGTCCAATGTGAACCCCTTCAGAGTGGCATTGAGTAACAGCTCTGAGCTGCGACACGAAGGTGCTTATCCATGCTGTAGGGTGGATGCTTCCACAGAGTCAGTGATGCGCAATCAGCTGACAAGCAGCAGTTCCCGATTCTTGAGACTGTTTAGACTAGAGCTGGTGTGATGGTTCCTGCCCAGGACATGGATAATACAGTGAGCATAGAGATCAGGGAGAGTAAGAAAATAGGGGTGACAGACACATGAGAGACAGGTGGCAGATCTCAGTTTATGGATGCAGTATGTAGGAAAAGGGAGTGAGTGTCCAAAAGCACAGAGATGGGATCCTGGCACTGGGAGGTGAAGGTGGGAGAATGCTAGAAGGGTGGGAAAAGACCTCTAAACAGTTCCTTGCTCTATGTATTCAGACCCAATTCAGGTAAAATAAAGAGGTGACTTCAATTTCTGTAAACGCTCCTTCCTTCCACATACAAAAAGACAAGCATTAAATTGACCTTAAAGGGCACGTCAGCAGACAGGCTGAGTACTGTATGAAGTGCCTGTTCTATCATCTCCTGTGAAACTGAGCTCTTCAGGGAACTGGCAGAGACACCGGCAGAGACCATATCTGTTCTGGATCACAAGCATAAAGAAGGAACTGGCTGCTTCGCTCTCGCTGAACAGCTGTCACTAGTGAAAATAAAGCTTCCTGTGGTAAAATGCAAAGTAAATGCCTCTACACAACCAGGGAAAAAAACAAACCAAAGAAGAAAGGATGATTCTTCAACAGAGGCCTGCAGTGCTGCTTCCAAGCAGAAGTCATTCACACTGGGCTTCACTGCCCTGGAAAGAGTTGTTGGGTGAACTGAGCAACAACACTTGGCCCTACTTATACACAAGAGCTAGGTTAATTTTGTTTGTTTCCCTCAGAGCAATTGAAACAAACCTTCTTGTGAGTACCTTTCTTAACACTGAGATGAATGCCACAGATAGGCAGGATGGGGAAAGTGGGTTGCATTTTTCACTGGAGGAAGCAGAAGAATTAAAGCTATTCACTCAACACTGATTCTGGGGTTATTCTGTTATGTCCAACTAGAGAATCATAAACACAGACATAGTCTCTGAGACTTTCTCATTCTCTGCATTTAAGGAGGTATCATTTTAAAGACTATGTCCCCATGCAACCAGGTCCCAATTGTTGCAAATATGGTTGAAGGGGACTTAGTCATAAAGGAACTTTCACTAGTGTCTCATCCTATGCAAATTAGGATAACTAGACTACTGTCTTGAATCAAATAAAACAGGCTTCTTAAAACAAGATTTTTAAATGTAAGGAGTCCTTGCAGGCAGAATTTGATTATACTTTTGATTAAAAACACCTAAGCTGTTCCTTGTCTGTGTAACTGCACGGAGCAATAAATTCCACCCTTTCCACACTCTCAGATAAATTTCTGTCTTTCCAGATGAAAGTCATTGCCTGGCAGGTTCACTCCTAGCACTGGGCCCCTTTGCAATCTCTATCAGTTTGGTAATTCAAAAATCTTTTCTCATCAAATGCAAAAAAGGTATCAATGCACAATATAACAGTGAAATAACAAAACAGAGAAGCAACCAGTCCTCAAATCTTCCAAATCTTAACATGAAATTATCTTGATAAAAGCCTGATCTATTGAAGTGGAAGAAAAAACTCTCCAAAAGTACACAGAAAATATTTATAAAGCATTAAACTACCAGGCTCAAAAAAACTGACACATCATGTAATAAGAATGAAAGTACTTTCCCTCCTGCTCAGGCTATGCAGCTTTCCGGTTCATTGGCAGAGCTCATAAAGATCATTGCTTTTCAGCTGCATCACATTTAGTCTGTATTTTTGGTGCAGATCTCTAACAATGACACCAGGAGGGAGAGGGGGGCAAAAAAAAAAAAAGAGAGAGAGAGAGAGAGAGAAAGAGAGAAGAAAAGAACAAAAACCCTCAACACCCAATCTAATTTTCCATCTTCACCTACTCAGAAAGTACAAGTATAAAAATATTCAGTGGTGGAAAAACCCATCACACAGTAAAAAACAACACACAAGACAAACTTATCTGTGAAGTAACTAACCACAGTGCCCTTCAAGCTCCCACATGCTGACTTCTGCCATTTTCAGGCCTTTTCTACAGCCTCTTCCTTAGTGAAAAATTGTTGCTGATTCTCCTACCCTGCAGAGGTGACTATGTCTGTCTCTGCACCAGTCAGCCAAGGCATATCCCAAACTCTTCCTGCCCTATACCTTCACAAAACTAACAGGAAATGGGTGAGGAAATAAAAAACAGGATCCTTTACACTAAAGCCATGGCTGGAGCAGTAGGCAGTTAGACCCCATTTGATACCATTGCTTGAAACAAAGCACAGACCCAAACACATATATACATACACCTAGGTAATTACCTAACATAAATTACTGATTCATGCAAATGGAAATGTTGCTCCTTGTTCCAGCTCTACAGATCTGTTTTGGTTAAGGGGTTACAAAGGCATGTCAACAGCAGAGTCTGGTTCATCTTAGGAGAAAAATCAAAACTTATTTCCTAGAGCACAGTATTGCATTCATACATCCTTGTATTATTTGGGACGTATGGCAGGAAAATCAGTTGCTGCTCTGAGAGATCAAGGTCTGCCATGAAACTATCCCTGTAAAAATTCTAACTTTTAAAATGCTTATTTTCCTCCTTTTATTAAGAGAGGGAATCTGGCAATTTTACTCCCCCAAACCACCTAGTTCTAAATCTGTGCACACACACCCTTCCCCTGCTATTCTACCTTACTTCAAATCTTAATTAAAAATAAGTAAAAATATTTTAGCTGGAAGCTGGAATTGTTTAGCAATCAATTATGTGTAGTTTAGTTTTTCAGTGGTATAGTCATAAAAATATAATTAGCAAACAACACAATTAAATGCAAACCCTTACTAATCCCCAGTTAAAAATACAGTTTCAATGGAAAATTTTTTGAGCACCCCTAGTTCATAGCTATGCTACTGCTGCTGCACTGTAGTGCCTACTAGAGACTGCACTGAAAAGACTTTTTTCATTCAATTGTCATCACCAAGAGACCAAAAATTGTCACTTCTAGATTCCACCTACAAAGTTCTGATGGAGACAGCTGTGAATGTGACACAAAGGGAATGAACTTACTTCTCATTTTGGACAACATCGTTTATTTACCACATATGCTCCAAAGAGGTGAGTTTTCACAGTTTTTTATTATTATGTTTGTTTATGTGTATCTGTGTACACATTAAGACTGATTTTTAGAGTGTTAATCTGACACTAGATCCAGAATAAGGTCCTTTCTACTGACTTTTTTCCAGCCATTCATTATTTCTATCAGACAATCCTAGAGCTCTCATCTGCCATATGCAAACCACTATACAAACAGAGAACAAAAAGACAGTTCCTGACCTAAAGACCTTCTTTTCATGTGAACTGCAGTTTAAAAGTCTCCTAGCTGCTGATGATTATTCCCCACTTACAAGGAATCTTCCCTAAGGGATGAAGGAAAATAAACCAAAATATCTGACAGGCGAGCAAAACTGGACATAAATAAAGACTTTCAATATTCTCCAAGAAACATTAAAAACTTCTTCAAATAAGTAATATTAACCATTATGCTACCCCCAAAATCTGAGCTATGACCTCTATTCAGGTCAAGACGTAGGAAAGGTGCTCCAGAGGCTGGTTTGTTTTTAATCCCACACCAGCATGCCCACTGTTACCAGCATGTTCTTCCCCAGTTGGTCTCATTCCCTGACATCATTGAGTTCACATCGATTCTGTTTTGAGTTCAGAGAGACCAGCAGAGAGAAGAACATACATGCCAGTACTGAAATTTCTAACTGCTGACCTAAAAAGGGCATTGACATTAAGAAATGAGAAAATCCAGCTGGTCTGATTTCTTGCCAGACAATCTACCAGTCGTGACCAAAATGGTCAGCTCTCAGGAGATCTGTGGAGGTGAGAAGACAGCTGGTAGTTTACAGCACCTGAAACAGGGCCCAAAACAGGGAATTGTGCAGTTGAGATGCTTGGGAACAGATAGTTTCTTTTTACTGGTGTAAACTTTCTGCTTCTGTGGCCTGACAACACACCACAAAGCAATGAGCTTCTGGCACTTCTACTAGTGCGAATGATCAAATGAGTAGTGCTTGGCAGGAGGGATGGTGAAGACCAAGTCGAAGACAGTGGTTAAGTCAATTCCTTTCTGTAACTGGGAATGAATTCTTTACCCCTCAGCTCAACCTCCTTCCCTTTCTAATGATGTTTTTTGAGAAATTCCCTCTTTTCCTAAAAACAGAATTGTACCCAGTACCCAGAGTTCTTTCCCACATTGCTCACCACTAAAACTTAAAGCAGCTTCCTCCATCTAACGTCTCTTGTGCAGTCACTTCTTCCTGTCTCTCCAAGACTAGAAAATAAAATCCCAAACCTTTGACCGAAGTCAGGGGGAATGGGGGAGGGGGGATTCCAAACAACCCCTGGAATTTTGCCTGTCTGTACATATAAAGGATGCATAGGTTGAAAAACAAAGCTTGCCCAGTAATGGCATCTGGCAATGCTAGGGCCCTCTGAACCAGAAAATGCTTTTAATTATCACCTCACCAATCATGCTAGAAGTTATTGCTGTATTTTTTGGGTTAAGTTCCCCCAGGGAATTAAATAGATCATGATATTAATCAGAAGGCATGTAGGAGGGAAAGGGCAGAATGCTAGAATTACACGTGTGTATGTCCCTTAAGGCTTGAAGAAGAACTGAGATTTTGAATCCCACTGTCAGAGCAACTGAAGCCTTGCATGCTGCAAGCCTTGGCCCTCTGACCTACACAGCCATGGCATTATCATATCTGATTTTCCCAGGGTGGTTAATCTCAGCTGCTAAACTTCATCAGTCTCTGCTAGTGTTTACCCATCATCAGGATTTGCCACTTCCTAAATTTCCAGCCTAGAATCAAATGAACCAGCTGTCACACTCCTCCCTGACAGGGACAAAAAAAAAAAAAAAAAAAAAGCAGCCCAACAAAACAGTCTGAAGTTTGGATGTCTAAATGGCTAAATCCAAAAGGCAGAACAAAAACTAATACATCTCACGGGAGGAAGATGTAGCTCTGAAACTGCAGTGAGTTTCAGAATACAGCTCCAAGCAGCATGGTCACGTTAGGATGCTGTGGTCCGAGACACAGACTGTATTCTCATGGTCTACATTTTTCATTTTTTCCCATAAAATATGTACTGGCAAAGAAAGGGTGTCCTGGCAGATTAGCTCTCATACCCACAAAACGGACACAGTGCAGGTGAAAGGAGCAGTAATCCAAGCAAGGTAGGAGCCAGTCTGCAAATGAATCTTAAATTAAATTTGAGAGTCACGACAAAGAAGGATGAAGGGGGTAGGAGGGCGAGAGGTGAGTTTCTGTCGTACATTGAGCTCTCCATCAAAGTGGCCAATAAAAGCACCAATTAGTGCTAACATACCGAGTGTGTTTCTGACACGGCTGTCCATTTCCCAGGGAGCAGGCTGATGGTTTGCCTACATGACAGATGCAAAAGGACAGTAGTTGTATGCAATCTAGTTTAAGTAAGCAGTAGGGTCTGCCTTGGTAAATACATTCTGCTAAGAAGCCACAGAGAGTTTTGCGTAGTTACAGCCAATTCACTGCCAGCACCTGAGTTTGCTCAATTATCACTAGCACTGACATGCAGCCTCCACCACAGTGGACTGTTCAATATATACAGCATTAAAATCTCTAGCAAATAACAAGTTCTGATCAGAGCCATATGATCCATGGATTGGAACTACTGAGTTAAGTTATCCGTCCTTTTCACTCCTGAGCAGTGGTCATTTTTCCAGATCATTTTCAAATTCAGTGAGTGACGATTTCTTGATGTAGAGTGTTGAAACATGCAATAATTAAAGAGTCCAGGGTGGGGCTAACCACAAGGACTATGCTTGATAACCAACATTAAATTGTACTTTAAGTTGAGATTTTTTTTTTTTTTTGCATGCAAAAACTACTGGTCCCATAGTTATCAGTTACAATTCCCTGTAGGTGTAAATAAATGAAACAATTCTCTTTCAGACTGCAACATGAACAGAGGTCAGCCAAACATTTCGGGGCTAGAGCTGATTGTTCGCAAGTTACAGCTGTTCACATCTGCAGTTCAGATTTGTCCAGCCTCTTAATATTATCCATCACAAGAACTACACTGAAAGAATGTTTTGGTTGTATGATTAGGAACATAAAATTTAGGAAATTTTAAATGTAAGAACTGCTATGCACAACTTCAACTCTGCCTATCAAACACAGAAGAAGAGACTCGATTATCTCACAACGAACATCATCAGGGTTGATCATGTCAATTCTTAACTGGTCTTTAACCACAAGTCTGCATCTGCCAGTACAGGCCTCACTGGCTGCATCTGTTTCCCAGTGCAGAGAGGCCTATGACACAAGCTGAAGGTTGTGATGGTGGCCCACCCATTTCTCTTCTCTGAAAAATGCCTGTGGGGCTGGCCTGGAGAATCCTCCACACACACCTCACAGATGTATCTAAGTGCCTGTACCTTCACAACGTGTATTCATCGAGCGTTTCCACGGGGTTTTTTTGCAATTGCACAGCCAATTTAACCATGTATATAAGACACCTTTCCTCTCATTGTAAGAATGACAAAACATTTTAGTACATGTGGAGACCACAGTGGCTCACTGTCCCGAACATACATCTTTATGTACTTGGATGCACACACACAGAGGCAGTTTATAACATGGAGGATATTAAAATGACTGGGAGTCTGGCTTCACTCCCTGACCGACACAGACTTTCCAGGAGGTTCTCAGCAAGTCAGTCCTTCTCTTCATGGTGCAGTCCCCCATCCCAGAGCGGAGGAGGTATATGCTTTTTTTCTTCATTTCATTCTTAAAAAGGAATGACTCACTTTATCTCAAACTAAGCAAATACATTCAATTTTGGACAACAATCAAGACTGGAAGATTTCTTCCTGATAATCTTTTCTGACTGAAGACAGAGGGTTAGAAGGGATACAGTTATACAACCTCAACTATAGGATGTTCCTTCTGTTCCTGCTATAATGCAAAATATTCCAAGATGTGCCAAGTTTGCACTAGAGTCTACATCAGGCAGTGACAGGATGCTGGAGTGCTCTGTGGAGAGTAATGCATAAATCCAAAACGATCTTTGGACTGCACTGACTCTTCCCTCTTGAGATGTATTATATTTTTAAAGACAGTGAAAAACAAAAAATTGCAAAATATCACTTTTAATCCTTGGACTACAAAATGGTTGAATTCGCTAGAGGCCAGTCAGGGCCAGAAACAACTTCTTTCCCCTTTTTCCCAGATTTGGGGGAGAAGGGGGAGGCCAAGGGGAAAGGGAGAGAGCAAAGAGTGGTTGGTTTCAAATAGCAACATTGTCCAAAAGGGTGAAAGGGAACAGATGGCCATGGAGAATGCAGCCTCAAAGCCCTAAAGAAAAGGGTTATTTTGACAGATCTTGCTGTTTCCTATTCAAGCATGAAAACTCTGGCATGGAGAGTTAAGACGATACAAGGAACAACCTCTGTTCCCAGCAACTGACTACAGGCAACTGGCCTCTGAGCTCTCTGAGAAAAACAACATGAGACAGACAGACAAACAGATATGGCAGCAAGCCCAGATCTCAGCCACCAGGAAAGGGGAGGGGGGCTGGGGGGCGACACCCAGAAAGGCTAGAAACAGCTGCCTTTTCCTGGCTCCAGCGCAGGAAAGAAAGAGCCTGTCCAGCCTTTCTCATCTTCCTTTTCAGTGAAACTTCTTGAAGGGGTCACCCTCAAGCTGTTGGTCTTTGCCCTGAGGGGAGGTGAAAAAGAGGACAGAGCAGCGCTAGTCTGGCTCAACGAAATCTGCTGCCTTTAATCACAAAGACCTCCCTCCAGCTAATGAAGAGAAACCCTAAATGTAAAAAAAAGCATAATTAATGCTGGATTTTTTGCATGCAAAAAGGTTGAGAAATTGAAAGTTGTGGCTCCCACCGTACATGCAATTTGTTTGCATAATATACAGCATCAAGCCATTATATCCGAGGGCGGGGAGAATTCTACCCGCTGTGGGAAATGCTGCTGATGTGTGTTCTGGCTTTTTCTATCACTCCTAATCAAGAGGGTGCATCAACAGCTGTTTCATTCACTAACCCTGGGCATGTACTATCAGACAGACATTTCAATTTTGTAGGGCAGCTTCACAGCCTTACTCAAAATTTAGAGACTAAAGCCATTCAGTGTAACCAGACTTCACTGTTTCCAAAGTCCATAGAGGGAGGGATGAATCTGAGTTTGTGAATTTCTTTCTGATTTATGCACCATTTATTAGTGCAGAGCCTGGAGTATTGTTTCCCAGTCCACACTTGCCGATAGGCAGAAACACTGAGCAATGCTTTCCCTTCGTGCTCTAACCTGGACCAGAGCAATGGTAGTTTCATGCAAGAGCTGAAGAGAGGAAATTAGGAGGCAAATGGTGTAAACATTAACTATCTTCACAATCCTTCCCTGAGGTGGGGAAGTAGCCATCATCCTAATTTTAATATTCTCCTTTTTAAAAATCATTGAAGGAAGAAGATAATAAAGAATTGTGGGTGTTCACAGGCCAGAACTCCAAACGAAGAAATGCAAATGCTACATACTGATCCTATCAGCACCTTTGTTCCCTCATCTGTGAAACAGCACTTGTTAACTTCAGTCAATAAATAGTATATGTGCAAAAAAAAAAAGACAACAACAACAAATCACTCTGAAATCCTCAGGCTCTGAATGAATCCAAATTATTATCAAAACCTTGGATTTCTACAATAGGTGAAGGATTTGGATGTTTGTTTTTTTTTGTTTTCACAAAAGAGAGACAATGTAGTCATTACTAGTTGTAAATGTTAATTTGTAACTAAATAGATAGGATCTGACTCATGGAAGTAGTCAAACAATAAATAAAATATCTTATTTAGACTAAATCAGATAAAATCCATTTATTTTCTTCTTAATCATGAGCTTCCTGAAACTAACTACTCCTCGTTATACTTATTAAGGGAATCTGAAATGTGGATTATTAGCTAAGTATTAATGAGCATTGAACCTGTTTATTCATCTTTCTTCTCTATGTTTTCTTGAGTAAAGTCAACCCAGTATAGTTACTCTGTGGTTTTCATTCTGCTCTACTTTTAGTGTACAACTCCCCCTGTTCACTGTCAGCATAACAAAGAGCTCTCAAACCAATTCTGTCCTTCGTGTTGCAGAACAGGTGGTCCCTCAGCATATTCCCACATAGTCCAGATATTTTAAGTGTTCCACATCTGTTGTCTAAAACATTTTTTAGTTCCCTGCAAGAACAGTAGGAGATGAAAACAAAACGTTATATATAACATAGTAACTGACCTCTTATGCCACATGAGCTTTCTGTCATTTCAACAAGATGATAAATTTCCAAAAAGAGCTCAATCTTCATTCGTTATACCGTATAGCTATTAAAAACTCTTGCAGAGAAGATAACTTGAGAATTAACTAAGGACAGCTGTATTAGCCCCAGTGATAAACATGAGTGTGGATGTTCTTTATGTTCTTTTTTTTTTTTCAGTATCCGCTGATGTATGGAAAATTTTAAACATTATAGAGTGCAGGTGATTTACACATTTTCTCACCATACAAACCACTCTATTTGCTTAAATAAAACATCAAAACCATTGTCCATTTATGTAAAAACAATCCGGGTGGGATTTATAGAAGTGCTCACTCATTATTGGCTGACAACAGGTAGGGAAACACTCAATGCTTTTGATTTTTTTCTTTTTCTTTTTTTTTTTCACAACAAGAATGAACCTGATCAGATTTCCTTTAAAAACCCATGACTGCAAGTAATTCTCAGTGATGTAGCAGAGCCACTGCTCAAGATCTGAGACCAAGAAATTAAAAGCACTAATTGCATCTCAGCTACTAAGCTACTATTAGGAGGCTGAAAATGACTGCCCAGGCTGTAATTGTGATAGGTGGTGAGTGTTAGCATTTCTGTTCTTGATTAAAGTGTTGTGAGATAGCAGCAACTACCAGCAGCTGAGAATCTGGTCTGCATCTCAGTGCAGTAGGCAGCACGTCTCTCTTTACCAGCACTGAAGCACCACTGGGTACTGGCTGGTGAGGGACTGTGACAGGAGGCTGTCCCCTGCTGCTTGACCAGTGTTATTTCCAACAACATAATGGAATTCCTTCAAGCACTTTACCAGTGTGAGGACACACTTCAGCTAGGAGAGCCAAAGGCTCATCATATGAGACATTATCAGGACAAATAAGATCTCCATAGCTATGCAAGACAAAAAAATGTTCTCTTTTGTTGGTTTGTTTGGGTTTTTTTTTAAATGAAAGAGCAACCTTCTGTTCTGAACTACAGAGAGGTATTATAGGGGATCTCTACCCAGCAGACCCAAGACCATGCCTCAGGGAAAATGATGCCACTGTGTGACCATGTTCAAACAAAGCACTAGTAGAAAACACAGCAAATGCCCAGGTACTTCCTGTAAGGCCAGGACTGAAACTTAGGCATTTAAGCAAACTTGCCTCAATTTATTTTTGGAAGACACCTACCCGTGTCCAGCCCCAAACTGATGCTGACTGCAAGGCACAGTATCTCATTAGGGCATAGTGGCAATATGGTGCTGGGTGTGAATGAGGATGTAATCATCTTCACTAAAAATACAAATTTATTTACAGTAAATTGAACTGGCCCATGGAAGGGGAGGATTTTAGCTTTCATTTTAATAGCACACAACTCTGTCCCACTCACCCTAAACTCCAAGAGGCCTCTGACATCCTGGCACCACAGCGATAAGTGGAAAAACAAGAGACAGAAAGATGGACAGACACACGCTGGGGTGCATCAGTGGGTGCTAGAGCAGGAGCCTGAGAAGTGAGGGAGTTTCACTACTCCTGCAAATCCTGCTTTTCTAAAACCAACTCTGAAGCACAGAGTTTAGTATGCTTATCTCTGCAAAGCAGAGAGGCTGCCGAAGACTGAAAGACCACTGAGGAGTTAGAATAAAAATTACCTGCAATTATACACAAAGATTTTTTTTTCATTTTTGTTGTGGAAAACATTTCAACAGCCAAAAGGATAATTTCAGAAGAAAACTCAGTATGTCCAAAAGAACTCATAGAGTGGTTTTCAATAAAATGCCAGCTAACAAGACCTAAATGCCAGCTAACAAGACCTTGTACTTGTGAATATACTTTCTAACTGAATTTTTAAACTATGAGTAATACCTCTGAAGAGAAAAACAGTCAAGTAAAGCTTAATATGAACTGGTGCTCTCCAGAATCCAGAAAGGCCTGGACTACATTCCAGTATGTCAGATGATGACTTTACACAAACAGAAAAGCTTCAGAGGCATATGCTAGCCCCTCAAATTGCTCTATTCTCTCTGCAGTCCATACAAAAACCTAATTTGGGGGATTTCTCTAGACTAAGTGCCTCAGGCAGCCTAATGAACACTCAGGCAGAAAGCACTTGTACACAATTACGTGATTACTGTAAACCCAGGATACTCTCTAATGAACAGCACAGTGCTCACAGGTAAGCTCAAGCTGGCTTCAGAGTAAGGGGAATTTGCCTGGCACTGATAAACCATTTCTGATACCTGAAAGATCAGCTAGGTTCTCTCACAAATTTTTGGATGGCATCACCTTCTGGCTAGGGTTTCATTAGCTCTTCCTTGCTCAATCAGTTATGTTTTAACTTCAATGGCAAACTGCTGAAAAGTCCAGCGGTGCAGAGAGCCATGGCAGTTACTATGCAAGGGACAGCCTTTCCTCCAAAAATTAGGTTCAATCCTGTTTCTTTGCATGACACTGCCACAATGATGTATTTCATAAGAGACAGAAGAAAATATTTTAAGTTAATGATGACCCCACAGCAACATCAAGAGTATTAAACTGGAATCTGAACAATGCGAGGAGATGGAGAAGGAATTGGGCAGTGTCTGCCTCTCAGATTTCCTCTGCAGTCCTGGCAATCTCCAAAACTTGCCAGAGAAACTACATGAGAAAATATCCAAGCTGCACAAATATACCTTAAAACATCACACATTGTCATTACTCAACCACGCCTTGCAATATTTAGTGCAATTTCTGGAGTCAAGTGATTATGGAAAAAAAACATCGTTACCTATGTAGCCTTCTCCCCTCTTCTGCACCCAGTATATACCCATTTCTCGGCCACGAGAAGTGTGAGAGTGGCTAGAAAACAGTTGTGATTGCATAACCAAAGTTTAAGAGTCAAAGGTAAATAAAAAGATCTCTCAAACATATAACTCTTAAAACCCAATTTTCTGAGTCTGATGTGGAATAGTCTAGTCTAGCAACAGTAATGTAGCGACTTTACAGCCTTTGATACAGTTTCTCACAGCATTCTGCTTCGGAAACTGTCAACCTCTGGCCTGGACAGGCGCACACTCTCCTGGGTGAAAAACTGGTTGAATGACCGGGCCCAGAGGGTGGTGGTAAACGGAGTTAAATCCAGCTGGAGGCCAGTGACAAGTGGGGTTCCCCAGGGCTCAGTCCTGGGTCCAGTCCTGTTTAATGTCTTTATCAACGACCTGGATGAAGGCATTGAGTCCTCCCTTAGCAAGTTTGCAGGTGACACCAAGCTGGGAGGAAGTGTGGATCTGCTGGAGGGTCGGGAGGCTCTGCAAAGGGATCTGAACAGACTGGACTGCTGGGCTGAGACCAACGGCATGAGGTTTAACAAGGCCAAATGCCGGGTCCTGCACTTGGGGCACAACAACCCTAAGCAGAGCTACAGACTAGGAGAAACCTGGCTGGAAAGCTGCCAGGAGTAGAAGAAACCTGGGGGTGTTGGTTGACAGCCGACTGAACATGAGCCAGCAGTGGCCCAGGTGGCCAAGAAGGCCAATGACATCTTGGCCTGTATCAGAAACGGTGTGACCAGCAGGTCCAGGGAGGTTATTCTCCCTCTGTACTCGGCACTGGTGAGACCGCACCTCAAGTACTGTGTTCAGTTCTGGGCCCCTCACCACAAGAAGGATGTTGAGGCTCTGGAGTGAGTCCAGAGAAGAGCAACAAAGCTGGTGAAGGGGCTGGAGAACAAATCTTATGAGGAGCGACTGGGAGAGCTGGGGTTGTTCAGCCTGGAGAAGAGGAGGCTGAGGGGAGACCTTATTACTCTCTACAACTACCTGAAGGGAGGTTGTGGAGAGGAGGGAGCTGGCCTCTTCTCCCAAGTGACAGGGGACAGGATGAGAGGGAATGGCCTCAAGCTCCGCCAGGGGAGATTTAGGCTTGAGATTAGGAAAAAATTCTTCACGGAAAGGGTGGTTAGGCATTGGAACGGTCTGCCAAGGGAGGTGGTTGAGTCGCCGTCCCTGGAGGTGTTTAAGGTGAGAGTGGATGAGGTACTTAGGAGCATGATTTAGGGATTGGTGGGAACGGTTGGACTTGACGATCCAGTGGGTCTCTTCCAACCTGGTTATTCTGTGATTCTGTGATTCTGTGATTTACTAAGTGCTTTCCTAATACAATCAATGGAAAGACAAATAGCATCTACAAATATTAGGGATTATTTCTCCCAGTTTTTTAGTGTACAAGGAGATTATTATTCAAATAAGATAGCTAGGTCTAGGGTCTATGGTTACCTTCAAATAACTTAGTCAGCCACCGTCACTTCACCCAGGTCTTTAAGGAAACATTAAACAGCACTGGCCCTAGCAGTGACCATTAAGGAAGTCCAGGTGGAATTTAAATGACTGATGACTACTCTCTGAGTTAAGAGGTCCTGATGATTTTCCACTACCTTGTAGTTCATCCCTCTCCTACTTCTTTCTAATTTTGCTACAAGGACTCTACAGCAGATCATGTTAAAAAGACTTGCTAAATGGAAGATTAAACCACATCAGCTGCTCCACCCACATTCACCAGGCCAGTCATCCCATTGTACAAGACAATCAGACTGGTGAGGTGCAATTCACCTTTGGTAAATCCAGGCTGGCTGTTTCAAATCGCCACCTCACCTTCATGTGCCTGGAAATCTTAGATGAGATTACCTATCCTAGTATTAATTCCAAAAGAATTCTGTGGTTTTGGTGTCTTATCACAGAATGAAAGAAAAACACACACCTATGCCCCTGTTATATATCTGTTTAAAATGCTGATAGGCTTGACAGACACTTAACTAAACCAAGTCAATCTCCTATCTTTCAAGCAGAAACTTGCAACACTTGTAAGTAAAATAGCAAGCTGCAAACATAGGATTTTTTTTAAAAAAAAAAAAAGAAGAAAATTTAAAAGCTTGTTATGATTAAGTTTACTGCAAAACTGAGAATATCATGAGGGTGTTTAGAATGACTGGGTCGATAAAGATTAGCGGATCCAACTGAATGTCCATACAGACACAGAGAAAACCACACGCTTATTCTCCTTCACCAGTCCTCTTGATGTATTCATGGATTTGCCATGGTAGCTAACCGCATAACCTTATTCAGCCCTTTCTCTGTGAATATCTTTAAAAAATAAATAGATTGGGAAGCATAGCAAGATGGAGAGTGATGATGAGGTGTGTGAGTTTCTGCACTCTCATGTGCCAGAAAATTGGCTCTGCATTGAGATATTAAGGGCTTTTTATACACAGGTCCAGATGTTAAGCAGACAGCTCTGATGCAGGTTTCTTTCTGCTCATCCTGCCAAGGATTTTGTAGCCACTGAAGACATTCAGAAGCTGTGATGGGATTGTGTTCTCATGCTTAGGTCAGTTCCTGGCACCAGCAGATGCAACAAATGAAGTGACAAACTGCATATAATGTTTTGGTGAGGATTTAGACTTTCAGCTTATACCTAATAATATAGTCTGCAATGCTCAGAATCTCTTACATTTCACTAGAGGCCTTTCTCTTTAAAAAAAGAGCATGGAGACAAGAGTCACAGAAGCCCAAAGCTATGACAATTATTTTGTCAAACCCCACACTGAAATTGGACAATGTAGACAGTGAGCAAAAAGGATTAAGTCTTCACACCATCACTCATAATAACACTGAGGAGTTACTTTTCACAGTAAAAGGATAGTGCTCTCAGTCTCAAATGTTATTTTAAGAACTTGCATAATGTCCTCTGGAGTTTCAAAGGGATTCTTATCACCTGCCTCTAGTGACAGCATCTACAGGGCAGAAGCAGGGACCTTGACTCCAGATAGGAAGGTACAGAAGTCATCAGGTCCTGCCACTAATAGAGCATGTTCCCCAATACAGATATTATTACCAGTGCTCAACTGAAGTGAATATCGGAGTTGAAATCCCACCTCCACAAACATGGCTGTTTGCCCCTCCAGTTCTTTGAAGACTGAGAAAGACGTTGCTAAATTAATTATATAACAGAAGTTCAAATGATCACACAATTCTGAGCTGGAGGCTTCGGTGGCTCTTTCATCTATAGAGTTTCTATCCTAATCCTACCAAGCAGAATTTATTCCTTCCTTTGTGCTATCCACAGGTTAGGAATGCATTTAGATTTCACTGATGCTTAGCCTCTAAGAGCAGTCTCCACATATATTGGTTTCACAATTTCTGCTGAGCTCAGTTCCCCAGGAGGTTGCAATACTTTTCTTTGCCATTTTCTGCCCAGCTGGCAGCAATTCAGTATAGCCAGGTGCCAACTCAATGGACACACACAGCCCAGCTACGCTTCTCCCCAGCAGCACAGCCTACTGACAGCTCCCCAACTCGCTGCACTGACTTCCCAGTGAACAGATACTTTCTTGTCCTTATTTTCCAAGGAGGCCAATATCCATAATCCCGTATTTCTGAAACACCTTCTGAGATCCAGAATGAAGACACCAGTTAACAGCCCCACTCCACAGGTAAACTATAGCCTCCTACACTAAAGTTCATCTGTCCAACTTCATCCTTCGTGTAACACGAAACCTTGAAAATTGGCAACTTGAGTTTAAGAGTAGCTATGTTCATGTAAATGAAAAGATGGTGAAAAAGATTTACAGAAAGTACTTGTCACACCATCCTGACTTGGTAATAAATAGCACTATCAGACACATTAAAATAGTACTATGTGACATATGAAAGAAAGAATATACCATTTTACTCTTATTTTCAGTAGAGGAACGGCTACTTGGCCAATGACTGCTGGCAGTGCCCTGTAAGAACTGTTCCCTACATCAGGACATTTCTATATCACTTCTATATCACTGTTGCACTGGAACTTCGGAAGATTCAATAACAGAAATAGATATGACTTACTAAGCTGCACATCCAGTGGTGTGAAACACACCATAGTTTTGCAGCATAATGTAACCATCAGAAAGTAAAGCAAGTTTAGTCATTAACCAATGATGTAATCCCAGGCATTCCTACTTGATATATATATATTTAACTCATCCTCTCCAAAAAGCAGCACTGTGACTTTGATGTCTATCTTGGCATCGATGAAGTCAACAGACTTCTGCTTCTGGAAAGCAACATCACAGCCAAGTTAATTCTGCCTGATGTGAAAAAAGAGGAATACAATGGGAAGACCATCTATCTCACATAGCAAAAACCAAGGAACTGCTGTTCTTCCACCTCTTCTGGAGTTACCTATCCTACCTGAGGCACAAACTCTAAGATTTGACTCCATTATGCTTTGAAACAACTCAATTTTCTTTGCTCTCAGGCTAGGAGTATGTAAAACAAATAACTTGAGTGCTATGACAGTGTACAATCCCTGGGGAATTCCATGTATGCTTCTCAAGTGGAACCTGTACCATGTTTCTGAGCCCTTGCCTTTAAAAAACAAATGAACAAGTATACTGATTAAAAAGTAGAACAATTATGATATTATCTTTGTTACCAAATAACAGTATGAATAAAGATAATATCAACTTGACATGGATAAGAAAGGACTAAGTATGGACTAAGAAGCATCTTAGTGAATATGGCTGAAGAACTTGATTTTCTTCCTTGCGAAACCAACTTCAAATTTTGCCCTTACATAAGCTTTCAGAAAAGCTCTACACTGGTAGAAAGTTTCTGTAACTTAAAGACTGATAGGTGGCCTAAGGGAACTGAGTGTGAGATTCAGAGCTAATCTACAATAGCACACAGCCATCTCATAGAAGTTTACATCCAATCTCATGCATGAAGTAAAGTGTCAACAAAAAGCTGAAGGCCCAAATAATGTGAAAAGATTTATTTCCCATGTAAAACTGGGTCTGGGGAAGTGGAAAAGTATAATTTATTATCTGCACACTTTCAACATGGGAGAAAAATGAAAAAGCATATGTAGTACTGCTCTTTGAGGATGCTGTGTGAACTAAAACAACTAACCTGCCACCAAGCCACAGGACAAATGGAAAGCACAGAGTCTAGTAGCAGGGACACTGCGTGGAGTGGGTGAAATAAAACCACTGAAGAAAACAAGCATTTTTCCCAACAGCATTGACTGTGAACGTTTTATAGATGCTGGATCTTTGATTAGTGACATTTTAAGGAGGCTGGTTTGATTCATTAGGATTCAAAGTGAATATGCTCTACGTAAATAAATATGTTCTAGACATGTCTTCTATAATTCTAAATTAAACAACATTCGTCCTTTAACTATCATGCTAGAAACACAACAAAAAGAAAACTGTTTACAAAGTAGTAGTGAGGAAGGTGCCTCCTGAATATCAATCACTACAACATTCTATAATCTCCACCACTGTCACTGCAGGTGCAAATAACGAGAACCTTTTTGCATATTAGTATCTATTTAGACCACCAAAGCCTCCAGTGAGAAATGAGGAATGTCCAGATATCCAGCACCTACTGCAGACCAATGAGTCTTCAAAGTCTTCTATGTTGGTTCTAATGGATGTGTTTCAACTCCCCTCAGGCAAAAAAATTACTAGAAGAAATGTATAATGGCTCCAACCCAACTAGATAACCAGAATGGACCATTCTAACATTTTTTTGATTTTTAGGAAGAAGACTAATCCTCAACACAATTTGTAAGAAACATTAAATGAAAATGAATCACATGAAATTAAATAACTGGTTCTGTAAATGGGTAACAGGATTTCCATAATTTACTTTGAAACCTTCGACCTTGCTAGTATCATCAATATAGGTTAAATAAAGTTCATAATACATGGTCAGCTCAAAAATGAGGCCATGTAACTATGTCACCATGCACTTGCCAAGTCACCCAGTCAAAAATATCAAGCTACTATGGAAACACACAGCAGAAATTGTTAAGAGCTCAAGAAATTCACCATTCTAACATAACTAAACAGAATTTGTCATTAAAGCAACACCTCATCCACCAGAAGCCAGAAAATGAAAGCACTGTTTTGTACTTGCTCACTTAACAAAAGTGGGATATTTGGATTCAAAGCTCTGATGCTAACTACATGCTGGTATTGCAGTTTTCTAATTTCCACCAGTGGGGACAGCTTTAGTGGCAGATTTGGATGTAGTCACTTAGAAAGTTTTACACCTGTACTTTCCAGCTGTTTCTAGTGAACAGAAGGACATCAACAGCTCACAGTCACAGCTAACCTATAGCCGTACCCACCGAATCAATGAACTACTTGTGTTTTCTACATTCCAACACCATTTACCCTGATAGTATTTCCAAACCAAAACTAGTAAAAAAAAAAAAGAGAAAATACAACGTGATTTTAAAAATAAGTAAATAAATCTTCTAAAGACTCAGCTTTTTGTGAAAATATGTACATGCCAGTAAATCTTCTGAAAGCTAAAGGCCATGTTGATACCTGCCAAGCAGAGTCCCTGCAGAACTTTGCTGTTTTCCAGCGCACCCTTTGGCAGCCCGCCCAAAGGACAGCTTTGGAACAAGGATCCAGCACTTCCAAGACAACAGTTTAGGAGACTAAAGAATGGGGGAGGGCATCACATGCACATTTTTAAAAAAAAATATGTTGCAACTCTGAGCAGACGCTTAAATTTTTGTCTTTTCAATTAGGAAGATTTTCTGAAAACTCAGGAATTATTGCACAACAGAAATATAATCTATCAGACTCTCCTATTACAAAGAACCACAGAATTAATCTTTATTTCTGGAAAGTTGATCTACTGCCTCTCAGTTGTGCTCTCCTTTTCCCTCCCTCCTTGCCCCTGCAAAATTTCCATTTTCACCTGGAGTCATGCCATAACTTTTGGTTTGGAAAACTACAACAGAACTGTCTTCCAGGTCATCCAATCAGTCTCCCTACCTTAATATCCGATCACTGTTGACTGGGACAGTGCACAATGGTCTGCAATAGCCTTACCTTTCAACCCTCAGCTTTGTTGAGACACAACATACCTCTAGAGTACCTTAGAAAGAATTGGTACATATCAAAACTCCCATGGTACTCGACCCTAAATGTGGACATGCAACACAGGGACAGGTATGGCTCAAACACTTTAGTGTCCGTTCAAAGGTTACGGTGGCAAAGACAACTTAACACCTAGGAAGAGCTGCCCAGATCCTGTAGGGATACCAACAAACTTGACCACATCTACAACTTTTCTTGGGATCTTGCCAGGCAAGGTTCATCTAATCCTTATTTTAAAGAAAAGAACTGCCAAAATAAAATACACTACTTGACCTACGCTAAAATAAAGGCCGGGCTGGTGTAATCAGGTTCTTGAATTTAGCCAAGACATGTTATACCCTATCTCTTGTGAGAAATGCCACAAGAATTTCAATGAATTCAAATGGGAAAAATAACAAACTCAAGCCTTGTGTGAAAGACAGCATTTAAACAAAACCAGTGCCTCTTCATGTCACCCCCAGCAACTGTCTCAATGCTAACCTAGCAGGAAATAAGATGCTTACTGAACACTCAATATTATTCTGCACCCGACAAAAGTTTATCATGTTAGTTTCAGCCAAATTCTACTTTATTTACAAGATGTGGCAAGATTAGAGCCAATACACCATAGTTATTTGTCAGTTAGCACTCACAGCTAACTATAGTAGCAACACACTCATGAAACATTGAAATTAGTCTTTCTCCATTGGCTTCTCTAGATTTTCTCTTCAGATGCAGTGACTTCCTTAAGTAATAACCACTGCAACTTTGATGAAATTACAGAAGTTACAGAAACAGTTTTAAACTTACAGTAATACATTTGATCGTATTAGGATGGTATCCAAAGGCATTACTGTCGGGTGAAACCTACAATAATATAACATATTTTGCTTTGGGTTTATAAGTGCACAGTCACTGTAGACTGTTGTTTACAGAATGGAGACTAGTATGAAATCCATAGTCAGTGCTCATCTACATCTCGTACATCCTCATGTAAAAGCAGGCAGCTCACACAGCCTTACACCAGCTTTAGTCTTCCCCTTGGCAACAAAGAGCAATAGAGCTGAGTTTGGTTAACATAGCACCATGGTATTTTCTCAGTTCAAACAGAAATTGAAGAGTAAATAAGGCACTGTAAAGAACTTTGTCAGATAGCAAATGTGTTGTCATATTCAAAGCAAAATGAAAGCAGTGTATGAATCAATGAGGAATATGTTAGAGATGATGGTATGTATGGCCTGCAACTGCAAAAGAGTCAAATTGTTCTTATTGTAGCCATGATATTGTCTAATTGTTATTCCTCAGAGAAAAAAAAATACATGGAAAAAAAGAAAGAAAACAAACAGCCAGAATATTTCTACCAGAACTCTAGTCTTTTCAGGCCATTGTTTTACTGTCCACAATTGCAAGCTCACCACCTTCAGGAACATGTAAGGAAAAATTTAGAGCATAGATTTCTGCAGTGAGATATATACAGAAACTTCTCATTCTCTTCTAAAATTGAGTGCTTTCTGGGCCAAGCACAGCAACACGTCAATCTCAAAACACACCACATGGCTAGTGATAACATTTGTACCAATGCAGATAATGACTTCAGATTGGAACAATCAGTTCCTTTCCACCCTAAATTTGGTGTCAGCTTCAACACCATATACATTAATGGCCACAGTCAGCAAGGCTTCACAAAAGGGAAGACCTGTTTAACTGATTTGATATCCTTCTGTGATAAGAACACCCACCCAGCAGATGAAGGGAAGGTGATGGATGCAGTTTTTCTGGATTTTTTAGGGCTTTTGATACTGTCCCTCACAGCATCCTTCCAGGCAAGTTGTTTAAGGCGCGCTGAGTGAAAAAACTGGCTGAACGGCAAGGCTCAAGGGGTTGCAGTGAAGGGGGCTACATCTGGCTGGTGACCAGTCACCAGTGGTGCACCTCGGGGTTTAATTCTAGGGCCACTGGTGTTCAATACATTTATCAATGATCTAGATGCAGGAGTTGAATGTACCATTAGCAATTTTATAATACACAAACTTAAATACATATTATCAGTTTGCTGATAATATCAAACCATGAGGTGCTGTTGATTCTCTTGAAGGACAAGAGGCCTTGCTGAGGGAGCTAGATAAACTGGAGCACCAGGCAATGATTAACTGGATGAAATTTAACAAGGCCAAGTACCATATCCTGCACTTGGGATGGAGTAAGGCTGGGCAGAAGTATAAACTGGGAGAAGAGTGGAGAGCAGCCCTGTAGAAAGGAATCTGTGGGTGCTGGCTAGCAACAGGCTCAGTATCAGTCAGCAGTGAGCCCTGGTTGCCAAGAGGGCAAACCGCATCCCGCGGTGCAAACACAGCTTAACCAGCCAGTCAGGAGAGGTGAATGTCCTGTTGTATTCAGTGTTGGTACAGCCTCATGTTGAATGTTGTGCAGTTCTGGCCCCACAGGTTAAGAAGGATGTGAAAGTCCTTGAATGCATCCAGAGGAGGGGAACAAAGGAGGTGGAAGGGCTGGAAGGAACACTCTATGAGGAGAGGCTAAGGACTTTGGGCTTGCCTAACTTGGAGGTTAGGGGTGACCTCATTGCTCTCTACTGTCTCCTGAGGAGGGGAAGTGGAGAGGGAGGTGCTGAACTCTTCTCCCTGGTCTCCAGTGACAGGATACATGGGAACGGTTCAAAGCTGTGCCAGGGGAGGTTTAGACTGGATGTTAGGAAGCATTTCTTTACTGAGAGGGCAATCAAACACTGGGACAGGCTTTCTAGAGAGGTGGTTGATGCTCCAAGCCTATCAGTGTTTAAAAGGCTTCTGGATAATGTCATTATGAACGTGCTTTAACTTGGTCAGCCTTGAGATGGTCAGGCAGTTGGACTCAAATTGTTGTAGGTCCCTTCTGACTGAAATAGTCTATTCTACACTACATAAATAGGATACATCAATGCAAAATACTGAATCTAGTTTTCTCCCACAGCATAGCACTGGTATTTGTATCAGTGTTGACTCTTAGTAATTATTTTCTAAAAACACCCAGCTAATAACCATGATTCTCTGTAACTGTTAAGGCTTTACTGCTTTAACTCTTATGATTTTTTTCAAATCAATTTCTTTCACAGCTCTTTAATCTCATCTGTAAGGAGACAAATATTTCATATTTTATGTATTCTGACCCAAGTTTATTTGAAAACAAGATCGATGAACACAAAGCAAAACCTACCATATCTAATAGCTCACACATAAAGTTCCTTTATACACTCTATAGCACACAAGGCACTTTCTTTGATTGCTGTATCTTGAGGCTGGAATGAAATACCCACTCAGCAGCTCTACAACTGTACTGTTTAGTAGTGCAGGATAGGAAGTGAATCAAACTGTATTCAGTGCCTTTATCTACCCAGCAGAGTATATGGATGTATAACAATCCAGTGGACTCTGTGCCAGGGGTGACTTGTAACATTTAGTACCTATCCTAAAAATCAGAAAAACTTGGTTACAGCAAGACATTTACAACAATATAGTGAGTTTTTGCCTTATGAGGAATGGCTGAGAGAGCTGGGGTTGTTTAGCCTGGAGAAGAGGAGGCTGAGAGGAGACCTCATTGCTCTCTATAACTACCTGAAAGGAGGTTGTAGAGAGGAGGGTGCTGGCCTCTTCTCCCAAGTGACAGGGGACAGGACAAGAGGAAATGGCCTCAACCTCCACCAGGGGAGATTTAGGCTGGACATTAGGAAAAAATTTTTCACAGAAAGGGTCATCGGGCACTGGAACAGGCTGCCCAGGGAGTGGTTGAGTCACCTTCCCTGGAGGTGTTTAATGCACGGGTGGACGAGGAGCTAAGGGGCATGGTTTAGTGATTGATGGGAATGGTTGGACTCGACGATCCAGTGGGTCTCTTCCAACCAGGTTGTTCTGTGATTATTAGCCATCTGTTATAACAGTCAGAAGCTTGGAGGGTTTGGGGCATGGCTTAGGTTTGATTTGGGGTCCTGGGATTGTGGTTTTGGTTTGGTTTTTTTTTATTTTTAAAGCGTGTAACAAGAAGGCAGGCCCTTGTGCTATGTTGCTGCTGTTTCTGGATTTGTCTTTCAAAGTAATTGATGCAAAGACATCCTGGAAAGCCCAAACTAAATTTCTTCTGAAAAATACGGAGATTCATCCAAGTAGAATCACAACCAAATATAGCCATACAAGAAGAGACTGCTCTAAGTAGACTGTAATGAGTTCTCAGATTAACTGAACTCTAACACAAATTCTGTGTACCTTTTGGGTTTTGTGGCAAACGCATTGCACAGTCTTGGTTATTACCCATATGGGAGTTTTGCCACACTAATGGAATTAACATGCTGCATTTCTTTTGCTAGATGAATTCTTAAGTGATTTAAAAGGTCCTTGTATCTCAGTTCTGCTTCCCACGTGAAAGCTGGGATAGCGAGCAGCAGTGGCTCGCTGTGGAGGACATGCTCCATTTCAGCATTGGCTCAGAACAATATGTTGCTTGGAACGCACATGTTCTCCATTTGAGCAAACCATTCAAATAAATATCACTGAAATAATCAGGACAGGCTGAGAGAGTTGGGGTTGTTCAGCCTGGAGAAGACAAGGCTCCAGGGAGACATTACAGTAACCTTCCAGTATCTGAAGGGGCTGCAAGAAAGCTGGGGAGGGATTGTTTACAAAAGCTTGTGGTGATAGGACTAAGGGCAATGGATATAAGCTGGAGAGGGGCAGATTTAGATTAGACATAAGGAGGAATTTCTTTCCAATGAGGGTGGTGAGGCACTGGCACAGGTTGTCCAGGGAAGTTGCAGCTGCCCCATCCCTGGAGATATTCAAGGCCAGGTTGGATGGGGCCTTGAGCAGCCTGGTCTGGTGGGAGGTGTTCCTGCCCACAGCAGGGGGGTTGGAACTGGATGATCTTTAAGGTGCCTTCCAACCCAAAGCTTTCTAAGGGTCTATGAAATATCTATCAGCTCAGTTATAACTATTTCCCTTTCATACTGGACAGTGCTGGACAACAGGCAGGAATGTTAATGACCTGGCTTTTCATTCTTTTTATATGCCCCATTTAATTGATTAATGTCACATCAAATATACTTTGTAAGTCCCACCTGTTCATGTACAGCAGGGAAATCTGTTGCACATGTTAGTTTTCCCATCAGGAAATGACATCCCATCCTCTCTCTATGCAAGGTGAAGAGCTATGTTTCTTTCAACAATGACAAACTGGATTCTTCTTTCATAGCTAGTTCCCAGAGGTAAAGAAATTGCAGCCTGAAGGGGTCTGAACAGTGACTCTGACTTTTGGACACTTGTAGTAGTACCTTGACTTTTCTTCTCCAGCCTTCCCACTTCTACACAGGACAAGATTACTTTTTATTAGTGTCAGTGAGGTTCCACACCAAACTAATGCTTCCTGGTGTTTATTATGCTTGCTTCCTTCTTCACAATTACCTAACAGCAAAGATCTTCTATTACTTTCCTTCCATAACATGGTGGATATTCCCCTTAAAAGATTGTATCAGTGATGTAATTTCCTAGTACAAAACTGCTTCATGCATTCAAGGGTGGGGGGGCAAGGAGGAGATTAATTGTCTGAGATCAGCACCGAACCTTGCCTCATCTCCCAAGGGTGATGAATCACGCACTCTGCTCAGAATAACACATCCTCACTGAAGGGGACTGTTGGATGGATTAGATGGAAAACACCCTAATGGGAGCATTTTGTTCGTCTGTAGATGCCAGCCCAATGCATAAAGAGAAAAAAGAAATTAAGTCACTGCTCTGTGATTAAGTTGTTGCCCTAAGTATATCTCAAGTCCTCTCACTAAAAACAAGTTCATTTTTTCCCCTTTGCAATCCAGTTTTTAAAATTTTCAGATTACCATTTATCTTTGCACTCTGAACATCTCATTGCTTTCCATGGTATAGCTAATAGTTACCACCTAGGAATGAGTGTTTTGCACAAACATGCATTTACTTTATTTTTGGATGACTTAAGAAAGAAGATATGCCAATGGCAAGGGAGGGGAGCAAAGAGAAAAATTGGAGAGGGGAGCCAAGGCTGAAATGGGGTTAGCGGCAGGAAGCAGAGCAGGGTAGGGAGAGCTGAGCTCCCTGACAGTAGGGACTGGCAAACTGGCTGGAGCTGGTAAAGCGTCATGAGGAGACAGAACAGCATAAAGCACTGAACACACTGCATTCTGGGCCATGTGAGGAAGCCACAAGAAAGACTTCACAGCACCACTATAACAGCATATTTTAAATATCTGAAAATTGGGCTAGGATAGAAGAATAATACTGCAAATAAGAAGCAAGTACCAATCCATAAGGTATCACATCTCTTACCTCTCATCTGCTCAAATAAAGCCCAAAGGTCTCTCAGGTGAGACTGCATAATTTACAGACAGCTCTAAGCAACTCTTTAAGGTTTTCTTCTGGGGAAGAGATGCTAACATGCCAGCTAAAAAGCACAACAGGTAAAGACCGCTTGGAGCTTCACATAACAAAGAACAGTTACATGTCTATCTACTGCATCTGTACTTGATAAACATTTTATTTGGTAACTGTCTGATCATGTTTTATTACATTGTGTTGATCAGGTTCTGGAAAATCCTCTATGGAGGTTTTTGTAGTCCTCCTTTATCAGGTCTGAATGCTGGAGAAGGATCTTTTTGCACTTTAACAGGGCCGAAGAGATCAATTAGAAGGCCTAGCACACCATCACTAAATACTTCTCTGCAAAGACAGATGTCCTCACAGGAGATCCTCCAGTTTGAAGACTACTTCCTCACTTCACCTAAAAAGCAAACAATAACCTATCTCCTCAGATGGAAAGCTTGTTTTCATGCTGAAATGATTAAAAGCTTTTCCAGGGGCCTAGCTCACCTATCAGAATTTGGAAAAAAAAATACAATTAACCTTTCTGCACTTCTGGATGTTCTGGCCTGCTGGTTCACAGAAGCACTTCGCACTTCCACTATGTAGACTTCATCTACACATGCAGGGACCATGCTCGGACATAAGAGATGGCCAACAAATCCAGCATACAGCTTTCTATACATGCTTGTAAGAGCCCTCAAGCACTCAGAACAATCATGGTTTTTTGTCCCAATGCTCCTGTAGGTAGAATGTTACAGTTGGAGGCTACTTGAGGTCCGCTTACACTCCAATTTTATTAACCATCTTCTTCCATACTTGTAATAAGCCACTTAGTAATTAAAATGGCGATTTAATTACACAGCTTTGAGAACTGCCCTTTCAAACAGGTTCATGGCCATAAAATGCTGTTCTACCAACGAGTCCATATCATGGAACGAAGGCCATGGAAACAGTTGGTATCTGACCAAACCAAGAGGAAACCCATTTAAAGTCCAACTTAATGGAGGTAATATTAGAAACTTCAGAAAACCCAGGCAGGGTCTAAGGCAACAAATTAGTTACTTTTTACTGATTCACTGACTCTAAAACTCATTATTAATATTTCTTTTTAAGTATAATTTCACATTTTAGTGATCATATTAAATCTAGTTAACTACTCTTTGTGTTTTGCAAACATACAGACAAGGGTCAGATTGACATGCCGATGAATGATGGAGAAGTAGCCCATGCTCAGCCTGTATGACATTTGTTGAGTCTTCTACAGTGGAAGAAAAATTGTATAGCCACAGCAATTTAAAATCGCCATAGGCTGAGCCCTGCAACCCCAGCTATCAATAGATTTGAAAGTTGCCCAAATAAGTGAAAAAATTGACATTCTTTTCCTTGCTGAACTAATACTGTGTATGAAAGGAACTGGATACAGCAATGAGGGAGAATGACACAAGGCCTCAGTGAACCTGGACTGCCAAAGTTATTTCATAAGATAAGCCTGCAGTGAGCTTGAAGGGAGCTTCACAGAAACACACTCAAATCAACTATAGCAAGAGGCAATTTAGGCTAAACACAGGCTTTGAAAACGGACTGAGAGCAGAAAAATCTTCATGATCAGCATCAACCTACATTCTTACTCTGAGCCTACCAAGACAGGAGAGATTCCATCTTGGAGCATAAACTCACTGCTGCACAGAAGGCAGCCAAAAATTTCCCATTTCATGTAGAAAGGAAAGGTCTCCCGACTCAAATGGGGGCCCAAGGAGTGGGATTTCAAAGGATCAGACATAAGACACTGGTAAAAATAGCATCCCTAGCAGACTAGACTGACCACTGCGCTGACTTCCTTTACCTTAAAATTTCATCATACTCTTCATTTCCTTTCCTGCTCGTTACAGCATACCAATAGAGAAATAAAAGTTTTCAAATCGCACCTCTGCTTGCAAATTCTGTGATAGAAGAGTTCGTTGCTTTGCCAGGGTGTTTTTTCTCACAGAGCTCTCCTGACATGCTGTGTGAGCAAACATGCCCAAGCAGAGCAGCAGGCAGACTCTGTGCTTGGCAGAGGGGAGGTAACATTGGTTACCCCCCTCCTCTCCTTGCTTTCCAAGTTCAGTCTTTCTGCTGACCGATGTTGACCAGATGGGCCCTAGATATTAATAGCTATATGAAAAGGAGAAAGGATGTCTCCCAATGTGCTTGCACTGAGCAGAAAAGCCACCTCAGGCTGGAACAAGCCAAGAGTTGCCCATTGGAAAAATAAAATCCTAGATGCTTTGCATCAATGGAAGCTGTGGAGTGGTTCACATTGGAACTGTGCAAGCACACATACACAACAGGCTTCACAGTGCAAGTGAAGGGACTTATTAGAGATGAAAGAAGGCCTCATATCACCCCTTGTAAGGGACCATTGTCTCCCTTTCTGCTACAGTGTTCTGTGAAGCTGTGGGAAACAAATGACCTTGGAGCCACAGAGCTGTGTGCAACTGCAAAAGAAAAGGAAGGGGGAGGGAGAAGTGGTTTTCTGGGAGGGTCAGCGTCCCCTCCGTCCTGTCATCCAGCGACATCCCCACTGTGCCATCCATCCACACAGCACGGAGGTGTTTCTCATGTCTCCAGCCCCTGCTGCAGCCCAGCAGCAACAAAACTGGAATCTCATCAGAGAGAGCAAGACGCCCTCCCCATCAGTGTAAGGGGTTTCCCATCTGGCAGCCCCGCTAGTTACTCAAGGTTAATGGTTGAAGGTGTGCACCAGACCTCCTGCTTTTGATTTGTACTTTAATAAGGAACAAAAAAGTCCTGCTTCACTTCAAAGAAGAACAGGCAGGGTTCAAACAACAGAGAAACCAACAAGAAGTAAAGGAAGCACTGAGAAAAAGTAAGAGAAAGAAGGATGAGTGTAATACACAAAAGAAAAAGTATCTATAGCTGATGTTTATCCCATATCCACTACTGAGTTTCTAGTTATGAGATGCTGGGAGAAGCAAAAGCAAGTTAAACAGTATCCAGACACATGTACTCCCAAAGTAGCTGCTGAGCTACTTTGACTGCAAAACACTTTTTTTTTTCCTGGTCTTACTTTCCTTTTTCCTTGCTCCTCATAACCTTCCTTCCAGTCATTTGATCATTCTTTAGTCTTTTTCACTTAAACAGAAGACTGTCCTGTATTATATTAAAAAATCCCCTAGAGAGCGAGACTGGTATTCATAACCACCAAGTTAAATTACCTATTCTACCAAGAAGCGCAGTCTGTCATTTTCGTAAAGTCCATTGGTTCAGGAATAAAAATTTCTCAACTCATTCACACAAAACTTCATTTTCCACTCATCATCTTGTTCAATATTTCTGCCTTGATATCTGAATACCAGTCCACACTATGTGAGTAATCGCCCCTCTGCAGTGTCTACAGTCAGACCAGACTGCCAGAGGTACAGAGGATGCTCCTGGATGCACGAGGAAGGAAAGAACTCTCTCCTGAACCAAAAAAGAACAGCGGTAGGTATAATTACATTCAGAACTATAGGGGATATTCAACTTAGCTTTCCCTGTATTTCTTCAAAACCTCTATAACCATGACACCAGAAAGTTCCTGCAGTAAACAACCTTTGAATTATCAATCCTCTTTACAGGCTGAAAAAGAAGACAGTACTATCACTATTATTATTTTGGTACTGAAATATTTAGGAGATGCTCAGACACTTGGTAGTGCATGAAGATAACTGCATATGCAGAGTAAGGTTTTTTAGATAACTCTAAGATAAATATTTTAATTAAAAAGTAAACAGATGTGTTAATAACAGCAACACTAATTGTAACATGAATATTTTTAAATGTTAATATATCTTTCCATGATAACTCTCTTTGGTTATTTTGTTTAATACATCTCAAGCTGGAGCCAGGCTTTTAAATGCAGCAGTACACTGTCTGACTTGCAAATGCACTCAGGAAATACCCAGAGCTAAACAAAAACTGTTCTCAATTATTTAAGTTCATAAAAACAGCTCAGTATGAGGCTCTGAATCCCTTTTTAGTTAATAGAAATACCCTTGGAACAGCTGGAACCCAGACTACAGCTCCAGCCACCTCTCTTTCTAATGTCAACAAAATTTTCCGCTTCTGTCACAAGATTTTGACAGTTCTTACAACATCAATGAATCAAGTCTTGTGGTCTCTCTGGAAAAGCTGCATTACCCTCAGTACACGTAAAGGAGAATCTGCAGAAAAACAGCTTTGGGGTAGTTCTAACCCACAGGTTACACTGCAAAGTGAAAAATGGAGATGAGGAAAGAAGCGTTGTCCTTTTAGCCGGTCAAGGCCTAAACTCATTCAAGTCAACAAAACTTGGAGTAAAAGTAGTAAAGTGCTTCCCAGGATGCAGAGTCTAGTAATGAGGAAGGTAAAAAGCTAGAAGAGCCTTCTATAGCCCTAACTCTCGCAATCCATTAGGAAGATCAGAATTCACAATGCAGCACAGATTTGTAATAACATTTGTTATTCCCCAGAATACTGTCCAAGATAATTGTGTAAAAAAAACTCTCCAACTTTACTTAAGTCCCTAAGTAATTTGATGGTAAAGCCACGTACAGAAGCCAGGTCTCCAGGTACCTAGTCCTGTAACTTCAGAACCCTTCTGAAAAGGACTTGTGTATATATGTAAGCAATATCTCTGTATAATATATGTGTGTCACTACATACATGGACTCTATCTGAAAGCCTGGGAATGCAATCATGGTGAAGAAGTCTGGGTTAGCATCTAAGAAATGGGAAGTTAAACTTCAATAATGAAACTTGGCTTTACGTACTGCTTTTCATGTTCCCTGTTCTTGGAGAACAGTAATAACACAACTGGTTTTCACTCTCCATGAAAACAAACCACATGAACAGAAAGTATTAAACTAGTTAACAGGATTGTTGACAATATTCTGGTTTTAGTAGTCTAAGGTAGGGAATTGTCTAATTTTCTTGCTGATGATCCTTTCAATAAGCGCCTACACATGACAAAGTTAATTAAAATGATTGCACAATCTGTGAAACAATATTTGCTAAGGACATCACCTAGGCAGTAGCATGAGAAAGGCAGTCTTCAGAATATCCGATTGCAAAGAACAATACAACAGATTAAACATAAACATTAAAACCTAGGAGACCACATTCCTGAGCACAGTTACAGGCTGCTTGTTTACGCTGAGGGTAGAAAAGTATACAAAGTATATAAAATCAATAAAACCAGTCTAAGGAGTGCAGTAAGCCCTGTACAGTGCCCCCAACATCACTCCTTTTCTCGTCCCCTGGATAAATGCAAACAAGGTCACTGCTGAACAGAAAATAGGCAACATTGAACAATCTCATAAGGTTTTGGTTGTATTTTCAAGTCCCTGTAAATATCACTCTCTGAAGCAAGCTAAGTTGCTTTTGTTCTGCTCTAAGACTGAAGGATCAGCCTGCATCAAAAATAATCAAGGCAGAGCAAAGGTGAGCCAAATATACAGACATTTTATTCTGCATTTATTAACATCCATCTCAATAATTTTCCCAAAGAAAATACTCCCAGATAGCTAGTGAGTTGTTTAAAACTCAGTCCTGCAGCAGTAGTACCAATCTGGCTCTCATTTTTGTGTGGTTTCAGAAAGCAGCTGTTTCTGTTTACAGTCACCAGCAAACAATTCAGCTTTTTAATCAAACAAGAGCCGCTTGGGTGCCTTTGCCCATGGCTATGGGAATCAAATCACTCTGGAAAACAGACCTTTTATAACAATACTAAGAGGGTCTCAGCAGATGCAGGAGATTAGAGAAGCACACTTTCTGAGAAACCAGGTTTATAGTATGTAGCTCTCTCCATCCTGGGTCAGTATACTGGGCTCAGCAGCAAACTTTCAACTCTAAAGGGGCCCAGATCAGTTTTCTTCCTTCTTCTCTCTCCTGTTCTTTTTGCCTCATGTGCCTATGTCTTCTTCCTTTTTTTCCCCACTGCACATGCAGAAACACAATAAAATGTTAGTTCAGATCAACTATAAAGCAAAGTTAGGCAATCTAAAAGAGCACGACAAATTTTTCCTAACAATAGAGTATCTTATGAATAGAGGGGCATTTGCCAGTATGAAAACTTCTGTGATAGCACTTGCTTAGATGTTAAACAGATTGTGTGAGCTTCTCCCCATATTTCACTTTAGCTTTGTAGAGGCCCTTCTCTACTGCTGGCCTCCTTGGAGCCACTGCTTGCAATTACAAGGTGTGTAAGATACAATAACACAAGCAAATGTTAGTTTGTCGTAAGAACAAGACCAGTTGCTCATTTCTCTAGAAGTGAATTAAACATTAAAATGGCGTGCCTCATAAGGAGTCCAAGTGAAACATATACTGGCCATGTTTTCTGTGTTCTTGCACTGGTATGTGGATTAGCTAGCAAAGGAGGAGCAGGTGAGCTTCAACACTGCAGCTCCAGAATTGAAAAGGCAAAACATTGTATCATAGTGAGAAGCAACTGTCTATTTGTTCCTCCTCCTGATCATAGCCTAGTACTGAGAGTATACTTACCTGCTGTATTTTGAAACATGGACTTGTGAGCCATTCCTTTGCCTTCTTTCCTTTCTGGAAATATTTACAATACACTTTGCAATCTTTGCCATTCCTGCCCACAAAGCTTCTACAAGAAAATAGCTATATAAGCTATGAAAACATGATTCTACCAGGATGTTTCCTGTCTTCCAGAAAAGAAACGCAGCTTAAAAGAGCTAATAAATAAACTAGAAAAAATCCACCAGCATCAAGCATGGGAGGCTTTAACTTGACTTGAAAGAAGTACAGTCTCTTTTCTTGCGGCCAGGTAAAATAAGCCAGTTTAATTAATGGCATCTTCCTGATTCCAACAGGAATTCCAGGGCAAATCTGAAGACTTACATCTTCAAAACAATTTTAGATAGTCTCACAGATGCTTCACTGATGTAAGAAAAAGTTGATGAAGGCCACAAAGGGAATGTAAACACTCACTTGAGCTGGTTTACAGACTGATGGAGGACATGAATCCAGCCAATAAAAGATAAAAAATGGTATCACCATCACCAGCTGGGTGCCAGACTCAGAGATTCACTATGATTGTTCCACTGAAAGGAACACAGATTCTCTATGTTTTGACATTGTGACTGGTGCTGCAGACATTAAGAACCACTAAAGATGTGCTTTTCCACAATGTTACGTCAAGTAGATCACTGCTAAAAGACTCAGTGAGTAGCAACGGAGAGACACTGTTTTGATTTCATATGGTGTCTGTTTCCTCTGGGATTCCCTAGCCAAGGTAGCACATAATCCTTTTCAATAAAGCAACACTGTTCAGGCAATTCCCGAGCCAGCAGCTAAAGGAAAAAATAATAACCCTTAGCAAAGAATACACAAACAACTATCTACACTCTAAAATAAAATCCACTTAAATGCAAAATAAACAGGAAACTGCAGTGTCTTGAGTTTAAAGAAGGGGAAGCTGCAGATGAGTTTTGCCTCTCTAGAGAATAAAAGCATTTCAGTCTTATGGCCATTGGCAGTGAAGATCGTTTTTATTCTGTCTCCTCAAAACCGAGTCTGTGATCTCTATCCAGTGAGCATGAGGGAAGATTAATTCCCTCTTCATTATGTTCTTGAGTGTTTTACCTTGAACAAAAGCTCAAAATTGTACACAGCATCCTTATACAAAAAGCAGTCCCTGCGTTTCATAGCCTACATTATCCTTCCTCTGCAAATGCAGTTTATTAACACGGAGGAACAGCAAAAGTTAAGTGTGTAAGTTTATACAGACATACCATACTATTTGTATGGGAACGATTAAAACAAACAGCAAAAGAAAACAGTGACTCTGAAGAAAAGAATCTAAGAACAGAGCGTTCTTCATATATTTGTAATTTTAGTTCCTAAAAAGACACATTTTTCAAGAGTTGAATATGTAATTGTTTTCAAAACTTACAAATGTCCAGTAATGAGTAAGGCAATTGGACTGAATTCCTTTGCAGCTGAACTTCATGTACAACTTCTACTTAATTTTAAATCCCTACCTTTGTTCAGTTTTTTTAATTTCTTTTATAGGAAAACATCACAGTTGATACTCGCTTTTACATTTCATATAATCCAAGTCAAAAAGGTTTAGTATTGTTCTGGTTTGAACTGAAGTAGAATCAGTTTTCTAACTTCAGCTCAGCCTCGTCTAAGTAACTTCATTTTCTCAAAGTTAGCTGCATCTTTCTCAGACAGTATTTCTCTCTATCAGTGATAACATGGGCACTGGTATGCAGAAAGGCCAATGCGTATACTTGCTGCCACCATGGATCTGGTGGAGTGCCAGAAGTCAAAGACAAATAAGGGTTGCACTTGCAGAGAGGGGAAGACAGGACAGGTGACTTCAAACTGACCAACAGAGTATTCCACTCCATATACATCATACATCATACTTGGTATAAAACTGAGTGATCACGATGATCTCACCCTCTTCTGTGATGGCCGACATCCACGGAGGACTTTGTCTGTCTGTTTTCCCCTGATCCTGTATCCATGTGTTCCTGAATCTAGTTCCTGTGTCCAGCTCTCTTCTGCTGCTGACCCCTTCCCTGCCTTGCTCTGCAGCAAGATTGGAAATCAGTATTTATTTTTCCCCACCAAAAAACTTGTTCTGCATATGAAACTAGTACTCCCTTCTTTCACCCTGCTGTATTTCACATTCAGGATGTTTCTGGAATAACAAAAACAAAGACCAGATTTTACATGCTTTACTCACAGGTAATCTCTGTGAATGAGTCAAGCAAATTCTGACTTCTATTTTGATAAGCCAAAATAAGAACACCTTAAAAAGAACGCAAGCTTCTAAAACTCCCATAAATACCCACTGCAAAAGCTATTTCATTTTTTTTTAGTCCTGGTTATTCATAATGAGCTACAATTTCCAAGGCATCTTAAGACAGTCAGGAATATAGTGGATGCAAAACTGCTGCTTTAAGAAAATCAGGGCATGAGTGTAGTGGGGAAATTTTAAGCAATGCAGATTTTACATTGCCTGTGAATTATAACTTTGTTCTGTTCTTTCTTACCTTTTATGCATCTGTGAAACTGGAGTCATCTGGGACATACCAAAGGAGTGGTTTGTTTTTCCATCTCTCAGTCAAAGAAAGCAAAAAGAAACGCTGAAGGCTTTCTCCAGAAAACAAATTCTTATGGTGCCTGCAGCCTAATATTTTAGATACAAGATTAAGACAAGCTTCTACATACATAAGCATTCATCTTCAAAAAACCTACAAATCTTCTGAGTGTATCCTGTCATTATAAATGGCAGATAATTGGTATCTAAACTCATTAGTCTCGCTAAGAATAATGGTACAAGTGGCAAGGATTACATACTTGCAGACAGGAACTAGTGTCTTTCAAGCAGGGTACCAGCAGGCTGCTGCATCTTGGATCCCAGCATAAGCATGGTCAATCAGGTTTACCACTACGATAGAAGTAATCGGTCAGAAAGTGAATGAGGAATAGGCAAATATGAATGAGGAACAGGTAAAGATGAATAGGTTGATTCTTGGCTCCAAGCCACACAATTCATTAAGCTATTGTTTGAAGCTACAAAAGAACAGTAATTCATATACATAGCTAAAATAAGCCACTGTTACATTATTACATGATCATTCTCTTGGCAAAGCATATTAGAAGTAAAACTTCAGCTTAGGGATGTGCCTCTAACTTCTAGTGCTAGCTGTGGCTATTTTACAGCACAGCTTACAACTTGTTCCTGTTTATGGCTGCGCTTGAACTCATTATGCAAAATTTGATGATGCTAGCTCTAGAATTACAAAACTTCCAGCCCACATTTCCTCAAAGGCTGTCCAGCAAGAGCTCATTACCTAGAAACCTAAAATTACACTGGCTATCATCAGACTTCACTTTAGGAAGGCCAAGTTTTTAAAGGTTAATTCAGATGCACATCTGTGATTATGAGCACAACCTTGATGCTATAAAATGATCCCAGTACTGACTACAACGTGGTCATGGTTCCTGATGCTGGCAATATCAGCATGCAATTTGTTGGACAGATTCTATAACCCACAGATGAAGGTAGTTGTAGGTTTTGAGTTAATCCAGCATTAGCAGCCCCTAATAGCCTAGTTCAGCACAGACATAACAAATGGAAATGGCTTTAAATTATCCTTCCCCTAAGACGCAATTTCATAAGAGAACAAACTCTATATGTACAAAGAGAGATTTCCAATATAAACATGTGGTGGAAGCTAAAAGCTGCAGTCAGATTTAGGGCAAAGCAAAGGATGCAATTTCAAAGGCATCAATTTCTTTCCAGTCCACTATATATATGCGTGTGTGTGTGTATATCTATGTATATATTTATTTTCTTTTCTGCTGACTTGTCTGCCCTTTCTGCTTGGAAGACCACGTATATTAAAGAACTCACTTTTAAAATTTTTGAAACCTTAATGGCCTCATTTTTCCTCTCACACAACTCTGGCTGGGATACAGAATCTACAGTCATCACGATGTGTTAATTGCAAGCAGCACCAGAATCATTACCAGTTTCTGACTGTATTTTAAATTATCCTTTATGTTTTCAGAAGATGGATTCTAGAATTTCGGCAAACTTACTAGATAATTTGAAATTCTTAAACGACAAGGAAAAAAGAAATATATATAGTATTATAACTCAGGTATGGAGGGTTCTTTGTTTTTTTTTCCCTCTTTCAGGATTAATGTAATATCAGGCCTCATTTTGTATTTCATGAGATAACAAGCAGTCAGATATAAATGTGTTTTACAGAGACAAATCCAACACTAGTACAAGCAAAACCTGTGATTATAAATTATACTTTCATCATCTGACTTTCTAGTACTCTGACAAATTTAAGACATTATATTGCAACCATTATTATTTGGAAGCTTGACCACATCAGCTCTCATAAAAAAACACATAACCAGATCTAAGTTCAACAGAAAACTTCCAGCCATTTTGCACAACACGATATTGACTTCTTGCAAAACTGAAGTTTAGATCCCTGAAGGGTAGCAGCTTTTGTTGGTTTGTCTTTTCAGCAGAGGCACTGTTTTTAAACATTGCTAATATTCAGTGCTGATTCAGCACCCTAAAAGAATACATGGATTATCTATTTGAAGATGATATCATGGGTTTTGTGGCTGCGCATACTGACTCTGTTACACCAGTAGAGAACAAAAATGTTCTTCATCATCTGAGGTCTACAGTTTCAGATCACTGTGATCTGTATTTATATAGTCTCTGTAACAAACAAATTTAAGGATACAAAATTAAAGAAAACCTAGTCAGAAAAAAAAGATGAAAATGGCAAATGCGGGTTGAAAAGAGGGATGCTTATACAATCTAACTTGTGTATGCAAATATTTTGCACTGTAAAACTCACCGTCCTGTTGCTGGATGCAGCTGAATAAGCTGAATAATACAGGCCTGTCAGTCTGACCTCGGTACCGGGGAAAGTCATGGAGTGGGTGATCCTGAGTGCTATCAAGAAGCACTTGCAAGAGAACCGGGTGATCAGGCCCAGTCAACACGGGTTCATGAAAGGCAGGTCTTGCCAGAGTAATCTGATCACCTTCTATGACCAAGTGACTAAACTCTTGGATGAGGGAAAGGCTGTGGATGTGGTCTTCCTGGACTTTAGTGAAGCCTTTGATACAGTTTCTCATAGCATTCTGCTTCGGAAACGGTCGGCCTCTGGCCTGGACGGGTGCACACTCTCCTGGGTGAAAAACTGGTTGAATGACTGGGCCCAGAGGGTGGTGGTAAATGGAGTTAAATCCAGCTGGAAGCCAGTTACAAGTGAGGTTCCCCAGGGCTCAGTCCTGGGTCCAGTCCTGTTTAATGTCTTTATCAACGACCTGGATGAAGGCATTGAGTGCTCCCTTAGCAAGTTTGCAGATGACACCAAGCTGGGTGGAAGTGTGGATCTGCTGGAGGGTCGGGAGGCTCTGCAAAGGGACCTGAACAGGCTGGACCGCTGGGCTGAGACCAACGGCATGAGGTTTAACAAGGCCAAATGCCGAGTCCAGCACTTGGGGCACAACAACCCTAAGCAGAGCTACAGACTAGGAGAAACCTGGCTGGAAAGCTGCCTGGAGGAGAAGGACCTGGGGGTGTTGGTTGACAGCCAACTGAACGTGAGCCAGCAGTGTGCCCAGGTGGCCAAGAAGGCCAATGACATCTTGGCCTGTATCAGAAATGGTGTGACCAGCAGGTCCAGGGAGGTTATTCTCCCTCTGGACTCGGCACTGGTGAGACCGCACCTCAAGTACTGTGTTCACTTCTGGGCCCCTCACTACAAGAAGGATGTTGAGGCTCTGGAGCGAGTCCAGAGAAGAGCAACAAAGCTGGTGAAGGGGCTGGAGAACAAATCTTATGAGGAGCGACTGGGAGAGCTGGGGTTGTTCAGCCTGGAGAAGAGGAGGCTGAGGGGAGACCTTATTACTCTCTACAACTACCTGAAGGGAGGTTGTGGAGAGGAGGGTGCTGGCCTCTTCTCCCAAGTGACAGGGGACAGGACGAGAGGGAATGGCCTCAAGCTCCGCCAGGGGAGATTTAGGCTTGAGATTAGGAAAAAATTCTTCACGGAGAGGGTGGTTAGGCATTGGAACGGTCTGCCCAGGGAGGTGGTTGAGTCGCCATCCCTGGAGGTGTTTAAGGTGGGGGTGGATGAGGTACTTAGGAGCATGATTTAGGGATTGGTGGGAATGGTTGGACTCGACGATCCAGTGGGTCTCTTCCAACCTGGTTATTCTGTGATGCTGTGATTTCCCACACATAATTTACCACCAACCACAACCCTGATCTCCTACTGCATTGTGTTTTATAAGGATGCAGTTTCTAACACTTAATACATAAAAAGAAATTTCAAAGTCGTCATGCTTTTTGAGACACCGTGACACAGGACTCACTGTCCTAGGAAGTTTTTTTTACTACCTCATTCAAAAGCTTTATGTTTTAATGCTAGGATTGCAAATATCAGAAGAGCTAAGATGTGAACTAGCTGATGTGTACAGCTAAAGAACATGTTAGCAATTGATATCGGTAATTTCCATGCTGTCAGCATTTACACATCCCATGTTTCATACCCATATTTTCTCAGAACCATGACTAGTGTCACCACTTCAAATTCTGCCCTGGTGAAATGCACCTAAAGCTACCTGTACCCAGCTTCTAAAGATCAGGGGTTTTGCTTTAATCAATTTTTTAATGAATGGTTGACTGGAGACTAGTCTGCAATTTCCAGGAGCAAAGTACATCATTATTACATGGAAAAAGATCTGACAATCATAACAACTACAAAGAAAAACATAAAGGGAATGACCATTCATCTGAGTTGCCCTGATAGATTAATTATAAAACACTTCTGAGTATGTGGTTATCAACGAATCCATCTACACATATACACAGACACACAGATAAATATCTCTTATTGTTTGCTGAATCATCTTTGAGATTATTTAGAAGAGAGCAGTGGAACGTGAAAGTTAACACCTGTTTCATACATTCACCTCCTGGAGAATCTGCTTTCTGAAAGGAAACTCTGCAATAAAGTTTGATACTCCTGCCTTTCTTTGAAGAAATCTTGCTTAAACACTTAAGTATAGAAATGGTATTTAAAATGAGTTAAGATCAGCTGCAGCAGCCACATAAAGGGCTTTACAAATATAAGCCTGGAGTTTGCTTTAATTTTACTAAATAACTTCCTTGATTTTTATTTTAATTCCTCAACAGCCCAGGACACACACAAAAAAATCATATTTGTACCAACTGCAAACATACTAAGTATGTTCTCTGACATACATAGGGCATTCCACATGGTGTGTGTCTTTGTCCTCTGCAGCTTCACCTGCTTGGCTTCCTGAGAAGATCCCTCAGGACAAGGATGATGATGTGCTTCTGTATGAAATTTTTTTATAGCACTATTAGTTATGAACAATGATGAAATAATGACAGAACTGCACAAAACACAGTCTGTAATACAGCTAGCAACTGAACATTTGAAACTGTACTTCCTGAGATGGAGGAGACCGTCACATGCACTGGGAAGCAAATTCAGTCTCTGCAATTTCAGTAATAAAAGATTATGAAGATGAGCAGGGAGAGCAGCAACCAAAGAAAACAGAAAGATCCATTATCCTTTAAGTTGGAACTCAGTCAAAAGGAAGCTGAAACCAGCACTTCACCATGATATTCTCAAGAGAGGCAGTTATTTCTGGAGGAACTGAAGTTACATAAGAGAGTTTTGACAGATAACAGGAAATCAAATCAAAAATGAGATGCTAATTCGCAGTAAGACACAGGAACAGCCACTGTTTGCTGTCTCTCCCATGCGCTTGTCAGACGTATCAAGGACATGCCATTTTCAAGATAGACAAATTCTTCCTTTTGAAAGCACAAAAATCACAGGGAAAACTCATTTTTAATCTGAATGCCATTTCCAAATATAGCAGGGCAGCAGGACTTGGGCATGTTGAGGAAGACATGTTGTGAAAGGAGTACCCAGTTCCTCTTGAATAGATAGAGGAGAATCCCTTAATTTCTTCTCACTTGTGATCTTTCACTTCCTCCTGCTGAATAAACCTGATCTCTCTTTTATTATGAGGTACTTATTGAATAAACACCATTTTACAATAATGTTTGGTGAATAAGAACCTTGCACAAAAACACACACTAAAAAAATCTTCATTCCTAGAACAAGTTAACAACATTGTAGCTGGCATTTAATTTTGATTCAGAAAGTAAAAAAATACTCAAGCCGAAAGCTGTTCTTACACAAGTCAGAAGGTCTAAACGCTGGTGCAGAGACCATAAAGGACTGCACCATGCTTTCTTGAAGTGAATGGGGTGAAATTACTTCAAAAATTTGCTCTCTCTTTTAGTACCTAGCCCTAGGCTTCATCTCATTAAACCAAAACACACAAAATTTGGTTACCCAACGGTAAGACAAATCCAGGTCTCTCCTGTGCCATTTTTTCAGTTAATGACTTCAGTGCTTCATTTGAAAAGGTTCCACTTCCATAAATAATCCTACCAAAATTCTCTGTGAGCCATAGACCTCCAAATGAGATCCTGAGTATTTCTTCAGGTGGCAAGCAGGATTCAAGGTTCATTTTTGCTGCTTTAAATTCTAGTTCCATGGTAAAAAAAATCCCTTGTCTTAACATAACATGACATAACATGGGAGAAGACACAGATTTCTATTATACCCCTCCAATTCCTGTCACATGTCTCTATCCTGAAACCAGCCTGAAGCTCTACTTTCAAATAAGCAGAGTCAACTCCTAAGTGGAGATTTCAATAAATACGCTGATTTGTGAATTATATCCCATCTACAGCTGTAAAAGAAACCTTCTTTTTCCCTGAATCCAGGCTGCCAGCCAACCATACTATGGCACTGGGGACCAACACATTGGTAAATAGTCAAGATCCATGGTTACAGCAGCAGTTTTCATCCATGCTGTTATTGTCAAGGTATTCACAATAGCCACCATTTCTACAAAGGAGAAAAATCAGAAGCCTTCTACAGGGAAACCCAGACCACCCACTCTTTGTCCTCTTCCTTCTGTAACTGATTACACTTTTAAGACCGATGTGAGATACTGGCCCATGCTCATTATTCAAGTAATATTCACTGTACATAACAGCATCCTGCTTGTGATGCTGATGGATGTCAGTCTCTTCAGTCAGTCAGCCAGTCAGTAGCATAAACTTTCTGGTTTCACTCCTCTGCCTTACTAGGTCCTTCTATTCACTGAACATGCTGTACTATTGTCATGCCTTGCAAAACCCCTGAACTTACAACAGGCTTGCAGCAGTCTGGAATGCCACATCTGTGTGCCATTCAGAGACCTCCACATTCTTACATTATCAAAAATCCCAAGTTTGAAAATAAAACCATAATGCATGAGGCTTAAGAGGCTTTGCTTGTATCTCAGCACTTCCCCAGTATCAAGTAATTTATATCTACTATAATACTATGACAACTACTCTTCGCCACGTTCTCTTCTCACCAGGCTATAGAAAGGCAGTCACATAGAATCAACTTACAGTGGCAGCACTTAATGATTTTGGAGACAGTATCATCCTACTTTCAAATTTCAAAAATTATTCAATCACAAATCTGTCTCTGCTAAAACATAACTGAACTTAGCCCTCACAAAAGGTGACTTTTTATAAACCACTGACAATTAAATAACCAGAGAGGAACGAGATCCCAGTTAATGTATGTGAATAATCTCTTCAGGAGTTTGTTCTGTACTGGATCAGCGCTTTTCACACCAACGATCTAAATCTACTAAATACTGAGCTAGAGAGCAATGGTTAATACGCTTACTGATTGCTGTGGAAGTCATTGATGGCCTCAGTATGATTTAGAAATCCCACTTGGTTGCATTGCAATCAACAATTTGAATAGTTCCCATAAGAAGAGGGCAGCAGGCACACACCTTACCCCACATCTTTCAAATCTGACCTGCATTCTTCATCTGAGCCCTCCTCATCCAGCGCACTGGCAAGTACGCAGAGATCCCTGAGCCATCCAACAACTCAGTGAATGATTGCTTTTTTTTTGGTAAATATTACTGGCCACAGCTCAAAGAAGCTTTTGTGTGCTTTTGATCTCCACTACAAACGCAAAGGACTGCGCAACATGTGGCCAGGAAAACCTGCATCCAGCAAGAGGCTATGAAAACTTCTGCTAGCAGAATCACTGAAAAAGGCAAGCTCTTCCACAACACCGCAAAAAACTACTTCTGTGATAATTCTAGAAACTGTGATTTGTATGCATATATACCTATTCTCAAAATCCCAGAAATTCCTTGAGGGGGTATGTTTCAAATAAAAGCATAGATACACGAGGCTGGTTTGTGTACCTCACTGAGCTTACATGTCACTGCATGCATAAACTAACAGTATATGCACACACTAGGAGTGAGCACGAATAAGTTATTCCTTAGGCACAACGCCTAGAAAAATAAAAGAAGAGTTTTCCAAGAAAAATTCTAGAAAAACTCATATAAATATTGTTAGTGAAGCACAAAGTTCCAAGTATGCACTTTCTCTTATGCCTTAGGATGACTTCAGATCTTAATTTCTTCCACAGATGCATATTTTTACCAAGTTCTGACAAGGCTGTTCAGAAACCAAACAATAACAGTGCAAAAAAAAGTTTTAAGCCTGCACCTATAAAACATACCAAATGGACTGCATTTAGCTAGCCCTTCATTTTCCAGCCTCATTTTCTCTTACAGTAAAGTCATGGCAGTACAAACAGCCAAAGGGTCTCCTGTGAGCATCTGCTATGGTGTGTTTCTGTAGAACGATTGTTTATATACAGAGTTTTCATGTGGTCTCAAATCTCTCAATAGCCAATGTACCTGCTTCACAGATGAACTACCCTAATCTAGCAAGTCACCCAAAGCTAGCAAGTAATACTGTCTAAGGCTGAATCTTATTCCTTGGTCTTCCAGCCACTGCGCACTCTTACACATTTGCCCATAAAACTGAGAAGACAGAATTGCCAAATGGCAATTACAAGTATAAAGAGCTTTGCAGTCTCACATTCTCAAACTCCTGAAGCGCTGCACCAAAAAGTCTTTCTACAACACAGGTTGAGTTTTGTGGTCCTTTTCTGAACTCTCTGCCAGCATTTCCATATCCTCCCTAGAGTCTGAGAATCAGAACGGGACACAAATTCCAGCAGAAGTTTACTGGTCCTGGGTATGGCAATAAACAGCATTCCTCCTTCCTACTTGGCAATCCTGCTAAAGCATAACAAGATCACATCAAGAGGCTCTTTGCCAGAGCTGATTAGCAAGACAGCTTCTGCTGAGAAAGTTTCAACTACTTTCCCACCCCAGAATAATCTCTGGATCATTGTTTGAGTCTGCTTCTTATGCTGTATGCAGAAACTTGCATTCTTTCCTCTCATTTACATTGCCTTTATTTGGCTGCAGTAGAACTAAACAGAAGTATGGCTAATCTTTGAAAAGGAGCTAAAAACCAGACAAGGAGATAAATACGATAACCTATTAAACCATGAAGATGTCCCATAAAAGTTGTGTACAAATATGCCATTGAGTCAAAAATGGGGAAAACCTTCCATCCCATTATCTTGGGAATTTCCTGGGAAAACGTCACAGCAATGGAATGAATCTGCCACCATTCCACAGCAGTAAATTCACAAGTGAAAATCAATCTTCAAAAAAGTTACTAGTTGTTATTGGTATTTAGAAAGAAAGTGTCCCAGCATTCTTGTGTGCACTAATGGATTAACTAATTCGGACATTTTGGGGAATAAATGCACCCACTTAATTAATTGCTTATAGTCACAAGTATTTACAGTCATCTTCAGTACAGATTGGAACTTCCATTTTAGGGGAATAGATTGAATCTTGGAAATGGAAACAGTCAGGAGGAGTGTAACACATGGATTACCCTGTCCACCTATATTCCAATAGATATTTATCTGTAAGGGCCAAAGGACAAATATAATTAAAAGCTAAGTCTTTTATTTGTTTCCTTTTGCAATGTCAGTTGCACAAGCACAAAGCTGTAACCAGCATGATTCTTCCTTATCAGTGACCTGTCTCCTCCAAGATTTATTCAGAGGCCAGACGTGAGTTCCCCAGCATCATCACTGACTAACTTCACAGACTGAATAACCCAATCAGTAGGGCTGCTGGGAGAACAGTCTGGACAGTGAGCAAAAGCCTTTGTTTACATACACATTCCTTCTTCACTAACAAGGAAATAACTCAAACTAATATAAGTAAGAAAAAGGCTTGGTATAAACACACCCAGGCACATATATATATAGACATTATCATACACAGGGCCTTAAGTCTGGAACCAGGGGAAACATGCAGGTAGGAACTCTTAATGAGGGATGGTCAGAAAATCAAGCCTATCTGCCAGTTTTTGGCTGCAACTTCTTCAAGCATTTTCTGAACATGCACATTAAAGCTCAAAAACCTGAGGTCTATTGACCTCAGTAACTTGGGGTCTCTGACTCAGTCTTTGGCCATGCCGTAAGATACAGTTTTCACTGCCGGGTCACTGGTTTGGCCCAATTCAAGAAACTGACTGACTCCAGGAGAAATTGTATTTCACCTTTAGGTCACTAGTTTGGACTCAGACCAGATCATAACTGAATGTCATCACCATCAGATAGTTGTTTACAGTCTAATGCAAAATTAATCTGCCAACTTACCAGTTTCACTACTTACTGTAGTACCTACACCACTGATGACCTTCACAACAGCTCTAGAAACTCAGCAAAGGACTAAATGGGAGCCAGGGCTTCCATACTGACTGATCAGATGTGGAGTCTTCTTATCAAAGCTAAAATACAATGATAAGCCAGCTGAACAGCTTGTGTCACTACCACTTGTGTTTGATGGTGTAAAGACAAGAGGAAAGACGCTACGGTTTCCAGAGCTCTCAGCTTGGTGCCTTACAGAAACGCTAAAATCTATTAAAAAGTACAGTCTGGTTTAAGCAAATATTTTTCTATACTACAGATGCAAGCAGAAAGCACCGTTGTCTGTGTCAATACTCTGAAAGCATCAAAATTCTTTTAATCTAGCCCATATTAGGTGTTAGGAAAACGTTAATGTTGACTATGAGGTGGGATTTAAAACACTCTCTTTAAACACAGCTTGGTTACATCTGTTTAGTTACAGTAAGTTCATCACTGATGTTACACCCAGTTGCTTTTTTTAAGGAATGTCAACATTTGAGGGCTATGACTTACTGGTAGTTTAATGTTATCCTGGGATTAATATGAGAGGAGAGAAGTGGGCTGTGAGTTATGAGGGGATGTGTACTGCAAGAGATTTGGCAGGCCAGAGATCTCATTAGGCCAAAATTTGGGATGTCCTACATCTGTGTGCATGTTATTAATCACTAGCTGAGGCATCCTCAAAAAAGTAATTTTTCCATTAAAAAATTCATTGCTCATTTCAAGAGGAACAGAATTATCTGCCGAGTTCAGGTTTTGGGAAAAAGCCAACTTTCTTCAAGTTCTGGTCAAAACAATCTAAAATCAGCCAGAGTGCTCCAGAAGAGAAAACATTTTTCTCCTAATGCCTTCAGGAAGGACTATTCCATCTCAACATTTATTAAGTACTCACTAACCTGAGCTAGCAGAAAAGATAATCTTCAAAACCAAGGGACATTTAACAGCAGCAAAGTAACTAGATTTACAATTAAGGAATTACCTATTATGAGAATAAGATCCCTGTCATTTGAAAAAGCCTCTAGTTAACAGATTAAGTACATACAATAGGTTCATCAAGATGTCTAACCTGTGTATAGAGAAATGAATAGGTGTAACAAAAATGGCATAACAAAGAAAAGAGAACACACGGAAATAGTACACACAAAAAAATCATAGCAAGAAAGAAAAAATACAAAACAGACAAAAAAAGTAACATTTTAGGCTAAGAGGATATTTCAATCTGGAAGGGACCTAAGGAGGTCTTTAATCCTACCTTCTGCCCAAAGCTGGGACAGCTGTAATGTCAGACCAGGTTAACCAGGTCTTTATCCAGCTAGGTTTTGAAAACCACCAATGATAACAAACAGCAAAACTACTTTGGGCAACCCATAGTTTTCCGACCATGGAGGAAAAGAAACAAACGGGTAGACAGAAAAATGCAGAAGGAAACATAAAAGAACCTGGAAGTGATATTAATGATGCTGATAAAAAGAAAAAGAAAGGATAAGGGAAGAAAGTACTTTTTAAAAGAAGCAAAACAGTACAGGAAAACATTTATTAGTACTTCAATTCATTCTGAAGCTTAATGTGAAGGGACCAATTCTTAAAGTCCTGATTTTGTAAAATAAAAATAAACAACCCAACCCCAAAAATAACAGAAAACCTTTATGGCCTTCAAGCCATCTCCATCCAGGCTCCAGAACCTAAGGTCACCAAAATCACCAACTACTTTGAGGCTGCAGCTGAGCCTGTGGAGCAGTGTTTGACACATTTCTGTTAAAATTTTGAGGATAAACAATGAATGACACTATTTTGTATGCTGAACTCTGCAGTGCCAGCAGATAAGAAGCTGACTGAAAACTCTCCACCTAGACACATCTAGCATATGTCTGCTTTAGTCCTTTCCTTTGGAAGGATTTGGGAAATGGCAAGAAAGCTTGGCAGGGGCCTTTTTAGTGGCTGGTGGATTACGAGATTTGGATAAACATTTTAAGTTTTGGTTCCTGGCATATTTCTTTCATTATGACAATTCTGATCCTTGTGAGAACAGGACACCCCTAACATCATCAGAGATAGGGCAGTGGAAGGATATTATATTAATATCCCCTCTTGCCACTTCATAGTCAAGCAAGAGAAAAGAACACAAAAATAAATGAATAAAATTATCATTATTTGGTTTATTATAATAGCTAATAGTAACAGGACACTCAGGGCTGTAACAGCTGAGAAAGTGAAGGCATGAGTCCTTGGGCTGAAGAGTTTACACTGACCACCGACAGCCTGCGTGTCACATGATTCTATGAAACTAAGGAGTACAAAAATTTTTTTCCTTTTGGGCCCTCTTGCCTTTCTTTGCTGACATGGCTTGGTAACAGCTAGTCCTTGACTTAATGTTTGAAAGGCCCGTGTGTCAACAAAAACACGACTGTTCTGATAACTCAGTCAATGCAAAATTGTGGCCCAAGTGATGTAGAGAAGACTGAAGGGGCAGCAGATGCAGTGACAGAGACAAAGAAGAGGCACTCCTCTGAGTTTAACTGTGAGGAAGTATACCATGTAATATTTTGATCATCACTGTCTCCACAACAGGCAGAACACAGACATAACATTAAAATATATGCCTGTCTTCCTCTTAGGTTTAAGACAACAATACCAAAGTCAGCAAGATCATTTTAGCACTCAAAGTAATCAGGTGATGACAGGAAGCCACATCTGAGCATCTGAACTAAGAAAACCCCTGAGCTTCGCATGCCCATGACGCAGTCTTTTCCAGTTGAGTGTAAATAGGACATGTCACCTCACCCAATACCCCAGACCACAATGTTTTGAAGGTACCAAAGGAGGAAACCACACTGCAAAGAGGAAGCGACAAATTCAGTTTTAAAAAGCTTGCAGGTTTAACCCAGCTTTATTGTAACCAGAAACAGCTATTAAATTCTGAAGCAATAACACATCATTAACAATTAAACTGCTGAAATCGGGCAGCAAGCTCTCAAATGTTTTCAATGGCACCATTGAGTGTAAGGACTGCTCACCACTACATGCACGGTGACCACTGGCAGGCAGTTGTTTACTGGAGAGACTAGAATATGGCACACCATTACCACAAGTACCTGTGCAAAATGGAAGACAAACACCATGTAATTTCATATGGAGCTAAGATGTAGGGTCAATTGGTAAACAGATTTATTTTTGCTTTATTCTTCGCTGGTTCAGCAAAAGCAAGAGCTTGCAAAACAACATTTCTGGGGTGGGTGTATGCAAGAACGGTGAGAGAGAGGGGAAAAAAAAGGAAATACACAGGCAATAACCCACATGTTATTTTGTATAGCATGTCTCTAGTCCTGATCAAGAATCTACGTCTTGTCTCCTGTCCTGTCTTCAAAATTTTTATTTTATCAGCACAAACACATCTCCACAGAACGCGCCATTTCTGATATAACACTTTATTTTTTCATTGAAACCTCACCTGTGACAAAAATTTGCACACCAAAGTAAGAAATATTTTATTGTGTTGAAAATCCACTGTTTTACATACAAAGCAAGTTGTATGTATTTATTTATCTGCTTGTTTGAAATGCATATGGTTCAAACCCATGCTACCACATTCAATACTAATACAAAAGACCAACAACCAGATCCTGGGCTGAAGCTGTAATAAGTTAAAAATTGCTCTAAATCACATGGACTGAGCTGCCCTATTATGGGCCATCTGACTTGCTCACAAGCCTGCTGAACCCAGATATCTTGTAATAAGAAGCGAGGAAAGCGAGGCATCCCCACATAAGGGAAACCCACAACTCATTAAAACTTGTTTTCCAAATGATTTCCAGAGTCAGAGTGGCATGAAGGTAATATAGCCTCCTCTCACCCATAGGATCTTCCCATCCAGATGAAAGACGTTTCATTTCAATGAAAGGGGTTCATCTCAGGATCTACACTGTGCACAGTAAATACTAGAAAGATTAGCCCCTGCTAACCTCTCTGCCTCTGTGACTCATCTGCTACTGGAACCCTCTGAATCCCAACAGTTCATTTCACGCTAGCTCACACGATCATCCCAGTGGTGACTAAGAGGCAGATGCACCCTCAGAAAAAGGAGAACAGGGCAGCTGTTGATCATAATAGGATATGATAGGAATGGCTGGACTTGATGACCTGGTTGGTCTCTTCCAACCTGGTTATTCTATGATTCTATAAGCCAAGACAGTGATCTCTAGGGACATAAAGCATTTGATATGTTGATCCCATGCTGTTAGGAGTTACCTCATGCTAACCTAGAGGAAAATAATGTTGATCAGTCTTTGCTAGTTTGCATTATTCTGGTTGAACAGAACAAACTAAAGGCTCCAAGGATGATGAGTTTTTTGGCATTTAACCTGAACTCATCATGATTTCCTCTTGAGATTCAGATTGGGCCACTACATTAGCTTAAAGGCACCGAATTTTATCCTACACTTCATTCGTACTGAACAGTAAAAGGAAAAAGTTTACAAACTTCTAAAGCTTAAAAACAACACGGGCATGTTTTCCTAGCTGCCTACTGTTCAGCAGGTAGGAGTTTTCAGTGGGTAGAAATTTAACATTAACTAACTCTCAAACACAACAGCCCCTGTTTCAACTTTTAAAACAGAACATCAACACTATCAGTTTAAAGTTAAAAACAACAGGAACAGCAAGAAAAAAGGGAGTTTGATGGGACTGAGGATGATTGGACCCAGGAGTTTAGTAGCCAGGGCATTTGGTACTCAGATGTCGATCCTCCTATGGCTACCATCTGTGCCTGGGAAGATCATGGAACAGACCTTCCTAGAAACTATGCTAAAGCACATGGAAGACAAAGAGGTAATTAGTGGCAGCCAGAATGGCTTCACCAAGGGCAAGTCCTGCCTGACCAACCAAGTGGCTTTCTATGATGGGGTGTCCACATCAGTGGACATGGGTAAACCAACAAATGTCACCTATCTGGACTTCTGTAAAGCCTTTGACATGGTTCTCCACAACATCTTTCTCTCTAAATTGGAGTGAAATGGATTTGATGAGTGGATCGTTCAGTGGATGAGAAATTGGTGGGATGGTCGCTTTCAGTGAGTAGTGGTCAATGGCTCCGTGTCCAGATGTAGATCCATGACAAGTGATGTCCCCTAGGGGTCCATAGACCTTATTACTCTCTACAACTACCTGAAGGGAGGTTGTGGAGAGGAGGGAGATGGCCTCTTCTCCCAAGTGACAGGGGACAGGACAAGAGGGAATGGCCTCAAGCTCCGCCAGGGGAGATTCAGGCTTGAGATAAGGAAAAAATTCTTCATGGAAAGGGTCGTTAGGCATTGGAACAGTCTGCCCAGGGAGGTGGTTGACTCTCCTTCCCTGGAGGTGTTTAAGGTGAGGGTGGATGAGGTACTTAGGGGCATGGTTTAGAGATTGGTGGGAATGGTTGGACTCGACGATCCGGTGGGTCTATTCCAACCTGGTGATTCTATGATTCTATGATATAGGGACCAATACCGTTTAATATCTTCATCAATGATATAGACAGTGAGATTGAGTGCACCCTCAGCAAGTTTGCAGATGACACCAGGCTCAGTGGTGCAGCTGTCACGCAGAGGGGCCTAGACAAGTTGGAGAAGTGGGTCCATGTGAGCCTCATGAGGTTCAACAAGGCCAAGTGCAAGGCCCTACACCTGGGTCAGGGCAACACGCAGTTTCAATACAGGCTGGAGGATGATATGATTGAGAGGAGCCCTGTGGAGAAGGACTTGGGGATGCTCATTAATGAGAATCTCGACATGAGCCGGCAATGCGCACTCGCAGCCCAGAAGGCCAACCATATCCTGGGCTGCATCAAAAGCAGCACAGCCAGCAAGTCAAGGGAGGTGATTCTGTTCCTCTATTCCTCTCTTGTGAGACTCCATCTAGAGTACTGTGTCCAGTTCTGGAATCCTCAACATAAGAAGGCTATGCAGCTGTTGGAACGGGTCCAGAGGAGGGCTACAAGGATGATCAGAGGGCTCGAGCACCTCCCATACGAGGACAGGCTGAGAGAGTTGGGCTTGTTCAGTCTGGAGAAGACAAGGCTCCAAGGAGACTTCAAAGCAACCTTCCAGTACCTGAAGGAGGCCAGAAGAAAGCTTGTGAGGGAATGTTTACAAGGGCATGTAGTGATAGGATGAGGAAAAACAGCCATAAATTGGAAGGGGCAGGATTTAGACTAGATATTAGGAAGAAGTTCTTCCCAATGAGGGTGGTGAGACACTGGCACAGTTTGCTCAGGGAAGTTGTGGATGCCCCATCCCTGGAAGCGTTCAAGACCAGACTGGATGGGCCCTTGAGCAGCATGGTCTGGTGGAAGGTGTCCCTGCCCATGGCAGGGAGCTTGGAACTTGATGATCTTTAAGGTCCTTTCCAACCCAAAGCATTCTATGATTCTACCCTGTATGTGCATCATTGTTCTGGGACAGACTCGCCTGGCTCTGGTTCCCAGGTGAGAATGTCTCTGCTTGGGCTGTGGCTTCAGAACCAGCCATTGGTTTAGATCCCTCTGCCTCCAAGATGGTTTTGAGCACACCTGCCTAACACGGAGGGGAACTTCTGGTTTAATTTCCAACAAAAGTTCTCTAGTCGGTGCACATCAAACTCACTCTACATAATGAACAAACATGCAGCAAATGAAGATCATACAGGACTTGCTTCAAAACCACATTTCTGATCTCAGTGAAAGCACCACTGCAGATGCAGACTAAGAGATATTTGAGGCACAGAACAAATTTTATTGGAGGAATATGGTAAAATATGAGAATGTATGTACCTCTACTCTCAATGCACTTGAAAAAACAGCTGTCAACTCCTGTACAGTATAGATTTCCACAATGTCCCAGAGCCAAAAGCTTCAGCCATTTAAAAATACAGTTCTGGATTTGGATTGGTTATTAGTAATTAAGAATCACTCTATATCATTTAAAGTCCTTCCCTAAACCCAGATGACAAAATCCAGTCCACTGGTTTGCTAAGCAAAATCAACAAACAATGAAATTTGATACGAAGTTGAAAATCCACCATGTGAAAAAGAAAGAATCATAAAGATAAGCAAGGGAAGCAAAAACCTGGATGGAATTAGATATTCTATTTTGTGTGTAAAACATCAAGATATTTTTTCCCCCTTACTTCAAAGCTGCAGGGGCATAGCTGTTGAAGCCTGAAATTGTAGTTCCATACCTTTTTTCTTTTAAATTAAACAAATGATCTCAGTTTTTGGAGCAGTTTTTGACTCCAGGGAAACTATGCCATTAAGAGAGGGCCAAAAACATACTTAATAGATGCATGTCCCAAGAGCAGCTCAGAAGAGTGCAGACATACCACATATAGATTTCAAGGAAACTACTGAAAAACCACAGAGCTTCAACAGAACGTGATATGCGAAATACAGCACATGAAAGACTCAGTATTAAAAGGAAAAATTTAGTTCAGGAGATATTAATCTGTTCACCTAAGAGGTACTATGAATTGGATATGCTCCTTTGAGCACCGTATCCAACCTGGACAGACGAAGGAGACTTTATGCTCCATTTTCTGACATGTAATTAGTTTTTAAGGGATGATCAAGTTACAGATACAAAGTTTCAAGCAAATTTTTCCTTTAGGAATGGTGTGTAAGGTAACCAGCCTATAAAATAAGATTTTCTGACTTTGTTTCCCATGTTACTTACATGCTCCACAACTTTACTTCGTTGCTCTCATTCTCTGCCTTCCTGTCTGATAGAAAACCAGTCCAGGAACATCTCTAAACAAGACTTGCTCAGACTGAATTCAGGCTAATTCTATGCAATACAGTTTTTATCCAAATGATAAGCAATTGTCACATTTTTCTGCTCCATCTTCTCCTTTCTGCTGCCAGAGGCAATTTTCAGGATCTATTGACAAAAAATAAGTAAAAATAAATTGTCTGTTCCAGGCTCCTCCCCTTATTGAATTAATGCAGTGATGTCTCAGCTGAACTTCTGACAGTAAATCATGAAGTCAACAGCCTTGGACTATCAAGTCAGTCAGCTATTAAAATGTTACTATTTTACATTATGGTAACGACTGTTTTCAAAAACAAATTTTAAACAACCATTGTTGCTTACAAACTCTATTTAAAATTGTGGCAGAACAAGGCTTAAAAATCTGGACATGGATAATTTGGCATTTTAAATTAAAAAGGCAGTCTGCGTGGCTTATCAAATACTGTAAGCTTTGCAGACCACAGCAGCAACCACAAGGCCACCTTCTGTTTATTTCCCCATCAGCATCCCATATTTGTAAGGTGGTGCTTGTACCTACAGGTACATGAGTAACAGAGTTAGTTTCACAAAATACAGGGGAATACTTGGCCCACCTCCACGAGCACAGCCCTATATGGCTTTTAAGTACTTCGAACATAACTTTTAATAATTTCAGCAGAGATAGGCAGTCATCAATCCCTGCATTAAGGTAAGAAGTATTCATCGGGGAGAACTGTTTTGGAAAGGGTGGCTTGGGAAAAGCAGCAAGATAGGGAGGCGGTGGGGCAGAAGTCGCAGCTGGTACATATCCAGCAGTTGTGGCTGAATCAGCCGCACTGTGAGGGAGCTGGGGCTCGCTGCCAGCCAACTGAAGGGGAAGTAAGATGAAGAGGCGAGTCCATGAAAGGCTGCGGCAGCGTGGGAGGACTATGACCTTTTGATCTCCGAGATGTTCCTGATGTACCGAAGTGACATGTCAGCTCTAATAGGCTGCACTCTCCAACCGGTGGCAGAGGCCTACAAATTACTGCGAGATCTGAAGGCATTTGTTGTGATGATCCTGGCCTGGATGGGGCATATCAGCGCTTCCCCAGCAGGACTATCTGACAGCCCATCCCAACCATTCCCAAACCAGGGGTCGTAACCTCTACTGGGGTCACAGCCGCACAGAGTGGGGTTTTAAGCCTGACAGAGATGCGATTGTTTATGTTAGTATTTAGGGTCGCAAGCTCGGCTGGGGTGAGTTCACCACCAAAAACAGACGCACAAACAGAAACCATTTGGGAACAGCTGCTCTAACAGATTTCATGCTTAGAAACAACTTCTTGATATTCAGTTAAGATGTGCCCAAACTACTCCCTTACATATCTGTGTGCCAGCCTGAAACAACAGCTCCCCTACCAGGTATCAAACTGGCTCAAATTACTCCCAAGAACCGTAGCTACTCACACAGTGGCAGCATCTGCTTTGGGGTTTGCTTATTCCTGACAAATTTTCCATTGTTAACAGTGGAGCTATTCATACTTGAGCCACTGTCTTTTCTACCCCTTAGGAGAGAAACGTACCCGGTTAAGCACCAGTTTAGGTAGGAATTTTACATAGGCTGCAGCTTGCCTGGAGGACTACAGCAACAGCAGAGAGCAGAAATTAGTATAAATAAAGCCTTCCTTTAGTTAAGCTCCAGACATTTCCTCCTTCTATCTTTTCTTCACCCATCTTTCTGTACAGCACTGTGATCACTTTGCTTGCTCTTCTCTGAATGCTCCTTTATTTTTAGTTTTCAGTATAACTGATATTATGAGAAGACAAGCAGAATACAGATTAGACATATTTTGCCCATGTGGAGCATGCAAAATCTGCTCATACTCAAGTTGTTGATTTTCATTACATAAAGAGATAGCAGAACAACCATATACTATCTTTTTATAATCACGTTATGTTTGGGTTTAATGTGTTTTAGGAGGAGACTGTCACTGAGAAGAAGTTCATTCACATGCCAGAGCACCCAGCTCCAACTTCCAAAAAAAGGCTAATACGTCATAAAACTTCCATCATTTAAGACAATAAATCATTATTATAATAATAAAGCAGGAAATAATGCGCTCTTTTTATGATCAAGGGGAATCATCAATCATAGGGGCTGCTTGAGATTAACAAGGAACCACTTTTCCAAACATCCTGCAGTAAACCCAGAGGAAACCCAGCTGGAACTGCAACTAGAACATAGGCATCAGATTCTGAAATCATCCTCTGACCTCTCTTCCTCGCCTTCCCTTTTGGTATAATGCCTGCACCTGGGCTCACTGCTAACTGGTTCAAATTCTGCAGGTGAGCCATACGCTTCATGTAATGCCACAAGCCAAATATAATTCCCACAGTGATGTTTTTCCATGTATAGAAATCCTTCTGATCTTTCCCTGTGCCACCAGAAGAGAGATCCACTGCTTGTATTACAAAACTCTACAAGAAATGAGACTGAATGCTATTGAATGATGAAGATTCAAGTATAATTTTTTCCTCAACCTTTGTTTGTACAGACATAAGGATTACCAACAGAACATACTTGTGCGTGGGGACAAATGGTGTTTAGATCTTTCCTAACCTTGAATTCATTTTTCACTATGTAATCTGAAGGTAAGTTAGTTTGGAATAGTTCCACCAATGCTGCTACAATGTACTGCTGCAGAAGGAATTTATAGCCAAACCATGTCTTATGTTTCTGATTTAAACCACTGATTTGCACGGCCACAGCAAAAATGCACATCAATCTTATCTGTTCTGCAAAGGATAGGAAGAATGGGCAAAGAGGAAGGAATCACTACCATTAGATAACCAGGTCTCTTATTACTACCTTTATGATACAAATAAATGTCTAAATTCCAATGTATAGAGAACATAGTTTCTATATTCAACCACACTGAAATATGAGCTAATCTTATTTTTAAACATTTTTAGGGCATAAGGAGATGACCTACTGCAATCTTATAACAGTGCTTTACAGCTATATGCCAGCAACTGAAACTTGTTGGCTGACCCATGCAGGCTCCCAGCTTACTGCAGTTAAGGAAAAAACAGGAATAAACTAGCATGGGCAGGAGAATTCATGCAAACCCATTTTACTTTGCATCGGAAGGTGACATACTCGACCACATTTTGTCTCAGCTGAGGTAATTTACTTAGCAGCTGAGAGGTGATAACTCCTAACCACTCAACTATGACTGTAAGCGCTTCTGTTATCATGTCTCTGATTATATAGACGAGTGACTCCCCACAAATGTACCTGAAGGGTTTTTGGATTACAAATTGTTGATTAATGACTGTAAGTCATATCACATCTTCAGAAAGAAACCACAACAAAGCAGCAAAACTTTGTATTCTATCGTCACTGCCAGCAGAAAATGAGGAATGGAGGTTCTCTTAAACTGATACATAAAGGCCTCTGACTGCTCCTATCGACAGTTGTCAAACCTTTCGTAGTCTAGATCAAGTGATTATGCATATATCATTCAGTTTGAAACTTCCATAGACATGTACAGTCTCTGTAACACTGTTTTACTGAGAGATTTATCTACTAATTAAAAAGCCGTTAAAATTTGACTGGATATTATTATGCCACTGCTTCCTGCTTGTTGAAATATAGCATCAAAATTAGTTTAGGCCAACATGACCACTGTTATCATGAAATCTAACTGCTCCATATACCACCACAGCCCTGCATCATGCAGAAACAATCACAGTATCACTTCCCCTAATGGTTAATATTATTTGTTGCAGGCCCTGTAATGACAGTGCACTGCCTCTAGGCGTTCTCAACAGCCAGAAGGGCTTTTTTCCTTCCACTAGAGCACTGGGCTGCTGACTCCACTACTGCGAGAAGCACGGAATTACCAGAAACACAAACACAGTGCAAGCACAGGAATGAAACTCTGCTTCAAGTAAGCTCATTTTTCCTTCCAACATATATTATTGTGTTTTATGTAAATGACTCCTAGTTTTAGCACCTACTGCTTACCAATCCTGAAGCGCACATACTACATACTATCCTAACTCCTAGCAGGTTAAAATAGAAGATGAGATCCTTTCTCAGCTTTCAGTGTACGTGGGCCTAACAGTCTTTTTTATGAAGGGTCTGAAACTGGAGAAGTAACTCAAGGACAGATCAGACTGAAGGAACAAAAGGCTTCTCACAGCACTGTTGGCTGCGGAAAGGGATTAAAGGGTCTGTGCTGGGGTAGTTTCTTAAAAAACAGCTGAGACAGGAAGTCCAGCAGCAAAATAAAGAATTAGAAAGAAACAACTGCAGCTACTCCATTACAGCTCACATGAACCAGGGAGTCAGGAGACTCCACCAGCTCCTGACAGAGACAGTCAGGCCTCGGACTTGGCAGTAGAATCCTGTGGCTGATGGACTCACTGAGCTCTCCTGTCCCATCATGGGCAAGTAGTTGGCCTTGGGCATTAGTGGCACAACCAAACCATCAAGTGAGAAGTGGCAATTCATATAAAAACAAAAACAGAGGCAAACCTTACCACAATTCCTTGTATCCTCATGACTGTAGGGGGTAAAATATACAGTGCAGCACTTCACTGTCTTGATAAACCATAAAACAAGAAGAGAAATCCATTACCTTTTCAGGGATATGTCTTTGCCTTCAGAGTTCACAGCCGCCCACCAGTCTCAGCTGAGATAAGTACTCTTGACATGAACTAATTGTTGGAATTCAACTTCTAAATAACCTGTCTCATTGCCTTCTTGAACATCTAAAATCCACCAGCCTTCATAGGTCTACACAGGTGGTCACTGTCACAAGATCCTTCTTATACCATGCAATATGGATCTTAGTTTTCATAAACCAGATTAGTAATCTCCATGCAGATTATTCTTTAACAGTATTAAAAAAAAAAAGTTTTAGTAACCATTCCCAAGTACTTGGGTCTCAGAAAGTCAGAGTGGATTGATAAAAAAAAAGATAGGATATTAATTTAGGAACTGTCCTATTTAAACAATTGTTGTAATTAACCACTGTTTTAGTGATCCACAACAAACCACCTCCCCTTTCAAACATAATTGTGTAAACCAGCCTGTAACAGGTTTACAGAGCATTCAGCTAAAATACTAAAGACCTAAAACACACCAAAGTATTATGATACTTCCTGAACTATTTAAATTCATATCACACTAGAGCATTTCACTAGGACATGCATTATTCTGCATTAGGTTTAAAATAACACAGAAGAAGTATCTTAAAAACTTAGTTTAATAGCTGCTTCATTCATAAGTTCAGTGTCTGCAAAACAGGTATGTTTGTGTTCTTATAGAATTCTTTATTTTTACTGTCACCTGCAGATCCAACCTTAAGCACAAGTGTACACATATACATAAATCGAACAAACAAACCAAACCCAATCTCTGATGTCGGGGCTCCCCTCAGTTCTTGCGTTAATTCCTTCAGAGTTCTCTCTATTCTGCACCAGGGCTGAAAACTGGAATTTGAAGGGTGGGAAGTAATAAACTACAGAACTGGTCTTACTCTGGGGTGAGCAACAGGTCACCACACTATTTTGCCCACCAGACTATTAAGAAAGAAAAAAAAGTTGCAAAATAAAACTGAGGCCTGAAGAATAAAATAATTTAACCATAGATCAAGGGCAAAGCAAATAAGAGAAGCCAAATATTCCAGCTTTATCTTCTACTCCTAAAGTAAAGTAGGAAAATCCCGTGGGTGGAGATATTATGGTATCTTTGTTTTTTCCAGTCTCCACAACACGAAAGCCTACTTCTCCTCAACAGCTTAAAAGAATTCAAGATCATGGCAACAAAGATGAAAAGGTCAGACTAAACTCATTGCTCACACTGTGCACTAAAAATATACAATGCCATGACAAACTGCTTGATGGACACAAATGGCAGAACACTGGACACTGGCCTCCCAAGAGCTAGTACAAGTTTATAGACTATTTTAAATATAAAATAATTCTGACTTTTCCAAACAAATATTTAAAAGTGCTAGCTGAGACTGAAGATGCTTAAGATAGTGTTCATTTTTTTCCCTGACGCTTTGGGTGCGCTGGAAGGCAGATGATGTTCTTGTTCATAGCAACACAACCCTGAGCTTCTTCCAAGAAAGATGGAGTTTTGCTTTGATGTCTGCAAGAGGAAGTTAGAGCTGCAGCTGGCAGATATATTAATAGGATAGGCAGTGGTAGACTAGAGGGACCTCAAGTAAGGTACACTGTCCAACCTCTTTGCAGCACAGTACAATTTGCTTAAGCGTGTTTAACCCAAGTTTTCCAAAACTAACACTTGTGAAACACACAAATTTCACCTTCCACCCAGCTCCCAGACACACAGGCCTGGAATTAATTCTCAACAATCTCCTATTTTAGGTAAGATCCTACCATATGAACTTTGCAAAGGTAACAAAAAGAGTACAGTCACAGCCATAGATAGTTTTTTTAAAGACATCCATTAACAGTCACACAAAATACTTTCTTGTGGACATTTACACTCAATTTCTACTGTTCACTCAGCCTAATGCAGCTTAAATCCTTTTCTTTTTCTTAATGAGATTATTTTAATTGGGGCAAGACGTACTTTTTACACATTTAAATAATAAAATATTAATTTTTCAGAATACATTTTGAAGCCTGGGGATAGTCCTGGGTTTGTCTGACCATCTCTGCAATCTGAAATAAACTTAAGGCTTCTCAAAGTTGTCTTTGACTGGAACAGTTAAACAGAGGCTATTCCATAAAGGGAGGATGAAACTGAAACCTATTCACAACATGCTTCAGTCTACCCACTACAGTGATAGGGTTTGCAAGAAAACCATATAAGAATAGTATGGCTACAAAAAAACCTGGAGTTTGCTTGCTAGGGAAGAAGTGACAGCCTTATGTGCCTCAGAATCTTAGAGCCGGAGAAAAATATCAGTAGTCTTATTGAACTCCTTCAGATGATAATCTGGCAAGTATGTAAAGGCCAAATGAATGCAAGGACTAAGCCAGAGGCACAGACATCTTTGTATTTTATTCATTACTTTAATTTGTAGCAAACTAAGCATTTTGCTTTCTGTCTTGAAGCAGAAGCATGCAATGTCTAGGAATTTAGCTGGAGATAAATAATTTCCTACCAGAACTACCAATACACACAGTTCAGTGGTTCTTACTGTGCTACCTAGGTAGTGGGATTTTACAGTCAGTGCTGTTTTCATAAAGCCTTTTAAGTACTCATAGAAATCTAACATTGTAGGACACGAGTTTTCATGCACTAGTGTACAATTTTGGGGATGACAAGCTCTGAGCCCAAACCAGCTCGACAATGTCCTTTAAGCTTGTTCATCAGATTAACTTTGTCACATATTAGATGAACAGCTTCTTTGGTTTCTTGCCTAATTAAACACATAACCCAAGTGACTCCCTTCTAAAGCACAGTCAAAAGCAAAAGCCATTGTAACATTAAAGTTCTTTCCAATAACACATTCAGTTTAAAATGTTTATTCTTTTAGCAAAGATTATTCTTTTAGCAAACTATTTATAGTGATGGGACTCAGATTTCAGATACAATTAAAACAACACATTAGATATATATGAACCAAGGGGTCCGAGTTCATTACAGGACTAATAATGTGTTATGAATCCTTTCACATTTGGGTCGTTGGTTCAAACTCAGCTTTAGCTGATGATGAATGAAAAGGGAGAAAGAGGTAAAAATCCAGTCATAGATCTGGCCTCTATTCCTGCCTCTGCACCACACCCACTGTTTCCTTGGGCTACTCATTTAACTACTCTGTCCTGCAAGTTTCACAGTTGTACAGTAGGAATAAGTATTATGATTATAACACGAATCCTGGAAGACCAATTCATTAAGGTTTCTTAAGTATCCAGGATTTTCGGAAGATTAAACTATCGGTACTTTCGGGTTGTTCAAGAGATAATATGCAATAAAATAGAAGGGACTTTCTCAGGACAAGTCAAAATGTCATTGTTAAACAAGAAAAGTACTAGCCACAGTAGTCTATTTTTACAGCAACATAAGCATGGAAACCAAATTCTGAGTGGGTTAGAAATTTCACTTTTTCTCACAGGTAGACAGCACAGTTTAAAATTGAAGCAAACTGGAAATTCAGCAGCAGACATACAATGGATCAGAAAAGTAGGTGACAACCAGGTAGCGTGGTGATGCCTTGTGCTCTCCCATTATACAACACAGGATGTAAATGCCACATCTCTCAATGCTGGCTGACAGAAGAGGGAAGGAAGGGAGAGAGGGAAAGTCTATCACCCCTGCATCCCTTGATAGAACTTTAATTACTGAAGCTGCCTGCACTGCTACAGTCTCTGCTGCTCTCATTCCAAAGCTAAACAAAGGTTTCCATTTTCAGCAAGTGCCACATTGGCACATTTTACCATTTCAGATCCTTAATTAAATACAATGAATGAGAGGAAAAAAGGAAAACAACACACACAGAGAGCACCAAGACATTTTAACTCATTCTTGAGATAAAAGGTGAAAAATAACAGTGGTAGACAGTTTAGACACAAGACGATAGCTTCATTAATAAGCTGTAACTGCTACAAAAATCATCGTATCATTTCTTATGTGGTCCCGATTTCAGCATACTATTGAACTATGGCTTATACACAGCACTGAGAATATTTCATATTGGCAGGAAAATTTTGAAAGATTACAACTATTCCATGCTTTTTCCAAAGATGCTTCAAATATTTTAACTACAAGAGCAAAATGTGTGTGAGAATATATTTTGTTATTACTTCCACATTAGCATCAGCTATGTCTTTCTTTCCAGAGGAAGCTCACACACAATCATTCTAAAGGACAAGAAAAAGCACAAGTACTGCAATCACGAGCATTTAATGAGACAATGTGCAACAACTTTGTGCCAAGAAGGAGATCATAAAGATGAAAAATTATGCCTTCCTCTTCCAAACCTAGTTACCAAATTTCAACTCCTTCTAACAGAGGTAGGGAGCAACATTCAAACAATGAACTTCAGAGATACTTTGGCAAAGGATGGAGCCAACATAAGCCACAAGCGCAATTCCAAAATGATTTCATGGGCCGTGCTTTGCCCAAGCTCTTATTGACAAAATTATGAAGTAAACACGTCACTCAGTGCTAAGTCATTACACTGAAGTTATCTGCTATCATTGATAATCTGTGTTTAGTATTTTTTCAGCCTCTTCCTCTTGTTCACTGAAATAAGCTGCAGAAATAATGTCAATTTTAACCACTGCTTTGTCTGTTTGGTCAGCAAGCTGTTCTTACACTAAGTCAGACAAGCTTGAGAGGACTGCTTTTTCATCAACCAGAACAAAGATAAGCTGACCAGAACCACCAGAAAGTGCAACAAGGAGTGAAAGAGGGGAAATACCCATACTATACAAAGTAGGAAGTCTACATACAACTATCATGCCTTTGCAGGAAATATGAGAATTGCTTATTATCATACATTTGGGTCTATGCATTAACTGAACTCTCAGTTGAAACTCCTCTGCATCTGTCCCTGACTGAGGGTACTCTGAATATTCCTTGCAAGTGGGGAAGGCTGAAATTATTATATTACTTTGCAAACTTTCATTCAGAATTATCTTTTCTTCTTGGCACAATAAGTACTCCCTATTACACCTGAAATGTGTGCTTGTCTCTAATTTTGTGCAGTAAAAAGAAACATGAAGATGTACAATAGTATAGGACATCACACAAAACCTTATATTCCCTTCACACAATATTGAGAGCACAGTTTAATGCAATGTACTTGAAAACCAGACAAGCATTAATGCAAGGAACAGAACTGAGTATTTGCTCTCCTTCATTTGTGACTGGCTGCTTGTCTTCAGAATTGCAGATAATCTTTAGATAAGTCAGATGTGTAGCCTAGCCTGTGTATTGACTGTAGCAACAGCTTCAGAAGACTGAAAAAACATTGCTCTAAATGCATATGAAAGTACAATGCCAACAAACATGTTATAGAACTGAACATGGCTTCAATATTCATTCCCAGCCCTTAGAAGGTGTCAAATCATTTTAGTTAATAAATTTACTTTCTATTTTTTTATAAACAGACTTTCAAAGCAAACTGAAAAATAGTTTTTTCCCCTGTTTTATGTTAGGCTTGATAAGCCATCTCGCACAGACCTCTTATATCAAGAGAAGACTGCAAGTTACAGTGTGGATTTGTGTCAGTGTAGAGTTTCAGTTTTGATAGAAGGGCTCTCTTACCTTCAGACAGGGACAAATCATCAGCTGGAGACACCAGGTCTGCCTGGATGGAAATGCGATTGCTCAATGATGTGGTAATCTGATTCGTCAAGATAACCTGCAAACAGACAGGGAGAGGGGGAAGGGAGATGAATTTTTATAGCTACTGGAAGGCAGAGAGCAGCCCAGGCAAGGACTTGCATTCTTCAAGCATAACATCCAAGCAACACTCTATTCTGCCCTTCAGCAAATTCACTTACAGCAAATTTTGAACTACCTGCAGAAAATGAAAGAGGTAATTGCAAAAAGTGCAGGGAAAAGGATATTGTTAAAAAGATGAAATACTAAACTACAATATGTTGATACACACAGTCGCCTAAAATTAAACCACGGTTCTGAATAGCTTAATTCTTCAATGAACAACTTGATGGTCCTTACAAAAAGCATCATTTTCTTCACAGCAAATAGCAAAATATGTTTTCCTAGTAATTTCCATACAACTTACACCCTTTCTTGCATAGGTCAAAACAGCGTGATGGAGAAAGGTGCAGTAAGGATATACCCCTACTGACCTGAAGCAGAAGAGTACTAGATTTCACAGAGCCATCTCTACACAAGAGGATTTTTCAGGATCACAAGATTCTAATAAACAACAGACTTGTGGTATCCACACAACGTTCCCCCCTGACAGTATGAGCTGGGCTGGCTTGCAAGAGATGAACGGTTTCTTGCACCTTTGAAAACATTCTTTTTCTAATAACAAGAAAGCATTAGGACAAACACTGCAACCACTATCGAGTAAAAAGCATAGTTATAAACACCATTATCTCCTAATGCTTTGGAACTCTAAGCAGCCACAGTTCCCACAAATACAACTGGTCTCCATTTTGCAGACTGACAAAAACTTAAGAAATTACTTTTTTTTTTAAAAAAAAGAAACAGAATGATCCTTTTACTTGCACTGAGCACAGCCTCCATTCCAAACAAACTCTCTTTGAAACTAGTGATCTGTCTTCAGCTGTATTTGACATGGGGAGAAGGAGAAAGGAAGCCTACATAGTACTCTCTATGCAGTTTCATGATGCTACTGGAATAAATTAACAGCTTGCCATTGCTAAAAGGAAGAGGAGTTCTTCGGCTCTTCCCTCCACTGCTCCTCCCTCCCTTTGATCATGACTTCCTCCTGCTTTCTAACAGTTTCAGTAAGATGAGATGACAAACTCTCCATTTTCTTTTTTTCTATTTCAAGATCCCACATAAGCTGTACCAGATCACAGAGTCGTAACCACAGTGGTGGTGCTGCAGGACATTGCATCTTCTTCAGGCAGCACGACGTGAGCTACCAACAATGTGATGGAGTCTGTGACCTTTATGAAGACCACAACTCTTCCTCCCTGCTTACATCAGCCTACCCACCTCTGTGCTTGTAAACAGGCACAGTGGTGCCTGAGAGCTTTACAGACTGTATCAACAGGACTAAACTGAAAAGTTTGTAAGCCATATCTTCACCTACTCAATAGGAAACCTTCAGAGCCCCATAGTGATATCCCTCACGCTCTTCTGCTACTGACTGCACACTCTGGACAAACTTCAGGTGGCTCCTGCTGCCCTGCCCAGCTTAACCATAAGTTGCACATTTTGAGACTGGACATTTATGACGACTGCAGTGAACACAGACATGGTAGATTGTATTGGTCTTACACCTAGCTTAAGGTTCTTAAGGTACAACCTACAATACTGCCAACAGCAACCATACAAGAAACACCTCACAGAGCTCTGTTACTGCCTCCAGAGCTCCTGCTTACCCCTATAAAGCACCCAGAGCAGACAGGAAAGCACCTAGCACACAAAACACCTTGCAGCTGCTGCTGGCCGTCCTGCTCATCAGATTACAAGGTAGGGTTCAATTTAATAACAAAGAACAAAAGAAGTCACTTTTTGCCTTCCTTCTTGCCAGGATACTTATCTTCCATTTTAGGGGGCCAATTCATCCTTGTGATAGAGTGAACATCAAAACTGGTTCAAGGTAAACAAAAGTAGAGAACAGTCAAGAGACAGGAGGGATAAGGAATAGGATGTGAGACCTTTCCTTCTTAACACTGTTTTCATTTTGTTTTCACTGTGTCACAAACCCCACAGCCTCATTCATCCACTGAGGCTCTTCTGGCAACTAGGCACAAGATATACCAACAATATGGCACAACACTAAAGCTTCTTCTCAATCCAGTACTAGAAAATGTTCCAAAACAGAACACACTAACAAACTTCTCCACATACACGTACTGGTGGGGTATGAAGTTTTCATTGGCACACTTCTGCAATGATCACATTCACAAGTGTCAAAAGCCCTGTAAGCAATGCAGTCATCCCAGACTTGTGCCAAGGTACTCTTTATACAATGCCATCACACATTTTATTATTTATACACCACATTTTAAAGTAAAGCTACCATGTTTAAGGATCTTCTTAAAATTGAAACAAAGACCTAAGCATACCATATTTCATACTGCTCTCCTTCAAAGGAAACTAACTTTAAAGGCTTCAAAAATCAAAAGAAAAATTAACATCAAGAATAATGCAACTGCGTTTTTTAATCTTTCAGCTTTCTCTGCCACCTTTTTAACCAAGAACGTCACAGATTGTTCACTGTAGGACTGTAATTCTTCATCTTATGCTTTACAAGCTACGCCTCTCAACTTAGATTCCATTTCTAATGTGTCCTTCAATAACTACTCAATACTAATATCCTAGACATCCCATTATACTGTTTAAAAAGTCAGTTTATAAAGACAGAGTATTACCCACATAAATGTTCCTCTCCGTCTTGCTCTGAGGATGGGAATTATGTGTATTCTTAATTCCATGACTTCACTAATAGCTAAACATTTGCTTAAATACATGTTTAAATACTATCTTGAATAAGCACACTCCTCTGAAACAAGCCATATGCATATACAGAATGCTTACTTTGGAATTAACTAAAAATTACCATTCATTTCTGCAGGCCTGCAGTGCCTACACAGAGATTTGGTTCTCCCATAAGTACAAGCTATGAGGCTGTTAGCTAAACGCTAAATTTGACATCAAATTCCCTGTCAACACTTCTGCAGCTTCACTTACTGCAAAATTCTTCCATTGGGTACAGGTACTCCTACTATCAAACAACTAACATTGATCTTTGTGCACCTGCTATAATACAGCTTGAATCTTAGTCTGCCAGTGTGCAGAGTGTTCCATGCTCTCAGTGCCTCAAACAAGCTACAGCTTGCTAACAAAAGGAAAAAAGCTAGCCCTTACTCAGCTCCAGTTCTGAAGAAAAATGTTAAGGTGCTCAGGTTTAGAGAACTCCTCTGAGTACATACACCTACCTTCAAACCCCCCCTTAGTGGGGAACACTAAGATTTCTTTTGTTTTTTTCCTAGAGTAAAATTATGGTAACAAATACATCAGCAGCTAATGGTGCCATTGAAATAAGATCCTACTTTTTCACCAGTTCCCAGTTCTCCACATTCAACGTGAAGCCCTGAATGGTGAAGCCACTCAAAACCACTGTCATTTCTAAAGAACAGATTAACTTCTCAAAGCAGCTGACGAGCTCTTTAGATTAACTTCTCCTCAAAGTTAATATAGATTAACTTCTCCTGACTGACAGACTTAGGCATCGTTCTGCTACCCTTTTAAATGATTCAGCATATTCAGAAAGTTGCAACGATGTGTCTGAGAGAATAGCTAAGCCTGAGCGTAATTTGGAGAGAGCACACAGGTAGACAAAGAAGGGACAGAGTGAAACGACCGGCGGTCGGCGCCAGGCTCCGGGCGCAACGGCCGCTCCCGCGCGGTGCCTGACGGGAGGGGCGGTCCCGGAAGCTACCGCGGGGGATTTAAACGGCCCTTAGAGAGCACAGGCGGGGAGGGGTACGGGTACGGCTAGAAGGGACTGAGAGCCGCCGTGGCGGCTACCTGTCAAAAGATTAAGGCTGCACCAAGCATGATGGAAGTTGCCACACAGATGGAGCCCCAGTGGGCACATGCAGCTACCCAGACCCTGGGCTGCAAACAGTGCTCCCATCCCACATCAGCTTGTGCCTTTGTTACTGGCTCCACTTGTGAAAGCTGCACTGGAGTGGGGGAACTCCATTGTATGGTGGAGGAGTTAAGGGAGGAGGTGAAGAGGCTGAGGACCATCAGGGAGTGTGGGAGGGAGATAGACCAGTGGAGCAGTGCCCTCTCACTCACTCAGCAGCCTGATGGAGCTGGTATGTCCAAGCACCACCCACCTGCAAACTACAAGGTTGGGGGAACAAGAGATGGGGAATGTCAGCAAGTTCCTGCCAGATGAAGGAAACCTGCTCCCCTCAACCAGACAGCAAAACCCCAGATCCCCCTGGTAAGCAAGTACCATGTGCTGCAGGTGGAATCCTGTCCCGAGAATGAGGATGATGGCTCCCACAGCCTAGAATCTTTCCCTAGGCCACACCATCCTCAGAAAAAGATAAAAACATCCTCCATTAAGAAGAAGAGGAGGGTGAATGGAGAACAGAGGGACGCATTTGCAGACCAGACCCGCTCCACAGAGAGGTCTGCTGCTTACTGGGGGCATCAGTGGAGGAGGTAGCTAGAAAATTTCCTTCCCTGGTCCACGAGACAGACTACTATCCTCTGATAGTAGTCCAAACTGGTAATGATGATTTAGTTAACAGAAAGACCAAAGCCATCAAGAAAGACTTCAGGGCCATTGAGAAAAAGAGGGAGGGCTCTGGGGCACACAAATAGTATTCTGCTCCATCCCAAGGCTAAACAGAGAGGACCTGGAAGTCAGGAAGAAGAACTTGATTAATGCCTAGCTCTGAGCCTGGTGTGAGGAAAGGGGCTTTGGCTTCTTTGATCATGGGGTGGCTCACGCACCCCCAAACTCTACTACTAAGGTTGGGACATGTGGGTCTCCTAGGGGGGCTAAAGCCCTTGCTAAGAACTTAGCTAGGCTCATTAACTGAGCTTTAAAGTAGATGTGAAGGGGGAGGGGATTGAGACCAGGCTAGACAGGAGCGAGCCTGGATGTGGGGCACTGATGATTCAGAGAGGGTGTGGTGGAGAAGACCACCAGTACATCACCACAGAGAAAGTGGGGGTGAACACACATGGGGTGGTAAGGGAGATATGGGCACTCTAGCACTAGCTACTCCAGTTACCAGGCAATTGGGAAGGAACTCTGTTTAATGTCTTTATCAACGACCTGGATGAAGGCATTGAGTCCTCCCTTAGCAAGTTTGCAGATGACACCAAGCTGGGTGGAAGTGTGGATCTGCTGGAGGGTCGGGAGGCTCTGCAAAGGGACCTGAACAGGCTGGACTGCTGGGCTGAGACCAACGGCATGAGGTTTAACAAGGCCAAATGCCGGGTCCTGCACTTGGGGCACAACAACCCTAAGCAGAGGTACAAACTAGGAGAAACCTGGCTGGAAAGCTGCCTGGAGGAGAAGGACCTGGGGGTGTTGGTTGACAGCCAACTGAACATGAGCCAGCAGTGTGCCCAGGTGGCCAAGAAGGCCAATAGCATCTTGGCTTGTATCAGGAACGGCGTGACCAGCAGGTCCAGGGAGGTTGTTCTCCCCCTGTACTCAGCACTGGTGAGACCGCACCTCGAGTACTGTGTTCAGTTCTGGGCCCCTCACCACAAGAAGGATGTTGTGGCTCTGGAACGAGTCCAGAGAAGAGCAACAAAGCTGGTGAAGGGGCTGGAGAACAAATCTTATGAGGAGCGGCTGAGAGCTGGGGTTGTTCAGCCTGGAGAAGAGGAGGCTGAGGGGAGACCTTATTACTCTCTACAACTACCTGAAAGGAGGTTGTGGAGAGGAGGGAGCTGGCCTCTTCTCCCAAGTGACAGGGGACAGGATGAGAGGGAATGGCCTCAAGCTCCGCCAGGGGAGATTTAGGCTTGAGATTAGGAAAAAGTTCTTCACGAAGAGGGTGGTTAGGCATTGGAACGGTCTGCCAAGGGAGGTGGTTGAGTCACCATCCCTGGAGGTGTTTAAGGTTAGGGTAGACGAGGTGCTTAGGAGCATGATTTAGGGACTGGTGGGAATGGTGGGACTTGACGATCCAGTGGGTCTCTTCCAACCTGGTTATTCTGTGATTCTGTGAACTCTGTTCCCTCTAAGAGGGCTGAAGGCTCAGCAGCTCAGCTGAAGTGCATTTACACCAATGCACACAACATGGGTAATAAGAAGGAAGAGCTGGAAGCTGTCTAAGGGCAAGGAGCCTATGATGTTGTTGCCATCATGGAAACGTGGTGGGATGACTCCTATAACTGGAGTACAGATATGGTGGGGTACAAACTCTTCAGGAGGGATAGGAAGGGAAGGAGAGGAGGTAGGGTAGCCCTCTTTGTAAGGGAGGACTTGGACACCGTTGAAATGGATTGTGGTGATGAGGAGATTGAGTGCCTGTGGGTTAAAATCAGAGGAGCCCATAAGAAGGTAGATTTTGTGATGGGAGTCTGTTACAGGCCACCCAGCCAAGGAGAAGCAGCTGATGAGCTCTTCTATAAACAGCTGGGGTTAATCTCTAGATCAATGCCTCTTGTTCTTGTGGGAGACTTCAATCTTCCTGATATCTGCTGGAAGTACAATAGAGCAGAAAGGAAGCAGTCTAGGTGGTTCCTGGAATGCCTGGAAGACAACTTCCTTGCACAGCTGGTGAATGAACCAACAAGGAAAGGTGCCCTCCTGGACCTGCTGTTTGTGAACAGAGAAGGCCTTGTGGGGGATGTGGCAGTAGGAGGACACCTAGTGTGTCCTCCTAAGTGATCATGAGATGATAGGGTTTTCTGTTCTAGGCGAAGTGAAGAGGGTGGTTAGCAGGACAGTAGCATTAAATTTCCAGAGGGCAGACTTTGAACTCTTCAGAAGGCTGGTTGGCAAAGTCTCATGGGAGACAGAGCTTAAGGGCAAGGGAGCCCATGAGGGCTGAGCGCTCTTCATAAAGTAGATCCTAGCAGCTCAGGAGAAAGCCATCCCCGTGTTCTGAAAAAAAAGCCAGCAGGGAAAAAAAACAGCTTGGTTGAACAGGGAGATCTTGAGTAACATCAAGAAGAAGAGGAATGTTTATGGGCTCTGGAAGAGGGGACAGGCCTCTTGGGTGGACTACAGGAGGGAAGTTGAGATTGTGTAGAGAAAAAAATCAGAAGGGCAAAGGCTCAACTAGAAATCAGATTGGCAAAGTCTGTGAAAGATAACAAAAAAATCTTTCTATAAATATATAAATAATAAAAGGAGGACTAGGGAGACCATACAGTCCCTGCTGGACGCAGAAGGAATAACAGTGACAGGGGATGAGGAAAAGGCTGAGGTACTTAATGCCTTCTTTGCTTCAGTCTTTAATTGTAAAGAAAGTTGTTCCTTTTACAAACCCAGGAGCTAGAGGAGCAAAATGAGGCTCCCATGATCCAAGAGGAGGTGGTCAGAGCCTTGCTAGCCCGACTAGACACCCACAAGTCTATGGGGCCAGATGGGATTCACCCAAGGGTATTGAAGGAGCTGGCAGATGTGCTGGCCAAACCCCTTTCCATCATCTTCCAGCAGTCCCGGAGGACTGGGGAAGTTCCACTGGACTGGAGGCTGGCTGATGTTGTGCCCATATACAAGAAGGATTGCAGGGAGGATCCAGGGAACTACAGGCCTGTCAGTCTGACTTCAGTGCCAGGGAAAGTCATGGAACAGGTGATCTTGAGTGCTATTATGAAGCACATGCAAGAGAACCGGGTGATCAGGCCCAGTCAACACGGGTTCCCAAAAGGCAGGTCTTGCCAAACTAACCTGATCGCCTTCTATGACAAAGTGACTCGGCTGCTGGACGAGGGAAAGGCTGTGTGTGTGGTCTTTCTGGACCGCAGGAAAGCCTTTGACACAGTTTCTCACAGCATTCTGCTTTGGAAACTGTCAGCCTCTGGCATGGACAGGCACACACTCTCCTGGGTGGAAAACTGGTTGGATAGCCGGGCCCAGAGAGTGGTGGTAAATGGTGTTAAATCCAGCTGGAGGCCAGTTACAAGTGGGGTTCCCCAGGGCTCAGTCCTGCGTCCAGTCCTGTTCAATGTCTTTATCAATGTCCCGGATGAAGGCATCGAGTGCACCCTTAGCAAGTTTGCAGACGACACTAAGCTGGGTGGAAGTGTGGATCTGCTGGAGGGTCGGGAGGCTCTGCAAAGGGACCTGAACAGGCTGGACCGCTGGGCAGAGTCCAATGGCATGAGGTTTAACAAGGCCAAATGCCGGGTCCTGCACTTGGGACAAAACAACCCTGTGCAGTGCTACAGACTAGGAGAAGTCTGTCTAGAAAGCTGCCTGGAGGAGAAGGACCTGGGGGTGTTGGTCGACAGCCAACTGAACATGGGCCAGCAGTGTGCCCAGGTGGCCAAGAAGGCCAATGGCATCTTGGCCTGTATCAGAAACGGCGTAACCAGCAGGTCCAAGGAGGTTATTCTCCCTCCTGTACTCGGCACTGGTGAGACCGCACCTTGAATCCTGTGTTCAGTTCTGGGCCCCTCACCACAAGAAGGACGTTGAGGCTATGGAGCGAGTCCAAAGAAGAGCAACGAAGCCGGTGAAGGGGCTGGAGAACAGGCCTTATGAGGAGTGGCTGAGAGAGCTGGGGTTGTTTAGCCTGGAGAAGAGGAGGCTGAGGGGAGACCTCATTGCTCTCTATAACTACCTGAAGGGAGGTTGTGGAGAGGAGGGTGCTGGCCTCTTCTCCCAAGTGACAGGGGACAGGACGAGAGGGAATGGCCACAAGTTCCACCAGGGAAGATTGAGGCTGGACATTAGGAAAAAATTTTTCACGCAAAAGGTCACTGGGCACTGGAACAGGCTGCCCAGGGAGGTGGTTGATTCACCTTCCCTGGAGGTGTTTAAGGCATGGGTGGACAAGGTGCTAAGGGGCATGGTTTAGTGTTTAGTGTTTGATAGGAATGGTTGGAGTCGATGATCCAGTGGGCCTCTTCCAGCCTGGTTCTTCTATGATTCTATGATTATTCTATGAAACAACTGCATGAATTCCTGATGAGTAACCACATTGGTGCATGGACAGAATCAGCTGAATCACGCATTCATTCATACAAGTGGGCACAAATTATCATCCTGGTTGTGATCTTAATCATCTGATACGTTACAAATCATCAACATTATGAAGAAGCTTAGAAGTACTTCCCTTTGGTCTGCTATGTGCCACACCAGAAAGAAACCCCCTCTCACTGCTGGACAGTGCCTGGAAACAGGCTGGGGTCACAAGTCCAAGCAGACTTGTTAGAAAGAGTGCCTTGTACTGGATTAGCAATAGCAGTTCCTCAGCTTTTCACTGGAGTTTTGCCATTAAAGTACAGATCAGATTTAGTCTGTTTAGTACAGGAGACCTGCCAAGTCCTCAGTCTAAGTAGGTAAGGAAAAGTTGCCTCTGTTGTGATTCCTTTTGTCAGATAGTGGACATCACTGCTAGCCAAGAATAGCTTCTATTTAAGAGCAGAACCCTCAACAATGAGAATGTTGCTACATGATATTTTAATGTTATAATATCAAAATATATACTATTTTAAAATATAGTGTATTTTATACATTACCCAATATTTGCAGAGGAGCTCTTATTTCTACCATCAACAAACAGAAAAAAGCAATTTCCTTACTAGAGGTAATTTCATTTCATTCAGGAAGAGTCACAAAACACATTATAGCTCTCCACACACAACTATGTCCTGACACGCGCAGCAGGTGAGGACGTTGTGTTATTGTTTTCTGTTTCTACCTTGTGATGACTGAAAAGCATAGGGCTTCTTCAGATTGTGACTATGCATGAATGAAAAACATGTTCCACTGCTAAAGGAAAAGAGAAAAAAAACAAAAATAATCAGCTAGACAGCTAAGTTACATTGGAAACTTGCCCCACACAGTCTCCTAGGGAGTTCAGTGAACCATTGCCTTTAAACTTTCAGCTTATTCAGTCGCAACTGGTTAAGTGAGCTATTTAACAAGTAAAAATTTACAGTCCTCAGCTTTCCGATTCTGACAGAATTACAAACACCGTAGAAACTCACTCAGATTCAAATTTCAAAAACATTTCTGGGAAAAAGTCTGCTATTTTAAATACCACACAACTGACTGACCACGCAGTTTCCCAATCTAATGAAGACTTTTACTTCAGCATAGCAAATTTAGATTATAAAATAGCTCCTTCTAATCATTAAAAGTGTTATGACAGCAAGAAGAATCCTTTTCCTTACAGGTCAAAACCCTGGAGATAAAAGCAAGGAGACAGTAGGAACATATTTTCGAGTTCCTAATTTTAGACACCTTAAAAAAAACACCTACTGTTCTGACCACTTCCTCAATTTTTATACGCGCTGATACCTGGAAAAGAAAAATGGAAACAAGAAATTCCCAAGGAAAATAGTGTTAAAAGTTCTGGACAGGTCATTGCTACTTCCAAGATTAATCCAGAAGTCAACCCCACTGTTTATATTCTCTCAAAATCTTTACATGTTTTTATGAAAATAGAATTTTCTTCCACTGAAATTACTTCGGCAGATGCCAGTTTTCTGGAAGCACATTAGGAAAGTAAAAATACTTATTTAAGGTGCCTGAACTCCAAGCACCTTCACTTGCTGGGAACAGCACAGTTCCTGCAGATGGAAAGCCCCTGCAGGTCCTGGGAGAGAGTTGGCCTAAGTACTGAAATATGACTGCTTTACAAGAAAGAAAAAGCAAACTAGTTTCTGTTTGGTTATTTATATAGTACAACTTTTCAAATAGTCTCTGGCCTTCCTAGGACCGCACTGAAACTACTAAATCTGACTTTGTCATCCTTGTAAATCCAATTGAGTAAATAAGTCATTTTCCGTAAACTTGTGGTCTCAGCCTCCTTGTTAGTTTATTGCAAAATTAAAGGGAGCTCAGCACAGAACTATTAATCAGTAACCAGCAAAGGTATAAAGTCTTCTGAAATGTACCAAGAAGAATGTGCCCCCATGCTGTCATGAAATGGCTGTTTGTTAAAAGAACAGAGTAAAAATCCCCGTTTCTCATGCAACACTATTTAGGAAAATTCTTATTAAAAGCTTCCTATTGAGCAGAGAGAGCAAGCACAAGGACATTTGCAAGAATCCCAAATTATTCCACCCTTATTAGTCCATGTATTTTGTGGTTTTCACTGGATTCAAGCAATGTCGCTGGAGAGCACCAAGTCCAAATGACTGTCAGCAGGGCTGAGATGCCGACTCAGGGTGCTGGAGGAGAAGGAAAAGTAATTTTACTGATGCCCAGCCACTTGTCATGCTGAGTGCTGAGAAGGCATCTCTGCTTTTCCCTGAAGCCAGAGCTTTTAATGAATCATTCAAGCAGTCAGTAAAAGGTCGAAAAAATGGTGACTATTGTCAAGGCACTTGCAATAGGGAAGCTTAGGAAGCAATACCAAAGCCAGATGGGGAAGGCAGAAATCCTGGAAAAAGGGAACAGTGAAAAAAATGGGGAGAAGCAGCATGTTTCAAACAGCTGCAGGAACCGCAACCTTCTCTTTGGGAACCATTACAGCTCCTAGAGGCTGGCACTGGTCTGCTGAAGGAAGAACTCTAAATTATCACAGTCTGTCCTAGTAGCAGCGTATTTGTGATCTTCATCTAAGCTATGCACTGAATTAGGTTTTCTTCAACTCCTGCTTCTTCAGGGAGAGTTTCTGCAGCACCAGTAGCCATTTGCCATAAAAGCTGTTAAAAGATGTCAAAGACCTCAGCAGAACTTGTACCTAATATTCACAAAGAAGAAAAAAATCCTTAAAACTGAGCCCCTTCACTGAAATCGGGGAGTTACAGGCAGAAAGTGGAAAAGTCTGAACTGCAATACTGAGAGCTCTTAAACAACGTAAGAGTTCCAAAGAGAGAATTTCAAGTGCCCACAGCTACTGAGCACTGGAAGCTGGCTACTGCAGCAACGCTCCACAGGGGCTCACCTTGCAGGAGAGCGAGTTTCTCTGGTGAAAAGCCTCTGTACACTCAAGACAGATCTGGGCTCCAGGACCAAACCAAACATGTTTATATCACAACTATTACTATGATAGGAGATTAAATAAATACGCATATCTTCATTCTTAGAAAATGTAAACTATTTTGACTCATTCAAACCAAATACAGAAGAGAAAACCCAACAGTTTATTATCTCCGATCCAAGCAAGTCACCACACCCACCCAGTACTTGTTCCAGTAGGTGTCTCATCCTCCCAAGCTGAGTGGCCGTCAGCCCCAGCAGCTCAAGTTTCTGCAAGGAGGAATGAAAATTATTTCAAGTACTCTACAGAGCCCAGCCATTATCGGCAAAAATCATTATAATAAATTGAATTCCCATGTTCAAAGTCAAACATCACTTCTAATGTTTAATCAAGGCCTAACTAACAAAGATAATCAAAAGCAATTTTCCATGTTGTACTAAAATTGTTCTAGCTAACAAAGAAAACACGCAGCTTGTTCACAGCAAGCATAAGCAAGACAGGTGCCCACTTTTAACAACTGTTGCTAGTCTAATCAGTTGAAAGTAAAACTCAGCTGTTACAGTCATCTTTCTTGTATATGACAAGAGGCACAGGCTGCAACAGTGATGCTCATTTTAAGAGGGAAGCGAATGGATGTTTTCAGAAGAAACAGCACAGCAGCTAGACTGACTTATAGGTAAAGACGAGGCCTCTTGGTGAAGTACTGTGAGAATTCACGTTCTCAACCAATGTCACCAAAATTTGTCACAATTCCCTAAAAAACAGATATATACACAGACAAACCACCAGAAACCTATTAAGAAACATTTCCAAATCCTATGAGCAACCTAGCAACAAGTGTTGGCCCTACTTTAGAGGAATTTTATCCATACCTGTTTTCAGCTGTACCTGAAACATCCAGGATAAAAAAAGGGGGAAATTAAACAGTCTAACAGTACAGAAACAAGAAAGTAATGATTCTCTGGAAGGCTCGCATATGATCAATACAGATTGCCACTAAAAGTGCCTCTTTGGTGCCTTTTCAGTACACAGAAGGAAAAAAAGTTTGAAGGTAGCAAGGACACATTGCTGCTAGCTGCAACCTTACTAGAGCTCCTAGGACAGGACTTGAGCCCCTGCTTTGCCAAAGTAACTCTACCCAAGCTTCTCCTTTTTTATTCCCTCAGTGAGGCAATTCATAGCAGCAGAGGTCATTTTATAGTCACTGGATTTCACTCGGTATAAATAGGAGCTGGAAGAAACCAAGGGATCTTTCAGAGACTGGCCACCGTACTTGCATCCAATTTATTCTACTTTGCATAGGAAAAGTACAAAGTTATGCAATTCCATTCCATAAGCCTTCTGGAGAAGTAAAGCACCTATTCACATCTCTGCCAACTGCTTTAAAAATAATCACAATGAATTAATAAAACTTTGACCAGAGGAAATAAAAAAACAAAACAAAAGCATGCTGTTCTCAGGCAGCTACATGACTTCAAGTTGAAATAGCTACCACCCAGTGACAGCCTGAGGTCTTGAGCCTCTCCTCCTCTGCGAACAAGGAACGCAGACAACACAAACGTAACCTTCAAAATCCATGCTGCAGCACCCTTGCGCTGCTCCTCAAGAAAGGTTTGTGTGCCTGGAAGGCCTTCACATCCAGCAGCCTGCACAGACCTTTTGCAGACACCTGTGTAAGACATCCCATAGAGGGGTTGCCACCAACCCTCGGACCCTGTTAGGTGCCCAGAGCTCCACGTTAGTTTCCAGTCAACCTTCTCTCTCCTCCACCCTCCCTTCCAGCCTCTGCACAATGACAGCTTTCTGAATTGGGCATACTCCTGTGTGGAGCTAGTGATGCACCACAGGGTGAGGCTGGTCAGATACCGGCTGAGCCCATGCAGAGTACCTTGCAGAAAATCACTGCAATCCACAAGCAACTTTACAGTCAAGATCTGCTACAGCCTCAAAGCAGGAAAACTACCTCTTATAAGGGAGTGTTCAAATAAAAGTCAAATAGTCCTGTGAAAGAAGAAATAAAATAAAATTATGAATTCACAGTTCGCACTTAGACTGCATGCTGTTCTCAGCAACAGGGCCTTGGGTTGGTTTAATTTGCTTGTTTTTGAAGGAAGAAACTGGGTTGTCTGGAAAATCAACAAAGTAGTGCATAACGGTTCTTCTCCAGCCTATCCCAGGCTGAGAGAAGAGCTGAGTACATCTCCTAGTCTTTAACAGGATTGCAAGGCTATCAAATTTTTTGCTTACTTTTTTCCTCAATGAAAAACCTCGTTTAGTTTATTTGCACTCGTTAGCTTTCATTAGCAGATCAGCAAGCAGACTGAAGGCTCCTTCCTTTCACTTGCTGAGTTCAGACCTTCTGCCATGCGCCTACCCAGCTATGTCCAGCACTTCAAATTAACCCAGACCTACAAGAAATCTATGACATCAAATCTTACTGCTGTCTGATGGAATTAAAGTATTGTTACCTCTGTTGTAGAAACAGACACTCAGACATTAAGCAAACTGACCAACAGTACCACAAATCTTTACTACCATTCCTAAGTGCTGACTTCAAGGACAGAGTTGGAAGGGCTCATACTCACCTAAGCAGTCTAAGAGATCTCAGGATAATCTAATTTCTATCCAGCAAATTACATATTCATAACTCTTTCTGCATTTGGAGCTGATTTTATTCAGTTTTTCTACACCTGTCTAAACTTGGGGTTTTTTCTTAACAACTAATATAAATAGGAATATAAATTAAACTAATGAAATATTCCCAAAACCAGTAGGGCTCATGGCCTACTTCAAGCTGATAATTAGTGTACCAGCATTTTATTTGATTTTGATGTTCTGACAAGCCCAATAGAAAGACTGCAAATAGTAATATACACATGCAGGTCTGGAGAGGTAGAGTATATAAGACACAACTCAATGTCAATGTCATTAATTCCATTAATTCTTCAGATTCCTTCCAATTAATTCCTTCAAGCCTTTGAGGCAGTGGGTCACAGGAGACTTGCTGGCTCTTGGATGCAAACTGGAACAGCTCAATGGGGTACTGTAATGTAGAGCTTTGCCAAACAGTTTTTAAAACACTCCCTCAGCTCTCTCTTATCCCACATCGTGACCCTATGCCAACATTTTTAGAGGGAGGACAGTGTTAGTTCAGACTGCTCCTCAGGGCCTCATGGAAACAGCAGAAAGCAGTTTTAGGATGTGCTAGAAATCCCATCAATGCGTTGCTGTTCAGATCCCCTCCAAACCCTGCCTTCCTTGCCTATCCTGCAGCACTGGAGCCTTTCTGTTGAGGACTATGGGAATATCTGTTCCCCCTTGTCTATTCATTTCACCTTTACAGGCGGGTGTACCTACCAACACTGCCACCAGACAGCATCACATAGTGTACATTGGTTTATATTCAACATACTCTGTCAGTATCACAGAAGCAGAGCAAATCTTTTCTAGCCTACAATGTTAGAGATCACAGCATGCTTTACACAATGCTCATCAGGGACGTTTTCTTTTCTTGCTGTGCTATGGTAGCTGCTGCCTTTCTCTGAATATATTTCAGACGCATACAGGATTTTTATATTCACCTATAATGGCTATCCTTAGATAACCACATAGCTTTACTTCAGTGTATAGAACAGTCAGTAGATCTTGAGTACAGGAAAACAGGGAACTCCATCCCCCAATTTGCCAACACAATTTAACCTGTCTGTAGACTATTAGGGTTGTAATGGACATTGCACAGAGCCCGACAATCAAACCATCATACCAATATTTTTCATAAAATGAGGAAAAGATTATTAGGAAAGCAGGAACAAACTAGGCACCAATAGTATTATTTAATGCAACTAAGGCCCATTTAGAGAACACCATATCCTTGGTGATTGCTCCCGGTGTTTTCAAAATGTTCTTAAGAACAAAATTTGGCCATCACCCTCTACTGCTGCAATGCTGGTAAAAAAAAAAAGAGTAGAAATTATCCAAAAAACAAAACATGGAGCTGCTCAAACAAACAGCCTCTCAAGTCGCTATCGGTTGCACTTTCCTGTAACCCAGGGCTCAGAAATGTATGAAAGAACAAGTGAGAATATACTACTGCAAATTATACATACTACAAGCTGCAGGTATATATTCACGTTATAGTTTAGACATTTTCATACACTGAATTGCATCTGCACCATTTTCAGCTAACCTGCAGTTTAGCAAGTAATCTATCTGCTACCAGAAATACTTACAGTATTCCAAAATCACCAGTAATTTCAGCCCCTCTTAAAATGCAACAAACAAACAAAATGAACCAGGTACAGCTAAGAACACCCCTCTGATCGCTGGGCAGTATTTTTCTGCTATACCAGTGACTATTTTAATTTTTTTAGTTTGAGCAGATTGGAAGTGGAAGTTTGCCCATCCAGTTTTTGAGATCTGTAATACATTAACACATCTCAGGTACAGCACAATATTTTTATGCCAAGGAAAATTGCTTGGATATATTTAATTTGTCTCCTAAACCTGCGAAGTTAGATGGTGAGAGTTTTAAACTGTAAAATCTTTCCACTTACAGTCTTCAACACAATTTATACACTGAGATATTGTGAAGCAACTTTTCCTGAAAAAGGTAAATTTAACCTATACAAAATACATGATGATGGATTGTGCTATGAAGCTATTTTAGGAAGTCTTAGTACTTAGATTATCCTAAGTGCTTCTTTCACAACAGCACATGAAAAAAAATTGTCCACAATTTACAGATAAATAGTCCATAACAAAACAGAGAAAAAAAAAGTGTGCACATAATTGTTTTCCGATCATGTCTGATCTGATAATACCCAGAGGAGAGAAGAGGGGAGGGGACATAAATCAACCAAGCTTCTTCTCTTCAGTATTTGGGGGGGAAAAAACCTGATCTTGTGGTTCAAGGTATTCTGGAATTTCAGTAGCATTGTCTTGGCCTCTGTAACCTATTTTTTCTACATCCTTTCACTATGAAATACAGTTAGTCAGTATTTCCCCAATAAAATTAGTGTTTATGTCACATTTTAAAACGAAAAATTTCTATTTTCCTACCTAACTTGCTTAAATTGGACTGTACTTTCCTTGGAAATATGAATCATTAGAAATCTCTTTGAAAGATAAGACTCAAGACGGGAAAGGAACTCAGAAAAATGCAAGGAGTCATTTTTGTGCTGAGACTGCACCATGACACCCCCTCCTTTGGCTTTGCCTAATACAGTAAATTAGTATTTGAGATTGTCCAAACAAAATCATGGACCCATAAAATAATACTCAAGCTAACTTCTCACCTCTTGGGATAAGAACACGGTCTTTGAGGTTAGTGCTTCAATACATGCACAAGGCAGTATACTCTCTCTTCTGCGCTACAGGGAGGATCAGTCTTGCACGGTTGTTTTGGCAAACCTTTCCCTAGTATTAAGACAAACCCAACTAAGAGACTGATAACAGTGAAACTCGTGCAAAAGCAAATTAATTCAAACCCAAAGGTGTTCCTTTTCTTCTAAAAATTTGGTATTGATTTGTTTGGGAAGCTGGTGATCACTGAGAATAGCTCTAGTGGTTCCACTGGGAATGACACTGGGTCTTACCAGCGTTACTGTTCTTTGTTGCTGGTACCTCAGTTTTTATGTAAATATTTGCAAACATTTCTTTAAAAAATGTTATTTATACAGCTGTCTGGGCAGACCATTATATTTACAGCTACAGAAACGTTAAAGAGTTGCTGTTAGGTGAATAAAAACAGGCTGTGGCACCTGACTAAATAATTTTTGCACCTTCTTCAAATTAACCTCGAGTGAATACAGTCGGGTCAAATCTTCTGACATTTGCTGAGCATCCTACAAACTACATAAACAGGCAGCAGAGAAAAGGAGCTAATGTCTTCTGGACAACCAACTGAACTTTTGCAGCAGCTCCAGATTAATAATTCACCGCACCTAGCATTTTTTAATATAATTTTCTAGACTTACTATTAAAATTCACAGGATTGTGCATCTTCCTTGAACTCCATTATAACTGCTTCACCCAAAGTCTCTCTCAAGAAACCACAACCAAGTCTCCACTGTGGAGTTTGGAAAGAAATCGCAAAGACAGTAATGTTAGGAATTAATTTAATTAATTTAATTTAGAGAAAATTGAAAAGGAGTAAATTATGCTTTAGTCAAGAGAACGTATGTGTGGCAGTAGGCTTTCTGCAGCCCCATGATCGGAATAGCTTCTTCCAGTGAGAAGTGATGCTGGAAGTGCATCTTCAGATCTAGACATAGAGCAGGAGGGTAGGAGGTACTGGATGCTCACACAGGACTGACGTGCTGCAGCTGGAACAGTGGCCAGGCAGAGACTTCCTCAGGGAAGAATGGGATGTATTTGTAGAGTTCCTAACCAAAGCTGAAAGTAATTCAGAGCAAGATGCTTGGGCTTCAGAGCAAGGTAGCAGAATGCTCAGTAGTACAGCAGGGTGTGAAGATACAACAATTGCTTGATTATACCCAAATTTCAGTAAAAATTCTTCCGTGTTTAGGCAAGTGCTAATTGTGGTGTGCAGAGGTACAGCTTCTGTAGGCAGAATGCCAGTCATGGCAAGTACTCCTTTAGTTTTATTTACTCATTTCCTGCCACCAACAAAACATGTATCAACAAGAAAAGTGTTTTCAGCAGTAGCAGTAGTAATTCAACAACATTCTTTCATCGCGGGTACTCTGCGTCTAATTAAGGATAACTGACTTTTTAATAAAAAATTGCTTCTCAAAAATGTTACTTTTTTTTTCTTAAATAACCTGCATCTGCTGCACCAAGCCTTAAAATTCCATGTAAGAAATTAGTATTACATAATGGATTGCTTGTACTGCAGCTGCTTCTTAGACTTGTCTCCTTCTTCCCCTCCAGAACATTAGATATCCACTTCAGTGTAGAAACTAGCCTGACAAGGTAAGTTCTCATATAAATTTTATTAATATTACTCAGTTTTTATTCCAAATTGAGTGAGATTCAATGCAGGTCTCGTTTTATTGACCCTTAAGGAATTACACCAAAGTGAAACATGATCATGAACGTGTCCCTTTCCACCTTCATCCTTCTGTCCCTAAATACATTTGCAGAGAAGCAAAGAGTTCAGACTTTTTACTTTACCACTAACTCTTCACCTCAGTTCATCCTCAAGAGGAAACAGGAGGGGGCAGAAGTCCAGCCATATGTGTTCTAATCCCAGTTCTGACGCTAAGTAGCTGTGACTGCTTACTTATACCATAAATTCTTTGTGCCTCGTTTTCAAAGTAGGCATAATGCCTACCCCTTAAAAGTGTTGTGGGATTCAGTATTTTGCTTTCCTAATGCTTTGAACTCACCGCATTAAGAGTGATTAAAACCACCAAGTGTTCTCAGAGTCTTCCAGTGGCACAGCTGGGCAATGTCAATTCAGCGTAATAGTTGACCACTATGCATTCTAGACATATGGAGTTGGAGGTCTTACAACAAAACCTCTGAATGTCCCCGCCAAAAACTCACTGGCCTTTTTCTTTTCTTTTTGCAATTTATTTTAAATCCTTCTCCTTTGCTTAAGTCAGGTAATGGACTCAAAGTAGTACTGGTTCGCACCACAAATGGGATCACTAAACTTCAAAAATTACTTGTGGCTCAACTTTTGCTATGTTGTACATAGGTGTATTTAAAACAGAAGGAAAGAAGCAAACATGTTTTAGCTTAGTATTTCAGTGCTGGCTGGGACTGTATCCTGGTGAACAACTTTTGGTTTCTTGTGAGCTCAGTGAGGGTGTTTTAAAGAACTTTCATAGAGTAGGAAGCATCAAATAGTTCCAGAGAGCAAAGACAAGAAAGTAACAGGAAGGCAGCACACCATCAAATCAGGCCTGTAAGAATTTATTTTCTGGACTAGATATCTCAGATCTTCATTATGCCAGTAAAAGACAAATAATAGCTATTCTTCAGAGTGTTGCAAGACTTATAGATGCAAATATCACGCTACTTTTAAAATAGGAAGCTCAATAAGGAGCCAGGCACATTGGTGTAAGTAGCAAGGGAAAAAATTCCACTCCACACTGTAAAAGCATGGGGTGGGAGGAGAGAGAGAGTGAGAGAGAGACATAGACAAACACACACACACACGTGAGCAGGAGAGTACTGAAACAAGAAACTCCATCTCAGATGTAAAAAGCTGCCCTCTTTAAGAGTTTGGAGCAAATCTCAGAGATTACCCAGATTTCAGTTCGGACTCCATCTCAATTGCCCTTTTGGCTTCAGAGCAAGAAAGGAATTGTTACTGAGTGAATGGTCACCTGCAATGGCTACACCAAGAGCTGACCCTGGAGCTTCAAAAAGAAAGGGGAAAGAGGCACAAATAACCAGGGAGAAGGTCAGATTTACGAATAATAAATACAAAATGTCCTGCAGAAATGCAACATGCTTTGAATACTAACAGCAAATATAAATGGGAGAATACAATTGGCATGTCTGGATCATGACAGGGCCCAGAGCATTGAAAACTATCGCTTTGGAGGCAAAGAAAGTTTCATTATACTTCAAGGAACAAGGCTGTAAATAGAAGGAGTTGTTCTCACTATGCAAGTTTCTTGGCAGTACAAACTGTTAAGTATATCCGCAATGACCACTACCAGAAAGATCCACCACTGTTTTGTCACAATTTCTATTCTGATTATAAGCAGCAAGAGCCAGCCTCAAGAACTGCAAACTCAGAGATCTAAACACTCCTCATTTTGGGAAAAGGCTGAATATGTACTTCACAATTCAAGCCTGCCTACTCAATGTAGTGACCTGAAGAGGTCACAGTACCACAAATTCTACAGAGAGTACTAAGTTACAAGCTTTTTTCTGATGTTCTGTGTGAATGTCACTGGATTTGGAATTGTGATTATAAGATAATCTAGATACAGGTAGCTTTCAATTCCATGTTGCTGGTGTACAGCATTATGTTCTGGGGACCAGAAAACCAGAAAGATGTTTAAAGTGAATGAGCAAAGCCAAACAACATACATTCTTCATTCTCCTTAGGACCCAAGAGCACTTTGAGGATATAAAGTAAAAGTTAAAAAGACATTAGATAGGACTACATTCTTCTTCGCTTTCTGATGTGTGTCATAAGCAATCAGGTTCTTGTCAAACTTGAATATTACATTTTCTTCTTAAGCTACTGTAACAATGAAATAACTCCACGCACAAGAAGACACCAACTACCTCAAACAGCCACCACTATGAGATTCATAATGAAATCCTGAGAACTTGTAACACGAAGTAGGAAAACATTAACTAATGACGATGGGTCTGTTTGCACTACAAATCCAATTTACCAAGAAGTCTAGCCACCACACAGTTCAATTTGGAGGTTTATGACTATAATTTTATATATGCACACATACCAGCAGTATGCATGGGCTCAGTGCTCTTTGCTCCAGATCTGGACCATGTCAGAAGGCTTGTCCAAGAATGCTACTTCAGATTGCTCCTTCCCCACCTCCTCTGTCTCAGGCCAAGCCAGAACTCAAAAGACCTGTTTTGCAGTGTACAGTTGAGCCTGGAGAAGGACATCGCAACTAAGCTTCATGCTAGCACAACTATTCCTTTAATCTTACCCCTTGAGCCATGGGTATGACATTCAAACACAGGCAGAAGGATGCAGCAGAGTTATGCTCATCCTTTACGGGAACTGTTTTGCTAATGCTGCCGCTCTGCCTGCTGGACAACTGCTTTCTTTGTCTGCATCCAAAACTGCCTTTGCCCAAAAATTGAGGAAGTATTAATTGAAACACAAAATACCTTCAGACTGAGTAAGTCAATAATACTAACATCGTAACACCCTTGAAAAATGCAAGATGGTAATGATTAGATGCAATATATATGCTCATGCAAGCAATTGTTCAAGTCATACATATATATACATCTATCTAAATGAGACACATGCAAACACACACACAAGACTAATACAGCAGCTTTAAAAAAAAAATACCATGATGAAAACACAATGAAAAAGTGCCCTTGTATGGTATTTTTCAAAAGATGCTCTCAAAACACTATGAACACTCAGTTCCTGAATCTCAGAAAAAGATAGACAGGGACTATTCTATGCATTTTACAGCCCAGAAAACAGACAGAAGTTTGGGAGAACCTGCAAGCATTAAAGCGCATGAATATCTAACAAGTCTCTATAAATGGCACGGAAAAGGCAGCAAATCTGACAAACTGAAGAATGATTAAAGGGAACAACAACTGCAGGAATACACTGTCTGACACTGATGGGGAATTTCACAGGGAATTGAAGGGGCTACATCTTTTCCCAACATCCATGCACACATACCTCTTTCCTCGAAATACCTCATAAGATGGAAGGCTTTCCATTAAGCTTTCTAATTTTATTTGAATGTAGAACTCAAATTAGATCCAGAAGATGCAGGGCAATAAGGACTGAAACCAAAGGTTTTTACATGGTGCCCAATGCTGACCTAAAATAACTGAGTTTTATAAAACATGAAGCTCAGGTTTGCCATTACTTTCTCTTTTCTATAAAGAAAACAGGAAACTACACAACAGTCTGTTAGAAAGTGGGAAACATGCTGAAGGAAAGCAATGTAGCTGATGGCTTAAAAATTCAAAGAATGAGAATTTTCAGATGAAAAAGTTCAAAGCCAGACTGACCTAAATCTGGCAAAAGCTACTTTCTTCAGAAACATCAAATTTTTCAGTTTTGAAAAAGGAGGTTACAATGTTCACTAAAATCAGCAATGGACTGTAAAGAAAATATCTAATAACAATCTCCTCTAAAGCTTAGTCTCGGTTGGAGATGGTAAAAAATGTCAGGCTCAGAAAGAGTTAATAGTACAACATTCACACATATTTGGGGAAAACAAAACATCAGAATTACGAGACACAAAACCAAAGAACAATCTGAAAAAATATTCCTACTCAAGGCAGCACTTAAGCATGTACTCGATATTAAGTATACACTTAAAACACTAATTAAAATATGTTTAAGTGCTTTCCTGAGCTGAGGCCAAAGAATTCAAACAGATGTTAATGGAAATAATTTGGCAGTATTCATAGCATTCTACTTAATATCACAATGCAAAAGGGTTATTAAAAGACAAAATGCTGCATAAGGCAGAGACCACATGTTCTTGTAAGTGTCAGTTGCAACTAGCCTGGCTACAAATTGCACAGAGTCGTAAAAATTAGCACTGCAAGGGGAAATAGAAATTATACCTGAACTAAAATATGGACAAGATGTTTTCAAGCAAGTAAATGTTTCAAATATGCACATTTTCAAAAATAAATATAAATGCCCCATACCGATACCAAGACCTCAAAGGAAATGGTGTCAAACTAGAGGATGGAGCAACAGAACAGGATTTAGGTCAACTAAATAGCTAAAAAACCATTATTGAACAAAAACCAGTATCTGGCCACAGAGGAATATCACGGTTTCGGGTAGATCAAAGTAATGTTATACTGAAAGAAAAGCAGAAAATGTACTATATTGTTGAATCTTCATGAATACAAACCCAAGTCATTAGAATGTCATGATTGTTACAAGTAAAGCTATATTTCTCTTCCACACTTCAGTAAAAGGACACTGAGTATACAAAGCTGAGACTAATAATACTAATAGTACTACTAGTAATAATAAAGGTAATTAAGTCTGCTAAGATTATTATTTTTAATTCCTTCATTTGCAAGCTGTAATCCAGAGTCAGCATTGAGCTTTCTAGAGATACCTGGCATATCCAGGAAATATCACAAGTACATAACTGTCTGACACTACTCTCCACGTTTTGAAAACTTTAGAAGCTTGTCTAATGAAGTTAATTCAGAAAATGCAGACAAGTTAAGAGCATTTCAGCTAAAAAGTAAATTTAAAAGCCTGTAGTTTTTACAGAAGGCCTACATCTAAGAAAACACTGACAGCCTTAATAATAAATAGAGTAAAAAATTTAAACATGATTTGCAATAAAAACTAGACCTTAGAAAATGAACATTCAGACTCATACACCTGGTGGAGAGGATAATAAGCTACAGCAGTCAATATGTAAGAGTGAAATCAAGAAAGCTATGATGGAATTGGAAAATCAAATAAACAAAGACATAAAATTAGACAAATTCTGAAGCACATTTAAAGCAAGTAAACATAGAATCTGAAGGGAAGGAAAAAGAGAAAGGGGATAAAGACCACTCAGAGAAGCAACATAATTGTGTTAAGTAAGTTCTCAATGGAATAAACTTACACGCATACTTGTCCTGATCCCACAGTTATTTTGAAATAACAGAGATGAGGCATTACCAGGAAGGGGATCAAAACAATACTAAAGTGGCAAGTTAAAGACAATTGCATCAACAGGATTGCCAAGGACACACCTAAGATTTCTGCTCACATTCATGTGGATGAGCCCCTTGAAAATCCCCTGTAAAACAGCTGCATCACAACACACACAAACACACACAAGTTCCTCTTCTCATTCTGTACAAGCACCATATTTTTGCCCATTTGTACACTAACTCTCTGTACCATTACAGTTTTCACAGCACCAAAGAAAATTCCTTCATATGCATTGGCATAAAACACCCACCTGCAGCTCCCCTGTTCTCAGGCCTTGCTCGAACCCCATAAACTCACCACCTGATGCACCAATAATGTGATGATATTCAGGCCCAGGTTCTTCTCCTTCAGAATATCTGTTTGTATAGTGCTTTATTACACATGAACATCTTACTTTTAAATAAGTACACTGAATTACAAAGAACACTTGTGTAAGTTTGAGAACTCTAATCTTTATGATTTCTAGGATATTTTCTACACAGAACAATCATTATATGAGACTGTAGTTTAAAATACATTTTTAAATGGTGTTAGACAACACTGCAACAAGAAGAAGCCACCCTGCCTTCTCCTGTCTCTCATTGTCACCACTAAATTGCTGCCCGATACATGCAGGAAAACGTTAGTGTGGTCATAAACCGAGCTGGACTAAAGAACTGATGCAGTTCCCCAGTCTGGATCGAGGGAGGACAGGATGACACTTTTCTGCACACAGGCAGTGAGGTGGCTACTAAGTCTGCAGAACTAAAGGACAGAAGAGAATGCCTTAATGCAGAGACCAAGTCAGAATCAAAGCTAAGAATAAAATGTCCCACTACTATGATCTCAGACCTTAAAAGGAGAACCAAAATTCTAATTACCCTTACGTTAGGTTCATTTCTGTTGCTACAGTGAGGGGAAAATACCATTAAATTACATCCTTGTTTCTAGTCCCAGCAGTTCTCAAAATTTTAGAGCAGCCAGTCACGACTGAAAAACTGGCCACATCCCAGTACATACCTCAAACTACCATACTTTCTGAGAAAGGTGAAGGAAGCTGTTACCTACGTTATCTATTTTCCCTATATATTTCAAACGTTATTGTTTGGAGGTGTTCATGATTTTGAACACTAGGACTTTTCCCAGAGGGATGCAGAGAAGAAAGTCAAGGAGTTGCTAAACAGACCATGAGACATCCAATGCAATTCACAGCTCCCTCCCCACTCCCCAGCCTGCAAGATGCATCTTCCACATAGCTTTTAGACTTTGACTGTCAAAGAACTGCAGTCAAGATTTACTAGTAATTTCCCAGGGAGCTTATTACTTCATCAAAGATGACAGCAAAATGCTCTGCAGAACAATGCATTTCATGGCAATATGTTTACATAAATGTTCTTCTCTAAAAGGAAAGGATTATATGTATGTAATATTTACACAGATCCACTTCCTCTAAAAATACCATTTGCTACACTTCAGCTGGTGACTCACGTGCCTGTGCTGCAACAGCACCACGTACAAATTCTTCAGAAGCCTTTCTAACGAGTATTTAACTATTCCACAGAAGTAAAAAGCAAACAATCACATTAAAAACTGAAGAAAACCTTGTTGCGTGTGTTTGGGAACTTCCTGTTACATCCTTCATTAACACAACTATTTAGGGTAGCAACTGGTCACATCTCACATAGATGCATGTTTTTCCCTCCAAGTTCATTGAAAAAAGTTGAGCATACTAAGAAACCAACTTCCAGTGAAGTTATTCTGCCACCTGCTGTTGCTTTCAAGGACATACTAGATATTTTAATGTAAATCTTTTCTTTAAAAAAAATTTCCTAAAAGGGAGCTACTTCCTTAGTGGAGGAAAAAAATCCGATTATTAACTATAAACCACTAATATATTATGATCTTTTTGTCTTTTTGACTTCTTAAGGGTGTGACCCAAAAGAAGATCAGGGGTGAGAAGGGAAGACTGATGCAAGAGGAAATCTTGGTGGTTTACAAAATGTTATAAACCAAAGTATTTTCATTAATCTTCTAAAATTCACAGGAAAAACTGTCAAAAAGCCCTTAGCCTGAAAAATGTGATCCCAAACACTGCTGGATTACAGTATCAAAACAATTAAGAAAAAAGCACAGGTTAAAAGAAATACAGGAACTCCCCAGTCTACATTCACTGTCTGAGCATGGGAAAGAGAAAATATAACAAGTGGTATTGAGAAGTCAACTCCTTTCACATCTTCAGTTCTAGCAGTAACACAGCTGAAGATGCAGCAAATTTAACAAGCCCTTTAGCAAAAAAACCCCAACAACGACAAGATGGAAATCCCAGCCTTGTTCCTGCACTGTACATCAGCTGGCAGCACACACCACTTATTTTCAGGCCAGGAATAACAAGTGCCATCTCCTCCGCTCGGGCCACGCACAGTATCTTCTCACAGAACCGCAGCTGGCGTAGTTACAGCATGAGTTGTCCTTACATTGCTCACGGCTTTGCACGTTCTTCAGTGTTTGCCTCCAGCACATGAAGATACCAGTAATGTCAGAAGAGTTTATGGAAAAGACTGGTAAAGAATGGGATGCTCCCAAAAAATGCAGAGGGAAGTTGGGGGCAGGAGCGTGATTTCCTGAAAGATTATACACACTCACTGTACAAATGCCTGCAGATTTTTAATTAGCATAATTAATTAGAAATACAGTTCTAAATGCTACCCAGACTACGGGACAGAAAAAGCTCTTCCAGGAGAAGGGAATTCTGACTCCACAAAACGAACACGCACGCAGCAGTCTGCTCCACATCCTACCCTGTCCTACAAATGTTTCCTCATATTAAGAGGCCAAGAGAGCCTCAGGTGGCATCCCACCCAAACAGTTTTGGATTAAACTTGCTTAGCTAACAAGACCAGAGGGGGATCTCAAGACGAGACAGCATGGTTAACCACTCTTCGTATGAAACAGACATACTCAGTCTAGTCTTCATTTAGAGCACTACTAGAAGCTTGTTCCACCTTGCAAAGTCTGGCAGCTGCCTGTTGCCATTTAGAATAAACAGTCATTCCTTCAGGCTCTTCAGCCCTTTGATATCCCATTGCCCGTTACACATTAGACAGACGCACCCCTTTTTACCAAGTAGCACGTTCAGCAGTCTCGCACTCTTTCAAAGGAGGCTTCCTGGCAAGTTTTGTTATTTTCATGGGCAAGTGTAGAGATTAGTTCTCAAGACAACAGGTCAGCACCCCACCAGCAGCTTCCCAAAAGACGGAGCATCTCACCCGCTGCAGGGACCCCCAATAGAGCTGTGCTCCGTCTGCTGTGGTGGGAGGCAGGGAAGGACAGTTGGCCAAGTTAGATGAGCTCGGCAGTGTATTTACCTCTTGCTTCTTTGATTTCTAGTAGTTTTGTCCCATTGCTGAGCCCTGTGAACAGATCTGCAACATTAATTACCACTTTTCATTTCAAAATTAAATTAGATTTATAATTTGCATACCATGGCAAGGAGATTTTCACTAGATCTTGAGCCATTTATATGTACCCATCAACTTTTGACTTCCATCCATATCAAGTAATATATATGTGCTAAGTATTATTAGCCCTATATTTTGAAGCAAAGAGTAAGAGGTGTTAAAAGACAGGCAAAGAAAATGTTTAGCAGAGCAGATCCTAATACAGATGTTGATATCAATATTAAATAAGCCTGCCAAAACCCCCACATACACGCATAAAACTGTTTTCTTTAAAAAAGGTGTTTTTTCTATATCTGATTTCAGTGTTTTGTTTTCTGTACTAAAATGAAAGGTCATCATGTACAGACCCAATATTTTTTCTTCACCTGAATCTTGTTATCCTCTTCTGCACTTGTATATGCAGTTGTTATATTAAGAATTTATGCAGATGTTTGAGTTTTTGCAGTAAGCAAATTTCCTTGTCTGTGTAGCACATGTCAGCCAACTAGCATTTCTTCCCTGTCTTTTTGCATTCCAGGATGAAGAATTTGGGCTTTTTTAACCCCCCATAAGGTATTTTCCCATAGGAATGCCCATGAGGAACGTTATTCCTTGCAGTGCCCTGTTCGTGCAATTCTAGCCCCTTTCTACAAGGCAGATAATGAGATGCTTTTCCCCTGAAGCCAGATCATCTCCTGATAAAACAAGATGTACTACCAAGGCCACACCCTATGATTTGATTAATTTGTTCTCTGACCTGTTTTTAATCACACTTGGGACTTTAGTTTTGAAAGGAAACACACCTGGACAGGGCATAAATGAGAGGTCAGACAGATGACATCTCAGAGTTGTATTGTGGCTGGATATCCCCATCCCCACTCCAATTATTTAAAATGTTAATTATCTTGCATTGCACAGTGACAGAAGTTACACAGACGGACTGTTATAGGAGCAAAGGCACTTTTGACACAGTCCTCATTTCAACTGAGTGGTAACAAAAGATCATCAGAAGCAAAATAAAAGGAAATCCAACCCAACTGTCCATTCCCAAGTTCAGTAAAATAATCCTAACAGCCTCATTGGGCAGAAAATCATGATTCCCTCACCTCTCCTTTGATTTGGCCTTGCTGGAGCTACCAGCTTCTAAGACCAGAAAAACCACTTCTCTTAAGACATCTTACCTATTAGTTCACTCATTTTTTTTTAATATATACACTAAGATACCTTAATGAAGATAGAGTAGCAGAAATACCAATGCCCAGTGCATTCAGGAGTATCCAAAGACTGTATCAAATCTGTTGGATAATTTCTCATATACTAACAAACTGAATTATGCTTTATCAACTGCTTTATACAGTCAGGAAATTATTTATACCACCACTGAACTGTATGCATTGCTGGGACCATGAATGAGCTGTTACACTATAACACAGTGCAAAAGACATGAAGGGGAAAGCAAAAATCCCTCAGTCAAGTCAAACCTGAAGAGTATTTCAGGGAAGTAAAGAGAGATGCTCTTTCAGAATTTACCTTGGAACAACTAGATCTCCATGCAGAAAACAGAGTGGTTTGGTTAGCACAAGATGTTGAAACCATTTCACTGCTCACACACCCTTTCCAGCAGTAATTCCAGGACACGGGCTCAGACCTGACTTGGAGGGAAGAATGTGCCTTTAACTAAACTGCCAACAACAGCTCTGGGAGCACAGGTTTGTTACCCACACACCCACCCTCTGCAGGGTTGCCACCCATTTACGAACCAGACTCAAACCTACTTAATTTGCAAAATGTGACAAAAATCACAGCCTGAGGTGGTACAGCTATGTAACCTGCACATTATACACGTTTCATTAAAGAAAATATAAATGTAGTAACCTATCAATACATCTTGCAGGCCCTGAAAATGTGAAAACAAACAAACATTTCATAATACATATAAAAAAGCTTTTCAATTAACATCCGTTTTTGAATACATGGCTGATCCACAGCAGAACCTGGCAACAGTTTGCCAACATCTCAGCCCAGCACACTTAGGCACTTCTGGCACTGCTACCATTCCTCTACACATCAAAAACAAGCCTATTTATCATACAGCTTGCCTGATCTATAGTGCAATGTGGCCAGTACCTGGAGCTATTTCCTTAAGACTGAATGAGTCAAGACATGAAAATGATTAATCAAAGAGATTTGAAAGCTGCAAGAAAACTGCTCTGAGTAAAGTCTCTATAAAGCAAAGATAGCAGCATTCAGAAAGCTGGGGCTTACCAGAGGCTGACAGTACTGGGATGCTTTGCTATTTCTTTCTCAACATTGTGATAAAAGCGATAGGACAGATAGACAATGGTTATTTGTCTCTGATGCCACATTCAGTCTGAGAGATCTACAAGGTACAGTTTTACGACCTTTTGAAGGCAAATACAATCTTGCTGTGTCTGTGGGCTAAGCAGAATGGAAAACAATGCCAAGACCCAGCTAAGAACCACTGCATCTTGTCAGGGTTCAAAGCATAAACAAACTGAACTCACATCCACCTGCAAGACATTGTTGATACTGACATAGCATGTAGGAAAACAGCACGTAAATGCAGTAAATGAGGCAGATTTACTTTTGCCACAATAAAGAGATACTTTGCACCAGCCTCACTGCCCAGATGACGGTGCTGGTACTTGACTTAGACCCCTTCCAGAGCCTCAAGGTAATTAAAGCACAGATTTAGCTAATATCTGAAAAAAAAAGGATGCTGGACATCATTCTGTACTCATCCATGCAAATCATGTGGTTATTATTATAAGCTTTAAAGCTCTAAGAGAGGCCTGACACTGAAATGATGGTAGATTTTACAGTTAGGTTCTGTATCTTAAATTGCAAGAGTACTATGGTGCATTGCATTATTTTAAAGACGCAAAGTCAATAGTTTTGAGGGCTGGCATTCAGCTACTCTACTGTGAAAACATGGATGAAACAAAGCAACACATTTAGGCGTAAGTAAATGCAACTCAAAAGTATTTGCTGCTGTTCAATTAATAAACATCTTCTTTGCTACAACAATGTTTGCAGTGATGACAGCTTTTACTTAATTTTCCCCTCATTTTATCTGTTGTATATTTATTTATTTTGTAATATGCACATTAATGTTAAAAATATTTATATTTGCATATACATATACAAATGTTATGTAAGGAATTCCTTCCAGTTTTTAAGGAAATGCAGTTTTCCCAAATGCTGCCATTGTTCCAGGCTTAGACAACGAGAGCTTCACCGCAAAGATTAACTGCAGCAGGGACTAGGCAAAACAATCTTTTCCATGCTACCTTTTACAGAGCTGCTAAACTACCTCTGGCCGAGTTCCTTGACTGTAAACCTTAAATCTTCAAGTACTGAATAAACTATGTCATTTGTAACTTTCGCCAAGCTAGTAAGGTCTGAGATCTCCAAAACATTTCACATGAAGAGGAAAGAACAACTGGATGACAGTATTTTCTGGGCACCTATCACCTGGCAATAACCAGTGATCCAGAGGAGCATAGTTTACTATGTTTTGGCTGAGTGAAGTAAACAGTCACTTACAAGATGAGACTCTTGATTTAAACTTAGGTAAACTATATGTTTTCCTTGCCCTCTTTCTTTGCTTCTTCCTCGCATCCTTCATATTAGCTAAATTGAGTTACAGTAGTTCTCTTCACTGAGCAAATCTCTTTACAATTACATTTGAAATGGCCAGGGATCACCTTAAACAGATTCCAAATAGTACTTCTTACAGACTTTGCAGTGTCTCTCTTTGAAGCCCATAAAAGATGGAGAAACTCAGGCTCAAAAATAGATTGGGAATACCGGTATGTGTTTTGGAGTACAGAACTTTGCAGTGTCTCTCTTTGAAGCCCATAAAAGATGCAGAAACTCGGGCTCAAAAATAGATTGGGAATATCGGTATGTGTTTTAGAGTACAGAACCCATCATCCATAACACTGGCCCATGTGATCATTCATAAAGAAAGGGATACTTAGTGCTCATGACTTTACAATGTCATCTACTATTGGGAAAAAAATCAGTAAGAAACGCGACAATTTCACTTAAACTGGACCTACATGCTTCTCTTTAACAGCCAACCTTGATGAAAATGTCTCCTTGGAGATTTTAAGAAAAGCTGGATTTATCATGTAAGAGCTCCTGACAGTTTTCGTCACCTCAAATCACAGTGATTTCAATCAGTCCAGAGGACCTAGAAGGATGAATTAGAATCACAGAATCACTAGGTTGGAAAAGACCTCTTGGATCATGCCCTGCTTTATTGGCTCCCACTTCCCTTGCAAGCTGCTCACACAGAATCACAGTGGGAAAGTTCTCTTCTTCCAAGACAACTTTAAATTCAGCAAAGCACAATCCCATCTCCTGTCCCCATTAGTGCTTGGATACAAGTGCACACGTACATGACTTATATCCTTATCTCCTGTGTTGGGAGAGCAGGGCAATACAAACTCCCTGTGGTCCCTTCCAGACATACTCTACGAACACACACACGAGACCCACAGGAGAAGTTGCAAGGTGCCTGTATGCCTTCCACCTTCTGTTTAGTGTCATGCAGTCCTCCCAGACATAAATGAAGGCCAGGTTTAGGTCAGGATAGATGACCTTAACAAAGGCACATACATTTAGAACAGATAGCCAATAAGCTGATTTTGCTTTTTATTGGGGTGTTCCCTCTCTAAAATCAATGTAGAGGATTGCTTCCAAGCTTGGCTGGATTCAACACCAATTCCAGTTTACCAGATGCAACAGAATCCTCAACTTATGAAAAACAATTTTTACTGTAACCATTTCTATCAAGTAGAGATGTTCAAATTTTATCTGCATTTTAAACAGCTTCAGGGGACATCACTCAAGTTCCTTCTCTTTAGAAGCAAGGCGAGTCTCATACAGCTACATAAGCAAGGCAAGCAAAAACTCACCACATGAGTGTGCAACTTCCTCTTCTGAGGAGCATTTAAAAGCTTTGCCTTCCAGTCCATAATACTCTACATGATTGCTTGGACACGGGCACCCCCAGAACATTAGGAAATATGGAGCTGCAATATAGGTAAGGAAAAAAGGACAGGCTATGCTTTGCAGAGGGCCTCTGGACACAAATTTCAGGTCGGTGTGATCTTATCGCAGACACTGCTCTCTTCTTCATTCTTCCAACAAGTTAAAATCCTTCATTTACAATAGTTAAGACAAAACAGCAAAAAAAGTCTTTTTTAAAAAATAATTTCAAAATTTCCCTTTTTTTCTTTTTTATAATTTTTTGGTAAATATAGGGAGAATAGAAAAATATACTAAGTTCTTCCCTAACAAAAGTGAACTGCAAAACTTCGGGTGTTTGAAACATATCAAGTTTATGAAGTACCAGTTTTGTGTTAACTCTGCTTCGTTATGTTTTCTAGATGTGAAGAAAATATACTAACGTCTTGCCAGAGAGTATGATTTTAAAAAGACCCAAAACATAGACTTTGACCATAAGTTAAGGCTGGCTGAATTCAAAGTGTGTCTTCCTGCATTAGCACTGTAGTCTACTAAAAAGATCTTCTGGAGATTATTAAAGTTTCCTTTCTAACTTTGATTTCAGCCTTACTTCAGGCATTTCATTCAGCTTGGATAGAAGCAGAGTGGACAGCTGCATTTTGATGAATTTGTATGCATTTCTAGTCAGTTCACCTTCATACTTTATCACTAATAATGCAACATTTGTGTGGTAAACACTCAAGGTGCATTACTCAAAACTACCTTTTGCAATAGTGTTTTTATATAGCAACAGAAATACTTTTCACGTGAGGCCTGTAAAGGTTTTTTTGGAGGGGTTCTTGGGGAATTTTATTTGCTAGAGCTTAGCTTGGGAGAAAATTACAATGCCACATCCCTTTAGGGGACAGTTGATTAACTGTAAGCAAAACCAACACCGCATTTATGCAAACTCAGATAATGAAAAAGAAATCTTATTCCTCAGAATATAAACAGTTGCCACAGTTGTCACGGGATTATTTCCGAACTCCTAACTCCACTGCAAGCACAGCATGAGTAAGGCAGGAGAGGAGGTGGCACCTTATTCAGAGCTAAACAGAACACAGGAGACAGACAGACAGGCTGATTGGCTGTAGTAAATCTTATGTTCCTTAGTATCTGCCATCTGGCAAGTGATCCATGGCTTATGTGAAACGAGTGGGTGGTCATGGTCCGGTTTGTACTAGACATTTTTCGGGATCAGAGAAAAACCAAAACAAAACATTGCAATTGGCATCAACCGCTGCTCTTGTTAGCAGCTCTCATCAGGCAAAGGACCAAACAAAACTGAAGACTAAATCTCTCCCTCCCACAGACCTGGTCACAATTTCAGAAGGAGATGAAAGCAAAGTTCTATAAAAGAGGGGAAGTTTGCAGCATCTCTGGCTCTGTCATTCTCTTTGGGTTAAAGAAAACAGATTTCAGCCCTTGGGACAACTGGTGACTTTACCTTCCTCGCTGTGATAACTCATCCTTCCATGAATATCAACTTCAGAGCCATGAAAGGCACATGAAATTTACAGCTCTGACCTTTTTTTCTGAGTAGATCTGATCCTAAAATCTTAATGAAATTACATAAATGACTTTATGTAAGGTTACTATCTGAAAAAAAAAAAGTTCAAATTTGTTTGAATTTGTTTTCATAACAGCTGTGGAAAGTGAAAGCTCTTTTATAAAACGTTATTTATAGATGAACAACAATGCTTAACAGCAGGTTTTCTACATTACAGAATTATGTTTCAAAGGTTATCCTGCTGAAAAAGAGCCAAATACTACAGCATTTATGTTGTTTCAAATTTAATACAATGCAGACTTTTCAAGCACAATTACCTTTAAAGGAAACCATATGGTAATAGCAGACTTGCTTTTCCTTAACAACCTGGAATGCTTTCATTTTGAACTTCCAAGTTAAAAAGGGTTCAGGACTGGCTATGTATAACATTCCTTTTATTTCAAAGAATACCACTCATTTAGCACATCGTGATAGTGTGAAATGGCACCATAGCTATTTTTTAATTCCATATAGCAACTCACTGAGCAGCTTTAAATCATACTTCAGCTGTGGTTGAAAACCAAAAGCAAATCCTAACTCCCATTTGCTCAAATAGCATCAAAGCAGCTACAAAAAAGTACGCTTCATGTTTCCATCAAGCTGTTCCCAGCATTAGGGAGTGAATATTGAAGTAATATTTATTTATTTTTAAGGATTTGCTTAGTAGCTTATAATTTTGAAGTAAAGGATTAAAACAAATAATCTTGTGAGCTCTCAACAGCTTTCCTTCCACAAACCAAAACTTACATGGGAACGCTAAGTATCCAGACAAAAATACTAATCTGACTAAATCTGTTAAGATTAATAAAAGAAAGAAAAACATTTTTTCTATAATCTCTTTAACATTTTAATCATAGCTATTATTTGCAATGACTGTGGAATAAACATTTACAGACCAAAGCCAGGATTTTGTTTATGGTTCTTCACTTCCCCAGTTTTCAGGGATACATCTGGCTTCTCAGAATCCCAGGGGGAGCTTGTAATATCAGCAGGAAAAAAAAACGGCATTTTCAGACTTGCTGACTATACTTATTTCATTTATTTGACATAGAAGGTCATGTCTGTGGGAGATCATGATTTTTTGTGATTGGTTTTCAGTATACAACCACAAATCTAAAGTCATCAGTAAATGTCTACCGAAGAACTCTAGATGTTGTGAGAAAGAAAAGTTACTAGCATAGCAGAACACTTAAATCTTCACAGAAATGCAATGTACAAATACACACTCTGCAGTAACCTTTAATGAAGAATTAGCCAAGGCAAGGATGTATTAAGGTAAAACTACTGTCATTTGCTTAGCTATGCTTTCTTTTGTTTTGGCACAGCAGTGTACAGTCTTGAATCAACAGGAAAACTCTTCCATTCATCTGATGATACATATCAATGAAAAAGCCTTTTAGAAGACATGCCATGCTTCTAGGTGCTTAAAACACATTGACATTGTAACAATACATATTCTTAGCCTATTTTCGTCGAGCAATAGGAATCAACTAGAAGCCCTGGCAAAGCTGGTCAAAATCTGGTTAGGCCTGGCCAGCAGTAAGATGACCCTAATTTACTTACATTCCCCCCCCAAGTCCTTTTTAGAAATTAACTTCCCCCACAAACACAAGGAATACCAAATGCAACAAGTATACATCATTAAACAAATTCTAAAGGTGTAACTTCACTGCAATTGGACTGCCACACACACAGGCTTGCTGGCACTAGCCCTACTCCTGCAACAGCAGAGAAGTGCGAGCAACAATTGATGGAGGGCACTGCTCAGGCTTGCTGGGAACACTAGGTACTTGTGCAGGCTGCTGGTTCAGGTGTGCCTAAGCATGCTGCAATTCTGCCTGCAGCGGTGTTATAGACATACCATAAATGTACCAATCAGGAAATCAATCTATCAGAGTCACATATTTCAAAAGCACCATTTTTTTCCCTTTGAAGCTATTAATGCAAAAGGAAAGATGAAAAATACATTGCCGAAGCCCTGCGAGATAATGTATTTATCTGAATTCAACAAAGAAAAAACAGCACTCACATTTGCCCGATGTGTTTCCTACTTACAAAAACACTTTATCCAAATCTCATTGGCTATATTAGAAGATTTCCTGACTGATTGATCAGCCATGCATCAAAACACTTTTTAAAATATACACCAAATTTTTTAACGGAATACCACAGGACTTAATTTGTTACACCACACACAACTTTTCTGAAGTCATAGCAGCTATACAATTTTTAGCCAGTGGGCAAAGCAGGAGCACCACATAATCATCATAAAACTGGATAAGGTTCTGAAAAAACAAAAAAAACCCACCAACCCAAAAAACTCAAAAACCCAAAATCACAACAAGATCCAGCTGCTGAATATTTTTCCAATATATACAGCCAGTGGTGCTCAGAAGGTTAAAGGACAGTCATTGAACTGTTCTCTGCTGTTTACCCTATTCTGTAGGGCCTGTTCTTCCTGTAAGGCACATGTGCAAAAATTAAGGGTGGGTAGTTCTCAACTTTAACAAACCACTCATAATATCTGTGGTCATTCCAAACAGGGTAAGTCTGGGGCAATCATTGTCAGCAGCTGGAGAGAAAGCACTTTCAAAAACATTTTTAGTACCAAAAGTTGCTTATATAGTAGTTAAGGATAACAGCTTTGCATTAAAACACACAGCATGACAAGAGCTGTTATACTGATATATAAATGTCTGCAGGTCTTTCATCCCCCCAAAGGAAACTATACAGATCTAGTTCCATAGGCTTCCTGTAGGCTGGGTATCCACTAACATTTCACATGAGTGCAATGTGATGCTGATGCCAAATGGAAGATTCCCATATTAATTTGTACTAGATCAACAACACAATTCCCTTGAAGGCAGAGAGAGACACGGAGGACAGAGGCAGCTTGTGTAAAGAGAGGACGGCATGGTTTTTCCAGTAAAAAAAGAGTGCAAAATAAATAGACATTCTATAATTTTAAACACCTGGATTTTATAGGATGACTCCTGTGCATTAACACAAGTTCTCTAATGTCACGGATATGTAGCAAGACCTGGGGTTGAACAAAAGTTGCATTTCAACAGCATAAATGTTACCTAACTGTTCATCACAAAAAGCCAAAAGCCATAATTTTTATGGCAAGAATAAAGGAAGAAAAGGAAAGGAAGGAAGGAAAACTCAGCAATTTAACTATAGCATCAATTTAGCAGTAACAATTTGTGTAGACATGCAGGCTTTAATACATCGTGTACTATTTCTGTATCAGTGGACCCAGACTTATGGACACCATACTACAATGGGTCTGTAGTCCCATCAGTCATCCTGCCGAATGTGTGGCTCAAATGCACATTTGCTATGCACAGCTAATACATGTTCATATTTTTGCACATCTGTCTTTTCATGCCCATTATTAATCAGCCTTAGGTACGCACATGCAGTGTTAAAGAACTATATCAATGCCAGCCAGCTTAAGTAATTGACCATTCATTCCTATGTAAGTCATAAAACATTATTATCCTTATAAATAGGAACCAAAATACAGGGAGGGAAAGGTTCAGATTCACTTCACCTAAGTAATTATGTGAATGGCATAGGTTTGAGATCCTTCCCTTCTTAAATTCCTTTAGAGTTATGGGGAAACAGATACAAGGGAAAGTTACTTCTTGCAGGGAACAGAGACATCAGGGCTAATGTGTATGTATGTGCTGTGCAGTGCTTGTAAAGTTTGACATAAAAAGAATGTGCCACATAGACCTCAAGCTGGCAGGTAAATCAGCCACAGATGTGAGAGACTGTACATGTGATGCCACGGTCTGTAGACGCAGATTCAGTGTCCAGCTCTAACTTTTAATCAGATAAAAGAAGGGGCTTACAGCTTAATGTTACTCTAAGACTCACAGTTTCTCTAAAGCTTTGCATGAAGTCAAACATTTACATTTATATTACCTACTACACAAAACTGCCATCACTTGGTAAAGTATTCCAGTCACTACAGCAAACTATAGGTGAAGACTGCGCAGTCCCAAATGTAACATCCTCATCCATCCACTCTTTCTCTTCAGAGACTACAACAGAGAGGTTCTAGTAAAAGTTTACACCACTCAAAACCTCAATGACTGCTCATTTTGTCAGGCTCACCCACACAAACAGTAAATATTGGTTTCATGGAAAAGGAAAGTACCACAAAAGAAATAATTAAAAACAACTAGAAAATGATTACTGCTTTGTGACTCTAATCCAGAAGCCTGAAACTTGAGTAGAATTCATTTTACTTTCTTTAATGAATTCCTTTGCTTCTGTCATGCAGCTAATTTAACACATTTCCTCCTGCTTCAATTATTAAAAAGGAAAAGCAGCCAGTATAAACATCAAAGAGCAGCATTATTGCCTTCTGTGACACCAGGATATTTTCCAAAGCTACAGGTAAGAAAAGACCAATGAACTTTCCGATCTCTTGGCAGGATGGGCATACAAGACGTGACATAATGTAATCACTTCTCAAAAGGCACTAGTTACATGCAGTGAGGTCTGGAGAGTTGGGGCTTAGTGAGACAGCACTGCAAGAACAGCAGGAGAGAAGTAAAATGGATCCAGACACTGCTTTATGGGGGCACAGCTCTGCCCCTGCTTCAGTGCTGAAAACATCAACTCATAATACCTTTTCCTTTAACTTCTAGACCTTTGCAACCATACCTACATAGGAACATGTATTATAAATTCACTCCACTTAACTAAATTTTAACTCATGCTACCTTTGTTTCTGGTACAGCACAGACTGCAGTGAGATCTACAATCTCCCAAAAACTCCAAATATCACCAAGAAACAGTCAAGAAAAAAGTCGTGAACTATTTTGCTATTCAATTTACTCGTCTGCTTCCTCGCAGGTCAAAACAAGTGTTAGCAATATGAACTGACCCTGTATTACATGAATTTAAAAGAAGTAGAAACACTTCTTTGAACATCTATTTTTACATAAGCCCCTCAAAAAAACCAAAAACTTAGACTGAGATTTAAAAACTCCACTATTGTATTGGAAAAGTTTCCCTAGGCCAGCACAACAGAAAACTTAAATGGTCAAGAGATCAGACCTTAAATTCCATTCCTTCCAAAGCAATTAATTTCATGCTGTCAAGCAAAACAAAGAAACTTTAACCACAGGATAAACTTCCTAGGAGATTTAATTGGATTAAATCAATTTCTACATCATCAAAGCCTCAAGACCTGTATCTGCCTTTTCTAAGGGTGTGGGACCGCAAATGGAAGAAAAACCTCTCTAGCTTCAGTCAAACAAAACCAGAGGCTCCAAACACCTCATTGCAAGCACCACATCTGTACACACAGACCTAGGGACCTGGCCCCTCAGCATACTCTCAGATCAAGGGTCTTAAAGCACCAATATCCTTATATTTCAGATATCACCCCGCCTTAAGCACAATTATGTCCATCTGCACCCATATGCTTGATCGTTTTCATGGATCTGACCCAGGTCCACAGATAGGCTTTCTGCAGCCTAGGTCAGGCGCTAGGTCAGGCTCTCAGTTCCCCTGGTTCCCAGATGCCACCTCAGCCACAACTGCTGCAGGAGAACATTCCAGAAACTCAAGCTGGAGAGGAGCAAGTTACAAATCTGCAGCTAAATGAAAGTAAGTGCCAGAACTCCACGGCGTATTATTTCAAAATGATTCATTATTTCAAAATGACACTACGCACTTGCGTTGATAGATGCTGCTGACCGGGGCAAGGACCACAGCTTTGCCCCACTGATGGCTGACCTGAGCAGAAGGCATTTCAGTTGAAATTTAACTTCTGTACACAAGACGTGTCATACTGCTAGAAAACCAGTAATGTTGCAAGTGTGGGAAAACCCCACACCATTGGCTTGTGTGAAAGTCAGTCTACAATCCATAGCCTAGAAACAACAACATTATCTAGCCAACGGCAAACGGCGGCCATCTATTGCTCAAGAGTTCTCAGGGCTACAGAGCCAAAGACTGGAGTTACACAATCAAGATAACTTTTCTACTCCACCCTACTGGGCAAATGCCTGCAAGTTTTCACCTCGAGCCTTCCCCCTCCCCAACACACACACAAGAAAAAAAAAACCACAAACCAAACAACCCTCAATATTTTCTTAGCTACACCCTTGAAATTTTGCTGTGCACTTAACATGAGAAACTAAACAAGAAAATGTCGATGGCCGTTTTCACTGGCGTGAGACTAAGGGCTTCAGACATGCTGCAGCCTTCATCCAGCGAAACCAGGAAAACGTTGGCAAATTAAAATTACTATCATTTACAACTTCATCAGCTGTACACAGAGAGCCTGCAGGAATACCCAGCCTGTTTTCCTACCAATAAAGCACTGTCTTCTCTGCAGTATATCAACCTAGAACGGTTTTAAAAGTTCCAAATATGGGAACCTTTTCTAGCTCCAAGGAAAATTTACCACATCCTTTCACTGGTACTTGGATCTTCTGCCAGTTACAGTCACATGTACAGAACTAAGCCAAAACTTTTTATGCTATGTATGCATTATCCAACACAAATTATTTCTAGATCTAATGCCATAAAGCTATTTGCAAAGTGTGAGTTGGAAGAGAACATTCAAAGAAAATTATTTCCATGTACAAATGTCTTTTTAAGGATGAGTCTTTACTGACTTAAAATAAAAATGGAAATCAGGAGATACTAAGGTAGCTGTGTGTCTTGTTTCAGAAATTAGGCAGCCTGCAGGCAGAATGACCACTCTCATCACTTAAGACCATACATAAAACATTAAGCAAAGCTTGGAACAGAGCCAAACCTGCACAGCTTAGACTGTGGATTTTCAAGCTCAAAGGTGGCAAACAGACACATCTCACACACACCTCCCCCACACCCCCCCCCCAAAAAAAAGTTAAAAAAAGAGGAAAAAAAGGAACACCATATGGAAATATCTGAGAACTGTTTTATTAATTTCATTAAAACATATCTGGAGGAAGTGGCAAATAACTTGAAGACATCTCAGATGAAGATCAAGTGAATCATTGTCAATTTAAGAAAAATTGTTCTACAAAAGCATCACACTGGGCATTCTTTTCACGCTGGAAAATGCCTCCCTGAAAAAGAGGTTTTGTCACTGGCCTTTTTTCCTTCTTACAGAGGAAAAGAGAAAGAAGACATGAAAGTGCACATGGAAGTGTGGAAGTGAAATGTCTGTCCCTCTCTCTGTTGTCACCAGTTTAGAGAAATATAAGAAAAGGGCAGCTTTCTCTAAGTCCCTTCTGTGAACGACTTCAAAGTCAACACAAATGTACAACTCTGCAGAATGAACTAGGTTTTAAGGAGTCTACCAATAAAATGTATTGTGAATCCCATCTGAAGTCCCAGTTGAGCCAATATTCTGCTTTTTGTCCACACTTAAATAGTAGTTTAAATAAAGAAGTTTTAAATAAAGAAGTTTTACTTCTTTCTTTAAAGATTTGCTGACTTTCCCCGCCTCTGAGAGGGCAGATGTATAACTAGGATGATCCTCCTTTCCACCCATTAACCAGGGATGTGATAGGACTCAGAACATGTCTGTAAGCACAGAATTTGATTTCAAAGTTCTCAGCCTTTACCACAAGTCTTCTACTTGTGGTAAAGCCATAAGTGTTTTACCAGATCTAGCAACAGTGAAAACAACTTAATGGATATAAATATCATCACACATTTGCAGTCACTGGGCAGAACCCACAAATCTTTCTTTCTGGACAGCAGCCAGTGGGAGACTCAGAGCCTGTAAGGTTTTGCGAAAGGAAACAATTCAGCCTCCTGTAACAAATTTGCTGTCCCTAAAGAATAGTGTCATGGAAATCAGAGCATGTAGGAAGAGGATTTAAAAAAAATTATATGCTGCACTGCTAACCAGCTTTCCAAACAACCCCTTAAAAGTAACTTTATACTGGGCAGTTATATTAAATGCATAAAATTATAATAAACCCTCTCTTAGAATTATAGACTCATAGAAGAACCAGGTTGGAAGAGACCCACCGGATCATCGAGTCCAACCATTCCCACCAATCTCTAAACCATACCCCTCAGTATCTCATCCACCCGCACCTTAAACACCTCCAGGGAAGGCGAGTCAACCACCTCCCTGGGCAGCCTGTTCCATTGCCTAATGACCCTTCCTGTGAAAACTTTTTTCCTTATGTCAAGCCTGAACCTCCCCTGGCAGAGCTTGTGGCCATTCCCTCTCATCCTGTCCCCTGTCACTTGGGAGAAGAGGCCAGCACCCTCCTCTCCACAACCTCCCTTCAGGTAGTTGTAGAGAGCAATGAGGTCTCCCCTCAGCCTCCTCTTCTCCAGGCTAAACAACCCCAGCTCTCCCAGTCGCTCCTCATAAGGCCTTTTCTCCAGCCCCTTCACCAGCTTTGTTGCTCTTCTCTGGACTCGCTCCAGAGCCACAACATCCCTCTTGTGGTGAGGGGCCCAGAACTGAACACAGGATTCAAGGTGCGGTCTCACCAGTGCCGAGTACAGAGGGAGAATAACCTCCCTGGACCTGCTGGTCACGCCATTTCTGATACAGGCCAAGATGCCATTGGCCTTCTTGGCCACCTGGGCACACTGCTGGCTCATGTTCAGTCGCCTGTCAACCAACACCCCCAGGTCCTTCTCCTCCAGGCAGCTTTCCAGCCAGGCTTCTCCCAGTCTGTAGCACTGCACAGGGTTGTTGTGCCCCTCTCTTCACATCTTTAAGTAAAGTAGGTCCGCTTCTCAGAATTTAAAAGCTACTTCTTGGGAAAGATGACTAATTCTTCCCCTCTGGAATCTAGCTGCACCTTAAAACTGCTGTTTCTACTGGAAAACCAAATGGATAAGTGACATGAGGAAGCTCCGTGGCTTTTTTTTAACTTGGTGATTCCTGCCTAACATAACTGCCTACTCAGTTTACAAATGGGTCAAGTGGCCTTTCTAAATACTACCAGGTTGTAAATTCTACATGGAGTCATTTCTCTGACATCACACCAGTACCGAAGCAATTTTCCGCTTGAACCCTAATATATTTATTCATGAAAGAGAACAGAGTCTGACTTTTTTGTTTTCTTAAGGTTGTACATGTCCTCCCAAATCCTACGCATGTTGTAACTGCACATATCAGTTAAAATTTTACTCATTTATTTTCCATATCATCATTAGCATCTTTCTAGCTGAAGAGGTTCACTCTGGCACATATGTTCACTAAACAAGCTGAAAGAGCATTACAAACAACAAGGAAGAAATCAAAATTCCACCCACCCTGTGTATTTCCATACAGGACAGTTAGCACAGGACAAGCAAATACATCAAATCCATTTACCTGATAGACATTATCATCCATTGCTAACATTTACAGGCAGAAGTCTGTGGTCTGTATGACTGCCCTTTTACAACACCAAGAGACTCAATTCCACAGTTCTATGGAGTATTCTGCACTCTGAAGAGTTCTTCTACTCATGATCTTATAGAGAATACCCACACATAGATTTAACACTTGAATAAGGGACTATGGAAGGGACTCAATCGCCCTCCAAATAAACTGAAAATTTCTACAATAGGTGATGAAGAAACAATTCATCTTCTATGAACATCTATTTAATTGTGCAGGTTTGCAGCAGGGTTGAGACCAGTCCTTTAGATAAACCTAGACTTTATTGGTTTTTACTTCAACTTCTGTCTTATGCAACAATTTCAAATAACTTCAGTAATAAATTAATTGCCTATAAATATTGTATTATTAGCCTATAAATAATATCATAAATAGCCTAAAATGTTGTACCATACCCCTCTGTAACACAAACACCTGCTTTTGGTCCCATTCACATCTCCATTCATGCACTGTCTATACAAAGAGGGTACTTGTGTCATGGAGTGAATCAGAGCACTGAAAGCAAACAAAATAGTAACGCCCCAAAGCAACAGAGGTTTCAGTTCCTTGTGTAAGGAGTCCTTTCTAGCTACCTCTACGTGCACATCTTAGTACTTAATTGCAGAAGAGTTGTTATTTGCAAATTATAACCTCCTCCAATATAAAAACTCTACCACCCTAGGGCAAGCAATGCTGAACACATGGACAGCATTAGAGAGACCTGCTATTTGAGAAGGAAAATAGACAGAATTCTACCTATTGGCCTGCTCCAGCCCCTCTGTTCCCAGTGCTCTCTTATTTAACAGACTAAGTGTACAGTACAATGTTCTTAAATGTTAATCATAATGATTACCTTCCAAAAAAACCACAAGACAAAGCCAGATCTTTTATTTGTACAAATAAAGCTTCTGTCTCTGACACGGAATGCCATGTTTGATTTGCTTTAGGAACACTCAATGAAAACTTCTTAGAATCCACATTACTGCACTTTAATGCAGATTTCCTTCCCAGAAACACCCACTCCACACTTAAAATATTTTACCAGACTGTGTCAGAGAGCATCAGGAGCTTCTGCGCCAGCACTGTACCACAGCAATCTGGCTGGCCAGCCCTGCGGTCTCTCGGGCCCCACTGGGCAAAATAGTCTGCATATACAGTGATACCTTCTATCCTGATGTGCTCCTATTTCTCTCTCATTTTTCCTTACTCTCCATTTTATTGCAGAAGGGACAGGGATATGAGACATGACAGCCACAGTATGGTTACAGCTCTCACGGAAATTTCTTCTACAATTTCAGGCTAAGGAATGTCTTACACTTAAATATGCATAAGGAGTATCTCCTAGACGTCAGCTAACACAGTGCTATTAGATTACTTCCAAGTAGATTATGCCTATTAGAAAAAAAAAATACACTGGAAAACACATTTTTGTGCATGACATATGGAAGAGAATGAGTCACATGAAACAGGTGTTAGTAACAGCATTTTAATAGATTACTGACATGAATATCATTTAATGCACTGATATCACAAGGATAAAAAAGTACGAGGACCTCTAAAGTACAAGAGCATAATAAGGTGGCTGTTCCACACGACAGAAGCAGCTTACGGATGCAGCTCCTATGTCAATTGCTACTTTATTTGATCTCAGTGATATTTTCTGAATTGAAGACTTCTTGTTTATTCTTCTAAACTACAAGCACAGTATAACTATAGTTTTATTGCCATACTTAACATGGTATAGATATACTCTAATATAGTCATGTTATACTAGAACATACTCCTTCACCAGACCTTAGCACTGCTGGCTAGACTGTATCTTTAGAGGTACTGAACATATTTTGGACTGAAGTCACAAAGTACATGGAAGTACTAAGTGAGGGAGAGTAAGGAACAGTCAGGACAGTCCCATTGCAAGAAAACAGATGCTCAGGAGAGCTATCTGAAGAAAATAAAGCTGTTCAAGTAACTTTTCAACCCTTTCAGTGATAAGGAAATATAATTCAAGAGTATCATAAACTTCTAGAAGATGACAAAAACCTGAAAGCTGCTAAGAAGGTACAAATGAATTTCTTAAATTCTGTTTTGCTGCCAGAACAGAAAACAAAACCAGTAAAACCCCAAATATACACACTATGCAAAGTCAAAACAGTCAACTAGAATTACTGTAATTCACAGAGACCAGCTCTCCTTTCGCTTCAAAAAGAAAGCAAGTTCTCATTCATACCCTAATGGGCTACAGTAAGGAAAGGTGTTAACAGCTTTTTCACCAGTAAGTTTTGTTAACTGTTCAACTTATGGGTTTGATCATAAATGCAAGAATACAGCAGCCAGGAAAGAATTTCTTTGCTTTGAGTATCTCTTCTCCCTCTGACATATTAACTACTGCCAGAAACTGTGTGCTGGTTTTGTCTGACTGACTACCTCATGGCTTACGTTAATCTGAGTTCACAGAATTTGGGTAAGTATGAAAAGCACTGCTCTCAGACATTTCTTGAGGGATCACTTTAATAACTTTCTTTAATTCAAAAATACTGTTTGAAGGTTATTGTACAACTGCAGCCTAACATTCTCAACCTAACATTGTAAGCAATACTTAACTCCTTGAATTTTTTTTTTTCATGTGTGCACTTACCACTGTAAAAACAGTTTCAGGATTAAAAACACAGCCGACCTCTGCCTACGTGCCTCAGGAGGAAAGCAACATGGCCACCTGATCAAGATTAGAAAGATTACACACATGAAAGCAGTCAGAGTGGTTAATCTGCTACTACACCTACAGTAACAGGGTGTAGCTGCGCCCTTTCTAACAATGTCAAGGTTGTAATCATTCAGCCATCCACGACATGTGAAAAGACAAACAGTTTCCAGCACTGAAATCTGCCTTGGTCTATTTAGAGCACGTGGGCATCTCAGCAATGCTTCAGAGCAGGAGAAGGTTGAGGTCACTCCTAGGCCAGACGTGACGACTTAGGATAAAAATACTTTATCTCCCTGTGGGTTGTTTTGGCTTTGTTTTGAAGCCGTGCCCCTGGCAAGCAGAACGCAGCAATTCATTTGGTGTAGTAGAAAAGAAATTGATTTCTAACCTTAATAAACCTACTTCTAGAAGGGACAAATGCACAGCACAGCTGATTCAGTTGGACCTGGAATAATAATTAAGGTGGTTTGCTGGTGGTTAGCATCATACTTAAACATTCTTCAACAAAGAGCTTTTGCTAGACTTCCAACTCTTAAGTAAAGGTGAGTGTACAGCATTTTCACTTCCAGAAAATCTTCCTTAATGTATTATATGTAGTAAATAGCAGAAATATAGTCAAATATGGCGTTTTTTTACATGTATACTTTTAATACTTGAAAGTTAATATATGCTTTCAGCAATTTAGGACCTTCTTATTTATCAAACACCCCTGACAGCTCAGACAGTGCTCCCACAGATATTTCCCTGTGCAGCACTGACAACCTGAGCAGCTCACATCAGTACTATTTCTGCAGCATCTCATGTCAAGCTAAGGAACTGGTCGAAAGTTAAACTAAGCCCACCATTTTGCCTTTTTGTACAGGATTAATTCTTTTATGTTTCTTGAACCAGTTCACAGGTGGCCCCCAAAAGAGTCGTACCAACCCAACTGTATGGAGAAAGGGAGAAGTGACCTTTGAGAGGACACCAGTAACCACTGGGTGAAGAGCCAGCACTGCCTACGGATGGGAACAGTCACTGTGGGGGCAGTTACATGGTGCTTCTAGTTCAGCAGCAAAGCAGGCTTTAGAAAGTACCAGCCTTGCTTACCTTCAGTTACTCATTATCATCTCATGCCACATTTTTTCAGGTTATTTTTAGCCTGGATTATTTCAGTAAACTATTTCACTGCATGACACCATAAACCCTTAGGCTAGCACTGATGGGGTTGTGAAGCACAGCACAGAGAAGAGAGCTAATATCCAACTTTTTAATTGGCTCCAGAACAAATACCGGAACTACCTATAGATACATCTCATGACTGTAGTTTAGCAAGAAGTTTAAATAGACACAAAGTCAGTAGATCTAAGTTCAAAGTTCGACTGTATTTTAAGGCAGTTTGCTTTTTTTAATTTATTTTTAAACCCTGAATCAAAAGCTATATTCACCTTTAAGCACCTGTTAAATCAAATGCATGAATAAAAGCAAGTGTACACCTTTCACCACTACTTTAAACAACAAATGTTTGTAGAAAGCAGCAACTCTGGTTTCATTAGACCAGCTAGTGTAGTTAGTACAAAACCAGAAAGCCTTTCTGGCAAGTCCTTCCTCACTTCACTCAAATTTACATTCCTGTTAAAAGCAACATTTTCTCTTCAGAGGTACAGGATTAGAATAAAGGAAGACAACAAATTTTGAAAAAAATAAAATATCTGTCTTCTCTAACAAGAAACAAACTCAAAAATCACTTTTCCTGTAAAAATGTTGACAAGGAAAAAAAAAAACCATCACAGAAAACATGGAATTATTCAATTAGTCCACTGGTTATTATTGTAAGACTCCTACTGTATGTATTGTACTGACAGTCAGATCACCTCCCACCATCTCAAATCTACATCAAGAATGTGACCTTTCAATTTCATTCAGCATTTATGTTGGGAATTTCAGAAGCAAAATAACCCATTTGTCGGGGAACATAACATAAACCTAAACAGTATACACTAACATGAGAGGAGACACAAGTGCAAAGTAATACTAAGACAAGTACGGAGGCAAAAAGATAACTAGGTGGATTAAAACCACATCAACATTATCTCTTCTTCAGTAGAATAAGTTTGGTAAATTTATTCATCTTGAAGGTTACTTCTACAAGTCATCCAAATTCTCCAAGTGTCTGAAAAACGTCAGCAATACTGAAATCAAATTAGTATCATGCCTGGCGTCACTAAGATACCCTCTGGAGTAACAGGCATTTCAAAGCAGGCCACAACTGTGATGTGCAGTTTCAGTAAGTCCACTCACTTCACACGAGAAAATGAACTCTCAAACTAATAGCAGCATCAACAAGCACAATGAGAATAATTTTCAGCTTTCAGGGTACTCTAAATGCTTGACATCATCCCGTAATCCCCACTCAAGTGCTTCCACTTGCTCACGTTAACTTCTCTGTTCACTGAACCCTGCACCAAGACATATCAGCATGCCAACCCTACAGAAAGTTAACCATTTGTTTTGTTGCACAGAACTTCTCCTGCATTAATGCATATAATGGTTCAGCAGAAGACCAGACAAGCACCAGTGCAAAGAGAGAAGACAAGAAAACTGTCCAAGGATTTATGGTTATCATTATTTGTTGGGTACAGTGAACACAGAAACTAAAGTAATGAACATCAAAGGAGTAAAACGCTGGGTGAAAGAACTAGTATACAGGCTCACTTTGCTCCATGAAACTGCAGCCTAAGTGCCGTCTGAGTTCTCTTACAACGTTTTTATGGAAAATAATAGAGAAGCAACTCAGTGCTGCACATGTGGCAGTAGATAAGGAAAACTTGTTTGTATAGGAAAGTCAATTTGGAGGGCCTCAATACAGACCCAAGTCGGGCCTCTGCTACAGTTTTCAAGGCAAAATACACAAAAAAGCAGAAGTCTTTTGTGTACTCAAAAGACCCAGACAGGTAGGACAGTCCACTTAAAAATAAATATTTTATTTTTAAAATCAGAAAGATTAAGCTTCGTTCCCACACATTTAAGTAAGTACCCTTTAACAGCTGTGAACTGCTCCTTTTTATTAGCTAGCAAGCAACAGAACATGAATGTTCTGCAAAACACTGTGTGTCCACAGCAAGAACATAAAAAGCAGGAGGCCTCAGTTAAAAAGTCACCTTGGAAAAGGCATTCTTTTTAACAAGGATTAAAATAATTGAGAGCATTTGCACATTGAAGATGATAGCTTTCGTGATCTTCTGTCAGGGAATACAATAGTTAAATAGCCAGGCTCCTCGTCTTGTGGTTATTTGTCCTGACATGTCAGCACTGGCAAGGGGAGATTCAAGTTAGCTTTTTGCAGGGCTCAGCACAGTTTACACAAAAAGCAGAGCAATCCACCCAGTCCTCCTTACCCTGCTGAGGACAAGAAGGTTATCGGTCTGGAAGACACGATTAGGGGTTTCTCAGGGAGGCTCTTAGCAAGAAACACTACATGAAACCTGCTTATTATGTTTCCAACTGCCGTCATTACTGCTGAGCTCCACCCATCCCCACTACATGTTTATACAGGTGAACTGCCAAGGAAAGAAAGAAAAAGAAACCCTTCCTCTGCACCTGAGCCTCACAGTTTATTCTTTACTTGCTCAGATTCATAAACATCTGATAAAATGCCAAAAATAATTTCCTTAGAAGTGAGCAAACAAAGGACAATAAATGCATGACAGAGGTAGTGAATGAGGCTATAGGAGTTAATTATTGCCAAGGTTAAGTGTCTAATTTCTCTTTCACAATACAGGTCTGGCTGCCTGTGAACACACCCAGGTGAGCTTGAAGGACCACAAGCTGCTGAAAGGAAATGACACAGTGGGAAAGGAATCCAGAAGGCATCCACAAAGTTTCAAACCTACCAAGCCCTTTGTCTTAGCCTAAGGCCAGCTCTACAAAAGGTACGTATGAACACGTGTAATTTTGCTCACCCTCTTTCCTTCTCAACCACCTTTTTGAAAGCATGTAACTAGGAGTAGGAAGGTTTGAGGTACAAAGTCAGGCCATCCTGCAAAGCGCCAGGCATTCCCTAGAAGTGGCTGAGAGAGAAGTAGCAGGGCAAGAGGGAGGAAAAAGCTTCTTGTATCAGATCCTGAAATCACATCCTGCAGAAAAAAAGCTCCCAGGAGCATTCATTGATGGCAGTATAGGAGGTGACCATCTTTGACACTTCCACTGGGTTTCTGCCAAAGGATTCAACTTCACTCCAAAACAGAACAAATGCAGTGGGTATTTCAGAGCTCTCCTGGGGCTTGAGGAAACAGATCTGCCCACTTGCACCCAGGGAAGTTGCTAATGATGTAGTATAGTCTTACAGCTGTCAACTTTGCCAAGACAGGAGCAGCACCCAGGTCAGCAGAGCAGCTGGGTTCTGATGCATCTGGCCATCTCATAACACCTATGACCTTCAAGGACACATAATCCCTCTCTAGGTTTAACGCCCCAAGGACTGTATTTGTTTTCTTTTTTTCCATACTACAGACTTGGGCTCACTATCTCTCTACCATTTTTCCAATCACTCTCTGTAATGCTGATTCCCAAACCATGGTCTGGAAATTGGCAGCACTTTGCAACCAGTGCCAAGAACCACCATTAAGAGAAGAAGCCACATTCGTTTCTTTTTATGTCCTGTAAGTAAGTTTGAGAGTTCACCGTGTTCTTGTGGTGGAAACCACTGCTTTTGATATTAAACATAAACTATCACCGGAAGTGATCGACGACCGGCACACAGTATCTGCGGATAATCTTTGAACATCAGCTGTAACACCACTGTAAGCTGCCTAACTACAATGCAGATTTTCTTTCCTTTACATGCTTTATTGCAATTACATTGCCTGTACTGACTGCTAACAACATTGCAGATGGAGTTGCCAGTCCAGCTGGTGAATACGTAAACCAAATATTCTTTTAAGTTATTCTTTCCCAACTGCCCACGAATCATGACTGCAGTCTGTCTGCAATAAAGGAGCAAATCTCTGGCAGATAGTTCCAGTTGGCCTAAACATGACGGTTGATGCACTGCACACTGTATCAACTTTGCCCACCTACCTGAAAGGTACTGGAGAAAGAAGTTTACAGCTCAAAACAAAAGCCTGTATCTTTCACTAGTGACAGATTTGCTAGCCAGGGACGGGGAGAGAGCACTCTAGTGCTTTCAGTAACATCCATGCACTTTTGCCTCCATTTCCAATGCAGCTTCTTTTTGACTGCAAGTGGTTTTGTTCAGGTATAGTTTCTAAGCTGGCCTAAACTGGTTAGACCACAGCATGGCCAAAAGGAACAGCCTCTTCCTTCTCCTGCCATTTTTATTACCAGGTCCTCCTTTGTGTCAGCTGTCAGGTAGCTGACCAGTGATACAGATGACAAATAACACTACTAAAAGAGATTTATGGCAAATGGCAGACCGAAACCGAAAAATCCTCTCCAGTAGAAGGCTTCAATTCCAAAGATCTGTAACCTGATGGCCAAAGACCTTGCCTAAGTCTGCACATAAGCCAACAGTGAAGTGCCTAAAACATCACTACTCTGCAGAAAATGATGCATATACTCAACTGGGCAGACTACAGTTTCCCAGGACTGATATTGAGACTTTCAAATCCACAAGCAAGGAGTCAGCACCGAGAAAAGGGTGCTGGAAACATCAATATTAATATGAAACTTCAATATTAATATGAAAGCAGAAATAAACCGAGGCTCTTTGGCAGAGCAAAGAACCCAGAACTGAAACATGAGGGGGTTTTGCACATGTAGACTCTGATATGCTCTCACAATCTGGCAGGAAAAACTGGCCTTGTGAACATAAATTCCCTGTACAAAACTGCTTTTTTTAATATCAATCTAAGTAAATTTGGGAAAGTACAACAAATAGCTGTCAAGTAGCTGTGACTCACCTTAAAAACTGATTTCTAAAAACTATTCTGATGATTACAGTTACAGTTTCTTTTACTGTGTGCCTGTTGAAAAGCCTGGTGTAAAGGCTGGGTAACAAAAAAGCAGGCAGCACTGACTGATAGCAGCCTTGGCCCACATCATTCTATTTATAGCTTAATGTCTGGATGATGCAGTAAGTTTGGGTTAAACTAGATGATCTTGAGCAGTCCTTCCCAACCTAAACAATTCTGTGTGAAGAGTTTGAAAATGAATGTTGTTTAATGTGAAATCCTCTGGTAGTATGTAGTAATGTTCCATTCAGTCCCAGCAAACAACCTAGGAAAGGGAACTTGAAATATGCCTGTTCTGTGTTTTAAAAAGAAGCAAAAACCATAAAATTAAAACTTGCTGCCTTGCATCATCTAAATTCTAGTATCCAAACTGCATACTGAAGACAGCATGGATACTGAGAAGTCAAACAAAACCAGACGCATACCAAAATCTGACCTTTAAAGCAGTGACAACTTTGGGCTTTCTTGACTAAGTAGTATTTCTTCATGACCCTCACGCCCACAGAAACAGGATAACCTAGGCCACCAACCACCTAATCTGTGACCTTGCTTCTAGTGATGATCAAAACCTGAACCTTCACAAAAAGCACAGAAAGTTCAAAGTGAACTATCACCTCTTATGCAGTGTTGTATGCGCAGACATTGAGTTTGGCAGCCCTGTGCTTGGTACTTTGCAACCTGCTGGATGGTGAGAGTTCTCACACAGTTACCTTCATTCTTTTTTTTAGGATACATAGCAGTCAAACAATGAACTAGTCCATCTGCTCAAATTTTCCCCAATAAACACAAACAATATTTTCATTTAAACTATTCTTCTACAGAAAGGCAATGTAAACCAGGCATTTTGACCAGCAATTGCCTCCTCCAATTTCTTTGTTGCAAGATCTTACACAGTTTTCATAATAACCTTTCAGAAGATACTGGCACACATCTTAAGCACCGGACTTCTCTCCAATTAAGATGTGAAACATAATTTCCTTCAATCACCATGTTACAGATGCAGTGATATTTCTCAGTGTGTTCCTAGAACTACACCACACTTGTCATATAAATTCTCATCAGGTATTTAGGCCAGATATGAGAATATTCATTCATTCATTCTAAACTGAGAAAACATTATTTGGAGAACCTATGGTGTTGGAAGTCCAGAGCAATCTCATGTCAGCTACTCAGTTTTATGAGGCACTGAAGCAGTGGTTCTGCCTGTAGTCACATTCATTACTATCCTTAATAATATCCTGACTGCCAGTAATCAAAACATATGAATAACCCCTAGAACAGGGAAGAACGACATGTCTACTCAGAACTATTGTGCACGGGAGTTAATCCAAGTGACAAAACAAGTACACATTTCAGTCTTACCTAGCCTGCCACACAATGCTGCAAGAGCAAACTATCATATGACAATGCCCTTGTATTAAACTGCCAGAGGTGTGTAACCAGGTTTTCAGACAGGGCACTTTGACCTCTGTCTGACCAAACATAAATTTAAAAGAAACATCCTAGTGATAAACATCAAAGACTTCACAGGAGTTATGTGGAAAGCACCTGCAGGAGTCAGGAAAACTCTGGTAGAATGGGATGGGGTATTATCTTTATTTGCAGTGTGCTCTACAGCAGCCCCCTAGCAACACACACTGTCACGCTCACTCTTGAGGATGCTGGGGCAGAATATGGGCAGTACAGCAGATCTGCTTGATAATAGTTGACTTCTATTTAGCAGTGTACAGAGGACATATAATGATTTGAAAAGCCAGTGAGGTGTTTTGGATATGTTCTGGGAAGCAGTAAAAAGCAGAAGACAACTTCGGAAACTGTAGTTTCTCTGAGCTTTTAACTTTTATTTTAGAATTACATATAGAATCTTGTGAGTTGCAATACCCCTCAAATCCTCAGTTAGAAATAACATTCAGAGCCTCACTTAAAACAGATGATGTGTAAGATGACTTGTTTAACTTAAAAAAAGGCAAGCTTTCTACAGATGTCTATATCCTATTCTATATTAAGTTCTTCCCCAAATAGCTTGAAAGACTGAATAAGAACACTAAAAGGGTGACATGCAAATTCTTACTTCAGTTACAGACACTAACTTGGAGGATTCACAACCTTAAAGACATATTAGCAGACCATTTTAACAGAAGTCACCAGCTGTTCAGGAATTTGGAACCATCATAGGTGGAAATAAAGACAAAGTACCATTTATCTTTTGTACCAATCACTGTCATCTTTTTGTTTTCAAAATCAGCTTTGGCTTTCAACTTGCAGCAGTCTTGAAAGTATGGTTTAGATCCAATCCACCCTGAAAACCACTGAAAGCTCTTCTCCCTAGCGCTGATGTGCCAAGGCATTTCTTCCTGTTGTAAGATATTAATTACTTCCACAAAATTCACTGTAGAATGTTTGTGACCAGAAACAATTTCAGTCTGACCAGTCTTTTTCGTAAGTTGATACAGGTTATATACCTGATATACAAAGGCTATTTTCTACAAAGTAAGAGGAGTATGTATTCTCAGTCTTGACAAAAGCTGATAACTGCAACAGCCTCACAACTTTTTTACCCAGAGTTGCTCCCCACAGCATTAACCAAGGTAGAAGCTCCAAGATGAAAGCATTCCCCACCATTTTAAAATCTCTCAGTTCATGTACACACACACTGTCCCTAAATGCTAGTGGTACTTTTCAAAGAATTAAACTGCTGGGAGAGCTCGAGAAGCATCCTAAACCAACAAATAAAAAGTTTACCTTACAGAAATTGTTTAACATGACATGGAATCCACTCAGTTTTTGCAGTACTAATCCAACACTTAACCACAGTGTTTATGAAGTTGATCTACCAGTTTTGTGTACTTCTGATTTACCTAAGACAACTGTATTAGCTGTCTGAAATATTGTATGTTGCCCCGGGCAAGGAAATCTAAAGGAGCATTGTATTTTATTTATGGTAACACAGAAACAGCCATAATTTTGACAAATGACCATGGGACTTTCAGTCACTGTTCATCAGTAACAGAATTGCTCTGCCTGGAAAGTACTTAACAGATCTGCAGAGAATTTAACTACCACACCCGAAACCTGTTCTTAAAAGTACTACTGCAAATCCGTCTCCAATCAATACTGTCAACTTCAGATTGTCCTCAGGATGCAATCAGGATGGTGAAACATACATCCAAAGGTGTATTCAGCCTAAAATGACAGTATCATAAGCTCACTGACTCTTGGGGTGGTTGAAATTTGGATCTTATTCAGATTATGACTTATCTCTCATTTTATACTTACTGTTTTAGAGATGGCATATGGTCCAACTTTCTTCTGTGCTAAAAGGACACAGTGTGAGAAGAATGTTCATATCAGTCCCTACTGATAAAGCCAGCATCACCACTGCAAGAGCTAGTATCAGTTGCATCCTCTACTTAGGTACCATTTATCCATTACCCATCTACTGTTTGTTAAGTTATTCATAGTTTTAATGGGTATTTCACTTACTCTATTATTTTTATCACCACAATAACAAGAACTCCTATTCATGGTCCAGGATATCACAATGTTAAGCACTACAAAAATACACAGCAAAGCCAGAGCTCCAACCCAAGTGCTTCAATTCCTAAGCAGGCAGCCACAAAGCAAGCTGCAGAGACATAGTGAAAACATAACCTGTCTACACTTGGACTACACTATGCAATTAACACGTGTCATGGCAAAGAAGCTCTTTAGGCAAGAGGGCTTTTCCTTGGCAGCGTTTATTATTAACTGTGTTTAAGATAATGAGGATTTGTGAAAAAGGTGCAGGTAGGCCCAATCAATAAGAACAATGATTCTGTCCATAGCAGCTAAAGGTGGATGGATGACTGAAGCTAGAGTAGATAAGGAGTCTTTTGAACTTTCAAACCCAGAGATTAGCCTGCAAAATATCAGCAAGAAAGGTTCAGACTTCATTCTGAACAAAGGCAGTGGGTCTTAGGAAAACTGGAAGATCTTGCTGTTGTCTGTATAGAAACAGAAACTGAAGGGAAGGAAAAGGGATTAAGGATCAGGCAATCAGGACTTCTCACAAAATGCTAGAGAGAGTAAGGAGAAAAATACTCCAAGTGACATGCTACAAGAAAAAAAGATGAAGAGGCAAAAGGACAACGGCCAAGAGGCTAGAAATACAGAAGCCCAGAAAGGACAAGATTTCAAAAGGTTCTCCATCACTTCTGTTGTAAGTAACTAACATTTCAGAAAAAGGAGATGAAGTGCTGAGATTTTGGCAACTACAGTTACAGGTAAGACTAGGGCAAAAATGGAAGGGATCTACCTTGGAATAATAAAAGAAACAGTTCAGGCAGCAATAGGAAAACTACTGGCTACGTATTCACTGGCAGAAATCCAAACTCAAGAATGAACATACAATCATGAGAGAATAAACTGACTTTTCTTCTACTTCCCACTTCTCCCATAAGACCTCTTAGCTAAACACCAATTTTAAGAGCTATGCTGTTTCTGAAGGAGATGCGAGGCTGTCAATTCCTTGAGGAGGTTTGGGTGTTTTTTTGGCACTGGGTGTTAATTAAAAAAATATTTTGAGTACTATATAGTTGTATTTTATTCAAAATCCACCATAACAAACATGTATGATGTTATTTTCTGTATTTTGTGGGCCTACCATTTTCTAAAAGAATGTTCATTAATATTTTGGAATCAGAGAGCAATTCTTCTGTGTGAAGAGAAGTAGGAGGAAAATTCTGGATCATTACTGTCAGTCCTAGTTCCAAATATATTAGCTCCCTGGGGAGTAAGACTCTGAAAATTAGAGAATTATATGCTTTAATTGCTGGCTAGTGTCTAGGCAGCAAGTCCCCAGAGGACAAAGCAATAACCAGCAGAATTCAAACAGAAATTTTTTGTTCAACGAGTAGTAAAACACTAAGTCGGGGAAAAGAAAGAGTGAAAGATTTCTGAAAAGAGCGGTGAAAAATTATGCTGGAACTAGAGAGAATAGAAATGCTAAACTTTTATTAGAAGATATTAACAAAGTATGGTGATATATAAACATCTGTAAGCAAATGGAACATGGTGTCATTAAGGAAAGAAATCACTTAGCTTATAAATCACCCTGCCAGTTCTCATTTAATCTTGAACCTTTGATGTTTGGCAATTTTATTGATATTTGAATCCAGTTTGGATCATACACTAATAACACAAGGACTGTAATTTTTTTTTACCTCAAATTGCACAAGATGGAAAATATGAATACCTCAAAACCCACAAAAAGGTGGCAATATATAAACCCTGAGACCAAAATACAGTTTTTGAAATTGTTTTTAAAGCAGTGATTACTTTTTAAGATTTCTGCCTCAGCTTCTGAATGTTTAAGGCTTGCAATATTGTGCTGCTTAGAAATACAGTGAAGACTTAAGAGATTATTTACAGAGAAGAGCAATGTAAACATACTGCCAAATCCCGCCCCCCCCCCCCCCCCCAAACATTACTCCATTAGTCCACAACCATTAAGTCCATTATTTGGCTTAGTTAATACTGGCAAAAGCAATTGGCAGCCACAGGTAGCGCTGTACCATCCTTCCAAGGACTGATTTAGCAGAGCTTTTAAATATCATGTTTTGCCAATTTTCTTGTCAGAACTTCTGTAAACTAGTTAAATAAGAGGAATTTTCACAAATGTGTGAAAAATGGGATTTGGGGTTTTCTAAGCTATTTTATCTAGGATATGATAGTTTAATTTCCATAAAGCACAGGATACTGCTCTGGGCATAGTTATAACGAGCTCCCAATTTTGAGAACACATTAGATCTACAGGAAGCAACTACCCTCATTTTTAATAAAACTGGTACTTATGCTCACTACTGAGGACAGATCAGTTTCCAAAACCCACAGCAATTTATTATCTTTAAGGAGTACACTTTATTGAGCAAGTCAAAAGAAATCCCAGTTCCATATCCTTCTTATGCTGGGTATTCCAGAACTGGACGCAATACTCCAGGCGGGATCTCACGAGGGAGGAATAGAGGGGCAGAATCACCTCCTTCGCCTTGCTGGTCACACTTCTTTTGATGCAGCCCAGGACACAGTTGGCCTTCTGGGCTGCGAGTGCACATTGCCAGCTCACATCGAGCTTCTCATCAGTCATCACCCCCAAGTCCTTCTCTGCAGGGCAGCTCTCAATCACATCATCCCCCGTCATGTACTGAAATTGGGAGTTGCCCTGACGCAGGTGTAGGATCTTGCACTTGGCCTTGTTGTACCTCATGAGGTTCTCACAGCCCCACTTCTCCAGCTTGTCCAGGTCTCTCAGGATGACATCCCATCCTTCCAGTGTGGCAACTGCACCACCCAGCTTGGTGTCACCTGCAAACTTGCTGAGGGTGCACACAATCCTATGTCTACATCATCGATTGCGATATTAAACAGTACTGGTCCCAATACAGACCCCTGAGGGACACTGCTTGTCATGGATCTACATCTGGACACTGAGCCACTGACCACTACCCTCTGAATGCAACCATCCCAACAACATCTTATCCACCAAACAGCCCACCCATCAAATCCATATCTCTCCAGTTTAGAAGGAACGATGTTGTGGGGGACTGTCAAAGGCTTTACAGAAGTCCAGACAGATCGTATCCATTGGTTCTCCCATGTCAACTCATGTGCTTACCCAACTATAGAAAGCCAGTAGGTTGGTCAGACAGACCTTGGTGAAGCCAGACTGGCTGCCACTAATCACCTCCCTGTCTTCCATGTGCTTTAGCATAGCTTCTAGGAGGATCCATTCCATGATATTCTCAGGCACAGAGGTGAGGCTGACAGGTCAGTAGTTCCCAGGGACATATTTTCTACCCTTTTTAAAACTGGACACAATGTTACCCTTCTTCCAGTCACCAGGGACTTCTCCTGACTGCTGTGACTTTTCGGATGTCATGAAGAGTGGCTTGGCAACTAGATCAGCCAATTTCCTCAGGACTCTGGGATGCATCCCATCAGGTCCCATAGACTTAAATGTGTTCAGGTTCCTCAGGTGGTCATGAACCTGATCCTCCCATACAGTGGGAAGGGTTTTACTCCCCTGGTCACCATCTTGTTGCCCACTGACCCAGGAGGGGTGAGGAGAGCGGTTATCAGTTAAGACTGAGGCAAAAAAGTTGTTAAGTACCTCAGCCTTCTCCTCACCTGTTGATACAAGGTCACCACTTTGACCCATCAGTGGGGTATGTTCTCTTTAACCTTCCTCTTCTGATTGTCGTACCTGTAGAAGCCCTTCTCATTGGTCTTCACTTCCCTTGCCAAGTTCAGCTCCAGCAGTCTCAAAAAAACAATGTGTTGCTGGTTGTTAGGCTGTTCAACCTTCTCCCCAAATTACCGTCTGCTTACAAAGGAAAATAAAGCTTTATATTGGAAAGTCAGAGTGATGGGGCTTTCACAGGTGTATCTGCATTTCTATAGAGAGAGAAAAAAAAATGAAACCATACAAATGACATAAAGGAATGAATGCCCCTTGGATAACAAACCTCTAAATTGTCTTGGAAGTCATAAGTAACCCTGTAAAACCAAAACAATATGTACAGCTTGAAGCCAAGAAAGGGCTTTGAAAACCTGCAAAAAAACTACCAAAAAACTGAATTGTATGGTTCTATTCCTCTGCACAACTCTACAAGAAAAAAAAAAATCCCCTCACTCATGTAATTAGAGGGAAAATATACCCTGGAAAGAAACTGTGTTTTGCAAATCATGAAAATTACAGTGCTATTTCCCTTGTAACCAACATACTATCACTGATTTCTACTGTGAAAGACCATAAAGCTGTTAGGTGGTGGAAATAACAGTAAATTCTGGGTATATGAAGATTTACACAGAACTATTTCTGGGTTTATTAGGCATATCAAAATCATGGCTAAACCCCAGCAGCAGGCTGGTGCTTTTAGGAAAACTGCAGTTAAATAAGTAAAAGTTTATATTTCTTGGCACGCAGGCACCAGCCTAACAAGTCTCTTTAAAATCTAGTATCTCAGTGGAGGTAACATTTACTGTTTGCTATACTTCTGGTTGTTAGGGGTTACCACAAAGGTCCTGTTTTTCCATGACATCAACTGCATTCCAACAGAAATGTGTGCCCAGAAGTTTTAGTAATGACTGTAGTCTCCAAGTACTGAAACCTTGGCCAAAATCCTCTACACCTGCAGACCAGCTGAGTAAAACAAAAAACAAAGAAGAATTTAACTGGAATTTCAGACTTAGTTCCTAGTAAAAGAGAAATTACTATTTTTGTTCCTAAAACCTTTTGTTGAAAGTTGTTTGGACCAAACTTTGAGTATCTGCTAATCGTGGCACCTCAATGAATTAACTGCATGACTCAAGACCCCACGGTTCCATCTGTCAGAAGTGCAGCACATTCCACACCAAATCAAATCAAACAGATCAAGTGTTTCAAAACAGGGTGCAAAAATTTTCCAAAATAAGTATGTCTTACCTGTCTTGCATGTCTCTCATCTGTTTCTTTTTCTAAAATGCTGATACTAAATTCCCATTGAGATACCATGAAAAACCAACTGTTTGTGAAACACACGGATCTTATTGCCTTCAGTAAAATCCCCTGAAGACATAAACAATCTTCTGAGCAGGCACTGCACTGTTTGCAGGAAATAAAGTATGGAGCTACATCTTAAAAACTAAGGAAAAACCAGAACACTATAGTAGTAGTAGATGTTAACCCGTAAGCAGACAACATTGAAGTGTATAAATGGCACCAATGGAATCATTTAGCAAAGCGTACCTACCAACAGCAACGTAAAAGTGTTTTGGACACTCTTTCAAGTTCCATGTATGCCATTATCTTGTTAATTATCTGTCTGACACATGGGTGGCTCCTGATCTCTACTTAGAGAGGCCACCCCTGCAGCCTGCCCCAGCTACCTAAACCTTGCCACATAAACCAAACAACCCCAGGTAACTCTGTTACACAGCCAGCAGTAGCCAAGTGGGTTCATTGGCACCTGAGGCCTGAAATGAAAAACATCACAGTAATAACAGACTGAAGACTATAAAATCAGAAAGGGTTCCGATGCAATATACGGAAGAAATGAAACAACTTTCCTTTTTCCTTTACTAATACTATATATCCCGTTTTCATTAGCACCATGTTATCACACAACTAGGGCACGTAATTCCTAGTGCAAAGAAAAAAGACAGTATTAGATAAAAAGTGTGAGAATGTTTGTAAGGTAATGCACACCACTTCCTAGCACTATTTCATATAGGGCTACTTCAAGTTCTTATTAAGAAGCACTGCAAAGGAGAAAACTTTCTTAAATGATAACTCAATTGAGATTACTGTTCTGTCATCAGTGAGGGAATCATTTTAAGTCAACCAGCTCAGCTCCATAAACACATGAACAACCATACAGAGAGGATTGCTATGCCAAAAAATTAAACCATCTACCTTTATTGAGTTCTTTTCTTCACTGGTAGAAGCTTACTACAGCTAGTAACATGCAAAGCACACAAAGAAAATCTTGAACACCTATGCTGTATTCTCTGTAGAAAAGAAGGTTAATTTGGCGGACGAAGCCTTTATTGACAAAATGATTTATTAACAGATACTCTTGGGTTAAAGAATTGTGCCAACAACTGCTAAGTACTTATTCATGTAAATCATTATTCTCCAGTCAAAGAATTCTCTGCATGGTAACCTCTTGTTATGTTTCTCTGATTGTGGCTTCTAGTCAGCATATGCTGTAAACAGACTGTTCTGTTCATCTTTGTTTCCTTAACTCTTAAAATGGGTCAAGGACAGAGTAAGCACATCATTTGTAATGGTTATCGAACAGCTGAGTTTATGCAATCTCTTCCTGTGTGACCAGGACATGGTAGTTCTGTAATATTACAATTCTTAGAAGGCAAGCAAAAAGGGAGTACTAGGCCATAAGTACTGAGAACAGATACTGTTGTATGGAAAACTAGCAACTGTTTGCATACAAATCACTAATTTCCTCCCTATTCCCAAAAGTCTGCTGGATCTTTGTCAATGTCCTTCACTTTGCAGGGTTTTGGAGAGTCATCAGCTTCCCTCTTGATGTGATTTCCTGTTTTCTTTTGGACTGTCTTCTTTTTAATGCCAGGTATCTTTACCTTAATACTGTTATGGTCCCTCACCCCTTAGGTAAGATAGCTCAGCACTAGCTTGGCCCAACTCAGCCAAGAGAGCACCTAAACCACAGGTCCTACACCTGTATTATGGACTCTTGCAGCACCTGCCTGAAAGGACAGAGTATGGTGACAACCTTTGAACACTACTAAGATCCAGAAAGCAATATTATTACAGCCAGATAACTGTCAGCAAGGAAAAGCTCAGACAGGGCTATAAACTGCATCTCTGACCAGTTTAGAGGAACGTAGTTAAGTGTGGGATAAATTCTGACTCACAGACATGAACCAGCAAATATCTCCAACAGAACTGGAAGGAATGCAAACCAGTTGGTGAAGGAAGGGAGCAGGATGCCAAGACAGTGCAGATTCCGGTTCGTGCTACAGAATAGTCAGAAACCTAGTGACAAATCCCAACTACATTCTCTGCTTCCAATCCAGGGGCCTTGCTTCATGGTAATATGGAGAACTACTAGGAAGACGGAGGAACAATATTTGCATCCATCACTCCACTTTTTACAAAATGAAAATGCCAGAAATGTGCAAAGCACCAAATCAATATCTTCAGAGCAGGCTTGAACAGTTCCTCCTTCCAATAAAGAATTTGACATAAACTGCAGTTATATAGTCCAAAAACTTGGGGAAGATCTTAACCCTTAAATATTGAGGCACATATGTTGCAATACATATCTTCTAAGTACTACTATCATTACTCTTACAATCGTGCATCTGCCACACGATTGAAACTTCAACGATTTTGGTTTCTCAATACTCTCTTGCTATTAAAAAAAGCTTTTGAAGTCCATGAAGATTAAAAAACTTTAGCTGCATGTTGCATGTTCTTAACAGAACTTACATTATGAAATCAGGTAGAGATACTTTTGTTGCTGCTGTTTTAAAAGTCCAGTCTTTATTACTAAAATTTGCCTTTATCTTCATTTTGTATTCTTGTATATAGTTGTGTCTCCAGAACCTTAGGTGAAGTAGCATTTATTTCCTAAAGGAAGTCTGTGCACTCCAACCAAAATACTGTGAATGTGGAAACTGTAGATGGTTTTGCCCGTTAGCACATCAGACTGAAGAACAACTACATTTAAGAGCTATCATTTTGCATTATGAGCTTAAGATCTTCCAGACTTGTGGTAACAGAAAACAAGTTGTACTCAAGCAGCTCAGAAAGGCATTTGTTACAAATCTTAGGGAGCCAGGTGGTTTTTTTTTCTTCACCTTAATTACTTTAATGACTACGGGTAAGAGCTGCCTCACCTACACAAACCAGAGGGCTTAGAGGTGTCAGCAATCCATTACCTTCTGGACAGTTCTACTGTTGCACTCCTTTGTGCTGCTCAAACTAAATTTAATTGAACTTTGCAGGCCAGGTACCCCTACATGAACTAAAGGTCATGAACCACCCTCCACAAAGGTACGCTCCAGGTTCCCATAGCACTACGCACAGAGCTTTGTATTGCAGCCACCAGGGGTGACGAAAGTCGTCAGTGGCCATGAATTTCCAGTAAATTTAGGTTTGTGATGCTGAAGGAAATAGCACTGGCAACGAAGTATACACATTTTTGCAAGCCAGTGTATGGGAGACAAATTAAAAGAAGTGTATACTTTGCACAAAGACTTCCATGAAATTCTGGCACAAACAAAAGTGTTGTCACACACACTCTGTGTTACATTCCAGGGATACTTGACAGGGGCTTATCTCAAACTCTTGTAAAGCTTTATCTGCACTGGGGATATTTGATGTTAGACATCCCACAGGCTTATGCAGTGCTACTCTGCTCTCTCAAATGGCAGCTTTACTGCCTCCAGCAACTGGCTGCACAACAGCAGCAAACAAAATTGACTTTGCTGCTGCATTTGCCGTGACGAGAATGTTCCAGTCCTTTCCACTATAATGCATATTTCTAACTATAAACCTTAGTAACATTAGTAAGGTCCAGAACATCTGTATAATTCCTTATAGAATGCAAGCCTAACAGGACATTTACAAAGACTAATCACTATCAAATCACTCATGTTAGACTTAAGATTCCTGGTCAATATTAAATTTGATACCTTTAGTGCTTTTTTAAATATTGTTTTATTGCATTGAATGGCACTTCAATAACAAAAAAAGTAAATCCATTTAAAGTCCTGTTGAGTTACTAGTATTTTTTCCACATACTGTAACTTATACACAAGATGGTTTTCACAGCCATCCAAATGAGTTCACTAGAGCACTGAAGGATAAATCTCTGACACTGAAAAACTATATGAAACTGAACTAGTCTTGTGACTATCCTTTTATGCTTTCAGTTTCCCCTACCCAGAATAAGTATTTGGCTGTACAACATGTAACTGAAGTCAGGGAATTGGCAGTATCTTATTTGTAAATGGATTTTTATTTATTTCAGTTTATAAAAGGTGTCATCCCAAGGTACTGTTTGCTTGTTTTAGAACACAATCACCATCACTGTCACCACATAAGCATGCGGAAAAGTCAGTACTTTCCATGCTAGGTACCTAAGCATATGCAATCCTGTTGTCTATACTGGTCCTAGTACTTTACCACACTTAGTCAAATATTTTCTCCCCTTCAAATCGTGCTGGTATTGCTCCTTGGCACTTTCTTTAAAAAAACACACACACAAAGATTTTTCTACAAACATAAGGTTCAGGACATAAACTCCGATTCATTCATCAAAATGCAACCCTACCCAAGAAACCCATCCTCTAAGGAAACTAATGTACACGTTATAACATGAAGGCATTCCTACTCTTCTGTTGTTCCTAATACTGCAAAATTATGTAGTTTGATAAAAGATGTACATTTATCAGAAGCATAAATCTTTAGGCCTGGAAAACAAACATGCCCATGATCACCTCACGAAAGCCTAGCAGCAATGAGATTCTCATACATTACATTCTTCAGAAACATATCTCAACGCAGTACCCAAGACCATCTGATAATGAGACACTTGCATTGTAACAGTTCTTTAAATAGAATTTTGATAAGCTGGTCACCTTCTCTGCCTTGTGTTCAGAAAGCAACAATTCACATTGTATCTGCTTTATTTTGTTTACAATGGGTATTTTGAGCATTACAAATTTATCCTTAACTGGAATTAGAACTAATTTGTGTATACTTCAGACCTTCTCCATCATTCCATTAGATGACTTATTCACCATATACAGTCACTAAAGAATCCTATCCCTTGTCTGAAATGAGACAAGAGCGACAGGAAGCTAGAGGAAACATACAGGCTGAATGCCTAAGGCCCTATCTACAGCATCATTTGTTATCATGTTTGATGCCTCAGCTACCAGAGCACTCAAACCAAAAATACTTACCTAAAAACCAATTAACACTGTGTAACCTTTTAAACATCATTGTACCCAATCAGATGTCTGTTGCGTTGTCTAGATAATGGAAATGAAAACATCATCTGTGACTAAGCTTCAAGAAGGACACAGCAGAATGAACTGATGACATACGATAAAAGATCTATCACCTAATTGGAAATTTCCACAAAGGTTGTCCATTCCTTTACAAATAGCAATGATTACCCAGGAAAACAAAGACAATAATTCCTCCCCAGATTCCATCCTAGCTGGTTCCAAGCCAGCAACTTCTTTGGCAACTGGGCTAAACAGTCAGAAATTCAGAAGAACTTTCTAGATCACAATAAATCATTTCTTTAATAGCTGTGGAGAATAAACATCAATTCATTTTATACATAACTTCAGTACTTACAGACATCCTTCATCATACATTACAGTTCTGAAGATCAGAAAGAAAATAAGCACACTAATGCAAGGGGGAAAAAGAGGAAGGTAACCTAAGCAAAACTAAAGCTGAGCTAGTGCCTCTCAGCACGGTTAAGAAAGAAGCTGTCGAGTCCAGCTGAACAAACAACTAACAGGCAGGAATTCTGAATAGCAGCAGCAGTTAAAAAATCTTATTTTAAAATATAACTCATTCATCTCAATCCCCATGGAAAAGGTAATCACCAATTGGTTTGGAATAGCATCAGGACTAGCTCAGGAGAACCATTTCCTTCAATAAACACATGGCTTGCTCTCAAGCAGAGGAGGACAGAATGGCACACAGTTCATTTTCTATTGCTCTGCTCCCTCCACCCTGAAATATTTGTGGCTGGGTTAATGCTGACCAGTGGGACTTATATTCCTGTGTCTCAATTCTGTTGAGGTCAAACTATATTCTTATCTTACTCTACTTCCCAAAAGAGAAATTAATTATACAGAGGGTGAAAGTAACAATAGAAACTTTCATTTCAATCATGGCTTTGATGTCCAGTGATCTGAAAATAGATCTAAGTACCTCTGGAGTCGAACATGAGAGCTCTTCTGCAGCTCACAATAACAGCACAAGTTTGGGTAAAAAGTGAAAAGAACATATCTGTGTGCAACTTACTGCTGCAATAATTCAAGGTTTAGCCTCTGGCTGTTTTTCCCCATATATTTCTGCACTCCCTGACCAAAACCTTAGGAAAATCCAATTCTTAAATCCTGCCAGAATTCATAAACCTCAGGGCTGGAGTAATACAAACTTTGCAGTGGTTTAGAATGATACTAAAGTAAGCAGAAATGGTTTACAAATAAAGCACAATTAAGCAAAATAAGGGGAAAAAAGTGAATTCAGAACAGTCCTAGGAAAACATGAATTTCTGATGTATGCACATAAAACATGTGTTTTGAAAGTACTTCTAAAGTGGACATGCATGGAAGTAGAAGAGGAACGTACAAAATACTAACAGAATCTCAGATATAAAATTACTTAGAGCTAAGATCACACACTCAGCTAAAATAAGGGCCCAAAAAATTCACCAAAACCTGTCATGTTCCATACTATAAACAACTATATCACTTGACAGAGAAATACTGTTATAATGTTCTGCTGTTAAAAGCCAAAACTATAATATAATACTCCCAAGGGAAGGCTCCTGGAAAAAAGAGTACATGAAGCCTAAACATGGCCAGCAGGTAATTATTTACTATGTCAATTTTACCCTGACTTTTGAAAGGAAAGAAACAAAGAAAAGACTTTTTAAAGGTTCCCTGACAGAAAAAAGCTCACAAATCACTTTCTGAAACAGAAGTGTTGCAGTCAAAATGAACAACAACATGGATCGTTTTAGGAGCACACATAATTATAAGTATGGGTCTGAACTATATAGTAGCATGTCTTTCAGAAAAATATGTTTATGGTTGGGAGTAAACCTGTAGGAGTGAAATATATGTTGGATCTCATACAGGAAGAAGTACTAAATGCAACCAAGAGCAACATCATATTCAAGAACGAGGGGTTCTCTAGATGTACTTGTTAGAGCACCTCTGCAGCCTTGGACGTCTAATAACAAAAGACAAAGCTTAACTATTTTGTAGCTATTAATATTTGCTTTCCCAGATTCATTCAGGTCTTCTTGAGATGTCACATCGGCACAGATGTAATGCTGAGGAAGAGTCAGGTAAAGATTCTCAAGGATTTCAACACTGCACTAAGTCTGTGCTCTGGTACAAGGTCCATGTACAGTTTCAGATTCAAGATAAAATAGCACGTAACAGAAAAAAAAGCTGTCGGTCTTGAGACAGCAGTTAAATTCAAAGGTGAAGATATCACAGGATCACAAAATGGACAGTGGAGAGAGTCGAGCATTGAAGGTCAGGAGCATATAATACAAGAGGGTAGAACTAGAGATAACATCACAAGGAAAAAGTATAAAAAATACAGAATGAGAACCCTTCAAACCCATCGCTACAAATCACTGCAATCTAAATGTGAAAGATCATTTTTAACAGGTACTACAGAGGGAGGATGGAGAAAAGTTCTTTGAAGAGCTGTGCAGCAGCTCTCATATGGATGGACTGTGCTGCCTGTAACAGTAACATTCAAACCAAGTGACTTTTCAATGTACTGAAGGAAGCATTTTTGCAAGTTAACACATAGATAAGACTGAGTGCTCAAAATTCCTCAGATTTTCCTCAAAGGAAAAAATCTTGCTGCCAAATTACACAGTAACATATAGACACATCATTCATTTGAAAAAACAAACTGTACCATACAATATATGATCAAAGCAAGTGGCAATAAAAACCAAAAACAACCTTTTATTTCTCGACAGGTAGTGAAATCAGCCTTTTAAATGGTATGGAAGACTGTGTGTGAATACTCCAAACAAAACCAGCAACAGCTCTGTGAAAAGCAATTACTGACATGACCTGGCACAGTAACACTTGTCCCAAGCCACAGCCTGAGGTCATCCCTGTCTCTTCTCACAAAATCCCTTGAAATCTTTGATTTGTACCCAAGTCCTCCCCAGGGCAGATCAGCTGCATAAGCAATAAGCTTTCTTCCAGATAACCTAAAACCCAATGAACTGTGCCTTTTAAATACTAGTGATCCATAAAAATACTGTCTGTAATTAAAAATATATCATGGTTTTCATCACGCAGGATAAACTCCTACCTGGGAATTATTCCTATGATATTTTAATGTATAAAAGTTGCCCAATAACTCAGAGAAAAAAAAAAATCTTCCCTTACACAAGATGAGTGCACTCCACCAGGGTACAGAGAAATTAATGACAGATTTTACTGTGTTCTACACTGTGCTCACAAGCCAGAAAGTTGAGGAAGCATAGGTCAGTGTTAGATTAGGACAAAGGCAAATCGTCTCTTTTGGAAAAAGGAAAGCAGTTTAACCTCTGTCAGTGGCTGTTACACATCTACAGCTGATTTAACAGATCAGGTGAGGTAAGCACTTTGCATCTGCTTCAGTGCAAACTCACATGTTTTAGCCATTTAAACCAACCCAGATGACTTTCTGATGGATGGTCGAAAGGGTATTTATGCAATCTGTTTACCAGCTTGGTGATAATAAGCAATACTGGGGGTAATGTCTTGTGCTGCTCCAGCTAAATATGCATCAACAGTCTGTCCATGCCATCAGGATGTCACAGAAACAAACAGAATATAAGGGAAACACAGCAACTGAGGAAAGCCACAGAGCTTCATAGAATGAGATCTGGGTTACAGCAGCTTACATCCAAACCTTTGAGACAATACTTTCAAAAAGCACAAAACCAGGAAGACTAGAGTCCCTTCCAATTCAACGCCTCATCAAAGCAGGCAAGTGGCGCCACACAAAAGACCACACAAAGGAGCAGCAGCCAAGGGCATTCTGCTGCTCTGAACCAGCTCAACAAAGCACTGCTGGACCACATGGTTGGACCTGATGATCCGGTGGGTCTCTTCCAACCTGGTTATTCTATGATTCTATGAAATCCAATCTGCTTCTATGAGGTGGTTTTGATATTCAGTTCACAATACTTCATTATCTACTGTTTTACAGTGTCCTGAGAGCCTTAAAAGGAAAATGTGACCTACGATTTCTACTGCAAGCACTCTGGTTTCCCTCCTCAGTACTTTTCACTAGGGCAAAAAGTTGTTTTGATATTGTGCAATGTTTGCAACATGTGCAAACTGAACGCTATGTGATAAATCCACCTTTTTCCCCACCGGGGGGGCAAGTGGTGCATATCAGATTCCTTTTCCACAAGTGCAGTATTATTAACAGATTAGGCTAAGCAACGCTCTCAGAAAGTTTAAGCTGCTCTTCCATAGTCACGTACCCACTGCTCTCACAATTTTTCAAGATTTAGCAAAGCTTTACAGCAAATTTACAAAGCAACTCATTTTATTTTATCTGTTTCCCAAAGCACTCTAAACTCCCGTGCTAATGGAGACTCTCACATTTTAAATAGATGTTAAGAAAGCAAATGAAATGGAAGACATTACCTTGACTGAAATCTTCTTAATTCTCCACTAGCTATTTGACTTACTGCAGCTTAAAGCAGGTTTTTTGAAAATCATCTTTCCTTTTAATTACGATGATTCATTTGCACCTGAAGAAAAATCACTGCTGTCTTTAGCACACTATGACATCTAGCTTGTGAATACTGGAAAGAAAAGGCCCTCCACGAACAATCTAGGGGTGTCTTTGATGTTTTTAAACAGCAAAGGAAGAATGCTCAACCCAGCCCTTGCCATCATCTACCACCAGTCCCGGCTGACTAGGGAAGTTCCATTTGACTGCAGGTTTCACCCATTTACAAGAAGGACTGGAGGGAGCATCTGGAGAACTACAGGCCTGTCAGTCTGACCTCAGTGCCAGGCAAGGTCATGGAGCAGGTCATCTTGAGTGTTGTCACGCAGCACACACAGGAAAACTGGGAGATCAGGCCCAGTCAACATGAGTTTAAGAAAGGCAGGTCCTGCCAAACTTATCTGATCGCCTTCTATGACAACGTCAGCCTCTTAGCAGATGAGAAAAAGGCTGTGGATGTAGCATACCTGGCCTTCAGTAAAGCCTTCCAGACCTTTTCTCACAGAATTCTGCTTGAGAAACTGGCTGCTGCTGGCCTGGACTGATACACCCTCTGCTGGGTGAAAACTGGTTAGATGGCCAGACCCAGAGAGTGGAAGTAAATGGAGTTAACTCCAGCTGGAGGCCAGTTACAAGTTGGGTTCCCCAGGGCTCAGTGCTCGGTCCAGCCCTGTTCAATGTCTTTGTCAATGACCTGGATGAGGGAATTGAGTGCACACTTATTAAGTTCACAAATGGCACTAAACTGGGAGGAAGTGTGGATCCGCTGGAGGGTAGGGAGGCTCTACAGAGGGATCAGAACAGGCTGGATCGAGACTGAGGCCAGCAGGATGAGGAGTAACAACACCAAGTGCCAAGTCCTGCACTTGGGACACAAAAGCCCTGTGCAGCACGCCAGGCTTGGGGAAGAGTGGCTGGAAAGCTGCCAGGAGAAGAACCTGGGGGTGTTGGTCAAGAGCTGACTGAGCCAGCAGTGTGCCCAGGTGGCCAAGAAAGCCAATGGCATCTTGGCTTGTATCAGAAACAGTGTGGCCAGCAGGTCCAGGGAAGTGATTCTGCTTTTGCACTCAGCATTTGTGAGGCTGCAACTCGAATACTGTGTTCAGTTCTGGGCTCCTCATCACCAGGAGGAGTGAGTCCAGAGAAGAGCAACAAAGCTGGTGAAGGGGCTGGAGAACAAGTCTTACCAGAGCAGCTGAGGGAACTGGGGTTGTTTAGCCTAGAGAAGAGGAGGCTGAGGGGAGACTTTATCACTATCTACAACTACCTGAAAGGAGGCTGTAGCGAGGTGAGGAAATGGCCTCAAGTTGTGCTAGGAGAGGTTCAGATCAGATATCAGGAAAACTTTCTTCACTGAAAGGGTTGTCAGGCACTGGAACAGGCTGCCCAAGGAGGTGGTAGAGTCACCATCCCTGGAGGTATTTAAAAGACAGGTAGATAAAGTGCTCAGGGATATGGTGTAGTGGTGGACAGGCATGGTTGGACTCAATGATCCCAAAGCTCTTTTCCAACCAAACAATTCTATGACTCTATGAAAGGAATACATAAGGTATTAAAAAGACATAAGAAGTATCTGTATGCATTTCTCTTCTGAACCTTTTTCTTTCTAGCTGTGTCAAACTGGATTCAAGAATCCCTTTTCCTAAATTAATGTCCTGAAAAAATACGCTAGTGCTGATCTATATCCTAGCTTGCTCCTTAATATTTGGGCTTCAAACATTTGCTAAGCCCATCTCTGCTTTTAAACCATGTCATGGATCATCTCATACTGTTAAGCCGTATGCTCACATATGCTTCTGTTTCTACAGAAGAGCGTCTTACATGCCAGTTCTGCACTGAAGGCTGAAATATTCCTTAGTTCTCATCTCAGTTCTCACACCACTGTTGAAATCACTCCTGCTCATCACAAATTTCTTTGGCAACTTTGGAACTTAAGCCATATCGACTTGAAAAATTGCTTGACATTGCCAACACTAAATAATGTCCACTAGCTATCAATGTGCACTTACCTACACATAAATATTTTAATTTGCTTTTAAACTGAATCGGTAACTGAACCAAAGAATTATGCTCTGCAAACAAACAGCTTAGATGTCATCTTACTTCTTCAACAACAGCAGCAACATCAGCTATATCCTGGTAAAAATTCCAAAGTGACAAGGCTTTTTGTGAGCAAAAGCAGCTTCTTTAGTTATAATATAGTTTTTTTTTCACCCTTTCTATCTTAAACTGCACATTCTTTTTGAGGAGGGTGCTTATTCATTTCAAATGCAAAAATACTGCAAATAGTCAGGTATGCATAAACATTCATAAAACAAACAGCAGCAGCATGTAGTTAAGTTAAGAAGGAACAGTCTTTTAAGAATTAGCTTCCTGGCTGACCTTTTGACTTTTGAGGGTAGAACCTTACACTCCATCTGTTACACATGCTGTTATCAAAGAACAGTTTTGGAGGCCTTGGTCTAAGTGCAGACAAAACTGAAAACTATTGGAACTTAGGTGATATGAAAAAACAGAACACAATGTCTGTATTGCACATGAGTAAAAGAAGTCTATAAAGAACATCACCTTATGCTGTTATCTAAACATCTATATAAACAAGGAGTCATCCACATTGAGTTTACAGTCTACAAATTAAAGACAATAAATAAGCATAACAGACAACAAGCAGCAAGACAAAAAAAAGTTGGATTAAGTGTGTTGACAAGACTATATGGTTAATTCCTTAGACTGTGCATCAAAGATTTTACCCGCAGACGATCTGCGATACCAAATAAGCAGAAAAAAACACTGCGAACACTTGTATTGACTAAGTTCATCATCACATGTTTTCCTCAAAGTTGCAGTGAAATCACGACAAATTTCAAGAAAGTCGTAAGAAACTATATCCTTCTACTTCACAAAAATTATCCTGTCACATCAGATCTAAACAAATCTACAGAATTTTTCACCTTCCGATTGCAAATTCGTCACATTGCAACTGTTTCTATTAAGGTTTACACATAGGCTGTTTACTTATCCTGCTTGGAATCAGGGCACTGTGGTTGGTGGTTTAGAAAATAATCCCATCTTCTGAACAGGCCCTGAGAGTTCTCTCAAGTGCAACAGCTGGAGAATATTCTGTAACATATTAATTAAAGTCACAACACAACGAGATGTGTTCTTTCAGCCTAGGCAGGCTGCTCCTGCTTCTCAGCTAACCTACCATGAAATATGCATAAGCCTTCAAAAGCAGAAAATGCCAGAGATGAGGAAGGGTTCAAAGTAATATAGCATTCATCAGCTATGTGCTTCAGTCTGGAGTTTGAGCACTGTAGAGCTCCGGCATTAGTTTGTCACTAATGGACTGTCATAAGACTGGATTCTATACTTGATAGACTTAGCCTAAGCTGCCAGGCTTTTCAGTACAGACTTCCTTGAGATTACCAGACACTGCTCTGCTCAGCAACACAAGGCCATAAATGGCTGAAGAATTCACCTCTCTTGAAAAATGGTTGATGTATTTATTTTGCAACATCTCACTGACTTAAAACATGCGGGGGTTTGGACCTAAAACATTTCAGAAAATTATATCTAGGCCATGCCGTCAAAAAGAGAGCATCCAGTTACCTTAAGAAATCTGCAGATCTCCTTTTTTATATTTTTCCACAGCATACAGGGAGTCTCCCACCTAAGCATGCGTTCTGCCTCCACCCAAAAGACAGTTTATAGAGAAGAACATTGCTCCCAGACACAAACCAACGCTATTCTCTGGCAGTAAAACAACTGTTACTGAAGTATATATAAAGCAAAAAATCCCCCAGTAAAATATTTGTCAACACAGAGCTAAACTTCAGTTTTTGCTGAAACAAACTGATCGGAATTCAGCATTCTGTTGCCTTTAATAAGTTAATTAGCCTTTTAGGTAGAAAATAATGAGCATGAGGAAGATTTGTGACTGACCTGTTTTTCTAACTCAGAAGACAGGATCGCCTCAATGCTTCTCTCGTTTGAAACTAGAGATGTTGATTACAAAAATAGTTACAACCTATTAAATATGAAACACATACTACAGAAGAACCCTAGGATTTACACAGGAAAAAAAAACCAATTGTGAGTCCCTTGAGATTGACTGCAGCAATTCAAGTGACAAATTATGGAAAAAATTACAACAATTTATTGAAAAAAGATGCATCAATTCTCAAAAATAGTACTGTGGAACCAGTCACTTTAAATTCCATGAAAAGTGTCTTTGGTTTAACAAATTCTTTTGTTATTAAGCCACACAAGTTTAAAAACTGTCACTTTTTTGTGTGTTAACAGGCATGAGCTAGGAGTGCTTAACAAGGAAATGGAAGGGGTAACTTAAGCTATACCACCTTTTTTTTTCACCCACTAGCATCACTGCAGACACATCTTGCCACCTCCAGCAAAGAAAGATGCAGAGGCAGCCATTCAGCTGCCAAGAATCCCAGTCATGCTGTTAACGTACAGGCTATGCGTGGTCATTATTCATCAATATGACTCATAGTTCAAAGTTGCTCAAACACCACCCATATCTTTCTGTCAAAGTGGTTCACTTGTTGCCTAACCCCAAAGCACTCGCCCATGCCATTACTCCTGGATTTCAACAGGTAGCATTTCTTTCAAAGTCCTGTGTGCAAATAATGCAGCAGTACATCAGTTAAAGGTGGTACTAGAAGATGACTAAAAGAACTTGTATCTTTCATTGATTCAAGCCTCAATATTCCACAGTTTTGATGATAAATATCAGGGCATCAAGAATTAAAATGAGGTGCATAATCTTTCAATCCAGAGCCGAAACCTGATGTTTTCTTCTTCTTCTGGATTGCTCGTTCTCCCCGAGAGCAGCGCAGAGGAACACCATCTTTATTTTCTCTAGAAAACAGACTCTCTTGCATTGGAAAGACTGGAGAGAAAACTGAAAAACAGCAGTTCTGTGGCATCAGTTCACAAGTACTCCAACTCATAACTCTGAAAACAAACATCTGATGCTTCTTCCTGAAAGACCCGATCCACAAACTCTTTGTCCAGTTATCAAAGGAATGCAGATTCCAACTGCATCATGTGCATGAATTCAGATTTGAGTAGTGGATTGAGAGGGCATTTTTTGACTCAGTTAAAACACAAATACATCTGTTTCTCTCAAGACTCTGCAGCAAGGGTGTGTAAACATGCATTTATGTGTCTCAAACATTGAAGAACTTCCTCCATCCATGCCTATAGGAATGGGCTTTACGACTTAACTGATGTTGTCCTTTTAGAAATATCACAGCTAGTAAAAGTTTTAAATCTGTTTTCGATATACCATGTGTATGAGAGTTTCCAACAAAACATGACAAGGAAGTCACTGACTGTATCCTGAACTTGGTTTAAGGGAATTGAACTCTCTAGTAACCTCTGATTCACCCTACTCAAAAGGTTAGCAGGAATTATGTATTCAGAAGAGCCAAATGCACATACATGTGTTTGCATGATCAGTCTACTACTTACAATTTTTCCATCTATTTACTGAATCTTCTTCTCTTGTTTTATTTATTTAGGCCCCAGAGACACATAACAAATATTTCATTGGGCAACCAGATAAGGCAGCTTCACCAAGCTCAGCAATGACGGAAAAAATTGCAAAACTGCTGCTGCTTCTCCAGTCCATTTTTTTAATGGAGTGCAGCTGAAATGCAGCTGGAACACAGCTGTCAGCTTTTATTTCCCAAATCTACACTAGAATAACAACTACAGCTTGATCATATGATAATTATCTCTGAATCAGAGCCTTGGGTTTGACACATTACACACAATTAGAAATTAGCCAAGAGCCTGAGGATGACAATAAACATAAGGCTGAAAAGCTTGGGGGTTTGGACATACTCCTCTTCAACATTTGTTAGTTTAGTACATTCTTCCATGAGGTAAGCATCTCGAGAACAACATTAATGCTTTGCTCTTCCTCAATGCTTTCCAAATACTGTCCTCATAAAAAACTTCGCAAATACCAGAACACTTCAATATGAAGTAGACATGTACAGGAAAAGTGATCATCTGAAGCTGAAGGGAACCTTAGGCTTAATTTTGGAAGGCAGAGAAATTCAGTTTCCAGTCGCTAGTTGTTCTACCTTCAGAAACTACAGGTTTTTCAAGTAACTGAAGAACAGAAAGCAGCCAGCACCCCCCCTCCCTTTGCTACCTACTAAACACACTGCCTTAATGCAAAACACAGAAAATATGTTGAGATGGAGAAATATAAAGGTTTACTTTTAAATATTTCTTTTAAAAAAATGAACAGTTTGTTAATTTTATGCCATCTTTCTGCTTAGAGATATGCATTTATCAACTAGGCTCAGAAGACCAAACTAGGTTTCGTATAACCCAAACTTGTTATAGTGAACTTTTTCACATGAGATAAACTTGGTCAATACATACAAGCTGACGACTGCAAAAGTGTATCTGCACCCATCTCGAAAGGAAGAAGTGAGACCTGTAACTCATTCCATGATCTGTACATTTCTTCACATTCTTCATAATCTTTTCCTGTAACCATATCTCATCTAGTATTACCTACTACAACTTTACAACTCATAAACATGAATCTAACTCCAGGAATCAGAGGCAAGAAAAAAAAATTACACCTTCCTGCCCCTCTTTGCTGACCCACTCTCACTCTGACCAAGCAATACATTAAAGATACTCAGTAAGTAATTTTTAAGCACAGCAGAAATGAGGTGACAATGACAAATTCTACATATGTTAATATAAACCACCACTTCATAGAAGAAAATCATTTAGAAAAAAATACTTTCAGATTAAACATATTTTTGGCAGATTTAAAATCTGCACACCACACTGATATACAAAAAAGCAAGAAAAGTTTGATGACTTCATAGCAAATGCACTAATGCATTACAGAGGACATTTAGCTAAAGGCTATTTAATAGCACAGTTTTTTTAAAAGGAGTGACAAGATCCCATTTTACCCATGACAAAAATGAGCCTCAGAACCACTGTTTCACTCTTGGTCCCTTAGCCCACAAACAAAACTTCTGAGAAAAATTTTAAGCTTAAAGATCTAAGGTACTATAATTTTAATTTAAAAGTCAGTCAGTAATCAACCAACCAATATGCTGAAATCCCTTTGTTGAGCATCAGAATATTTAAAAGTTCACTATACTAATACTGAATATTCATCCTTTTAAAATAGCTGGGGTTATAAAGCCAGAGGATAAATCCTATTTAAGAGTTTAGGGAGAGCAGTGGGATGTTTACAAAGAATTTTATTTTTCACAGAAGAAACTCAAATAGAGTAGGATTCTTTTAGTTTCAACGTCTGTGATGTTAATTTTGAATTTGCTGTTGGAAAAAAACTTATTTCAAGACTTAATTTTGACAATTTCTCTTTTAAAACTTATATCCATTGATGTTATTCCACAGTGTCAAAAGAGACTTCTTGATTAAGCATCACACTGGGTCCCACCCAGCACACCACTCGAATCACTAATGCCAGTGCCCAGGCCAACATGCTTCCAATAGCTGCACTGTGCTTCATTGTTATGCAACTCTCAAAATCACTTGAAGTTCTCCCTGTGAGAATGACTGTGAATAATTTTCCCTGGCTTTAGAGATATAGTCAAGATTTAATACAAGCATGCCAAGCTTTATTCTGAAGCTGTTTGCTTTTTTCACACTAATCTCTGAAGTGAAAAATAAAAAAAGCAAAACGCTAGTTTAAGACAGAGGTAATTTACAGTACCAGTGTGAACTGACAGTGAAGAACAGACAAAGGCCAGAGGAGAAATGTAAGAACACAAGGCAAAAGGATTTTTTTTTATACAATGCAGAAAGTGCCTAGAAGCAATCAGTACAATAATAAACAAAATTATTAGCCTAACACCTTTTGTATATTTTCCAAGAAATACAGAAGCAGAGCCCCTTCATAAACATGCACCTGGACTGCAAAGCTCTGACAGAAAAAAACCCAGGATTCTGTGTGGGGTTTCTCCATGCAGATATGTGACAAAGCTCTTCAGTGAAATGTTTTTTTAAATTGGAAATTTCATAATGGAGTATCTCCAGCAAAACTCTGAAACACACTGAAAAAGCAGCATGAGCAAAAGTACACTGAAATCCAAATAGGATTATAAGAGTCCTTGAATTTGTTTCCTGAGCTTAAACATAAAAGAACTCCAAGCTGCAAAACCATACTCTATTAAAAGAAGCATGGTATAAGAGGAAGTTTAACGTGTGCCTGAGTTGATGAAGAATCCAGCAGTTCAGATGATCAAACAAACAGTGTATCTTATGCAGAATATTAAAAAAACCTCAAACATTTATATAGTTTGTAATATCTTGAAAGACTGGAAAACATCAGAAACTAAGCTACTGACCCAACATTCTCTAAGGTGTCTGCTTCTGTGCTCATAGGACCCAGCAGTTTAGATAGCAACAAGCAAGGTCTGCTGAAATAAGTCTCCCTCACTCCCCAGTTCTGAACAGGGGCGGTCGGAGAGCTGGAATAGATGGTGCAAGTATACCAAACCAGCTGCATTCCCTCCAACACCCCAAGTTCATGAGTAAAATTAGTACTCAGAAGAGGAAATGCAACTCTAAAGTGTGAATGTGAGACAATGTGAATAGGAGTTGTCACCTGTAATATGTCCAGGCTCAGTACTGAGACAAGTGTATTCAGGCACAGTTAAGAATCAAGTGCAGGAAAAGTCAAGCCACACCCCTTTCTTCTGTATATTAACTTGTAAGTTTTGATCATAAAGCAGTAAATGTTTCTTCTTTGAAAGAGAACATAAGTGATACATATATATATATATATATATAACGCTGCGATAATTCAGTACAAAACAAAAACAGTGCTGGGTATAGCCCTACAAAGTTCCTTTTGCATGAGTAATCTCAAACTAGTTACAAAAGATGAGATTAGTGGGCCTTAATTCATTTACCTGTTTCAATGTACTCTCATTTTGTATATATGAGTATAAAAACCAACCATTTATTAAGCAGGAAGTTTAAAAGCAAACAGTTTAATGATCCCTAACAATCACCAGAGACATGAAAATAATGCTGCAGGAACAGCTTTACTTTACCCTTTCTAAAGGCACGCCTTCTACCTTTTTTCTTGAGCCTTTGGATATATTCTCACGATACACAGGTTTCATATAACAGCAAGCCTCAAAACCATGCACTGAGTCTGAACTTCACACTTCTGGAGTGTCTTGATACCTTTGGTGGCAGCTCTTCCATGTCCGATAAACATGATGGGACTCTGTTTCTTATCATCATAAAAATGGCAGTTTCCACATTTACACAGCTGTTCAATTCATACTGCAGATCTTGAAATTCTTTTGAACGCTACCCTGAAGTTCCCTTACCTTCTGTGTTCCAATTAAACATTTTTTTCTGCAGGCATCAACAACCACAGCTAAAAGTCCCAGCAATTTTCTTAGCAAACATGCTCAAGACCTATTGCTCCCTGCTGCACAAGGCCAAGGGCCACATGTGCAGTTCCATTACAAGCACCCTACAGAAACATATAAAAACACTCATAAAAATGCATTTGTTTATATGGCAGAGATATGAATGAATTAATACTCTACACAGAAACTACCACAATATTATTACAGTTTATTCAACCTGCAAGAATTTTATCGAATCTTAAATCAAGTCCCTTTCCTTCTTTCCTCCCCACACGCATCAATGGACTCTTGTGTTTTGGTTTGCAGATATTTAAAGTGGTGTGTCAAGTCGTGCTGCAGAAGCCTGATGGTCTTGCCATGCTATGAATAACAGACTGAAAGCAGAGAAAACAGTTCCTAAATCAAATTACGACTCTTGGGGATAAACACATTTCCAAATGATGTAATTATAACAATATGTCACACTCTGACGAAGACCTCATATAACTTTAAAATAAAGAATGAGTGGGTAGGAAATATAAGCAAAGGATGACATAATATTGTTCTGTGCCAGTTTCTGCCTGTTTTCAATCAGGCCAGATGTCAGAAAAGTGACTTGGGAGGAAGAAAAAATCTCACTAACAATCAAGGGAATTTCTGTTTAAGTCGGAGGCCTGTGCACCAAGATCACATTTGACCTTGTAATATAAATAAAGTAATCCTAATGAAGTGTGTACGGAGCCTGGGAAAGACAAGCCTCCCTGCCTGCCCCCTCATACTGAATCCCAAATAAACACAGCAATATGACTTAAGACAGGCTTGTAGAAAAGTTTATTATTTTATATATTTCATGCCAGTAAAAACTGCTGCATCACAAGCTCTTAATTTAGTCCCTTTTGGACACAAGAGTACCTTGGGTGGCTGATCATCCTAAACATGCCTGCACTAAATGACTCCTAAATGAGCTGACAAAAAGCACCTATCTCAAACTCATTCAAATGTTTTGTATGCACAAGTGAAACAGGTTCTATCTGGTTCAGACCTGAATCCTTGGTATAGTAGTAAGTTGCATTATGAGCCTACAAAGTGAAGTCACTTGAGTCTATCAAAACTGAAGAAACTCCATTGTGGCTTTGCTACAATCCTTTTATGAGAACTGTGCACATCATTATTTACCCAACTGTTACGTGGGTGGAAACAGGAGATGTTCACCCCTGGCAAATGTGTGTGCAACTTCTCTCAAGTCAAGACAGTTGCATCTGCTTATACCAGCAACAAGGTTTGCCTCTGATGTCAACAGTGAGATTATCTAGAGATAAAACAGATCCTGTTTTGTCTGAAAAATATAATACTTCAAAATATGTCAAGTCACTTGCAAATCCTGCCCATGAAGGAAAGAGGAAAAGCTTTAGAAGAATTACTCCCATAAACAAGTAGCTTCTGGAGCCAGAAATCTTGAAGATATTCACACACACCCTGTACTCTCCCCTCCTGCTAGGAATCTTCTATGACAGCTCTGGAGCCTGCCAAGCCCTGGTTCTTGCTTGGACAACAACAGCATCCTTATTGGGAGCCCAGGAAAGGTCAGTACTAAAGACAACTGCCAGGCAAAAAGTAGGCAGCTCTCTGCCCTATTTACCGGCATCTTTCCAGGTGCTGTGAGTGATCAACAAGGATGAAGGGAAATCACTGCTGACTAGAAAAGGAAGAGGAAAAGAGAGGAAAGTGATGTCAAGCAAACCAAGAACAGTCCCTCTGCCAGTCCTTAGAGAATCAGCCATTCATGCAGTCCTCTTCCCTCAAACTCTCTTCATCTCTATCACTCATTTAAAACTCCTTTTTCTTTCATCAGCATGCCTGAAGTTTTTGCTCAACCTGGCCATCCTCATATACAAAAAAACCCAGTCAAAAACTAAGACTAAGAAAACCATAAAACCCACTTTACCTCATGTATTACCAGCTTACCAAGTGTGTTCTTTTTTTTTTTTTTTAAACTATCATCATACTGGCTATTTATATTTCCTCTGAGTTATTTTTCATAGTTAGTCATAGTAAGGACTTCAAAACGCTTAGTACATTTTGGGTACCACAACTATATAACTACCTGTTTTAAAGATGACTACAGTTAAGATTATGAAGGCATCATAAAACCAAGTTTCCCTTGGATGAAATATCCTCCTTCCAACCATTTTATCAAAGGAACACAGTTTGCACAAAGCTCCCACTGCCTGCTACTAAAGACAGCCAATCTACTAGAACTTCCATTCATACAGAAATAGAGGTTGCCCTTCAAAAGGAAACGTAGCAAGAAATACTGGAACTTCTACACTTCTTGATCTTAAATACCAACTAAAACTTGTGTGGACTCACTTAGCCAATGTCATCGACTTGTGCTTCTGGGATCTGTCTCAGTTTTAATGGAATACTTGTCCCAGTTTTAATGAACTGGTTGTCTAATGAGTGTATGAACCAGCTAGACTGGAAATTTTGCTCTACCCATTCTGATTTGAGACAGGCTGGGTGAAGAATCTGTTCTGTACTGCTGGTAGCAAAGAAAGGGCACACAGTAAAACCTGCAGTTAATATTTCTGGAAATAGATGGTGATTTTTTCTTCTTATTTTTATGTGATAAATTACATTAGTCACAAGCAGGAACCACCTTCTTTATGTGAGACATACAGCACTGGCAGAGAAAAACAGCCATACCACAACATGCAATTCATGGCTACTATAGTAGAAAGGTATGCAGCAGAGTTTGTTTAATTAGTTGCAGATATCACAGCACACATATTTGAAGATAAACACTGACATTACTGAAACCTTGCCAAGATTTTGATCATCCTTCCTCCCTCTACACAGAATATAAATTTACTGAATCCTATGAAATTAAGCGTAAGCACTGAAACCAACTCCCTGAAGATCAGTACTGACTAGGAGGAGCCAATTAACTCCATCTGGTCCTTAATCCTCAGGAAATTTTCTACAGTCAAGTGAATGCTGTTACAAAATTAATAATCAATTTAGACTGTAGAACATATGTTTGTTTTGTTGCACTATGTCTAGTCAGCATGCATGAAAAGTAGTGAAACTTACTTTTAGCTCTATTCAACATCAGCCACGTGCTTGTTTCTTAACCGTCTAAACCAAAGAATGTTACCTCTAATTCCATAATATTTTTCATGCCAATACATCCCAAAGCTCTTTGTTTACAAAAAGTTCTACCCCATACTTTAGGAGACAGAGTTTCATATCTAATTAAGCTGAACAAGAAATCTGAAGAGCAGAAATCCGTACGAAGTACCAAGATTTTAAACACTGCTGGTTTTACATAAATATTCCCAGGTTCCTAATTTACATTTAAATGGTAAATATCTCACACCTGCCATAAAACGGAACAGTAACACATCTAAAAATTGTGCTACTATGACTTAAACAGAAGATATCTAAAGTTTCCCAACTGTAGTGAATCTTCAAAATCTATAGACTGTTCTATGTGAACTGATACCTTCTATATTTAAGTGCCAAATCCCTCTCCCAGTTTTCATTGACACCATTTCCCTTTTTCTTTTGCTTTAAATCCCTGGCCCCAGAATTAAAATCACTTCAAGTAACTGAATGACACAAGTAAAGCTAACAGTTCTAAGAAACCCAAATTTTAAAAAGCAGTTCAACACCAAGGTATTTTGTCATTGAAGTCATTTGAAGTTGACAATTCTTCTTATTTCGTGAGTGAATTAAGCCATATATTACCTACCCAGCATACGTGTGAGTAAAAGACCAGGTAAAAGGAACAGCAAGAAGTTCCTGAAACAGAATAAAATTTGCTTTGAATCCCATGAAATGTAGTTGATCTAAACTAACTGCTCTTCCTCTCTCTTAATACTCTAATTAAACTTAGTATTGTCTCATTCTACATTAATATAATCACCTTTGAAAAGATATAGGCTTTTGTACGTAACATCTACCAGTTCAAAACCAGTGCTTTCCATTTACTATCTGCATTCCAGAAACCTCCCCTGCAAAGGACAATTCATTTACATTTCACTCCTTCAGATCTTTGTTGAGTAAGCTGTCATACTTGGATTAAATCAGTTCTTATTCCTTTGACAGCTAGCGAGGCAAGAAACCAAAACCTCTTCCAGTTGATTGAGTTCCCTCAATAGGAGAGCTGGAATTTCCTCACACAACTCCATTTAAGTGGAACAATAACAATATCAGGTTCCCCTCTAACAATACCTCCAGTGTTATTTCGCATTGTTGTCAAATGTCTCAAGATAAAGATAAACTTGAGAGAGAATTCATGGAGATCTCCCAAGAATGTTTTCTTATTCAGAAAAAGAAAAAAATCCAAGAATAATAACAACACCATGCTTTTAAAAAATTATTTGTATTCCTAAGAAACAAAGAATCCTTACAAACACTCCGATCTTTAGCATTACTACCTTTCAAATATCACACACTTAAGAATTCAGTCAGTGTTATCAATGCTATAATTTCATAGTGGAGGATGCTGAAACTAATATTTCAGTCAGGTATGAAAAATTACCAAACTACAAGCAGAACACTGAATTTAAGAATCTTAAGTTTCCAAATCCTTGCTACTCCATAGACTATACTAAAAGTTAATCCCATCTTAATTCAAGAACTTGGTCTGGTTTCAACCACTGAATTGAAAACACGACAGAGTGTGAGCAATGCCTGAATCTTTATTGACCACAGTATGTACTCATGCACCTGTTACAGGGGAAATTATGAAAAAAGCAGCCTCATGGTCAGTAACAGCATACAGTTGTACTGGGTCCGGCTGGGATGGAGTTTGTTTTCTTCATAGCAGCCCATATGGTGCTGCATTTTAAACTGGTGACCAAAACACTGTTTCTACACACCAGCGTTTCAGTCATTGCTGAGCACTGCTTACGCAGCATCAAGACTTTCTTTGTCTCCTGCTCTGCCACCCTTGTTAGGCTGGGAGGGAACACAAGTGGGACAGTTGATTTGTGTCAACCAAAGAGCTATTCCACATCACCTAAGGTCATGCTCAGCCATCAAATTGGGTGTGGGTCGGTGGAGAGTGCAGGGGGCGAGTTTTTCCAAAGAAGCCATTGCTCAGATACTACCTGGGCATCTGTCTGCAGGTAGTGACCACCCTTGCATCATTTTGGGGGACAGGAAGTGAGTGGGATATGTTGTGGTGTCCCCCTCTTCACTCAACTGTCTTTATCTTGAACCACAACTTTTTCCTTGCTTTTGCCCTTTCAATTCCCTCCCCAATTCCTCTGCAGAGGAAGTGAGTGAGCTGCCTGCTGCGGTCAATCCAGCATAACAGCAGAAGTGTACAATTAGCCTTCAAAGGTACTTTCTCTCCTGAAAAGAATACACAAAGGCTACTGCTTATATCTCGTGTGTCTGGCGCACAAGTATCTTTATGATTAACCAAGCACAACTGCAGCTTTCCAAGTTCCACTTTTGACCAAGACAGCACCACGCACAATCCTAACTCACAGCTGAGCCTACACACCCTCTCTGCAAGAAGCTTCAATCCCAGTACATTCCCAGCCTCCCACTGGACAGTCTGACCACAGAGACCTCCGCTAGGCTTGTCAGTAAGTAACAGAGTGGCTACTAGGGGAACAACCTTACTGGGAAGGAAAGGAAAACTAGAATACTGAGCACAGATGTTGATATGATGACAGACAGTGCTGCTAGTGCAGGTTACAGCTTGGCAGCTTTACATTACACACAAACTGGCAGAAGGAAATAGTGCTGCCTATATGATTTGGTAAGTGGCACTACTATTTACATGATCTATCACATAATACTGAGGAGGATAGAAGAGTCCAAATGTAGTAAAATTAAATCAGCTAGTTTTGCGAAAAATACTCCTCTGTCATTGAATGCGTTGTTACACACAACAAGTACAAATGAGATTATCTCAAAAATACACACTTCTGGGTTATGCACAGTACTATACATCAAAGCAGTGCAAGAGATGTCCAATACAGGGCTTCTGATAGCAACTTTGTAAAGCATAACTTGATAGAGTTGCAGTGGACCGAGCATTTCTCTTTTTACCAGTTCCCCTGGTGAGCCCAAACACATTTCAGTTTACACAAGACAAAGAATCCCTACAAACTGAAGCCTCTTAACAGCCAGGGAAAAGGATTCTCAGGGCTCTGTGGGAAAATCCTGGAGGAGGAAAAAGTTCTTGCCAAGCTTACTAGACCTGTTACTCTCGTGCACTTTGTTCTCAATGAAAATCAAAATATTTCTCCAAGGACAGTTGACAGCAAACATTGCCACAGGCCTCTCAAAGTTACAGATTCTGCCACCCTACCAGCTAAGGAGCTTAGTGGCCAACTGAGAGGCAAATATTCCAAGTGCCAAAGTAATCGTTACACGTTGTAGACAAAACAGAGAGGTGACAGCCTATAAGAATGAACCTGCATTAACAGTCCTGTAGATTAATCTATTAATATTTAGCGTTATTAGAATTAGCCAGTTAATGAAAGTAATGCCAATGTCTCCAGAGATGTCAGGACAATGGCTGAATGTTCATATATACAGAATGACAGAATTCATTTCAGTCCCTTGTTCTTCCCTCTCGGACACAAAGTAGCTGAGAAGAAACAGAAGGCACAGGCTCAAGGGACAAGGGTGAATTATAACTGGCAAATTCACGAAAGCACCAATCACCTAGAAAGATCCTGCTGTACATAAAAATAGTGGCAATCTGGCTGCAAGACACTTCACCATCAAGGTGCTACTACCTTCTGATCCTCAAGGGGAAGCTGAAGAGAGATGAAGTGTATTGTCAGTGAAGCGGAAAGATGATCTCTGAGCATCACAATCACTTTTTGGGCAGAGGACATATATTGCTGCAACATCACACACCAAGAAAACAAAAGAAAACAAAAAATGCCCAGCCTCTGCCAACATAAAGGCAGCTGAAAAACATCCTCCCCATGAATCTTTCTCCTCCTCTGAATTCAACTCATTCAGACTGTAGGATCTGAACTTAGGTAGAAAACTGAGATATTGCTTTTTGTTAAACTATGATGAATACTTACATTTCTGTGGTTCTTCAAAACTGCTTAAACAAAAGACTGTACTATTCCATTTTATCCCATTGATACATACAAAGATCCTCACAACCACACTTACATTTGTCTCTTCACAACTAAAACCTTTGTGAAAACGTGTTAGACAGACTTTTCACTCCATAACAGTTCAATTAGTACAATTACACAAACTAGAATCTCAACAGAGTACAGCTCACCACTTGCTACATCAAGCTTCTAAACACTGGATCTACTGTTGAGGTTGGCTATCACAGTAAGACAAAAAAAGACTGTTTCTACACGTTGTTATTCCTTTCCTTTTAAAGGCTAAACTAGATGTTTAAATATTACTTCTCTTCCACAATGAGATCTTCTGTTGTCTAAAACAAACGCATTAGAACATTAGAAGAAAAACAAGGTCCCAAACCTTAGCAGCTGTTACTCAGGATTGCTTAATTTCTTTCAAGTAATAGAGATTTATACTAATATACCAACAGAAACTGTATTAAAGAAGAAGGATTAGCAAAGGTGTTAGAAACTAGATCAAAATCTGTATTTAACTTGTGCTGACCCTCAATTCTAAAGGCAGCAAGAGCCAAGATCCACAAGTGCTTTGTAAGATCAGTAACAACAAGCTTATCTCAAAAATGACTGAATACTACAATATGCTGCTTATGCCACAGTTTGTTGCTCTTCACATACCTATATGCTTCACTAATGCTGAAGAATAAAATAACTCCTTTAGCCAAATTACATGATTTGACGTTGAGGAACATAAGCCAAAAACCTAGTTTTTGAACAAGGATTAGCATAATAGTGTGTTGTAAAGGAAATTAAAACACACTGGCAAAGATACAACTCTCCAGACATGTGACTTCTAATAAAGTATGTTATACACACACTGCTAGACAGCAGATGTTTCAGTTGCCATTTGAACCAAGAAAACAACATTGATGGATGTTTGTTATTTTAAACTCCTATCAGGCACCCCAAGCTACAAAAAAAGAGCAGCATGGTATTCTTCGTATTTATGTAATTTGTTAATCTGTCTGTTACTCCAGTAACAGGTAACTTGCCAAGACAGTCCACAGAAAGCAGAAAAAAAAAAAGCATAAAAAGCAAACTTCCTGCAACAGATACCCTTTAGACTGTAAAGACGCTTGAACAGATTTGTTCCATCAAGAGGCTATCTGAAACCTTGCTAATTGCTTTATTTCTTAGTCTCAGAATGTGAAGTTTTAAGTCTTCAATGCAAGGAAGAACACTTTGTAAAAATAGGTAGTGGCACCCATGGGATGGTGTGAGTCTTCAAGTCAGGCCATTATAAATACAGAGGACTAAAACAAAACACATGAAAAGGCTAAAGAGGGATCCTGCTCCACCTTAGTGTAGCAGGAGCAACCTTTTCCAAAAAGGTGCTAATGAGTCATTAAGAGATGACCTGGAACAGCACGATATGGTACATGTTCCAACAGGCATCAGACATAAACCAAACACTTCCATGTTGGGTAATGGATCAACTGCTTTCTCAGTAAGTTTGTAGATGACACCAAACTGGGCAGGAGTGTTGATCCGACTAAGGGAATGAAAGCACTACAGTGGGATCTAGATAGAGTTGTGCTCAGTTGTACGGGGTTGAACAAGTGCCAGGTCCTACACTTTGTTCACAACAATCCCATGCAATGCTACAGGCTTGGAGAGGAGTGGCTGGAAAGCTGCCTGACAGAAAAGGACCTCAGAGTGCTGATTGGTAGCTGGCTGAAGATGGCCAGGTGGCCAAGATGGCCAATAGCATCCTGGCTTGTATCAGAAATAGCGTGGCCAGCAGTACTAGGAAAGTGATCATTCTCCTGTGCCCAGCACTGGGGAAGACACACCTCAAATGCTGTGTTCAGTTTTAGGCCCCTCACTACAAGAAAGACCTTAAGGTGCAGCCTGACAAATTTAATTTCCTTCTACGACAAGGTCACCCACCTAACTGACCAAGGGAAACCAGCTGACGATATACTTCTGGATTTTCAGCAAGGCCTTTGACACAGTCTCTCACAGCATCCTCCTAAACAAAATGTCCAGCATTCAGCTGGATAAACACAGAATGCAGTGGGTGAGCAACTGGCTGATGAGCTGGGCTCAAGGGGTCATAGTGAATAGGGTTACGTCAGGCTCGCGACCAGTCACTAGCAGAGTTCCACAGGGATTCATCTTAGGGCCAGTACTCCTTAATAAAATCTTCATGAATGACCTTGATGCAGGACTCAAAGTTTTACTAACCAAGATGACTGATGACACAAAACTAGAAGGGGGGCTGTTGACACTCTTGAGGGCAGGGAGTTCTTGCAGAGGGAACTAGACAAATTGGAGAGCTGGGCAATTGCCAGTCACATGAAGTTTAAGAATAGCAAGTATTGGGTTTTGCACCTGGGACTCGGCAACCCTGGATATACAGACAGACTAGGGAGGCTGGAGAGCAGCCCTGTGGAAAGGGATCATAGAATCATAGAATGGTTTGAGTTGGAAAGGACTTGAAAGATTATCCAGTTCCAGCACCCCGCCATAGGCAGGGACATGTCCCACCACTCCAGGCTGCCCAAGGCCCCATCCAACCTGCCCTTGAACACCTCCAGGGATGGGGCAGCCACAACTTCCCTGGGCAACCTGTGCCAGTGCCTCACCACCCTCATCAGGAAAAATTTCCTCCTAATATCTAGTCTAAATCTGCCCCTCTCCAATTTATAGCCATTCGCCTTCGTCCTATCACTGCATGCCTTTGTAAAAAGATCTGGGAGTTCTGATCAACAGCAAGTTGAACATGAGCCAACAGTGTGCCCTGGCAGCCATGAAGACCAATCATGCACTGGAGTGCATCAAGCACAGCCTTGCTAGCCAGCAGGAGAAGGCTATTGTCCTGCTCTACTACAGACTGCTGTGGTCCCACCCTGAGTATTGTGGGCTATTTGGGTGCTGCAGTATAAAAAGGATATCAAGCTACTGAAGAGAGTGCAGAAGAAGACCACAAAATTTGTGAAGGGTTTAGAGGCTGAAGTCACTTGGTTTGTTTAGCCTGGAGGAGACTGAGGGGGGACCTCATAGCAGTTTACTGCTTCCTCACAATGCAAGGAGGAGGAGCTGATCACTTCTCTCTGGTGCCCAATGATAGGACCAGAGGTAATGGTAGGAAGATGTGCCAGGGGAGGTTTAGGTTGAATATCAGGAAAAGGTTCTTCACGCAGATTGTGGTAAAGCGCTGGAATAAGCTCCGCAGGGAAGCAGTTATGGAGTCAAACCTGACAATATTCAAGAAGCACTGGGACAATGCACTCAGATATATGGGGTAAATTTTGGAGTTGTCCTACATGGGGATAGGAGTTGGACTCAATGATCCTTGTGGGTCCCTGCCAACTCCAGTCATTCTGTGACTCTGCAATTCTGCATGCTGGACTATGTCCAGAGAAGGACAATAAAGCCGGTGAAGGGTCTGGAGCGCAAGTCTTATGAGGAGTGGCTCAGGGAACAAGGGCTGTTTGGTCTGGGGAAGAGGAGACTGAGGAGAGACCTTATTGCTTTTTACAGGTACTTGTAACAAGGTTGTAGTGAGGTGGATGTTGGTCTTTTTGTTCTCCCCAAGAAAAAAGTGATAGATAAGAGGAAATAGTCTCAAATTGCACCAGGGGAGGTTCAGATTGGATATTAGGAAAAAATTATGCACTGAAAGGGTTGTCCAGCTTTGAAATAGGCTGCCCAGAGAGGTGGTTGAGTCACCATCCCTGGAGGTATTTAAAAGATGTGTAGATGTGGTACTTAGAGACATGGTTTAGTGGTGGACTGAGTAGTGCTAGGTTAAGTCAATGATCTTAAAGGTCTTTTCCAATCTTAACAGTTCTATATTTTGAACAATATTTTACTTGTTGTCTTCATCTCCTAATTGAAACAAAGAGAAAAGCAAAGCAGCACTGAAGCACTGAATAAAACAGAAGTTGGGTAGGAAAGTTTGTAAAAGCCAAACTAATGAATATTTCAATAAAAAATAATACCTGCTTCAAAATCTCTACACCAATATAAAAAATGGTTTAAAGCAACAAAAAACATTTCAATCTGTAGAGTCAAAGGTAACCACAAATACAATAAGAAAAGTGACACTAATGTGCCATTAATTAGTCACATTGTTCATGGTTTTAGTTGACTCCCTGGCTTCTACTGCCAAGGCTCAGCCCTGAAGAAATTAAATCCTATCAGAAACCAAAAGAAATTTATATCAGAGAAAAATTCAAAAGTGCCATCAAGCAAACAGTTTATTGGCATAACTGACAGACAGGCACAGCAACATGAGAACACTTTCAAAACATGTGAGGAAAAAAAGAAACCAGAAACTCTGAGTGAAAAAAAACGTCTTTTTCCAGCTGCAGTACTTTGTATCCAAAGGGGTCTGAGACAATAAAACAAATACTCATTTTCCTTCACCCTGGAAATCCAGAGTTCAAATGAAATGCAAACAAAGTTGAAAGGGCACTTTGCATTTCTTTTACAACACTCTTTCTTTAGAGAGGGTAGCAAACTTATGCTGTTGTTAAGTAGGCAGGCCTAATCCCTATTTCACAACAGAGACATGCTCTGACTTGTCTATATAAAGAAATAAGTCTAAGACAAAAAGGCAGGAACAGATTTCAGACCTCGTGATTTCTACTCTTAGACTGTCACCACAGGGATAGTTCTACTGCCTGTAAATACAGCTATTACCTGTGGAATCCCCCAAAAGTAAGTGAATTTGTGGATGACACTAAGCTGGGAGGTAGTGTCGATCTGCTGGAGGGTAGGGAGACTCTGCAAAGGGATCTGAACAGGCTGGACCACTGGGCTGAGACCAACGGCATGAGGTTTAACAAGGCCAAATGCCGGGTCCTGCACTTGGGGCACAACAACCCTAAGAAGAGCTACAGATTAGGGGAAGACTGGCTAGAAAGCTGCCTGGAGGCGAGGGACCTGGGGGTGTTGGTTGACAGCTGACTGAACATGAGCCAGCAGTGTGCCCAGGTGGCCAAGAAGGCCAGTGGCATCTTGGCTTGTATCAGGAACGGTGTGACCAGCAGGTCCAGGGAGGTTATTCTCCCCCTGTACATTTATAATCATACACATGAACCTGTTCAAGTTCAAATATTCACCCCAAAAAATTATTAATCATTCTTTCTCACTTGTGTAAATCCTTACTGAGAAGCACATAACTGGAGTACAGAAGTCATCTGTACTTGGACATACAAGAAAACCAGTAATGTGGTAATGAAAAGAAACAGCACCAAGGCTATAATGCAGCGTAACCTAGGCATGGTGCTGGAACTGTAAAGGCAGAAGAGTATGTTAAAATCCTGGCTTAAGATAGACAACAAGGCCGTTTTTACAACCTTCAATGGGAAATATGCAACTTCTTGCCTGTCCACAGACAAGAAAGGCAGACTTTCTTGATCTTTTTGTATGCGACCTTGTAATAAAAAGAAAAAACTAAGCCTGGCAGCATGGGCTCAGATGCTCTTCTGACACACTGCAAAGGTGATCAATAGCATTGAGAACACCTGTTATTCAGATGCACTGAAGAACAGCAAACCTCTGAGGCCCTGTGCACTTTTTACTTCAAGCCCAAGAGCTTTAGAATAAATACAACAGTATATTTAAAATTATTTTAAGTATATGTATTTTCCCTGAAAGCATAAAATGGCTGTGCCTGTAGATGCTAACAGAATTCTGGATCACCAAAGGAGACCCACATTGTCTGTTTATTTGGTGCAGTTACAGCACATGTAGCAGAACTTTGCTGTTTATTCCCATCCAGGAAGCACTGCAGCATGAATGACTCTGCCAGGGCCAGCAACCCAGCACATACATTGGTTTTGTGCTGCAACATGATATCCATAATATCACTGACTGAAACAACTGAATTAACGTTATAGAATGGCAGAATACCAGCAAATGAGAAATATAAGATTTTTGAAGTAATAGGTTTCTCCCTACAAACAAGATTTCTTTCAAAAACTCAAATTCAATCACCATACCAGCAGAAGGTTCATTACTCTCAGTTGATAAAGTAATTCATTGTTGGTAGGAGTTACTTTCTAGTCATTACTTTTCTCCGTTAGCCCCACCCCTCTGAATATACCGAGTATTTTACAGATTGACATTTTGAAAATGAGACCAATTTAAAGGAGTCAGATGCTAAGGTACAATATGAAGAACTTGGCTAAGCTGGTCTAACAGATCAATCACTGCCAAAAACAGGTCCCATACTTCCTCATCCTCTTAGCATTCCCCTTCCAGATACACATCCCAGATGCTTTCCTTCTATCAGCTCTGATATTCATGTGATCCTTCCATGAATCAATTCACTGGCAGAAAGCTCATCTATCCAGAACCAGCCTCATGCAAGTTGGTAACCTTAATCACCCTACCAAGAGATCAGATCAACATCAGAACAAGCAAGGGAGGAAAAGAAGCAGGACTACTCCCATCAGCAACACAACGCTAATATGGCTTGTCTGTCTCTTCAAATCTGATCTCCAATCTCTCATGAACATCAGAGAGCAGAATGTAACTTTCATAATGAGTTATTAAGTTACTAATGTATTTTGTTACCTAAACGGTTTCCATCCTATATCTGAACTCAATTAGAGAGCTTTACAAAGTCTTGGTTTTTCTGCAGCTGTATTCATTTTCTCAATGTAAGAACAACACCATACTCACTGTCTGCAATCCCTACTTTTTTCCTGTAAGTAGCATCAGTAAACATGGTATCATTTTATGGAAAGGCAGTAGAATCTGGTCTCACTATAAAATGCAGATTCAACTATCACTTCTCTCTAATACAGCTGCTATTTAATCTTTACAGAAGTCACAGAATCGTAGAATCATCGTGTGTCAATATAGAGAATCCTCAGAAGGCAGAGCTGCTTGGTGATCTGCAGCTGCTTTGACTGCCACTTTTCTCACAGTGTAACTTAATTATAATGAATTTGTCTTCAGGATAAACTAATTTATCATTGTTCATCATGGTTCATGTTGCTGTGTCACTCAGTTTGGTTAACAATACATTTAAATTAATACCCTGATTTGCTGCATACTTTTATCAAAATCACTTTTCCCATGAGAAATTCTTTTGCCTTTCTACTTGTACCTTAAGAACGATGTGGTAAGAAGCAATTCTTGCCAAGTAACATTTATGCTTATATATGCAAACAACTCCTGTTAACTAAAAAGGTATCAATGCTGCAGTGTGATTTGAAAAATCTTTTTCATGCTATTATTTAACTTCAGGAAAAGGAAACAAAAATACACGAAAAATGTTTATTGTTATTCAGAATCTGTGTAGTTATTCTTTGTATAATGAGATCTGACTATGCCAAAATATTATCCTCACAAACATCAACATAACGAAATTCTTACTTTTGTTATATTAAAAACGCCAATTTTTTTTGTGATCCCTGTAACATGAAAACATGAAATTCTGTCCTTTCGTAATGACCTGAACTCCCCGCTTGCTTAACAGAAGTGGACTCAATTTCCTGAACCTCTCCCCTAAAACTTCAAAGAAACTGGATAAAATTTCACAAGCTGGAGGTCTCCTGAACTCCAAACACCTCTAGTTTCCAGGGGGGCTCGATGTCAGCCCTGCTCACTCTATGTCGGTACCACCAGAGGGTCTCACAAGCACGTGCATAAAAGTTGCACAAAATACTTCCATTTTACGCCTCTAAGACGTTCATTTCAAATATAAGTAAAGATACTCATGGTCATACCTACAGCTTTTGAATGCTACTACACACTCTCGTATACTAGTGAGTTTTGTACGGTCGGCAGCATGATTTTCATATTAGAAGCTCTGAGGAAAATGTTACTGGCATCCTAATTCATGACACGTGACGCTCTCACTAGTTCACAAATTACATGCATACAGTTCCAGGTACATCATTCATCTCTAGAGAAAGCATAAACAGAAGGCTATCAGTATCATCAGCACGCCAAGCATAATAGTTTAGACTTGAGTTCGTAAGAGGACATTCAGAGCAACAAAAAGGGGCTAATCTATTGACAAAATACCGGTCTGTTCTTTTACCAAGATAGAGAAATCATGTTCCAAACACTGGCAGGGAAAAGAAATACTAAAATTTCAGGCTTAAAATTATCTTCAGTTTCAGCAAAAAACAACAACCAACTAACAAACTAACAAAAAACACTCAAGAACATGCAGTGCCTCAAAGAAAGCAATCATTTGTGCTAAGGGAGCATCAAAATATTGTTTATTTAACTAATGGACTGTTCCCAAAGCAGGACTCAATTTAACAAAGCCAAAGCTTCCACCTTGTCACAGAACACACTGGCATTCCCCACATTTTCACCATAGCCTGTCTTTTTAAATAAACATTACTTCATTCAGCAAAGAAGGAACTCTTCTCTCCTTCTGCAACAACCCTGTAAAATACTCTCCAATGAAGTACAAGCTGCAGCAGATAGCTGAGAATCCAAGCCCACAGCTTTTCATGGTCTTGTGCAAATACATCTTACTGAGATGCAACAGTGGGAGTTACGAACTGACTGTGTGCTGATGGCAGGAAATTTGGAGCCAGGTCTCCCAGGTTTCATTTTAGGCTGATTTGGATTTGTTACGTGATACTACGCCAGTCACTTCCCATAATTTATTTATACTTTACAACTAATTATCTAGAAGGCCTAATCAGCTCATCTGTAAAGTGATTTGAGATGCACAGAGGATGGCATGTATTTCTCAACTCTTGTCATCTGTGCCATAAAAAACTTATTTCACAACAATTAGATCTAATTGTATTTTTGATAGCTGCTGCCTCATCGCCAGAAATCACAGCTCTGTAAGTCACAAATTGAAACACTCATTAGGATGCAATGTTAATGAAGTGGTATGTGAAATATCTACAGATAAGGTTAATATTGTAAAGGCCTTTTTGTAGTCACTCAGGGTGTAGTGAAACTTTTTTCACAGTTGTGTTTCCACTCAAATGGAAACTTGGAAGATTTATTTTTAAACTGTCTCCTATCCCTATCAGAGAATAAGCATTTCCAGAACTGGTTTAGGTTTGTCTAAAAAAATATTGGCCTAAGAAATCTAAATCTAATCTTGACTAAAATATTCCAGAAAGCTTTAGCAATTCTGTGTTACTACTTCACGTAGAAGCTTTACATTCACTTTCTGAATATTTGTAAAACATTAATAGGCCTCTCAGATCAGACAGAAAGCTTGACTTTGGGACAGGGACTGAACGAGATGGGCTGAAGTGACACGGAGACTTGGAGTTGGCAGTCTGAAGCACTACTGGGGTATACATCCCATGTTGTAAGTCATGAGCTGCTCAAAGGAGGGACTCAGACAGACCACAAACAGATCAACTACTCTGTCCAACTGAGTTGTGTTCTGTCTTAACAATGACTGGTACAGGATGTTTCATCCAAAATCATAAAAAATTATGCAGGAAATAGCTATGGAGGAATCAATTCAACATGCGAATCTCTTTTAAGGAGATTAAAAGTTAAGAGCCCAGGTCCTGAAACAACCGCACGCACACACACACTCTGTTAAGGTTTTCTACATTCTAATCCTGGCTATTTTTAATCATGTATTTTTTCCTTTTCTGTATGAACTAGGATTTCAAACAAGCCCAAATTTCAATGTTAATTTTGACTGTAAGCATTCTACAGCCCAAACCATGTGCATACATACTGCATACATGTTAAGCCTAATGGGGTCCCAGCCTTAGTCACATTTTACCATCCTACATACACCTGGAGTAAAGAAGCTTAAATATAAAACTAAGTACAGTCAGCCTACTTGGCATGATTTGTTTTTGTAAAGCCACATTATTTTCAAACACACACGTAATTCTAAATAACACAAAGCACTCTTTTAAAAAAGAAAATAGCACAACTTTCAAAACAGCAAGAGCAAGACAAAGTTGTCATATGGTTTACAATTTCTTCTGGATGAGGAACACTTCATTCACTCATTCAGACAAGTGAAGGAAAAAAAAATAAAATTGTGATTCCGTTTACTCTGTCCCCCAGTTGCTGCTGGTAAACAGCTCTGCTATTAGCTGCCTGGAAGATGATCTCCCACGGAACAAGGGAGCTGCTGCTGTTGGACAGGGAGGTGGCTGCTGCTGCTGCAAACGTAACTCTCTAAGCAGCAGAGAAATCTTTCCCCCATTAGCAAGTGATGACTGGAACAAAGGAGGGGTGAGGGAGGGGAACCCATGACTGACGTAATTGCACAAATGACTGCAGGCACAGTCAAACCAGCTAACCATCTTTGTACCTTCCTTCTCTATACTTGTCCATATGCCTTTTGCTTATGCTTCGCATCATGTTACCCCAGAGATAAAAAACGGAAATTAGATTTTTGGTGGTGGTGATTACAACCCAAGTGAAAAACACATAATTTTTTGCTTCCCCTGTTAGACTCTGTGGTCTCTCGGTCCCTCATTTCAACTCCATCCACGTTTTTTTACCCAAGTCACATGGTTGGGTGAATGCTGCTGCTATTCAAATGGTTAGCCCTATTACAGCCAAGTAAAGTCAATTTTGTCTCAGAAGACAGGTTTGGCAAGATTGCCCTCATTATTGTTCCTTTTTTTTTTCATAAAAAACCTAATAACAACTTTTACAAAAAACACTGCATGCATACCTGCCCTCTACAACATAACTACGTGTAATATTTCTCATTAGCGATGACCAATCAATATTTCTTTCAAACATAGGTATTAGGGAGACATTACTTTATTCTCTGAATATCTCAGATATAGCAGGAACTAGTAATATCCAAATAAAATTAAAATAAAATGTGGGAATCTGCATGAAATCTTCTGTACAGAAGGGACACACAGTAGGGACAGGGGTGTTAAAGTGAATTTGAAAAGTTTGGTACACCTCTTGGCCCTACATGGTATGCCTGCACTCTACTCCACCAGCTACACTCTGGCTGTCCTGTCAAACCTCAAGATTCAGCTTCTGTCCCCAGCTCATCACAAATATCAGAACTACATCCCCAGATTTACTGAAGTGATGAAAATTATATAGCCTGTCACTTTTAAACTGACAGTATAACAAATACAAGAGAGAAGGAGTTGAAAACGCAGCTGGCATTGACCAGTGACTATACCTGAGTATTGAAGTTATGTGCATGAATAAATAGCGCATAACTCATAGAGCAGAAGAGACAAAAGGTGAAGGAAGTGTCTTCAAAACATTTGGTGCCTTTTAACTGCAGGACCCAGGAACACAGTCTGTAACACAGAGCACATGCTTACATCTTCACTGCTTAACACTAACATGATACTCGGCCACCTAACAAGCCAGGGAAATAACGAGGCAATCGGACCATTCCCTGTCCCTTGCTGCCACACAACCCTGCTAGGAGCAGAGGTATCTCATTTCCTCTTCCACTTCCATGCTGCAGAGCATGCCCAAAGTTTACAAACTAATACAGACATACAACAAAATCTGAATGCTTTTATATGTGGTACCTTAGCAACACCAACCAGAGTATTTTCACCGAAAAAAAAATCTGCCTTTGCCATCTTATCAGGCGTTTGAGACGCTAGCCAAAAGGCAAAACTACAGTAGGCTTCTTTGTGATGTGCATGATGTATGATCAAGGTTTAACCCTGCAGTATGAGCAATCCAAACAACACAGATGTTTGTCTCTGTGTATTAGTCTGAAAGTAATCTATTAAAAATTGCTATCATTGCTTCCATTGACCAAACTGAGAAAAGCATTAAAAAGTACTATGCAGATAAAATTGTTTCAAATAATTAAACAATATTTCACTGTTTATAAGTGATCACCTGTATTAGAGGAAAACTAAAGTTTTGTCAAAAATATACTTTTTTTTACCTTACATCTCACTGAATAACAGGGTGATAGATTTCTACATTTTTAGCTTATACGCAGCATCATATACATTGCTGCATCAGAATCCCCAGACACAGTAGCAAAAGTAGAAAAATTACTTTAGAAGCATGAGTAGGTTGTAAATGATTCTGCATTATATCTCTCACGGCTCTAGCAATCCTTTTGCCTGGGCCAAACACAAGGGAGCCTGCCATTCTCCACTGCTGCAACACCAAACAATAATATTCCTCTTTTCTGCATTTTTAATTATCAGGTCAACTGAGAATAACTAGCTGCATTATGATCAAAAACGAGGCAATTGTTAAATAAAAGTTCTGCTTTTTCATAACTTAACAAATCTTTTCTAACAATTTTTTCCTCCCTTTCTCACGCCACAATATAGCTATTTTTAAAAAAGTACAGAACCTTTCTGTAACTATAGAAAAAAGGGAAAAATATCATTGTGCCTGTTGTTCAGAAAATTAAAAGGTGCATCACCTGCGAAGCAACTTGCTGACATATGAACTATATTTTAGTTATTATTTCACTTATTGAACATTGGCTGCAGTTAAAACTAACAGTTCACTGTGTTCAAATCAGCTGGCATTGTTGTGACAAATGGACTGGATGGAAGACAACTTATTGCCTTTTGCCTTCTTTTAAATGATTCTGCAACAGCTTAATACCTCTGCCATGATGACAGGCTGCCCTGTCCGTGGGCATTACTGCTACTGAAAAATTTTCTCATATCAGGAGAATCATATATAACAGAAGCCTCTTGCCTGCTCCTTGACCATCACATTTCTACATAGCAATACAGAATGGCAAAGCCAGCTGCTAAAAATAAACCCACAGAGCAAATGGAAGCTTGTTCGAACAGCCCTCCTGTGGCTCTGAAACACTCTAGGCAGAAGCTCAGGGAGGATCAAGGAAGCACAGGAATGGACAACAGCCACTTTTGCTGCTAAAAACCATGCTGCTAGTGCTTCTCGGGTATCTGAAAACATATGCTAAGGCTACTGAGAGAAGGTGAACACATGGCAGAAATTAAATAGACTGAAGAAGCAGTATTTAAATAAAAAAGCAGCAATGCTGAACCAGAACGTAACCCTATGGTGCTAAATTGTTCCCAAATTTTCTTGAGTATTCATGGAAAAATTCATATTATATTTGTAAAATTAATACACAAGAAGGAGGCTTCTCAAGACATCAAGTCCAGTCTCCTGCTATCAGAGCAGCAAAAAACATAGTAATTTCCTCAAGCTCACCAGAGCCCATTTATAAGTCACTATTGTGGGCAGATTTACAACTACACCACTAACTAATGAAACAACCAGTTCTAATTTCTGCAGAATATATATGTTAATTTTCATCTTAGCTGGTATTATTTTCTACCGCGAGAGGAGTTCAGCTTATACTTCACCTCACCTGCACAGGAAAAAAATGCCTGCGTTTCTATCCTTTGTATCTTTACCTTGGTACAGTAACCAAGCAAGGGTCTTTCAGTCTCCTCTCAGAAGAAAGGCCAGGTGCTCCTGGCAATAGTTGCAGCTGTTCTTTAAACTATTTTTTTCTTTCTATCTTTTTAAATCACTGTTGATTTCCCACCAAATTCTACTCCAAGTCTCAAGACTGCCTTGTGAGATGGCATTCAGTCTTCCCTTTACCTGGAAGATGCACCTCTTCTAAAATCACATTTTCTTTTTACTCATGGATATCCAGGTCCTCTCCAAGAGACTGACCTTGCATGACCTTGCACAATGTACAACACTGGCCAATGACATTTTCCAGGGCATTCAATTCAATTACTGCGCTTCGCTCCTCTTTTGTATGGATGTCTAACAATTCAAAAGGAACAACTTTCATACTGTAGAATCCTTAAGCCACTCCAAGTCCAACTTGCATAGAACTGCACTTTAGTTTGCAGGAGGTAAAAAACTGACTATTTTTTAAAAATTAAACAATAATCTATCTAGCATTAGGAAAAAAAATTCACAGAAAGGGTCATCAGGCACTGGAACAGGCTGCCCAGGGAGGTGGCTGAGGCACGGGTGGACGAGGCGCTGAGGGGCATGGTTTAGTGTTTGATAGGAATGGTTGGACTCGATGATCCGGTGGGTCTCTTCCAACCTGGTGATTCTATGATTCTATAATGTCCCATAGAATTATTTATTATATTTTAAAATACAAATCCCAAGACCACCTTGAAATACACTTGGCATTTTACTTTCTCAGACTGGAAAAGGCAAGATTCCTAATTGTTACGTCCCTATTCCTACAAATATTTATTCAGGTATTTAACTTTAAGCATGCAAACAGTGCAGGGATTAAAACACCTGCATAAGTGTTTGCTGGATCTAAGCCTAAAGCAGAAAACTGTGATTTAAAATTCCTGGGGTTTTATTCCTGTTTCTTATTAAGAGCTCCCTCTGCAATGTTTTGTACTGCACTTCGTTATCTTTCTCCCATCTGTAAACAAGGAATACAATCAATCTGTAACAGAGGGCCATTTTAAAGCTTAATTAAATGGCATTAAAGTTCTTTGAAGTTTTTAGATGAAAGCTGAGAGTGAAATACATGACTGAAATAGCATTATTGCTATTTTCATTCTCTAGCAGATTTTAATAGTAAATATTTCTTTCACCCTCATGCCTTGTATATAGTAGAGATCTGTCTCAGCAAGAATCATATATAGCTAAAGGCTGGGCTCAGGAGATGCTAGAATACTTAGCCAGTGCAGGCAGACTTGACTGGACTTGTTCTCCAGCCCCTTCACCAGCTTTGTTGCTCTTCTCTGGACTCGCTCCAGAGCCTCAACGTCCTTCTTGTGGTTAGGGGCCCAGAACTGAACACAGGAGTCAAGGAGCGGTCTCACCAGTGCCGAGTACAGAGGGAGAATAACCTCCCTGGACCTGCTGGTCACGCCATTTCTAATACAAGCCAAGATGCCACTGGCCTTCTCGGCCACCTGGGCACACTGCTGGCTCATATTCAGTCGGCTGTCAACCAACACCCCCAGGTCCCTCGCCTCCAGGCAGCTTTCTAGCCAGACTTCTCCTAGTCTGTAGCTGCATAGGGTTGTTGTGCCCCAAGTGCAGGACCCGGCATTTGGCCTTGTTAAACCTCATGCCACTGGACTCTGCCCAGCAGTCCGGCCTGTTCAGATCCCTTTGCAGAGCCTCCCGACCCTCCAGCAGATCCACACTTCCTCCCAGCTTGGTGTCATCTGCAAACCTGCTAAGGGAGCACTCGATGCCTTCATCCAGGTCATTGATAAAGACATTGAACAGGGCTGGGCCCAGCACTGAGCCCTGGGGAATCCCACTTGTAACTGGCCTCCAGCTGGATTTAATACCATTTACCACCACTCTCTGGGCCCGGCCATCCAACCAATTTTCAACCCAGGAGAGTGTGCGCCTGTCCAGGCCAGAGGCTGACAGTTTCTGAAGCAGAATGCTGTGAGAAACTGTCAAAGGCTTTAAGAGAAGTCCAAGAAGATACATCCACAGCATTTACCTCGTCCAGTAGGCAGGTCACTGTATCATAGAAGGCGATCAGGTTAGTTTGGCAGGACCTGCCTTTCGTGAACCCGTGTTGACTGGGCCTGATCACCCAGTTCTCTTGCATGTGCTTCATAATAGCACTCAAGGTCACTTTTCCCCAGCACTGAGGTTAGACTGACAGGCCTGTGGTTCCCTGGATGCTCCCTGCAACCCTTCTTGTAGGTGGGCATAACATCAGCCAGCCTCCAGTCAAGCAGAACTTCCCCAGAAAACAACTCTTTCTCCAGTTAAGCTTCCCCAATGTTGCAGCAGAAGCAGGCAGCTGAGAGAGCAAAGCCAAATAAATGCCTTAGCAGGAGGGTTCATCTCTACTTTATTCTTACACACTGGCACACACATGACTCAGGTCACAACTGCTGCCCACACGCAGGATCCAGAATGGGTTGCAAATAAAGCCTTCATGTCATCTACTCTTCCTCAAGGAAGAGACAGCAGGATACAGTACGTCCTATGGATCTAGCTCATGAACTACCAGCTGGAACACATAAATGCACATAAATAAAAAGCCCTCACCCCTCAAGAATAAAAAAGTTGACAAGGGAAAAAAAAAGTAAGACCCTGTACTCAAACCAAAGAACAGCTTGCATCAAATCTTGACTTCATCACAATAAACCTATAGCAAAAAACATGACTGATTTTTAAACATTGAATAAATACAAGATGCAACAATTTTCCAGACTCACTAACATAAAAAAAGATTCTTTTATGGTCTCCTTCTATATTTGATCAATATTCCTACATTAATTGGAAAAGCTCCAGTTATTACATTCTTTTTCCTGGAGCATAAAATCAGTTCTTCAAACAGAACTCATCGTCATTCTTCCAAAGGTTTTAAAGCCAGAACAGGCTATACTACACTCAGAATGTTTTGCTTATTTGATTGCAATAGGTTGAGAACTTAGAGGACCTGGTGAATCTTCTCTCACTGTTAGGGGCATTTATAGTTTTTCTTCACTTTCTTAAGCTGGTCATCTACTCTGATCACATTTATAGGAACTTTTTTTTGGTTTTAATAATCTTCTTTCAAATCTGGCTGAAACTGTCCAGAAGTCCAACAGCAGTTTTTCATGCATATTCACAAGTACATGCAGACACATGCGTGTGATCCTGTGTCTTTGGTTACAGGAACATGAGTTCAAACTCTTAAGTTGAAATTTGGGGAACATAGTTCTTGGAAAACAAAAAGGTATCAAAAATAGTGAAAAACCTTCCATCTATCCAAATGCTTACCTTATTTTTCATACATACGTGATACATAAATTTCACTTTATTTACCACCATCATACAACAAAATTACACAGCACCAGTAAGCAGAACAGATCAATCATCTGAATAACCTCCAGAGCCAGGGATCAGCAAGCTAGTGATAAAATCAAACCAATTTTGCAAATAGACCTCTGCCTACACGTGTCTCTCATGGTTGGGTTCCCTCATTTTTCATTCTCCTTTTCTGGTTAGCTTTCAGTATTGGTAGAAAGAGAAACTATGCATTCCAAATTTCAAAATCTTGCACTCACTGCTAAGTGGGGTTATTCAAAACGCTTTGAAAACACCTGCAAATCCAAAGAGATTAAATGCATGTTTCAAAGATTATATGCATATTTCAAAGTATTATTGATTGGCTGATCTACAGAAGTATATTTACAGACACTACAGAAAATTTATTCCAGGCTTTCCATCATAGGAAACGTGCCAAAATACCAGTATCTCCCAAAGCACAGGTCTCCATCAGTTGAAGGGTGTGATTAAACATTTAGAAAACGCTGCCTGCCATTCAGAACACACCTCCATGACCAGTCATTCTTCACATTCATAGATATGAAAGCAGTGCGGCACACTGAGAATTTGGCTTTTGTCACAGACTAGAAAAAAAAAAATTAAAAAAAAACCAGCACCCCCCCAGTCAAAATACTGGAGCAGTTAATCCCTGGAAGGCCTTGAGATCACATTCCTTGACATGTTTGATAAATACAGAAAAAGTGGAAACGTTCTGACTTGTTAAACTTGCAGTCTCTTTAATGTATTTCTTGGCCCCAGCACACACAGACTGCTGACTTGGCACACCCAGAGGACCTTTGCCCACCTTCCTCAATAGACCTATGCTGATAAGTCTGACTTTCCCCAAGAGCAGAACAAAGTCATGCTTATTAAAATGTTTACTCAATTCATAAAGTAGAGCAGCGCTCTCATGAAAATAGATGTCAGATCAAGAGGAAAACCTGCACAGGCACATGTACACAACCACAGACAATAAAAGAAACTAATCTCAAATTGGAATGACTCTTATATCTTTAAAAACAGACCAGACTAAAAAGTCTTTAGGTTTTATGGAATACTGAACTCTGAAGAATATCACCTGCTTATGCAAGCTGCTAAAGATTGTGTTAACATAATGAAGCCGGCTGTATAAAATTTAACTCATTCTTACCAATTTTACCCTACTGTATAGTTCACTGGCCATGGGTACATACAATAATGTATGTGTCCAGGTACTTTAACATATCATTGACGTTGCATAAATATACATCATACATTTATCAGTTTTTAGAACATTACAGTATGCCCAAGTTCTACAGTATCATTCAAATAGACTACTGTTTCTGGAAAAAAGAACCGATGTAATTAAAACTGATGTATGTCTTATTTTCATGAAAACGGTCAAACAGGAATATATACCTATGGGTACCTTAAGATCTTCCTTTTTGTACATTCAACTATGAACAAATTCCCACTCTAACTCTATGACATGCTGAAAGGGTCCAAGCGGGTAAGCGGGAGCATAGATCAAAATAACTTTTCTCTCATTTCAGCCTGTTGCTCACTTCCATCAACACCCTGCAACAGGAGCAGCGTCCATCAAGTTCTTGCCCTTTCTGAGCACTGTTCTATTGCAGTAACACTGTTTTACACTGTAAACCCATTATGGACAAAGTCTCTGATGGTGCATTAGTGGTGACTGACTGTGATCACAATGTTACACAGAGTCGTAACTTCTAAAACTTATTTTATATTCTGTCAAGAACATCTGTCTATTTCAAAAGACAGAAACTGCATCTGCTCTCCTCCTTTATCTGTGATTTGCATCATTTATTAAAAATATACTAAATTTAATTAAAAAATTTTAAAAAGAGACCCAAAGGAGATTTGCTTTACATTACTCCCACATTTTCCTTTGGTATTTTTATATTCTTTTACACCACACTTTTACCACCCTTACAGTATGTCAGATCCAGTAATACTACTGCATTAAAAAGATCACACAAGGTTTTCACCTGAACGTGGGGTTTTTTGTTTTTTTTTTTTCAAGAGACGATTCTGTTGTCTGGCATTCCTAGAGAGGAATTATGTACAAAGGACCTGGTACAACAGAGGCAATTTTAATTAAAACTATTCCACCTTGCCGTTCCTGTCTCCACATTGCAAAAGAGAATGATCTTTACAGAGTAAAAGAAGCAAAAGTGGTGAGAATATATAGTGAAATATATTTTTACTTATTTTCTGATCTCCAGAAGCTATCGATGAAGGTGACAACTGTTGCTGACCGTCACAGGCTTGTTTGACAGAACTGCATGGCATAAACTTGGGAGACCTCTGTAATATTACAAGTTGCTTCACAGCAAGAGCTCCAGGTTTAGAGGCAGATTTATACTCTCTCTCCTTTGATTTTCACTCAGAGTGGCAAGAAGCTACTGCAGAAAAAAAAAATTAAAAACTCGCAAGCCTGGTCTGATTTATAGATGGTAAAAGAGTCAGCATCATATTTGCAGAATTTTGCATCATTACTGCACAAGTATTAGGACAGTTTAAGTAATCACTGAACCATAGACAGCATCTGAACACAAGCCATGTAAACCCCAGAGAGCAGCTACTAGATTGCAAATATTTAATCAAACCACTATCTGTCTACAAACAGGGTAAAACATAAAAGTATTATGCACATTGTGAGGCTCTTCCAATTACAGCAAATGAATTTGCCAGTACAATTTCGAAAAAGTTCAAGCAGCAACTTAAACTTTATGTAGTTTGCACAGGGACAAGTAAAAACAGGATAAACAGAAAATCTGCCTAACAGGTAATAGGCAGTGCGTAAGCCTAATGCAAATGCAATGTGTTTCACATTCCTAGGGAGAAACAAGAATAACAGCTCTGACTTAAAGAAAAGCTCGGCTATTGTTACACTCCTAAGAGAAGGGTATTTTAGATATGGAACCAGATTCTAGTGAAACTGATTATACTATTAACTTAAATACTAACAAAAAGATACGTGAACAAGTGCTCAGCAGTGCCCGCTGTACGATCTGAAGGCATTCATACACTATCCAGAAGGGCATAAAAAATGCAAACACAAACAAAAGCCTCATAGAGAAAAAAACTTGCAAAACAGCGTAATTAAGTGAAAAACAAAAACAAACAAACCAAAAAACCCATACAACATGGAGGGCATAAATACGAAGGGAATAAAGAGGTGAAGTTTAAAAACCAGAGAAATGGAAGTCCCCACCAAGACCCATACTCCATGATATGTTGCTTACATAAATATAGAAACATCCAGAACTCAAAAAAAGACCCAAGTATTCTACATTTATATTGCAAAAAGCAGAATAATACATTATAAATGTAATAATACATTTGATTTACAAAGCAAGAAAGAGAAACCATTTCCAAGCACGCATTGAAAGATGCCACCCTTGAGTCATTAATTCACACTGAGTATGAAGTAGAATCATAGAATAGAATCATAGAATCACCAGGTTGGAAGAGACCCACCGGATCATCAAATCCAAATATTCCCACCAATCTCTAAACCATGCCCTTCAGTATCTCATACACCTGCACCTTAAACACCGCCAGGGAAGGCGAGTCAACCACCTCCCTGGGCAGACCGTTCTATTGCCTAATGACCCTTTCAGTGAAGAATTTTTTCCTTATGTTGAGCCTGAACCTCCCCTGCTGGAGCTTGAGGCCATTCCCTCTTGTCCTGTCCCCATCACTTGGGAGAAGAGGCCAGCTCCCTCCTCTCCACAACCTCCCTTCAGGTAGTTATAGAGAGCAATGAGGTCTCCTCTCATTCTCCTCTTCCCCAGGCTAAACAACCCCAGCTCTCTCAGCCGCTCCTCATAAGGCCTGTTCTCCAGCCCCTTCACCGGCTTCGTTGCTCTTCTCTGGACTCACTCCAGAAACTCAACATCCTTCTTGTGGTGAGGGGCCCAGAACTGTACACAGGATTCAAGGAGCGGTCTCACCAGTGCCGAGTACAGAGGGAGAATAACCTCCCTGGACTGCTGGTCACGCCATTTCTGATACAAGACAAGATGCCATTGGCCTTCTTGGCCACCTGGGCACACTGCTGGCTCATGTTCAGCCAGCTGTCAACCAACACCCCCAGGTCCTTCTCCTCCTGGCAGCTTTCCAGCCAGGCTTCTCCTAGTCTGTAGCACTGCATGGGGTTGTTGTGCCCCAAGTGCAGGACCCGGCATTTGGCCTTGTTAAACCTCATGCCGTTGGTCTCAGCCCAGCGGTCCAGCCTGTTCAGGTCCCCTTGCAGAGCCTCCCGACCCTCCAGCAGATCGACACTTCCTCCCAGCTTGGTGTCATCTGCAAACTTGCTAAGGGAGCACTCAATGCCTTCATCCAGGTCGTTGATAAAGACATTAAACAGGACTGGACCCAGGACTGAGCAGGTTCCGCTGGACTGGAGATTGGCTGATGTCGTGCCCATGTATAAGAAGGGGCGCAGGGAGGATCCGGTGAACTACAGTCCTGTCAGTCTGACCTCGGTACCAGGGAAAGTCATGGAGCGAGTGATCTTGAGGGCTATCAAGAAGCACTTGCAAGAGAACTGGGTGATCAGGCCCAGTCAACACGGGTTCATGAAAGGCAGGTCTTGCCAGAGTAATCTGATCACCTTCTATGACTGAGAAAGTAAACTCTTGGATGAGGGAAAGGCTGTGGATGTGGTCCTCCTGGACTTTAGTAAAGCTTCTGATACAGTTTCACACAGCATTCTGCTTCGGAAACTGTCGGCCTCTGGCCTGGACGGGCGCACACTCTCCTGGGTGAAAAACTGGTTGAATGATCGGGCCCAGAGGGTGGTGGTAAATGGAGTTAAATCCAGCTGGAGGCCAGTGACAAGTGGGGTTCCCCAGGGCTCAGTCCTGGGTCCAGTCCTGTTTAATGTCTTTATCAACGACCTGGACGAAGGCATTGAGTGCTCCCTTAGCAAGTTTGCAGATGACACCAAGCTGGGTGGAAGTGTGGATCTGCTGGAGGGTCGGGAGGCTCTGCAAAGGGACCTGAACAGGCTGGACTGCTGGGCTGAGACCAACGGCATGAGGTTTAACAAGGCCAAATGCCGGGTCCTGCACTTGGGGCACAACAACCCTGTGTAGTGCTACAGACTAGGAGAAGCCTGGCTGGAAAGCTGCCAGGAGGAGAAGGACTTGGGGGTGTTGGTTGACAGCCGACTGAACATGAGCCAGCAGTGTGCCCAGGTGGCCAAAAAGGCCAATGGCATCTTGGCTTGTATCAGAAATGGCGTAACCAGCAGGTCCAGGGAGGTTGTTCTCCCCCTGTACTCAGCACTGGTGAGACCGCACCTCGAGTACTGTGTTCAGTTCTGGGCCCCTCACCACAAGAAGGATGTTGAGGTTCTGGAGCGAGTCCAGAGAAGAGCAACAAAGCTGGTGGAGGGGCTGGAGAACAAATCTTATGAGGAGCGACTGAAAGAGCTGGGGTTGTTCAGCCTGGAGAAGAGGAGGCTGAGGGGAGACCTTATTACTCTCTACAACTACTTGAAGGGAGGTTGTGGAGAGGAGGGTGCTGGCCTCTTCTGCCAAGTGACAGGGGAGAAGACGAGAGGGAATGGCCTCAAGCTCCGTCAGGGGAAATTTAGGCTTGAGATTAGGAAAAAGTTCTTCACAGAGAGGGTGGTTAGGCATTGGAACGGTCTGCCAAGGGAGGTGGTTGAGTCACCGTCCCTGGAGGTGTTTAAGGTGAGGGTGGATGAGGTACTTAGGAGCATGATTTAGGGATTGGTGGGAATGGTTGGACTCGACGATCCGATGGGTCTCTTCCAACCTGGTTATTCTGTGATTCTGTGGTATCAAGCATATTAAAATAAACATTATTAATAACATCAGGTGTTCCAAGCTTGTATCACAGGGTGATAAGGCCAGGCTGGGAAAACAACGCCTGGGAGTAAATGAATATGGCTGAAAACAGTCAAGAGTATCAAACAGACAAAACCAAAAACCATCCTGTTTGTCTGAAGGTTGGAAAACTCAGTAACTGTATAAAGATTTGACTGAATGAGAGAAGCCGGTACTAAGTACTAAATACAGTAGTAGTACTATCTTAATTTGACTCCTGTATACCATGCTGATTAAAAAGAATATGCTTGAAGAAATCTGCGAGGTCTGCGTCTCCCTCATCGCCGCACAGGGCTGGCGCAAGAGGTACACATCTGCATTTGCAGGTCATCTGCTATGAACTCTGAAGTCATACCAGACCTGTGGCAGAAGTACAAATGTAGTCCAGCTCCCATCCAACAGCCTGATCCATTTAATGTGCATTCTCAATAATTGATTATTAGCAATTATAAATAAGTACTACTGGTTGGACAATAAAAGTAACTTTTTAAAAAATTCTGCAGCTGTTTGTTCAGTTTTCCTTGTAAAGGTAGATTAAAAGGATATGAAGTACTGAGTGTCCTGCAGAATACTCTTGTAGACCATTTTTACTGTTCAGCTGTCTTCAATGGTGCATCCTTTTCAAACCTGCTTTTCTGCTACTAGCTTTAGCTTCCTCACTAAATTTCTCTGTAAAGCATATGAATGCAGCTCCCCATCATACCTCAAACTGAGCGTTCCTAATTTCCAGTAAGCATTTATGAATAGATTTTATGCTGTCCCAAACTCACATTATTACAAGTATTCCTGAAGCAACTTGCCCATTCCTTGCAGAAGGTGTTCCTGTACTCTATTTCAACAAGAGACAAATCTTCTTTCCAGGACACATTCATGATGCACTCAGAAATTAAGAAAATATATTGAATGACAACAGAAAGAACAATGGAATCACCTCAGTAGGGTCCAAGTTCCTTGAAATGTGACTGACAGTGAATCATAATAGTCATTAACAGCCACAAGACAAAGACTGTCTGAGGAACACACAGTTTAAAAATACATGAGGTTGGGATCTTTAGAGAAAAGTTCTCTTTTGTACTTCTAGTTTTGAGAATGCTTTAAAATCTCAAATTTTGCAAAAAACAGATGTGCAACTCTATTGCTCTTAGACAGCTGCAGGGACATTCTGTCTTTAAAGTTGTCATGTTGTCTTTTCCTTACAAGTCATGCTTGCTCTTCAGTGCCAGGTCAGCCCACATTTATATACATCAGAAGAAAAAGTACACATCCCCTTGAGATTCCTGATGAGTTCTTCCCATCATATATGACATGCCAGTTTACAGACTCAGTCTAAGATCATTGTAAGGAGGCAACTCCCTCATTGTTTTCTGCTCCAAAGCTGGAGTTAGTGTCAAAGTTAGTGACAGAACTTACACAACTTCCCAAAGCAGCAAAGGAGACATCCATCACTGACACTGGAACAAGGTAACCATGTCAAGCAAAATAAAAAACATCTAGTACAACTTAAAGGGGAAATCTGGAGTGGGATTCTGAGGTCCTCGGCAAGTTAAAATACCTTTGACATGCATCCAAACCTTGAATGTAGAATCACCATGCCTACAACTGTTAACTGTATCTCATCTTTCAAAGCTAATCTTTGATTTAACATAAAAACAGTCATTTCCCCTTTTACTTATTAAAATAAGCTATAAAGATAAGTATGATGGTGAAAACACAACCGGGCCACAGGTTGGCTGGTCTACAGCCAAACTGCAAAAAGAATCATTACTTCAAGCATATTTCCTCTAACTCCAATGCCGATCACCTCAGTTTTTATTGCAGATCATCTCTTAGTAAGTACAAGACCCATTATACACAAGTGGTAATTTCATGCGAGCAGGCATAGGCCTTGAATGGCTAGATCCTGCTTCCGAGGGGGAGGAAGTATTTTATATAATAAATAATAATACCATATTTTACTCTTTCATATTACTTGCATACACTGGGCAACTGCTGTTGACTGCAACAATTAAATCTACTGTCCCTTGTGTTTATTTTAAAACAAAAGTGAGTTGTTCATCAAATATATTCAGACTTCAAATGCCCTACACCTAATGATTTTCCACACTGGCTATACCTCTTCCTCAGTCATGCTTTATTTGAGCTTACTGACAATTCTGTAACTTTGTTTCTGTAAGAGCACAGAATTTCCTTAAAGTTAAGCCCAAACCTGCATCCAATGGTTTGCTGTTATCATCAGTGTTGTAATATTCTAATATTCTCCAGTTCAGATTTCATAGTATGTCTTGTGCCTAGTAGGACAAAAGAAAAAGTGTAAAGCAGCAAAGACGTGGGTTTGCCTCTACAATTACCAAAAATACCAGCCATTCCTCTTCAGGAACTCAGCAATTTGCAAATACAACATATCCCAGCAATGTAAGAGTCTCAGGAGAAGTATCTCCAGATGTTTTACCCATGCTTGATTGGCACAGCTCATAACAGGAGGGACAAGTCTTGATATAGAATGCCAAAGGCCTGAAAATGAAGCCTCAGTTGGCTTAATTAGTCATGTAGCTCAAGCCAAGGAAATCTCACGACTGCCTATGACACAACCCAAACTGACCCTCAAGAAGATAAGTATGTTTGAATTAAGAAACAACTGGAGTTTAAAAACCAAGGCAGGGGAAGAACAGTAGGTTTTAGATTGTTAGTGACTGTTAACCAAACAAACCAGAACAGACTGCAGAAACTCTTTAATTAAAATTTGTATCTTGAATTAAGGAAGTTAAGATGAGCTGGGGAGTGTGAAGAACTGGCTGCCCTTAGGTCACCCATGCAAATCAAAAGAGATAAGGAACATGAACACTGTCTAGGTGAGAAAAGTCTTCAAGGCTAAACTGTTGATGGACAGGTTTACTCAAAACCAGACAATCCATACATATAACCAGTTCCATAATTCAGAATTGAATTTACAAAAGAGCCTCAATGCTGTCATCACCACACACTATTATCAATGGGGCCCGGAAAGGAAGTAGTAGTAAAAAGCCTAAGTGTAAGGTCTTCCTTTAAATACAGCCAATGTTTACAGAGTATTTTCATCACCAAGTCACTTCGACATATTTTTTTCAGAAAACCTTATCGGCAGAAATCTAGAGGAATCAATTTAAATTGTTTATGTTACATTGGTGACATAATTTTATCTTTAAATATGTGTTTAAAAACTGCCAGGAAGCTTAAGACAGAATGATCTGTCAGCTGAACTTGTGCAGATAAAGTTAAAATAGTTTTCATCAGAAAATACCAATTTCTCTCATGTATCATTTCTCTTCTTCCAACTGCTCTCAAGAAACAAAAATTATTGAGGCTTCTCTGCTAAAAATGTTACTAGTCAAATGCTCATTCTCACCCTCTGATTTCAAAATTACCCTCTTATACTGGCACACACATAGCAATATTCAGTAGCAGTCATATCATTACCACCATGAAAGTGTGAAGTTCATAACTCTGATATGAGCATTTAGGTAAGCGTGCTAATCTTTAGGGCTTCTACTCAGTCCAGGGACAATTCCTTGTGCACAGAACTCCTGAAAATGCATTACTTTTAGCACCATGGAACTGCTCTTCTAGGAGCAACCATGTTTGAAAACTCTGAAGATAACATTTGCTATATGTTCAGCATTATCAGATTGGTTACCAGAGCAAATCCACAAATAAGTGCCCCCTCTCTTCTCAAGTGTCATCTTTACAGGGAAGTGCTGCTTTTCACACCCTTCCTTATATTTTGCCTTTTCTCCTCTCATCCTTTCTGCACAAAACCCCACTGAGCAGCACTTGCTGTCATTCATTTACATGGAAATTTTAAGTGTTTTCCTCATTCTTTCTGACTCTTTATTCATGAAAAAGCAGAGCTGCTTCATAGTGTTGGGGAGGAGGGAAGGCCTTTTGATAGCAGTCTTACATTTAACAAATGATCCACAGAATTAATTCTCCTCTACAGCCTCGCAAATGCTCCTTTAGGAAAAAAAAATATTAACATTAATTCCCTGGAATAAGAAACAAGTCTATGTACCTGAGAAAACAAGCTCTTAGGGTCCTTTCTGAGTCACTTTAAGATAACAGAGGTATCTCGAGAGTACACTAACAGGATGTAATGCAATTTGTGCTTTATGATGCACCTACAAGTAAGTGCTAAGACCTTCCAAAACACCTGCACCTCTCCAAACTCTAGACACACGGGGGCTCAGCACACTGTCACCAGCAAAAGACCTTCTCACAAGAACCTCTGATGGATTACAGCAGCTACCCAAATCTCTGATGCTTATTTTAAATGTTTTTACCACACAGTAAGAACAATTGTAGCAACAGATATTTGTCTCCCACTTACAGCTTTAAAGGACATCACAGACCTGCCGAGTTTACTCAACGATAAAGAGTCAGCAGTTCTGAAACAATGCTGCAACTACCAGGCAAAAATAGCCACATCACTAGGCAGTGGGACTGAAAAAAGAGATGTTAAACAAAACCAAATAGGAAGGGTCTTCATGTTAGTTGAAGTTCAACAGTGATGGAGTACAGTGTTTTAAAAAAGAATGAGCAACCACAAACTTGTCAATACAAAGATGTTAACAGCTGAGTCGGTGACAGCTTAACAGTAAAACCCAGGCTTCTCTGACACCATTCACTCAATTATTTTCTTTATTGTAAATCTTTAAAACAGCTTGAACTCGGGGAGCTCCTGTTTTCTGTCATCTGGCAACTCATAACCTGCTGGGCTGTTTCATTTAGAATAAAATGTTAGAAAAGCAATCAACAGTAAATTACTGCTCTGTGCACTTAGTCTCGTAAAGTGAAGAGCTGGAAAGCAGAGACAATTTGTGTAAAATCAGAGGGGAGGAGATGATTTGCTGCTTATGGCACATGACTAACTTAATACATTTGGGTTCCATTCCATACTTTAAATGGGAATGTCACCATGTGCTTCACAGAAGTGGAAAAGAGCTTTTAGTCATCAGCATTTGTAAAACATTGAGATCCTAAGAGAAAATATTTTAGCAAAGTAGAAATTACTGTTAGGGTGTTACTTTACTTTGCAAGCAAAACAACAGTTTAATAAAAATACAGCACCTTACTCCCTTGAAGTCTCTGTGAAAACTGGGTAGCCAGGTTACCAAAGAAACAGAAGATATATAAATACCAGCATCTTGATTTTCTGAGCAGGAAACACAGAAACTTCAAGTCATGCACTCAGCCTCTTAATTCAACAACTGAACTTAAATATTTAGATTTGAAAATGCAAGTTTTAAAGTGCTTACAAATTCAAGACTGACATACCCAAATAATGTTTCACAAACCCAAAACCACATACTTCAGATCTGTGTCCCACTAACATCCTCAGATAAAATCCAAAAATGCCCAAAGGAAGTCAACATTAGTTCAGCTAATCAACTTGATGTAAGCTGAAAAAAATTCTGTGGTATGAATATTAACCACAAAGAAACTAGTCTGAAACTTACTGATATTGTAATGACTCCACAATTAAATAGCAAAACACATTCATCTTTCTACCTACCACACTATCACACCTTTTCTTTCCCCACACACATCTTCCTACCTGTCACATCTCTTTCCAAATTAATGGCCTAAAACTCAATCCCTCTCCATGTCACTCTTTCAGCTTTAGCAGTCATGTCCCAATACACTTCCTCCAAAGTCCAACACAAATAAAAAATAAAGCTTAACAGTACAGCAATAATACTGAAACATCAACCTGCCTCAAACATCACACTGCAGCCTAACTGATCCTAGCTCTCATTGTTAGCACATACTACTATCAAGAGAAGCGAGCTATCCTTCCCTAACATCCCATTAAGGTCATTCGGAACTCTGGTATGCGTACTGGGTTTGGCTGTTGCATGAATACTGGCTGGGCAGTGGTTTGCTGATGAGAGGTGGTCAGTTACTGCCTTCGCATCAGTTTTTTTTCCTCCTCCCTTCATTGATTTAACTGTCTTCATCTCAACCCATGAGTTATCATTTTTGATCCTCCAGTTCACTCCTCTATCCCACTGAGGGGAAAGAAGTGAGCAGCTGGTGGTTGCTTAGCTGCTGGGTGCTCAGGTGCCCACCACAATATATCATTGTCAAAAGGCACAAACGACATTTTACTTACACATCAGTCTCTGAGAAACACCACATCTTCTTGATAATTATGAAGACACTGAACAGTTACTCACATACAAAGACAGCATACTGCCCTCACTGCATTGCTTCCAAGTTTGACCCAAAGCTAGTTCAGCCAAATGGAAATGTTAACAGATTATACACCTGGCCCTCTAGAATCTGAAGGTCACAGAACAGAAGCCCATGTGCAAAGAGAACTTTTGGCCTGTATTGCATACTCAAATCCAAAAATAGTAATAATTTCATGCAGAGCTTAATTTCCTTACATTTTCTAAGCAAATTTTTACAACACTTTTCCTGCTTTCCCAGAGAACTATCAAAGCAGAATGTAAATTTTGAACATTACAGATGTCAAAAGAGGGCCTAATAGGGTTATTTCAACTGTAAAGTTTTCCTACAGCTATTCATTTTTGTAACTGTTCAAGGTAAAGAAAAACCCATTTCACACCTGATATTTTTAGTAAAATTATTAAGATCTGTTAATTTTTTCCTGCAAAGAATTCTGTTACAAAGGTATTCTTTTCAAACGCTGCAGCTGCAGTCAGTCGGTTTTGGTAAAGTGGCACGAACACTATTCTAGTTTGCGTATCAACATGTGAATCCCTCAATCTGCTTTCTGAAGGCAGGCTGCTGCCAGCTAGGTGAGAAGAAATGGAAGGTAGTTGTCTACTCAGAGTATATAGGACAACATTGAGGGAAAATTTGTTAATGCTAAATATTTAGTTATGCTGGACACAGTTTGCAAAACATCACATTTTAGAAGTGTTATTGTTAATAAAGTACAGCTTTGAAATAAAAAATTAGCCTATTATACCGCCTTCGGGTTTGTGTATCTGAATTACTTTTATACTAAGATTTTTCTATAGTCCACCTAATGACGAATTCAAGATACATTTTCTACCCATAATGACGTAGGTAAACCTACTAAAACTCAAATCCTCGCCTCTGTATTAACAAGTGCACCAAGTCCATTCATAACTTCTTTCCCGATTTTAGCAGAGTAAAAGCCCTTTCTTCTCTTTCTAGAACACATTAAGACTTTAGCTCTACACTAAGCACTAACTTTCCAACATTCCCAGGTCACCACTAGTAACTCCCTAATAATCTCCTTTCCTTCTATCATTTACTCCTATCTATTTAGAATCACTCCAGAATTTCTTCAATCTTACACATGACTAATTGAAGCCATCTTCCCCTCCCAACTTCACATGGTTTTCTTATGGAATGCTTACGGATATAGACAGATGGCAGGATCTCAAAAGAGAAGTTATGAGCACAATTCAGGAACCACAGAACAATGTAACAGACCAAGACCTGACCTTTTAAGACAGTGCCCCTAACAAGCGTTCAGATACATTACAATCAACCACTGCCCAAGGTGTGAGATACACACAGATAAACCAGTTTCTTGAGTACTGAATATTTTCTTTCCAAGTCCTTTCCAACTATCTGGTAAATGGCAGCTACTATTTTTTGTTACATAAATGGCCAAATATTATATTTATTTAAGAAGTCAAAACACTCCATTTCCTGAATACAAGGTGGCATTTCAAAGACTTATCACATCTTCTCTGGCTTCCCTCCCATGTTATTAAAAAAATACAACTTAAATATCAAACAAGCTATATTTAATTGATGTTAAGGCTGTGAAACAAACTGAAAACCGTCCAGGAAATCCACAGTCCTAAAAAAGCTTTATCCAAATCACTGTTTTAGGAGAATTTAATTATGTTTTCCAGTCATGAGAATTAGGAGAAGCCAGTGATTCCAACTTGGTTTACATACATTAAAAACAGTAGCAAAACCCCCCACACTTAAGAGCATCAGAGCACACAACACTAAACAGTTAAAAAAAAAATAGGAAGTGTCCCAAAAGAGAGAGGGGAATATTACAGCAAACTGCACCGTGTCATTCCAAAGAGCAAGACCAGAGCTCAACTCAGCCCGTTACAGACATGTTAATAGATACTGAATGCTGAGTCTGACCATGCCATGCCATTACATTAGGTACTTTCAGCTAAACTTACTGTTGATTAAAAAGATCTTCTCAGTGCTATTTTGACGGAGAAGAAACTCATTCACAAACAGGCAATTTGTTCAAGGGAGTGTGAGGATTTGGTTTTGGTATCCAAATTATATGCATACACCTTGTCTGTTTTTATGATGGCAGACAGGACATAGGCTCCTGCTCAGCTATCACCCTCTATACACAGCTAGGCAGAAAAGGGAACTTACACTCAGGACTGGATACATGGCACCACAACTTACAAGAACTCCAGTGACTGAGATAAGTGTCATTTTCTCCTCCAACTTATCATCTTTGTCACACATGTCCCTGTGAGAAGCTCTAAGCTAACCACCACTTAATCTGGAATTAGGCAGAAAAGATCTCAGAAGGATAAACTGAAAGAATTCTCTGGATGCACAGAAATTGCATAATGTCACCTTAGGGGCATGTAAGGAGTTCCAGACAGTCTCATTACAGTTATTGCCACTGTTTGAACTTAAGTGTGGGCAGGGGAAGTGGGCATAGGGAGAAGCACCCTAAAAGGAACAGAAACCTGTAACATGTGAGTAAAACGTAGCTACGTCTTAATTCACACTCATGCCATCACAGGCTAGTTCAGAAAGTCTTTGGTGAGAGATTACCAGAGCCTTCTCTCCACTCGCTGTACCTGTGAGAAGCCAAGATAATGAAGTTAACTATTCAGCCATTTATAAAAAAAAGAACAGAACATGCCTTCAGCAAGGACACATGAAACCCCCGGTGCATTAAGTTTTGCTTAAGAATGAAGAGAACTGCTCCTTGGAAGTTCTATTTCTGCATTGGAGACACCTGGAGCTTTTCATTAAGGATATATTCTCAAGGTGGAAAACATCTAAGTGATGTCTGCTGTAAGAGCTGGCACCTTTTCCACCCTCTTTACCTGAGGTGACACTAATGAAGCACATGATCACTGATGACTGCAGAAGGCAACACGCAGTGATACCAACTTAAGAAGTTAACCATGAGTTACAAGTCAGTAAGACCCCAAACAGATATCCCATTTTATACCAGGATAAATATATTTTAATTGCATTAATTCCTCAAAGCCATAAAGATCAGAGGGGCAAGATAACGTAGATGTTGCAGAGGACCTCCTTAAAAGGAAGCCTTTCACCTAAACTGTCTCCTGGCTCCTACTGTGAACAGCATTTTATTCCATGATTTTGTTGGCACTAAAAATCTGAGAGAATGATCTCACCTCCTCTGGGGAAATTAGGAGATGCATTAAGCACGGTTCTTTACACATTTCATGGATTAAGGTCTTGCAAACATCTTCCTCAGACGTTAGGTTATTCAATGTGGTAAGGGATCCAACAGCCTCATCCATTTCCTGAAACAGCCTTAGCACTTCTGAGGTAATACTAGAATCCCAGTGAACTTGAAGCACTATTTTAGTATTATGAATATCTTTTTGGCAGGCTGCTAGCATGAAACAGAATAAGCAAGCTGTACTGGACCAAAACAATATACGTCTATATAGCCTTCTGCAGGCAGGTGACAAGGCTGTGCCCTTAACAGGCATGAGAGTTTTTATCCACAAGCCAAGCTGATCAAAACATGGCACCAAGTCCAAGCTAACAGATGCTCTTAAGTTACCTAAGCACTATAAGTATCAGATTCAACTTTCTTGCACCTCTAGCATGCTGCATTTTTGCCCAAGAATCAAACCATTTTTCTTAAGGAAGTGCAACAAACATATTTAATACATTTAACCACTGTCTTTGATTTAGGTGTAAATAAATGAAACCAGTATAGTATTTAATTTCGGAATCACATGAGAATAACCATACCCTGTTCGAGACAGCAGATGGGTAAAAGAACATCTACAAATAGGAGGTTTTTATTAACTCATTTGTTAAAGTTATTCATTATTTTTTCTCCTCATTAGACCCTCACTGGTCTCTAAAAAGTGAAATTCTTTTGGAGCTGCTTCTACATCCTCTAAATGGGGCACATTCCTATCTGACAGATGTCTTTTCTTTTTAGTAGCTTCAAGAACAGGAATCTTCTATCTAAAGCCTACACGGTAAACACCAAGCATTATTTTCTGGATCTATGGGCAGATGTCCAGTTCTGCATCTTTCTAGTGACCTTTCTGATTTATATTTAAATATAATATAGCAGCTGAGATGAAAGTAATTTTTGAAAAGAATCTCTCATCACAGAGATACCTGATATTATAAAAAGATATGACAATCAGGGCTATCCCAGCTCCAAAACTTAGCAGATATATCGATGCTTCTACAAACCAGGAAGTCTGAAAAGTTTCGATGCCTTTTGATAAAGAGTGTGTTTTCTGTTACTAATTTGGCATTGCACTTAGGTTAGTACATCCACTGGCATAGCATTGCCACAAGAATTTTCAAACCAGCATAAACCTTGAGTAAATTCTGCTTAATATCATATGCAGTTCAAGAATATAAAACTACCTAACTTTCAAATGTTACGTCAAAATTGTAAGCAATGAGAACCTTAAACTGGAACGTATTTCCCCCGTGTTCATTTGTGAAATGACAGTTAATTAAAACAGTTTCTCATTTACACATATTAAGATGTTGAACCATGCAAAGATGAGAGGCTAGTTAAACTTACATATATAGACATATAGTCCATATCCTTCTACTTTTGCCAAACTGGCTACAAGCAGAACTCTGCAGCACTCTGGGATCACATCACATGAACTGCTCATTAGGTAATACCTGCACTCTGACATTTTCTGCTTTCTGAGCTACAGGCTTAGAGCCAGTCCTGCAAACTTGTCGAGGGAGGATATTTCTGGAATAAATAATTTCACTTACTCCTCACTGAGAAAACAGAATACAGCTGTGAACTAAGTTCATCCTTATTTGTAATCATGGAGAAAGTGCCCATCTGTATGAGTTTAGTATTACATACACTTCATTCACCTACAGTCTTTTTTAACATCTACTAGTCCGTAATATTTTCCTTCTACCAGGTCATTATCATCTACTTATCTACTCAAGTAATTGAGTAACTACAGAAAGGTGCATTTCTAGCCTGTGAGAGCTGGTATAACAATGAAACGGACAATAGTAACTTCTGAACCATTAGTTTGACGTAAGGTACTTAGGGTCATCAAGGCCAAAAACCAAACGTATTTAAGCTCCTGCACCAGCTGAGACAAACAGAAACATCCATTATTATATTTCTTAGCAAAGAAGCCCAAAGTCCACTTTGTTATACGTACTTGTTTAATAAAAACAGAGCATTCAGCATGCCTGTGATCTACCAAAACAAAACACAGTAAGTTTTTTCCAGAAACCACAAAGTAGGTAAGCACTCTGCCAAAACAGAGAGTGTTTAGAAACATCAACCTCTCAATGGACACGAGGCTGGTAACAATGGGGGGGGGGGGGGGGGGGGGAAAAAGCACCCAAATACATTTACACCTCAATCAGCACAGGTTGAATCACAGTGCAGCAGCAGGTCAAGGTGCAGCTCTTTTGTCAGTATAATACTTGATAAAAGCAAGTCTTCACCCATACACAGATTTCAGCTGGTTATTAATTGATTTCTTGGGAGAAGTTTCTATAAAGCTTAGGATTTAGGCTTCAGAACTGGAAACATACTTCCATTATATTTATCATGACTGGTTGCCAAAGGCATCATACACATTTCAACTCCATCCACACTGCACATGCTTCCCCTCCCACCATCCAGGGAGAGGCTTATGCCAGTCTTCTAGACAAAGGGTAACTGTCGCAAAAGATACTGCTTCTGGTGCTTTCTTAAAAGTGTTTGTTCAACATTCCTGCTATGGAATAGAGCTTAAAACAAACAAATAAAGAAGATAATTAAAAAAAAACTAAGCAGGAAAACAAACACCAACATCATCTTCCAAAACACGCACAAACGGGCAATACTTTCATTAGAACCATCAGTAAAAAGTAAAAATCTAATAAGCTTATTTTTAGACATATATGGAAATACAGAATATTAAGCTGGTTAGTTCTTAAGATATTAATAGCAAACTCCAAATCCTGTCTTGAGCATGCTTATCCAAATCACATTCTTATTTACATACCCTGTATTTAGCGTGCAGATGCCAGAACAGCAGTGTAACTAATGCCACACTGCAATGTAACTAACATCAGTTTCCATGGCACTCCGTTCACTTGCCTTATGTATTCTGAAATAGATAAAACTACTTGTTGGCTTAAATGGGCCACAAATAGTTTAATCCATACACTAGAAGAGGGTTATCTTGCATCTATTTCTACATATTAACCCATTATAGAATGGTAAAGAAATAGTTCCTGGCAGCGGGGTAGGTTTGGGAGATGCAAGAAGCCCCAGCAAAGGCTACAACAGAATGGGCAGGGCGAAGGGCAGGAGAGAAATTAAAAACGACTAAAAGATTTCTGACAGTGTAGAGTGAAAACACGTCAGCCTGACAAGTTCCCCTAACACTATCAAAACATTTGTTACCCGAACTTTAATCTTCTTTCTGTGAAAACAAATCCAATAAAAGAAAAGCTAAATGCAAACAAATGATGCTGAAAGCCTTGAGACAAAAGTGAAATGGTTTTATATAATAATAACACTTGAAAAAGAAAATTTAACAATGGTGAGTGAAAGCAAGTCAGTCAGGGTGACCTTGTTCTTGCAGCAAACAAGTATAAATTCTTGTAGTAGCTCCTAACTTCATAGTACTGAATAATAAAAGACGGAGGCATAATTGTTAAGTAAACCTGAAGGAGCAATTTGGAACAACAAAAAATCTGCACAGGAATAGTTATTCTTCAGAAGTTCCACTAACAGTAGATACTGACTTGGTGTACGATAATGACAGAAAAGCCCCTTTACTACTGCTAAATTCAAGAAACCAGATTCTGCCCTCTACACTCTTCAGCAGGCATGTGTCTTGCTCCTTTGTTATAATTTCTTATACATAAGTAGTTTATACAAAAGTGCTGCTAAGTTGGTGATCTACTATTAATGTTTGAAAAATTAAGCAACTTCTGAAATTACATCACAGTTTCCAGCTATGTTAATGATCTCATTCTGATAAATAAAACTACTACTATCTTGTGTACTATTTCAGACTTTCCTATAGGAACACAGATTTTCAATGTAAAAGAAAGTGGTCAAGTAATGACTGAGATGATCTTAATGCATAACAAAGAAGTAAAGACAGTGTCTTGACAGCAAATAACACTATGAGAGGCGAAAAGACTTTTCTCATCTAACGGGAACTTAGAGAACAGCGTACAGAAGTCAGAGTTCTTAACCACCAGGTGGGCCTGTTGCCACCCATTTGTGTTACTCCAGCACTACCTGACAATCAAACAGCTTTCCAGTTCTGTTTATTTCTCTGCTGCAAACAAACTGAAGAACTGTTGCTGCTCAACATCTTAATTATAACCAGGACCCCAGCTGCTGCTAGCCTCATCTATCAAAATATGCTTGTGGATGCATTTACTGTGAATCATTAGAATCATAGAGTCACTAGGTTGCAAAACACCCACTGGATCATAGAGTTCAACCACTTCTATCAATCACTAAACCATGCCCCTCAGCACCTCATCCACCTGGCTTTTAAATACCTCCAGGGAAAGGGACTCAACCACTGCCCTGGGCAGCCTGTTCCAATGTCCAATGGCCCTTTCCATGAAAATTTTTTTCCTAATGTCCAGCCTGAACCTCCCTTGGCGGAGCTTGAGGCCATTCCCTCTTGTCCTGTCCCCTGTCACTTGGGAGAAGAGGCCAGCACCCTCCTCTCTACAATCTCCTTTCAGGTAGCTGTAGAGAGCAATAAGGTCTCCCCTCAGCCTTCTCTTCTCCAGGCTAAACAACCCCAGCTCTCTCAGCCACTCCTGCTAATTTAATCCCAGGCATTCACCAACTTACTTCAGTCCTCATGTCTACGGGTACTGAGCACAGACTAATCAATAGCACAGGGATTTCCTGGTCAAGCAACTTATCTACAAATCTTCTGAAACATATTTAACACTGTATGCAGTTTTCATCTATATGAAATGGGGCGATAGTAGTCTGCTGAGGTAGGAGCTAGAAGACAAATTCAGGCTTCGCAAAGACGGTTCAGGTTCTGTGATAACTGCAGTAATTTGTTTGCATATTTACAGTACTTTGCATCAAAAAGTCGTGAGAACAACCTCAGCACCATAGTGAGGCAGAGTGAGTGCACTGCACAGATCTGCTCATCCCCAGCTAGAGAAGACTAAGGTACAGATCCTATTAACGCCGATACACCTGTGTCACTAACAGCCAGCATCTCAATCCAATGGCATCTCCAAATAAAAATCAGACAGACTTCAGAACTGAGGAAATGTCTTTCTTTCAGTAAAGATACTTAAAACTACCAGTACATATCATGTATCACACCCTGCACAGAAATGTACACACAAAAAACGCCCAAGGGATAACAGTGCTGCATACACCACAATCATTTTGTTGCTTCAAGTACTAAACAAGCCCAGCAGGTTCTGTGGAGCAGGCCAGTTCTCCATTGTAGCAGAAGTGCATGCCTAAGGGCGTGCAAAGCTTGCTTTAAAAAGCCATTCATTAAGAGTAAATTCTAGCAAACTAAGCACATAGTAAACTACTCATATCATCCTTAGGGTACTGCCATCCTACTCCTTTGGTTGCATGGCCCACTTCAGGTTCCATCATAAAGAATCTGAAAGGAATTCATGTTTCTAATTTTCCACCAGGTACATTATTCTAATTTGAAATTTCACCGGTCCCACGGAGTCCCTGACACAAACAAACCCTCCCAGTCTCTTTCGTACTCTACACGCAGTGCATACAGTCACAAAAGGATAATAGGAGATAGCCAGTCATCATAGCCATGCTTCAGTGGAGATTAAAAGAAAGAATGGTACCCAGGCTGGCAAAACTCAGCACAGCCTGAGTCAACCAAAACCTTATCAGAACAGAAGGGTTCTCCACAACACTGTTGTTCCACCTGACAGGCTGACTTTTTTACCTTTTTAAAAAACAAGGGAAGAGAAACATTTTTTAAAAAGATTCATAGGCATAATTAGAACACTTTCACTGATGGATCAGAAGTAACCAGCATTTAGCGCTTACTCATGATGCTGTCAGGACTTGACTCTAAGGCGCTGAGGGGTCAACAATACATGTTACTTTAATAATCTCAAAACTCAACTACCCACGTTAGATTTATGAGTTTAAAAAAAAGTCTCTCTTTATGTCAGCATTCATAAAATTTAACAATGGTAGTTGAATATATGCTTGTTGCAATAAATAAAAGCCTGAAATGGATTATGATCAAACAAGTATTTAAATGCAAAGCACAATCACTACAGCCTAATCATAAGGGTCAAGTTATCAGGTGAGGCTACTTTAGCAAAGGATAAGAAATAATTTTCAAGACTCAAATAATAAGCTAAAGGATCTGGTACCACCTACAGTAAAACCTTAATATTCCTCTTCTTTCACTTTGTTGCCAAGAGATTCAAATTGTACTCAGATTTGAAGCGAAATTACATTCTTGTAACTTCAGATCAAGTTACAATACTTAAGACCTTCCTCTATTCCAAACTTCATTCAATGGAAATTATTTCTAAATAATCTACTCTTACATAAACTAAAGGCCTCACATTTGTCCTGTACATACTTTCTTTCTCCCCGTTCCTACAATCTCCAAATTATTTCATACTTTAGAAAATAAACAATAACTACCAGTTATCAAACAGAACAATATTTTTAAGAGATGAGGCACTGATGCTAAGCATCCAAACACATTTTAAGTATTAGAGAGACTTGATTTTCTTGCATGATGATCACTTACTTACAATCTTTTCATAACTTACATGGCTGAGATAACCTCACTGGACACATCACTGTTTCACTCAGTGTTATTTGTGATGAAATCCATTCTGCTATTTGAAATTCTCAGAGTCGCAATACTTATTAGTCAAACATAGTGAAGTACCTCTTAAACATTCAGGAAACCAGTGATGTTTACTTTGAGGTTCACCTTCAAATGAATAACAAATCCCTATACCATTTATCCTGGTTATCTTTGTTATGAAACGTTTTCTGGGTTTAGCCCATTGGGCATGCTGAAATCATAAATCGTCTTCAGCTATACAAAACCAAACCAGATTCAGTACCCAAAGGGAAAATATCATCTACCCAAAGCAGCACAACTTTTTGTACATTCTTTCAGATTTTAATCCTTGGTAAATTCTGCTTTTATATGCGTAAATTTAATGTCTTTGACAGGTAAGTACACACATTCTCTTTGGTTTCCACCTCTTTACCTATCCTCCCCAAACCTTCTAAGTCAGCTAGTCTTTACTGCTTGAATAAGAACGGCTCAGGGCAACTGACAAAATACTAAAAGATCTGCTTTTTAGTGGAAAAAGTGGCAGGGGGAGGGGAAAAATATAGTGCCTTTTTGGTTTTGTTCTTAAATCTCCCTTCAGTATTTGCATTTCAAAACAAGAAATGTACATGATACTTCAAAATGAAAACAGCTTTTCCATTGTTTTTCATTCCTTCTCAATTTACTAGCTGATATCTAACTACATTTACAGGCAAAATGTTGTCATTCCATTAAACACTACTTCAAATGATCTGCATTTCTCTGCCTCAGATTTCAAATACTTAGACTTTCCGGAACCAAGGCTTCAATCTTCAGTCAGATGCAGATAAAAGCAAGTGGAATTTACCAACTGAAGATATTTCATTCTATTATCTGGACGACAATCTCATGGCATTTCCAGTGAAACCAATAGATGCAGCCAAATCATTAGTCGTATTTTTGTGCACATTATTTGACTGCTGTCTCATATGAGAGACATGATTGCACTCCTGTAACTGGACAGTATGTACACAACAAAAATAACACTAACTGTTCCTCATCCTTTCTTTTTCAAAACCTAGAACGAAATCCACTAAGTGTTGCAGTACTATGAACTTTTATTAAAAGTTGTTTTATTATTTTCTCTTGCTTTCTCCATTTCCAAAGTGCTGGAATAATTCATTTTATTTATAGGATTGTGGGGTTTTGTTTTACCTATAATGCTTAGAATATGAAGCTGTGCATGTAATAAAGCCCTCACATAAGCCAAGTTGTCAAAATGAATTTTTTGTAGCTTTGCAAAAGTAATTAGTTTTTATTTTTGAAATTTTTAAAATATTTTTTTAATTTTATTTTTTAAACCATTTTAATTTCTGCCAGAAATGGAAGCCTTTGATGAAGTTCCTTTTTAAGTCCTTGCATCCTGCTTGCAAGTCTCTATATTAAGGCTTTCTTCTCAAAAGCCTGTAAGTCAAGACCTTAAGCAAAGAAACTGTAGTATTTGAAGCTAAACCTATGGCAGACTGCAAGATCAAAAGAGAAACAGAATTTAATTCTTATAGAATACAAAGTTCTGTAGTAACATGCCTACACATTACTACAGTGATGGGTGACTGTAATATTCAAGAGCAGAGTCAACAGATCAGTGTCTTAAGTCTTACCCTACTCAGTTCTCGGACACTATCACACATGACCAGCTATTCACTACTCACTCTGTCTTCTGTATTTCACAGTACCAGAAATAATGGGAAAGCTTCAGCAGAACAAGACTGCCACTACCATAAGAATAGCTTCAATGTGAATGACAAACCCCAGCTTAAGCAGCTAAGGGTAATCATCAGAGCTGTTAAAATAAATACATATGTACTGTTTAGCAGACATGACCATTAACAGTTTCATGGAAAACCCAGTGTGGCCTAGCATTTGTGTAAAATGCAACAGGGCATGAAATAAAAAAAAATGCCAAGCCAGTATTCTTGATAATTGGCACCTACTTCATTGCTGCTCTTCAAAATCTCAAGAAAGATCAGTTTCACTACTGGAAACCCTGTCCTAACTACAACAACAGAAAAACCTTCAAAAAAGAAAAAAAAAAACAACCCAATCCTAATCAAAGACAAAGCTTAGAAAGGTTTTACATACACTATTGAAGGTGCATATTCATTTTTTAAATACTGGATACTTGATTCTCCCATTTTTCACTGTAATTGTCAAAGTTGAGATGCTGATCAGACAGTAAAACACTAGTAATGGAAGTTAAGATTCCACTATATTTGAGAAGAATTCCTACATGACTGCTTCCTGTTTTGTTAATTCAAAATGTAACAGATGCAACTAGATAACCAAACCACTTTACATAAAACCATAAAACCAATTTTAACCTTGTAACACTGCTATTAGGTAAACAGCAACTAGTGAAAATGTACAAATCAGAGCACTAGACAAGGTATCCTTCTGTCCACCTACTAGCAGGGTGGCTGCATTGTTGATTCTCAGAGACTGCAACAACAAAAGAAATACAAAATAGGGGACTATTTTAAAGGTAGCAGGAATATTTAAACTGCAGTAGGAAGAAACAAAATTAAGTAGCTGTATTATTGTTCAGGCAAGTTATCATGGAAAAAAATCAGTAGCACAATCTCCTTCACTTGCAGTAACAAAAAAAAAAAAAAAAAAAAAGACTGGTTGCCAAAAAGAAATCAAAGCCATCCCATGTATCCATAAGCATTTTTTGTGCTCTGAACTGTATCAGAAGCTCCAAACATTTTCTGCTTATTTATAAAATACAAAAGGGCACATGCCTATCCAGAGGTAACAAAAGTTTAATAGTAACATAGCTTAAATTAATTCTGAAATAACCAACTCGTAGAAGCAAAGTTCAAATTTTGGTAATGTCAATATAAAGTTTTGTTTTTCCAAAACAGATAGACTGGGTTCCTATGCCATTTACCATATTTGCCCAGAAGTGTTTTGGTAGGAAAAAATTTTTGGATAAGACTTAAAAAACTAAAGTCTATTTGGATTATGTTGACACTAATGTTTTCATGACTTTCCTTCAAGAAATCGTGCTTGGTCTGAAGCCTTTGACTTAAACTGCCATCCTCTTTCTAAAGCTGGTAGTTTCTTTCTATCAAAGAGGACCTGTACAACAATCATAGACTGTACTTATCAAAATCTGCTACAAAACCAAAGAATATTCACCATTAATGTGATCGCAGTACACTTAAACATCCAAGTTGAGATACAGTGTATGTGAAAATACCCTTGTGCTGTATCACAAAAACAACACTGTGATAAACTGAGACATAGAAAATATTAACATAGAAAAGGGGAATTCAGATGCTAAGATAGAAATAAAAAAGATTTTTCAAATAAGAGCTAAAATTAGCTGGCTCATACAGCAAGATAGAAGTGCAGGAAGCCTATTCCAACTGGCAACAGCGATGAAGACAAATGAGAAGTCACACAGAAGGAGTGAGAATGATCCATAGTGAAGGAGATAATACTACAAAGATGCCTGAGACAGACTTCTAAAAGTTACAAATCTCAACTACATCCTAAAGTGAATAGAAAGCTAGGATAAAGAAAGTAGACTGGGAGGGGAGGGGGAAGAATGGAGGAAAAGAGAGGATGAGAGGTGGAAAAAATCCCAGTAAGAAACAGGAAGCAGGAGTGACAGCCAAAACCTTCAAAACACAAAACAGAAAGCACATACAATATTCTACATCTCCTCTACAGGCTGAGAAGGAGTTAAGCAATACACCGTGACAAGCTGTTGATTCAAATCTTTAAATTTAAATTGAGAGACTAGATCAAAGGGAGACTAATTAAAGCAAAAATCAAGTACAGGGTGTGCAATTTCTCTCCTTAATTACTCCAACTGTAAACCTCAGGGCTTTACTGAGTACTTTACTTTCAAATTTCCAGATTAGCTCACTTCTTCCACAGCTGAGCTGTTCCAAAGGTAGCAGTAAAGGCATAGTTGCCTGGAATTAAATTGAAATGCCTGTGAGTTCCAGCATAGTCTTTGGAAGTGGATGTGGGCTTTCTCCAACTGGCAAAGTAAAAAGCTACCTCCTGCTGGGGAGTCTCAATCAAAGAGGAAGAAGCTGGCTTTTTGGAAGGAAAAAAATCATTTGCAAAACTGACTGGCTGCTAAAAGGATTAAATTACTCTCTAACTTGAGTGGAGAATCCTGAATGAAGGACAAATGCAGCTACAAAATCAGAGAACTTGTCCTAATCATGAGATGAAGAGACTATGCAGGCAGCTATAATCACTTATGCCCTCAAACAAAGTTCCCTACACTCTTCTCTTAGTTTTTTTATGTTTCTGTCCAGTAAACATCTGTATAACAGTTAGAAAGAGCTGTTCTGTGAGATGAGACTCAGCAACAAATAGTCAAGTAAAACAAACCAAAGGGCAAGCTCCCTGCAAAGTCACACTGGTCAAACCCAGTGCCCAGTAACACCTATTAACATGCAGCACTTTTTCCAAATACATCAATCACATGAAGATTAGTAAAGCATACATAAATACCTCTATCTATTTTACAAACACTGGTTAAACACATGAAAGATACAGTTAGAACTCTGTCCTCTAGTAAATAAACACCCTTTTTTAGCCTTCAGACACTTGCGTGAACTCTAAAACCTGGAACTGGCGGACTAATAGAACAAAATGTGAAGAACAACATAAAGAGAACTAGTTCCCGGGTTCAAGTTTAGTAGCATCCTCATTAAAATAAGTATTATAAGAGCATCAGCTGAAAGGCCACAGAATGAATCATGAACTAAGTCTGACAACACCTTCTTAACTCGGCAATAAACAGTAGTGCTGAATCATAGTGACAGGATATTATTGGGGAAGTCTGTATTACCACTTCAGCTTTCAGGATTGTCAGTACGCAACCTAATGCGCATATTGAAAATATTAAAAACGAACAAACGACCAAACAGTACTGCCCAAGGGTACAGCACTGAACGTGGCATCAGTTCACCTCTTTGGAATACCCTAAATCATAGGCTGACATTTTGATTGGCAAAACTACCAACATACTCTTAGCCTTGGTTGTCAAACTTAGCCACAGTGAGGAACATACTATTCAAATTGTTCTGATAAGATGACGATACTGTTAGAAATCCACTTTGTCAGCAGATTTTTATCCTTCACCTGTTGTCAGAGGTTACACCACAAATGGTCCAATAAAGTGAGCAAGACTGGAAAAAAAAATTATGAAGTGATATTAGAGAATACACTGTAAACAACAGATTACAAAACCAAACAGTGACAATGTATTTAAAGGAATGTGGCACTACATATTTATGATTCAGGCTGATCATGTTCTATCCATTTGTCTTTTTAAAAATTCAACAAACTCAAGGACTAAGAAAGTGTCTGTTTGTACAGCAAAAGAATTTGCACATGTTTTACTTTCTTCTAGGAATATTTAAATGAAAGCAAAATCTATGAAGCAGCTCTTTCAATAAAATGTGTCTACTGCTACAAACAGCAAAGTCCATAACCGAGTTTGCCTTTCTTTCCTACATCATAAAATTAATGACTCAAGTGCCATCTACTGTGTCTGCACTCAAGCGCAGTATTTCTACAGACAATAAATGGAAGGCAGTGCCAAAAACATAATACAGAAATAACTCATCAATTTTACACCAAATTTGACACCATACCTTCAAGTATTGTCCTTCATGTAGATTAACAGACACACTATGTTCAGAAGACAGACAATCGCCTCTGAGATATGGAATCCTAGTCAATACAATGACCTACAGCAGATCTTAAGATTATCAATTAAATTTAAAACAAAAACAGCAAAGAATTTGCCTGGTTTTCCTCTCATCTTGATTATGGTCTTACGACATCGCGTTTTCTTTCATGGGATCAAGGAAATCAGATATGGAAAAACCTTACAGCAAACACCAGAGAAACAGCATTTGCCAAGGGCCACCAGTAACTGTCATGGAAATAACACTGCATTTTGCTATGCGTTTGGAACAGAAAATTCGTGGTATCTCAAAAATACCTGGATTATCAAATTTTCTCTTTTGAATGCATTGCTTTATTAGGAGAGAGTTCCAGCACTTTTCTTGAAGGAAATCTTCTTACAGAAGGAGAAAACAAGTTGAATGTTACAGGAAAAATACAGCTTATTCACACAACACACAGCTTTAACTATCTCATACAACACCCACTTTGTGATAACATACAGAACTTTGCATCAAAATTGCTTTGCTTCAGCAGTCAAAATACTGAAGACTGGTGTCCTGGCAATGCCACATTAAAGTTTGCCGGAGGATTCCTTTCAGCTTTCTGTTGCACCCTTTTACGTCACGTTCTATTAAAAAGCACTAATGGAAACTCACTCCCTTTACCTTCCCAACTCCCTCAGCACTTAGAGAAAGATAAGATTTGGGGTCCAAACCACCACCACATGCATTATTAACCACAGACCATGGGAGCACTTTTGCTGGGATGTTAGGGGTAGACAGCATTTTGCAGGATGTAAAAAAAAAAACCAAAACAGCTTCTAACACTTATCCTGCTGTAAATGCAGACGTGGGAAGCAAACAAAACAAGGCCAGGGCCACAGAGCTGTAAACTCCCTCTGCAAACACAGCTCCCTTCACTTGCAATAGAGGGAAGAAACAAACAGAAAAAGCCTCTCCTCTAACATGAATGTTGCTTTTTACAAAACAGCTCCCTCTCCAGCTCCACTGGCACATGAAAAGGAATTATACGCAGTCCTTCAAAAACAAAATAGCCACTTTATCACTATCAACCACAGTTAACCTCAAACACCCAAACAGTTCAGGAGTCCAACAGGATCCAAGCCCAGAGTGAATGAGAGGCTGAATTCAAGTGCCATCCGTGTATCAGCATTCCTTTGAATACCGATTTTTTTAGTTTCAACTCATACATGGTTATCAAGTAACAGGGAGAATTCATCCAGGCTTATAAAATATAAAAAGTTGCCTCCTACTTATTGGTTCCAAAATAAACACCACAATCAGCATGTGTGATTAAATGAAACTTTGTTTCCAAACTAAACACTGTGTCATGCACACAATGCGGGGTTTAAAATACCACAAATATTCTAAAGGGGTCACAAGGTACATAAAGGCAAACATAAGAACAATTTACAGCAGGAAATTTGGCAGCAATATAAGAGAGGGAGGTCGGGTGTTCAAGGCTTACTATTCTGGAGGAAAACTAGTACAATATGGTGCACATCTGGTTCTCCTTCAGCACTGATTGCCACTATATCTGAAAATGCACACAGCTAGAAGGCTCCTGCAAAGATGTCAAAACCAAATTATTCCTATGCACCCTAATGTCTGTTTGTAAAAGCACCATGCTATGAATATGCAAGTGTTTGACTTGAGCTGACAACAGCCCTTCCCCTTGTCAGCTGTGTTTTGCATTTCATGCTCACTGCCAGAGGGTTCAGGGCTGGGAATTACACACATATGGGTCATGTGAAAAACATTTTCTTTATCATACTTCTGTACTCAGGTCTTATTCTGCAATAGATGATAATATTTCAAAACATTTCCCAACTGTCCCTACTTCAACTGAATTTACTTCAACTGAATTTACTTGACAAAAATCAGCTATGATGTAACTAAAGAAGAACCACTAATGCTATGCCAGTTCCCCTTTAGCCACTGCCCAAACTGCACATTGCTTGCCTAAAGCACTTCCACTTCCAGGCTTCTGTGTAGATCCACCAAGGTGGCCTGAGCTTGACATGTAAAAGTTGTCGTAGTGCTAGTTCTGACTTCACAAGATGCTCTAGCAGTACCAGATACCCTCTCAGGCCTGCACAACTTCAGTATTCCAGGGTTAATCTTTCCATGAATCTGCCAACACAGCTCAATTCCGAGTCTTCCAAGTCATTACCTTTCTCTTCTAGTTCTGAACTTCTGACCATCACAGTCAGTTTCTAACCAAAAAGGCTGGAGAGAACAGAGAATGATTGCATTCACTCTAATTCAGAGAGAAATGAATACTCTCGCCTCCATATCTGAGCTTTGCATTCCTGTCAAGCAATAGGCCAAAAGACAACATGAACTTTGTAAGGCATAGTTTTTCCCTTTAAGGTGATGAAAAGGCACCACCTTGTGGATGTTGCTTTGAGAGAAACGCTTCACTAACCGGCAGAAAAAAACCCAGCACAGCCTAGTCCCAGTTCCATCAATAAGCGCATCAAAGGTTTGCATAATGAAAAAATGCTACTAAATAACAAATATCAGAGCACGTTTCAGTTAACAAAGCATTCTGCCTAACCCTGAAGTGGATAATTACAGCTATCTTACATTTAATCTCAAAGTCAATACAGAAGTTCTTAAACTAAACCAACTATGCAAAAACTTAACAATGGAAATAATTTAACCTGTAACACCTGTTCCATGACTTTCCCTGGCACTGAGGTCAGACTGACAGGCCTGTAGTTCCCTGGATCCTCCCTGCGACCCTTCTTGTAGATGGGCACAACATCAGCCAGCCTCCAGTCCAGTGGAACTTCCCCAGTCTTCCAGGACTGTTGGAAGATGATGGAAAGGGGTTTGGCCAGCACATCCGCCAGCTCCTTCAATACCCTCGGGTGAATCCCATCCAGCCCCATAGACTTCTGGGTGTCTAGTCGGACTAGCAGGGCTCTGACCACCTCCTCTTGGATCACAGGAGCCTCATTCTGCTCCTCTAGCTCCTGGGTTTGTACAGAAAGAGAACAACTTTCTTTACAGTTAAAGACTGAGGCAAAGAAGGCATTAAGTACCTCAGCCTTTTCCTCATCCCCTGTCATTGTTGTTCCTTCTGCGTCCAATAGGGACTGTATAGTCTCCCTAGTCCTCTTTTTATTATTTATATATTTATAGAAAGATTTTTGGTTATCTTTCACAGACTTTGCCAATTTGATTTATAGTTGAGCCTTAGCCCTTCTAATTTTTTCTCTACACAATCTCACTTCCCTCCTATAGTCCACCCAAGAGGCCTGTCCCCTCTTCCAGAGCTCATAAACATTCCTCCTCTTCTTGATGTTACTCAAGATCTCCCTGTTCAACCAAGCTGGTTTTTAACCCTGCCGGCTTTTTTCCCGGAACATGGGGATGGCTTTCTCCTGAGCTGCTAGGATCTCCTTTTTGAATTGCTCCCAGCCCTCATGGGCTCCCTTGCCCTTAAGCACCGTCTCCCATGAGACTTTGCCAACCAGCCTTCTGAAGAGTTCAAAGTCTGCCCTCTGGAAATTTAATGCTACTGTCCTGCTAACCACCCTCTTCACTTCACCTAGAAGAGAAAACCCTATCATCTCATGATCACTTAGTCCTAGGTGTCCTCCTACTGCCACATCCCCCACAAGGCCTTCTCTGTTCACAAACAGCAGGTCCAGGAGGGCGCCTTCCCTTGTTGGTTCATTCACCAGCTGTGCAAGGAAGTGTCTTCCAGGCACTCCAGGAGCCTCCTAGACTGCTTCCTTTCTGCTCTATTGTACTTCCAGCAGATATCAGCAAGATTGAAGTCTCCCACAAGAACACAAGGCACTGATCTAGAGATTAACCCCAGCTGTTTACAGAAGAGCTCATCAGCTGCTTCTCCTTGGCTGGGTGGCCTTTAACAGACTCCCATCACAAAATCTACCTTCTTATATGCTCCTCTGATTTTAACCCACAGGCACTCAATCTTCTCATCACCACAATCCATTTCAACAGTGTCCAAGTCCTCCCTTACAAAGAGGGCTCCCCGCCTCCTCTCCTTCCCTTCCTATCCCTCCTGAAGAGTTTGTACCCCACCATAGCTGCACTCCACTTATGAGTCATCCCACCACGTTTCCATGATGGCAACAACATCACAGGCTCCTTGCCCTACAACAGCTTTCAGCTCTTCCTTCTTATTACCCATGCTGTAAGTAAATGCACTTCAGCTGAGCTGCCGAGCCTTCAGCCCTCTTAGAGGGAACAGAGTCCATTCCCAATTGCCTGGTAACTGGAGTAGCTATCACCAGAGCGCCCGTATCTCCCTTACCACCCCCAGGTGTGTTCACCCCCACTTTCTGTGTGGTGATGTACTGGTGGTCCTCTCCGGCACACCCTCTCTGAATCATCAGTGCCCCACATCCAGGCTTGCTCCTGTCTGGCCTGGTCTCAATCCCCTCCCCCTTCACATCTAGTTTCAAGCTCAGTTAATGAGCTTAGCTAAGTTCTTAGCAAGGGCTTTAGCCCCCCTAGGAGACCCACATGTCCCAACCTTAGTAGTAGAGTTTGGGGGTGTATGAGCCACCCCATGATCAAAGAAGCCAAAGCGCCTTTCCTCACACCAGGCTCAGAGCGAGGCATTAATCGAATTCTTCTTCCTGACTTCCTGCTCCTCTCTGTTTAACCTGGGGATGGAGCAGAATACTATCTGAGCCCCAGAGCCCTCCCTCTTTTTCCCAATGGCCCTGAAGTCTTTCTTGATGGCTTTAGTCTTTCTGTTTACTAAATCATCATTACCAGTTTGGACTACTATCAGAGGATAGTAGTCTGTCTCGTGGACCAGGGAAGGAAGTTTTCTAGCTACCTCCTTCACCAATACCCCCGATAAGCAGCAGACCTCTCTGTGGAGCGGGTCCGGTCTGCAAAAGGGTCTCTCTGTTCCTTTTAGGAGGGAGTCCCCTACAACAATCACCCTCCTCTTCCTCTGGATCATCCTCATTCTCAGGACAGTATTCCACGTGCAGCACATGGTACTTGTTTACCAGGGGGATCTGGGGTTTCATTGTCTGGGTGAGGGGAACAGGTTTCCTTCATCTGGCAGGAACTTGCTGACATTCCCCATCTCTTGTAACCCCAACCTTGCGGTTAGCAGGTAGGTGGTGTTTGGAAGTACCAGCTCCATCAGGCTGCTGAGCTAGTGAATGGGCACTGCTCCACTGGTCTATCTCCCTCTCATACTCCCTGATGGTCCTCAGCCTCTTCACCTCCTCCCTTAACTCCTCCACCATACAAAGGAGTTCACCCACTCGAGTGCAGCTTTCACAAGTGGAGCCAGTAACAGAGGCACAAGCTGGTGTGGGAGGGGGGCACTGCCTGCAGCTCAGGGTCTGGGTAGCTGCATGTGCCCACTGGGGCTCCGTCCGCATGGCAGCTTCCATCATGCTTGGTGCAGCCTTAATCTTCTTATGGGTAGCCACCATGGTTCTCAGTTCCTGCTGGCCATGCTCCAGCCCCTCTCTGCACCCTTCCTGCCCGCTCAAACTGCCCTGTTTTAACATACCCCACACCTCTTTACCCCGCTCCTCTTCCCCTGTGCTCCCTAAGGGCCGTTTAAATCCCCCGCGGTAGCTTCCGGGACCGCCCCTCCCGTCAGGCACCGCGCAGCAAGGGCCGTTGAGCCAGGAGGCCGGCACCGCCCCCCGGTCGAGTTTTTTAGGCCGCTCCCCGCTCAGGGAAGCGCCCCAGCGCCTTTAATGGCCACCCCACCGCAGAACTCACTGTCCCGTCGCTGGATGCAGCTGTAAAAGTGGAGTTAATGGCTTAGCCGCATTATGGACTGCAGTGACTTATAGCACAGGGAATTAACTCTACCTTCAAGTTCTGAGGGCTCAAAAGTCAGTGCCTGTAGTTTCAGTATAATTAGAGACTCTGGAGGAAATTATTTGTTTGCAAATTACCCGCCATCCCAAAGTTTCATTGTATTAATACAGAAAATAAATCTGAAAAAAATTAATACATTTAAGGCTAGTCTTAAGTAGGAAAACACATCGCTTGTCCAATCAGCACATTCCAGTGAGAGGAACAGATAAACCACAGCACAATGTTTAGTAGCAGTACTAGAGTGCCCTGCACTGTTCCAGCAAAATCAACTGTGGCAGGTCAGGATCAGCCCTCAGGAAAGTCTCAAAAAACTGCAAAAATAAAAAACCAGGGGACAGGCGGCAATGAAATTTAAGAAAGCACAAGTACCAGGTGCTACAAAGATAATAGTTTAAAAATAAAGACTGGTAAGCCATACGGATGTTCTTTACAAAAGGGTGTAGGGACTAAAGTGGAATAAAAGTGAATAAGTCAAGATATGAGGATATTGCATTCGAGTAAAAAGTTATTCAGAAAAAAACCCTGAAAGACCACTTCTTGGCTGGATCAGTTCCCTACTCCAATTCACTGTATGGCTGCACAAATGCTTCTGTAAGAACAAAGAAGGTAACATAAGGTATATATTTATGTGTGTATAAACACAGAGAGGTACATATAGAAAAGCCCACAGCATATGTCAAAATTTTAATAATGAAATTTCACTTTCAATTACAAATATAAAATGTTAATGGTTCTAACATGATGTGCAGAGTCTGAACTTAACAGCTTCACTTTTTCATCTCAACCAAGACAAAGTGCTTGATTGTTTCACAAAATGTACACAATCAAAAAAATTCAAGAGTGACTAAATACACACTGTAAATTGACTGCTGTTATAAAGAATGTGGACAGCATCTCTTCAGCCTTGAACAGACAAAACAAAGAACATAAAAGAGGGGAGTGGAAAAAAGGAGACTAGTGAGAAATTAACACAAAGAGGTGTGAATTTAATTATGCTGCCACTTTCATCACCATTTCCAAAGGAAACTCACTTCTGATATTGAAATTCGATTTAGTATTATGACTGGGATAACAAGACAGTAGATTTAAAGGTGTCTTTAAACTGGATTCTTATGCCCTCTTTAGGGGATAAGAGAAAGAAACGAATTAATCACCTGGAAAATACAACTTTATTGGATATCTCTCTGAGGTACCTATTTAAGTAGAGGAAAACCAAAACATTTAGGAGTAAGACAGATGTTCTCGCTGCTACAGACAACAAAGATACATATTAACTATGATGATGGTAAACTCAAGGGAGGTTTGAACAGTGTCAGTTTTCACTTCCAATTGCTTTACAATTTGATACAGGAAGGGGGAAGGAGTGTCAACTTTCTGCTTCCATTTCAGTATCATCAACACAATCTATAAGCTGTCTGCTCTCCAGAATGTAGTATTACAAGTATTTCTATTTAATAAGAAACTCTGTTGTCTCTATTCTTCTATTAGCACTCCCACATGCCTCCCCTAGGAGAGCGGATCCCCAAATAAAATTCATTAATGCCAAATGGTTAAGTATCTCAACAATGTGCACTTTGCTAGAGCACTCACATACAAAGGGATGCAAAGGACCACAAGCATTTGGTGCCTTACAGTATACTATAAACCATCAATTCAAATATAAAAGAAGTTTCCAGTTTAAGTGACACTTTCAGAGAAACTAGTAGAGCTTAATGTCCCTGCTCACTAGTAACTCTACTGACTCTAAGCTAGAGGAGGGAAAGTTTACAGGCAGAAATATTCTCGTTTGTTGTACTAACTGATAAGCAGGTTTTCCCAAGCCCCTCTTCAGATTTTCAGTGAAAAGCTCTCCCTTTTTTCTGACTTTATCAATTGAGTTAATAAACTTTCACACCGCTCCCTATCGATTTTTCTTCACCTTATCTTTACCTCATCAGTTACAATTCTAAACTAGGAAGCATACGTACTGAAGGTGACAAAAAAGCTGTAGTAATTAAAATATTCTGAGGGAATCAACTGTGACAGTACAGATTATCAAAAAACTTTGGCATTGATAAAAAAAACATAATACTGCAATTCCACCTATAGTTTATGGAAGAAGCATGTGATAGTAACTGCCACACTAATTGCTTGCCTATTTTTAGGGCCCAGGAATAGAACGTATATGACTGATCACTGACACTATAGCCTCATGAACCAGGCATCTTTGCACAGTACCGCAGAAATTTTGTGTTACTTGATCTTTTGTCTCTTCACATACAGCAAAATGTATAGACCCAATCTAAATCAGAGTTTTCCTAAAACACGTAAATTACTTATAAGATTTCTTAAACTACAGAATATAAATTGCCATGTATTCAACTAACAGAAAAGAAGGCAGTTTGCTGTGCCAAGAGAATCATTGCTGTCTGTCCTTCAGATGGACTGGGGTAACATGACTGTTCTTAATTACCCAGTATTTCTTTGGATATTCTCAGTATCTGAGTAATATTACAGCTAAAAAACTCCAATCTTGCATAAATGCTAAATTTACAGTCAACAGAATCAACTGCAATATCTGTGTAACACATACATGCTTTTGGACCTGGCAACAAATTCTCACATTTTCTGCTCAAGACTCCAGAAAGCTCCACAACTGCACTAGGCCCAGGTGACTGTTCTTAAGCAGCACCTAGTATTCAGGCTGAATTCGTTAACTCCAAACAACTCTGTGACATTTACAGATCCAGTAGCTGACTGTACTCCAGATCTCAGATTCACATATCTGTTTAAGTATCTCCTTACATTTGGGAGGCCCTATGAAAAAAAGCTAGGTCAGTGTATCAACAATTCCTGACATATTCATCACCAGTATGCAAATCTTACCTCTAGCATCCAGACAAAGGATTCAGTTGCAGTGACTGGAAAAAATAGTACAGGCTTCTGCACAAATGGTTTTTCCTTGAGAGGAGAAACACATCACTACTATTGCTAGCCAATTATTCCTTCAGAAGAAGCTGCAAAGCCAGCTTCAAACAATATTAAAAATAGCAGTGTTTAAGGGCAAAGAGTTGTTGAAGTAAAAATTAGTATTAAAATAACCAAACAGAAGATAGATATTCTTTCAAACTAATCCCACTGCAGAATATTCCAACATCAGAAAAAGCAAGCAAACAAGAAATTGAGGCAATTAAAATACAAATCTACTAACAGACTAGTCTACTATCACGCTATAATAATGTTTAATAGCTGGCTCTTGGGATGAAAACGGTAAGTTTAAGGCTTCCACAATCAATTGAAACAGAACTTTGTGGTATACATTTCAGCAGCCAGTGTATTAAACAGGCGAGAGGTTTGACATATTAGTGGTCTAGTTAGAGGTGAATAACTGGACTGAAGGCAAATGGGACGGTCAAGTATGCAAAGTGCAATTTATTTATTCCCCAGCACTGGGTTTTACAAGATGGCAAAGATTTCATTACACCTTACAAGCATAAATAAAGTTATTCTAGTAGATAGAACCTTTTAAGTATCCACAAATATTAGTTTATCATTTAGAAGTTTCATGTTTCTGTTAACAATTTGTTCTGGCACCAAAAAAATGGGAGAGAAAGCAGGTATCTATTGTGATTTAAACAGTGGTGTTTGGAAATCGAGAGCACTGGAATTAAAAAAAGCACACACAAACACACAGGTACCGGATCACACAAATGCTTCATGAAGCATTACATCTCCAAGTAACTTGTATGAAACTACTTTAATCTACCAATAGTCCCAGCTGTTATTCTCCAACAACTGCTCAGTATCATGCACAAAGTAGTTCAGCATTCTACATACATACTACTTTCTACAACAATAGCTAGCTTTGCTGCAACTAATATTCATCTTCATTCACATTTTAATAGAGGGAATAAAAAAAGCCCACATGTACTGCTCGCAGATCCATTCATGTCCAAACAGACTTCTCTAGGGGGTCTACATTCAGATCAAATAAGCAACTATAATTCACATAAAACATTCTTAAAAATAGAACTAGAAAAATGCAGGACTACAACCACTATGAGCAGAACCTCTAATGAGATTAAACAAACCACTATTACTTGAAACCTCTGTGACCAATGTAGTTCGAACAAAAGAAGTAACAGGAAAAGTACCACAGGTCAAGTAACTTAAATCAAGATCATAGACTTTCACCTAGAACTGAAGTTAGTCTTGGACCATTTACTAACTTCTTCGCAAAATTTCCTCTTACTGGCAAAGAAAAAGCAGGAGCTGGAGATAACTGTATTCTACAGACCTGCAAAGCAGCAGCTGCAAAACTTGGCTAATGGTTTAGCCATAGCATACTACAGATAGATATGAAACCATTAATAATGAAGGAATGCAAGCATGTTATGAACTGTACCAGCTATTTTATGGATTGTTATATATTTCATTCTGAATTTAAGCATAGGAAGAAATACTATGGTTTGAAAATATACTATTCAGCATAATTTCTGACCTTAGCTATAATTTATTATGCATGGATACATTACAGCTCCAAATACAGCATATTAAGTTGCATTTTAAAACTAGAATATACAGACAAAAATCAGGACACTGACCTAATTATGCATGAAAGCCCTAAGCAAAGTAAGAATAAGCTACATGAGGCCAGGCATTTCCTCACTTTTAGTCAAAGAACAAAGCATCATAACAATGGTATGTAACAGAATCCTTCCTAGAGTTGTCAAAAGTTTAAAGGATATTCCAAGCATCTAACACGCTTTTTTCTTTGCTTGTTTTGAGTAATAACCTAGTTAGCATTTTTACTCATATTTACCCTTTTTCCTTAAGACGCAGTTTTACATTGAAAACCTGTGCTACTGCCAGAAACCACACATTCCTGCCCCTCCTTTCTGCCTACATCAGTGCCTGCTCAGCTGCATAGCAACTGCCTACTACATTTTTTTTCTGGGTTGCTTTTCAGCTGGTTTACATCCTTGTTTGGGTTTATCAGCAGGTATGAACCAGCTGCAAACTCTATACTGAAATGAATTACAATGTATGTTAGAAGGAAAAAAGCAGGTACTCTTGTTGCTGTTTAATCCCTGATGTCAGTTGACCACACCTTGATTTTGGACTACTCAAACTTTATGTTATGTAGGCTTCAAGTAACTTGTTACACATGTGCCAATTGTGATTTGCACAGCTAATTTATTCTGCTTGCAGCTTGTATTGGGTGGCTTTCTTAAGCCAACTGAAAAACAAGGCACAGCAGGCACTCCTCTGCTATGGCCAATCTGCTCCTTGAAAATATGACAGGCAGGAGCAGGTGTCACAAATTGTTTCAGCAGCATTTGTCTGCTTCTAGCACTTTCATTTTAGGGGCATCACAGAAGCAGAGTACAACATATCTGTTCTAATACATAGTGCACTAGTTCTGCATATATACTCTGCACAGAGGCCACCTGGAAAACTTTGCGCTCTCTACCCAGGAGTGACTATTTACATTACAATGCCAGGAAGGGCCTTGACATGGAGCTCTTCCATGCAACCAGACAAAGTTATACAAATCCAATGCATGTCAGCCTTAGCATGCCACATGTGCCAGTGTTTGGTTCATGTATTAGAGGTGATTTTGCTAACCAGCACATCACAGAATATATAATACCACAATCTGCCAAAAATCCAGTCAAAATCAAAAATCAGATGTCATTAAAGAGAAAAGTACTCTCTGCCCCAGGTGAGAAGTCTGAGATAAGACAGATACAAAAGTAAAATGTGGAAAATACTGGACTCTAAAGACAAAGAAAGTGATTTGTGTTCTGGACTAGGCAATGCAACTTAGCCAAATTGTAGTATCAAAAATGTTAGCAGAGTACTGGGGGGAGGTTAGATACTCTCTTACTGAAACTCAGATGTAGTCTTACCAACAAAAAACAGCATCTCATTCATTCCTGTCTACTTAAATGTCTGCAGATTATTGCTCAGCCTTATTTAATAAACCTCTAAATCTAATTTTGTTTACCTAGAATGTTTTAACTTTACTATATTCTCAAATGAGATATAGCTATACATTTTAGTGAAGGCAACATGACAGTTTTGAGGAGATTACTGAAATTATGTAGATTATCACTGGAATCTATATTTGGAAAGAGTCTGCATCAGTTTGAATATACTGAACTTCTGCCAAATTAATTAAAATGCTTTCTGTTAAAATCATGTGATTCCTTCTTTAAATAGAAAATTGGGATAAATAAATCAATTGCAACTTCAGTGCACAATGATACAAAACATACATATTCTCAGCAGAGACGATGGAGTTTTCCTGTAGAAAAATCAGTACGAAGATGCTTAGGAGACGCTACGTCACAGCTCACAGATTCTAATTCCAAGCAAAACAGAACAGGGAAACCAGAGCAAAACTCACAACTCTAATGCACAAATGCCTCAACAATAGAAGAAAACCGTGCAGACTGAAAACCCTATCCTGTAAACCTAGATACTCCTGTTCTCAAGGCAGCACAGGATCATCAGCCCTCTAGCTGCAACAGTTTGGTCTGGTTGTCTGTTACTACCATCCAACCACGTGTGGAAGAAGAGGAAATATTACACTGAAAATGGCAGGTTCTGCAGTTAAGAGCAGCAAACGGATTGCATCAATAAGCTTCCAGATCATACTTCATGAAAGAGCAGCCCCGGCAGCACACCCAGTTCCACACAATGCAATATTCCCACAAAGCCATCCTGTAGACACAAAGAGGGAGGCAATCTACTACTACAAGTTTCCAAGCAAAGAAGATTATACTTTTGATCTCTGGGCACATTTGTATGGTAAGAGACATATGCATTGCCCAAGCTTAATTTCCTCTTATCCCCACCCCTTTACACCTCAGGGGGCTAGTACAATATTATCTAGGAATAACAATCACAGTGCAGGTCCTCTTTATTCTCAGGAGCCCTGGGGCTGAGCAACCACAAAGCAAATAAACTCTAGAGAATCTGGAAATCAAACCACTAATTGTCTATACTGAGCTCATACAGGTAAGTTCTTTCCTACAGTTTGTAACATGGTCAAATATTCTTTGTACTGCTGTCCTTTTAGAGACTGCAGTCACTTTCAGTTAGCAGCAAAACTTCTTATATAGGTATGTTACTTAAACTAGAGAAATATAACCTAGAAGAATCTATTACAGGGTAGATGCAAAGTTTATTGAAAAATGACATCTAGCCGTTGCCAGTGTTTAAGGTCTCTTATTGAACAAAATGGTATAGTCTGCTTGAAGTTCGGTTCTACCCAATAGTTACACAAAGAATCTGCAATAGAAAGAATGACCATTTTCTTTGCAAAAACAGGAAAGCAGGGAGGGAACAACAAGTACACTAGAATATAAGGTTAGAATTCAAACTCAACTTGACGAGTCAGGAAAAATAACACATTAGAAGGAGAAGCAACTAGCTAAGTAATTGAGTCAGCAGATGCAGACCCAGGGTTGTAATGAATGGTAAGCCAACAACAACGGGCTGTTGCGAAGAAAGCAAACCGTGTACTGTCACGCATAAAGAAGAGGAAGTCCTGCAAGGCATGAGAAGAAATCCTTGTCTGTGGAGAGAACCTAAACATTGGTTGAGACTCATCTGGAAATACTGCCTCAGTTTGGGGAACCTCACTTTCATGATGTAAATCAGCTAAAGCACATCAAGAGAAATGTAATGAGAATGAGGCTCAGAAGACACAAGAAAGTGCTAATTTATTTTGGAGGAAGTCTTTCAGAAAGTCAAGCCAAGGCAGCTATCAGGGAAAGTGTCTGCCCTGCCTTACAGCAAGCATTGCCCGCAATCCTGTAGCAGATCAAAACCAAGTCTGGTAATAAAATCTCATTGTTCTCAACTCCCTCTCCTGTATCTTAATACTGGTACCTACCTTCTACATAATTTCATATGTGCAATTGTGCAAAATGATAGCTTTTGACAAAGTCACTTGCACTGTAAAATGGAAAAAGCAATGGAAGGAATACTTCAAAAGAAAAAGAAAACTGAATTCCAGTATCGTATAACTTTAAATTACCTCCTTTTCTATACTTCACCACCACATGAAAACAGGAAACTCTGCTCTACCATTTCTCATTCCTTTTCCTCAGCAGTATTAAAAATTTTATGAGCACAGACAGTCCAAAAGGAACACTATGTTGGGCCATAAACTGCAGAAACATATATTCTCCAGACACATATAAAAAAGTACACAGATGGCAGCAGTACTGAAGATAGTTATAACTGCATTTTAACCAGTCATTTTAAACTAAAACAAAGTTGTGTCTTCCAAGGAAAATTTTTAACAGCCACACAAGAAGACAAAACCACCTAACTTTGCCACTGTAACAACACTTAGCAGTAGAATTAACTCCCTTTTATCAAAACTATTTTTTGCTCAGTACTGTGGAGCAGAGGGATAATTGAAACAAAAAATCTGGGTTTATGAAGTTCTAGTGATGGCAAAGAAAGAACTCTGGTTAGTAAGTCCCCTTTAAATATTTTGTTTTCCTAATTAAATAATAACAAAAGCCATTCTCAACCACATCTTACAACTACGAGTGTTCACATACATGTGAAATTCTGACACTAAGCAGGTTTTTCTAAGAAAGGAAAGGGTAACACTAGAATACTTAAGTAAAAACCACAAAAGGATAGACTCCGCTTTGGACACGAAAATATTCCTCAGTATAGCATGGGAGGAAATTTAACATAAAACGTTTTGTTTGTTTCGCAAACTGTTACTTAAAATTATGAAGTTCACTGAACAAGGTTAGGTGTTCCTCTTTACACCAAAAGAGAATATTTTGTACTCAAAAGTTCTGATATAGCTGGCTCGGACACAATTTTCTAATGCTGTTCAGCTTACCATACAATGAGGACATTAACACCAATTTGAATTTTGGTATGGGGGGAGTGAAGCATCTTGAAGAGAACAAGAACTATCCTTCACTAGAAGAAAGTTAAGTTTTGGAAGTAACCTTCCTGATTTAGGAAACAAATTAACTACTGATTTCCATGTCTCAAAACTAAGTTAGGGCTATTCAATATTTCTGTAATTCACACAGAGTAATAGAAGTCAACAAATTCTGCAATATCTACATTATTCTAAATACTTATCTTTCTGTGGATAATGTTCATAATTTGATTAGCGGAAGACACCAGTATCTTTCCATCCTACTGATTTCATAGAAGGACAATTCAGTTTGTCCAAGAGGCTAGTGAATTATCTTAAAATCCTGCAGGTTCAGAAGATTATTCTAAGTCTTCTAAGCAGTCGCAAATATTTTTAACTTTCATGCTGCTCCCTAGAGAAACGGACAGACTCCATTAAAAAAAAAAAAAGTAAAAAAGCTACTCATATGGAAGTTAAAAGGCAGGGAGGGGAGAAACAAAACCAGTAGCAGCCCCACACAGAAAGGTAAACCTCCACCTTTCTCAGCAAGCAGATGGCCAGAACTTCAGTGTGATTATGCAGAATGTATATAAGGATCCTTCTATTAGCAGTTGGGAAGGCTGTTCCAATTTCACAAACACAAAATACGCTTGAAACTTGAGTGACAAGACACTTTACATAAATATCAGCATGTCAAGAGAAAAGGACCCATACTTTCCATTGGATTCTTATCACTAGAAACTGTTTGAACCACATCTGGCCTGAATATGGCTAATAAAATTCTGGTAACACTGTTTCAAACCTTTTCCTTCTGATAAGGTTAGCACCTCATTAAAGAAATACATTTTGACGTGGTATAACATACAAGATACATCTCTTTTTAGTAAACTTAAAAATGAAATCGGTTCTCTAAGTTTTGGAAGTAGGGAGAAGATTTTCTTATTTGGGGATTAAACAACTTGCAAAGACTGTTTCTGTAACACTGGAATTAAAAATACTTTTTAATATCAAAGTATAAAAACAAAGTTAACATTTTAGCACTTTACAGTCCAGAGACAGACATCAAACTTCCAGGTGAATTTGTATCTCCATAGTTTTGAAAAAGTCAGCAGTGTTGTTACATGCTGTAACAAGAGATCAGCTATCCATTTTTCCAAACTCCCTATATACTTACTACCAGTTCAAAGGGAACTGGCATTTAACCAACTTTTCTTCAGAAATCTCCCATTTTGGAGTTTGTTTAGCTCTCCATAAACGAATATTGTCAAATACCAGAACAGTAGCAACAAAGGTGGAAGAACTGACAAGCGACAAAATAAACAGAAATACGGAGCCCAAATGGAAATCCTTGCTTACAAAGGAAGAGAAAATTAACAGTTTGATTAGTCTTTCTTTGCCAACAGAAGATCTTCAATCTTGAGATGCTTTATTGCATGAAGCTGCAATGATACAATTAAACACACTTAACTAAAGACGGGAGAAAAGGCACTGCAGCTGTCAAGTAATTTGAACAAACAAACTGATTTTGAGAAGAAAAAAAACTTACACAATCTAAAGCAAACAAATTTAGCTGAACATTAGGCTTTTCAAAGCAAATTAAAATATTGGTTATAAAGTTTACACAGCAGAACGCATAAATGTGAAGCACTGAAACAAAAAGTGTGAGAATTGATGAGAAAATAAAATTGACTATGACTGTTTTGATTGTTTTCATGTTATCAATACTGATAAAGTGAATTTTTAGTGTTTAAATGGAGCACATGGCAGTTAAAGAGGAAAAAATACTACCTGTGGAAATTACAAGCTTCTTGACTACTGTTGGCCTATTTAGCATAGCAAATAAAAGCCTTAGAGAATAGATACATAAGGCTTGTCTTTCATTTACACTATAAATCACAAGTGACAGATGAGTCTTTCCTCCTAGAACTATCTCTTAGTTTCAGAAAAAAAAAATACCCAAAGATACTACTACGCATTTGCTGCTATTAATTATAACCCACACTCTTATCATAACAAAGGTTCGCTTCACAGATCTAAGAACATAACCTAGACGAAAGTACGAAGGACAGCAAGTGTTGTAATTTGATTATTGTAATTTGTAATTAGGAATTTACAAAGTAAGTTTCATATTCAGTCCCTATTTGACACTTAAAAGAATACTTAGAGAAGTTTGATTTTGCAGCTGCCACTTCTAGAATGCTTTTCCGTGGAAACGTCTGGCCAGCTTCACACATTTTCTTAAGCACTAACAACTAGAAGATCAGGTTCTGCAAATAACAAGCTTTATAAACTAAACAGTAAATCTCAAGAACTACTCTAGTCACATTGGGTCTTAGTTTTAACTCTTCACCAAAATGGAAGTATCATTTCTCTCTCCAACAGCATACACACTAAACTACTTTTACTGAACACCACTTATTAATAATAGTTTCCTGTGAACATGGAACTAGAGAAGAAAGAAAATCCAAAGTGTATTTTGTTTCCTATTCTTTTTAAGGAGGCTAAGGAAGTCAAGAAACTAGACAGGAAATATGCAGGACCGATTATTGGTGCTCAAATACTTAATCAGGTAAACAATATCAACACACAACCTAACAGAAAACATTCAGATTCAAATGCTGTCAAGTAAAACATGTTCTAAAACAGATAAATGTCATGCAAACTTTTCATATAGCTTTACACGTTCAACGGAGTTCAGAAATAAAATGGGGGTAGTTTGATTTATAGTAAAATTGTCCTTTTCAGTTTCTAGAAATTGCCTTTGATCCAACTGGCTAGTTTCAACCAAACCTGGCAGAAAAAAAGTAGGCTTTGGTCACAGCTGGGCACAGGGAAGGGGAAAAAGTGACACTGCTACACAGTGCCTCATGAAGAAAAGAGCTTCAGTGACTGTTCAGTCACCAATCTGTCTGCCAGTGGCCCGTCAACAGACCAGAAGCAATTCAAATCAACATTTAAAGAGCCTGGGATGGAACTGCTCTTACTGCTAAGTTAGGTGGAAGAAAGGACCAAAAAGGAAATCAAGCATGAAATTTCTCTTTGAGAAACAAAATGTTTTACTAATGTCAATACATAACCTAAAAAAAAGCTTTGTTTCTCTGTACTTTACAAACCTAAAAATTCAAAAACCATTCAGTCAAGCAAAAATTCACTATCACACAACTCTCTCATTTGCTTCATTCAGTGGCTAAGATAGTGCCATTCAAAGAATGTTTAATATTTTTTTCTCATCTCAAAAGGTGGACTAAGGTTTCATTCACTACATAATTACTTAGATTTTATTCTGAGGATTGCAAGCGTTACTTTCCAATGAACAACTAAACATTGTTCACAGACGTAGTATGAGTGCTTTCTCAACAGCAATGACCCTGTCCTCACAGCATCTTCACAACTAACAGCCTGGTTATTCCCATTTTACAAACTGAAAATAAAGGTGCAGAGAGGTTACTGAAGAATGACCATCAGTTTTAAGGCAGGTATGGTCAGCTCTTTTCTGAATCCTTCATACTATGTAGAGCTACTGTGGTTAGAAACAGCTCCCCTTGAGTTCCATAAAAGCTATGAATGCTAGCCACTTTTGCACATTAAACTCAATATCCTGACATCATGAACATGTAATTATAAATAGCATAGAGCTGACTACACCAAGAGAAGGAACTGAATTAAACTCATTTGAGCTCCAGCATAACAAGGTAGTACAGGGTTTCCCCAAATTTGTTTTTAGGCAATGGAAAAATAAAAGTCCATTTGAAAACATCCAGTGAGGAGTAGCTATTTATGTTGAATAATGCATTCCAGTGATTAATTAGTCCAGTAAGAACACACATCTTATTTGAAGTTTGAGCCTGCTTAATTCACCTTCCATCCACACAACTGTGGTATATCTGTGTCCACTGAAGAGAAGGTTGGTTTTATCAAACTCCTCTTCCTCAAGCAGGTACACAGCGACTAACGCAGAAACCCTTAGTGTTACCTTAGCTAAGCTTAAAAAAAAAAAACACCTTACACCTTAATTACTGAGATTGTTCTCCCCTTCTCCCAGTCATTTTCAAGCCTATTCTCTAGAACATGATTTTTCAGTATCCTTCCTGGACTGTTAACATCAGATGTACTGCTCCAGTTACAGTCACAGCTAAATACATAATACACAACCTCCTTATGTCCGATTCCCTTGCTCAACTACTCAGTTTTTTCATCAGACCTTTTAACTACAGTCAAAGGATTGACTTCAAGTTCAATTCCTATCAGTCGTCAACTCCAAATCTTTTTCAGAGTCTCAGACTGAGTCCCTCTACTTGTTGCCCAATTCAGTATTTAGTTGCACTGATTCCACCTTACGTGTTACATATTGCTTCAGGTGTACAATTTATGCTCTTTTAGTCCCAAATTAATATTCATGTTTTTCTAGGTTAGTAAAAACATCTGAAATAATTCTAATAGTTATTTAGAGTAAGAACCTTGGATATGCTATAACCTCAAGTAGCAGAGGTTAATGCAATGTGTGCAACAGCAGACTTCTCTAGTATGCACCTACACTTCCACATGCATAACAAACTCTGATGGTGGATTTTCATGTTACTTACACACAGCCTTGCATGGGTTCTTGCAAACACGGATCCCTAAGTCTCTAGTCAAGGACCTTCTAGAATTCTTAACTAATAGGAATTATTACAGTTTATTTTGTAACACAAAATTAACAAATCTTTAAAATATTCCAGAAGCAATCAACAAGCAATGTGTGTTAAAGATGACAATACATGAAAATACACTTGGATTTCTATTGAATAAATTGATAAACCCAATCAACAGGTAGGTGCTTTAAAAATACGCAAGTTTTCAGTCTTATGTATTAACATGTAATTCCATGGATCTTTAAAGATTTTCTTTAAAATGTAAGATATCTCATGGACTGGATCAAAAAGACACAGCTTTTACTGGAGCACAACTTCCTGCCCAAAATCCCAGAACTCCTTACCAAAGGGCACATAGTGAGAAACAAGGACAGACCAGCACACCAGGTATCACAAATGCCTCAAAGCTAACTTTAGCTTTAACGTTTAAAGGTTTCCATTATGTTTGTGCTTTATTTTCACAGGATGAGTTAAGATCACAACATTAGGCTACCTCATGTTGCCCAATTCTAAGACTTTTGTGATGTAACACTGTCCCTCTGACGGTACGCAGGGCTGCAGCCTGAACTGTCAGAGGTTCCAATCCATTTGACATTTTAACAAAGGTGGAGGGGAGAAAGAGGGTGTCTAAAGGAGAAGAAAATAGAGAAACAGAGAAAAATAGTATCTTCCCATAAAGCTTCTCCCTTTTTTCAAAGGGCTGCATAATATTTTCCCAGAATATGAAAGCATACATACTTACACACAATTCTTCCCTGGATTTTTAAAGCACTATGAAAATTACTGGGTGCATTAACTTGGATGCCATTTTTTCTGCCTGAATGTTAAAACCCTCAGTTACACAGGGTTTATCTTCTCCATAAAAATTCTTCAGACATTACACAGCAGAAAGACAGAAAGAAATGCATTCCTCCTAAGTCAGCTAGTTCCACACCTCTGACATGTATATTTCTAGTATGATAACTGCTGTGACTTCAGGAGCATCAGAGGGAAAAGGCCTCACCAGCCTTACTCAAGTTCTTGCTACAGTTTGTCTCTTATTAGAGTTGAGTCTCACTGACATCTTTTGAGTTTATATGATCCTCCGTAGATCACATAGTGAAGGAATACACAGTCATGCAGGTTAAAACTTCTAAAGCACTTTTCCATCAGTCCCACACAGTCCCTGCACTGAGTGTCCATGTCTTCTTTGTTATTTCATCAGCAAGTCCATAGAAAAGGATTTGCTGAGCTGTTACCTTCCTTTCTGCATTAATTAGCATACATTATCAGTGACAAAAGTAATTTACACTGCTCCAGAGCATAAGGCCTTTTGAGACTCTATAAACTCCAGCAGAAAGGACACAGGCAGAAAAAGATCAACATGAAGTCAGAGTATGTACTAGTTAGAGTGAGCACTGCCTTAGAGGGGAACCATCAGGGTAAGCATTATATAATGGCAACAAAATAAAATATTTAGCAAAAAAAGTAGAAAAAGCACTGAAACACAGATGGAGAACCTGTAAAGCCATATTTGAAGTCCAAAATAAAAAAAAAACACCTACTAAAAAAAATCCAACAAAACCCATCAAGCAGAACAGTTACTGTTCCCCCATTTCCCAAGTATTTTCCGGCTGGTACCTGCTTGAAGATTCCTGCTAAAAGCTTCTTCTGGTTTTCATCTTCCTGATATTTTTATTCTTCTCAGGTTTTATTACTTGATACTGTAAGGCAGAAACTTAAGAAAGTAGGAACAACTTACTGGTATCGAGAACTCCTCTGCCAAATACTTCAACACTGATGCTCCTCTAGCCAAAAAGTTACTTCTCTCTGCCAGGTTGCCCTGGAGTTTGGTGTCAAACTCCTTTCTGACAACTGAAGCAACAGAGTCAATTATTATGAGTTTAACTTTCTTTGAAATAATTTCTTCTTCCAAAGACATAATCCTAAGAAAGAAAAAAACACACAGACATCATCAAAAACATTATTTATACTATATAACAATTTTATAACTTGAATTGTTTAAATAAAAGGTTTACTTTAATAACTTGAAAGTCAGTCTCTCTTTTTCCCCCCTTACACACGGCCTCCACTAACATCCACATATATCAAAGAGATTTGGAAGTCAATCTGAGGCTTCAGAGGGGCACATAACCCAAAGCAGAACTTCTCCAAAAAAGAGGTTTGGAAGAACCTCTAGTTAGCAACACTATGCGATACAACCCCGAATAGCAGACACTAAGTTGACATTGAAACTTTGCCTTTTTGCTCCCAGTAGCAGCATCTCATTGTGAGCACTAGTATCCTTGATATCCACACATGCAGAAGGTTAAATCCATTTCTGTACACCTCCAAAGGCAATATGCCAAACCTATCCATTAACAATATGCTACTAGCAGTCCTCTGATAAAGCTGCACTAGAAGAATAAAGTATTGTTAGAATAATTTTCTCACTAATACGAAATACACAAGATGATGCTAAAATACAACTGCATTCATTTTCATTGTGAAATATGCTCACAAATTAACATAAGTAATAATACAACACTGCTAACAACAGCTTTCAGGCTGACAATTGTTAAATCATTCTATAGACAATCCAATCAAAACAGTCTTTTATTATTTAAACTCTGGAAAAGAATACCTCTTCAGTACACTGCCACAGGTCAGCTCTTGATACAGGTGAATGCTACGGGTCATGCAGAACAGCTTTTCATCTGAGTCAAAGTAAGTAGGGAATCTGTTTCCTGCTATCTCAATCAACCTATCAAACAAACAGAAGGCATAACACTGCAGAAGGAATAACACAGGATAACAAGGCATCAAGTACTCACAAAGCAAACAAAATAAAACCTATAAATGATAAGCACATACCAATACTGGAAATTTTTTTCAAAGAAGAAGCACACTTTAGCAGTCAGACTGAAATACTGGAGGTCAGAACAGTTGGGCTCTCTTCTCAGTGATGCTACAGTCAGTGGCACACAAGCTAAAGATAGTGTGTCTGTACACAAAGAAACAGCTCATCTCCTGTAGAAGGAAACTGCAAAGTTCTTCGAGTTCTGTAAACAGGTTCCATTTAATGGCCAATCATATATCTATTCAAATTATTCTATCTAAAATATTATTTTCATTTAAACAACTGTACTCTCCAACACAAACCATTCTCCCTTCCACCTTTATCGTGCGTGAAATCAAATTTCTGTGGTGACACAAGGTCTGCTTTAATAAGCTGATAACAAACAGAATATCCAGTACAAGATCCAGCCAACACAGGAGGACTGCAAAGGACAGAGCCTGGTTCAACTGCAAATACTTACACAAGTAGGACATGTAGAGAAAATATCCTGCCAAAGTGAAAATCTTCTCACAGATAATCTCTCCTTAGAAACAAGTTCATTTGGATGGGAGACTTTTTCACTGGAACTATTTCCATTGTGTCAGGTGCCTCTTTGTAAAAAGGGCTTACAAAATCTTGAGAAAATACACTTTTCAGAACATAGCAAAAGAAAAAATAATCAGCATTTAGTTACAAAGTGACTGAGGCTCCAGCAGCCACATGGTGGCAACTGAACCTCGATCCATTCAGACAGCACTGGTACAATTGGCATGACTTGATATAATGAAGTGACTAAACAGTCTAAGTGGCTGCTTCACTGACAGACCTGAATATGCGATTCCATGATTAAATGTTCTCTATTACCTTATTAGAAAATTCATGACCCTTCAAAACCTTGAATTACAATTGTTAAGTGTAGAACTGTTTATTATCAGAGCAGACTAAAAAAGTGTAACAGATAACCAGTGATAACACCAAAAGAAGTCATTTATTGTTGTCAAAATACTTTTATATTCAGAAAACATGCTTTGAAAAAACATCTTGCATATATCTAAAACTAAACTATTTACTGATAAGAGGTCAACATTTTCAATTAAATGAGGCTTTACACGTAAAATCATTGAGGAGACTAAATGGTATTTGTTTTAGAAATGCTCACTGCCTGCACACTCTTCAGAAGTCAGTGGAAAGTTCTACCCATCTGAACACAAGGCAATTTCTTCTAAGTCCTTAAGTAAACGATCCATGAATTTAACTTGGAAACTCATAGTTACAATCTGAGCACTGTGAATTCGTTTCTGCAATGAAGATTTTTAGTTACAGAAAATACTTCATTGTATTTTAAGCAGACATATCCCACCACCGATAGCTTAAGAGTGGCATCTAGTGGATCCTACTGGAAGTGGAACAACTTCCTGGTTATCTTGATGTTTTTTGTAATATTTAGGCTCCTTTCATTAAAACCAAAAATGTCATTTTCAGAAAAATATTTTAAATCAGTTTTATTTGGTTTAAAAATAGCAACACTAAGCATGAATGTTTATATATCTCTCCTGAGCACAAAATTCATTACAACAGCCAGAACCACATTCATTAGATACATTAATTATTACATAGAATCTATGTTTTTCCTGCAAAACTTCCAGGGACAGAATCCAGTCTTTCCATTTGCACAATTAATGATGCAGACTGTTTGGGCAACAGTGATCTGTATGAAGTGAGATGTTGGTACATTCTCTAATGAATACACATATTGCAGAAAACATCATTACACAAACCAACTCAAAACTACACTCCAAAATCTAGCCAAGATTGCAGTGCTATTCACAGTGGTCCCTGAAGGTTCAAAGTTCTTCAAGATCTAAAATCTCTTTGTCATACTGAGATCTAAAACTGCACAGAATACGTTCTCCGCAATTAGGGCAGAGACCCATGGGGTGGAAAATCCATTTATTCTCAGCTTTGGTTCATAGAGATTTAGCGGTTTTACAAGCAATAAGTATGGCTAGAGAGAAAAGCAAACCAAACAAATTATTTTCAGACTTTCTAAATAAGTCTGGTGTGTTTGCAGTTAATGGCTGACTAGAGCTGAATTGAATTGCTACCAAACTGATGAAAACAATTTTGATTTCCAGGCCACTTCATTTACCTGTCCTAGTGTCCATATTTTAACAAAGCTGAACAATGGACACCACCCACACTGATGCAAGAGAAAAACACACAGATTAAAGAAACCAGTGGCATGAGACAACCAGCCTCAATTCTGATCACTATTCTCAGTATTGTTATTAGATGGAACTCAACTGTCATGTTTGAGAATAAGTAACAAGACTATGAAAGCTTGTGGAAGCAAAGAGCTCTCTGCCCCGAGGTGAAATCTGCCAGGCAGAACAACAAAAGAGGCATGCCCTTCTGGAAAAAAAATAAAATTAACCAGCTTTATGTAGTATCTTTCTAGAAGCAGCACAGAGTTACAGCCAGTATGACAGCCATAACTTAGCAACTCTCAGCCCTAAAAAGAAGCAGGACACAAAACAAAACTCTCCTCAGGCTTTCTGCAGAGGCTTTTGAGTTTTAAATAAAAATAGTGCCTGCTAAATGTCTCCATTAACCCGTTTAAGATAAACTCCTGTTGAATTAATATCTGCCCTTGTCTGAAATGTTTAGGTCAACAACAAAACCAAAATCTCTTCTACTTGTCATCTGTTAATAATACACAATTATAGATTGTAAGAAAATTCAGGTTAGAAAGAGAACTTAGGAGATCTCCAGGCCAACATCCTGCTCAAAGTAGTGCCAGCTTTTAAGTCAGAACAAGTTACTTGAGGCTTTCTCTAGTTCTATGTTGAAAGCCCCAAGGATGGAGGTAGCACAACCTTTCTGGGCAACCTTTTCCAATTCCTAATTTTCCTTGTGGTGAAAAACCTTCTCAATATATTAGCACAGAAAAGGATTTCCACATATGTCTGTTGTGTCCCTGCCATGCACCACTGTACCAGATTCCTGATGGCCTCATAATTGGTAGAGGAAGGCTACTATTAGACCCCCCCAAGGCCTTCTCTCCCCTGTGCAGAGCAAACCCTCAGTCTCTCCACAAAAAGTGCTCCAATCCCTAAGTCTCTCCCCCTCACTCTGCTAGTGCTGCTCCTTAGAGGCTGCAACACAGAAATTATAAGATATAGTCAGCCTGATGAAACTGGGTTTAGTTATCCTTTCCAAATGAGCAATAATAAACATGGTTTAATATATAAACATTCTTGTCCTTAGCAATAATGAATGTTATTTTTACCACGTTTCCTTTCTACACCCTCATCTATTTTCAGCAGTTTCATTTTCAAGTCTACCTGTTTTCTTTTCTTTAGCATTCACTTCTAAGCAACAAGACTTAACTCACTTGTAAATAGTAAATTAGGATCTCACATTTCAGAGTCATGAAATAAAAATTAAGTGCTATATAAGAAGGTAGCACCATACTTTGTGTAGCCATTGCTTGAAGGTTTCTTGATGTATTATACTTCCAGTTTAAAACAATTCAAACTTCTGTGAAATTAATTTGACAAAAAGAGGGTTACAAACCCCACCTTTTCATGCATGACAATTTCAAAAGATTAATTAATGCAAATACATTTGCTTTGATACCCCAAATTCAGGCCATGAGTATAACCACTAAGTCATCCAAAATATGTAAATTATTTCCATGAACGTTTTTCTGCCCATTTTTCTACACAAACAAGGATGAGACTGCTGTACTTGTTCTCCCTCAGACCACTAATAACTTTGGAACACACTATTTCCAAACAACAGTGACAAAGAAACAGACATCTCAAAAACATGAAATCCTCCCTGTCTGGAAAAGTTAGTAGCTAAGTAAAGTAAATTAGAGCTACCTTTAAATGACCTACTGCTAATCAGCCTGCTAACATGGAAAGAGTGGCAACTAACACATGCATGCATCCATAACTGTCAAGCAGGAAAAGCCTACAGTGTCTCCTGTCCATTCAGCAGTCAGAAGAAACCGGAAGTGCACAGCTTTTGGTCACATGGGCAAAACAGGAAATATTTTAGAAGAACCGCAGATGTTAGAGGTAAGAGAAAGCAAGTACTGCATGGCCACTAAGGACACTGGAGACGCGAGGTTACTGCAGAAGGAAATAAGAGCAGAAGGGCCTGGGACTCAACTCAGCAGGAGGCAGACAGAAATCTGAAGGAAAACTGGCTATGTCTGCCCTACTGTTCACAGAAAAACCTCCATTTCCTTTGTACTCAAAACACTGGGCCTTTACATTCTCAAAACCTTCCTGCTAACTCCACAAACTAAACTGCAAAGAAAGATTTCAGGCATAGGACTGTTAAGACCATTTATAAACTAGAGAGTGTGCCATCCACCTTGTCATACCCCAACTGGAATCTGCAACATCATACAAATTAGGAAGGTGAGAAAACCATTACTAAATTAATTCCAACATATATGGAATAACTGTATATATCAGATGAATGCTTAATACCTACCATAGACATTTACTTTATAAATGCTTAATTGAGGGCTCCAAGATAAAATGTTCTAAAGAAATTGCGTGTGGTTCAGAATTTTGCACCTTACCTTTCAGCACTGAATGCACATTCTGTGTCAATGTATATAACAGCCCCATCCAGTCCTCCCATTCTTACAGGCAGCGTAGTCAGAACACTCATCATCATACAAAACTGAGTTTTGCCACAACCTGGTGGGCTAGTTATCTGCAAGAAAAACACTGGTAACATAAACAAAAGATGTCACATGCCTTTCACCCCAATTCTATTTTTAACTAAGACCCATCAGTCAGAACTCCTCCAATTCTGCTTACAGTTACCCAAGGAGAAGAGAGCCACAACAGGATATAATGCAGCCCATAAAGAACACCTTGCAGTCAAGCTCATCCACTGGAGAACAAACATTTCTCCTTCAGACACAGCACTATGCTTGTACTTTACTTCTTTGAAATTCTCTTTTACCTCTCATATTTGAGGTCCCCTACTCTCCTCCCTCTGTGCTGTCTTAAAGTAGAGCAGAACTAGAAGAGTCACAGTTGACATTCACATGACATCAACAGTATTTAGAACTGAAAACAAAATCCAAAGCTAATGAGTTCACAGATGTAAATGAGTGCTGAGGAATCACCATTACAAACTTCGTTACAACCAGGTGTCCCATGGAAATAACAAGAATATTCGCATATATCCTGTAAAGACTAAATATTCAATATGAAACACAAATGCATAAGACAGTTTTTATCTGCCCAACACTACACTCTGCTACACAGTAAGTGTTCTGTCATTGATGTTAACTCCCTATTACCGTATTTCAACACGAACATCATTTAATGATCCAGACCTGCTTGCCAATTTTAAGCTTTCACCTACACTGACTGAAATCCTGCTGTGGCTTAGCAGTATTCAAGAGGAGCATGCTCAACTTGCATGAAATAGTTCCTGCATGATTCTGACCCAAGAGAAAAGCCACAAGGATCAAAAGAACACATTGTTTGATGATATCCAGAGTTTCTGAGAGCAAGATTTTTCTACTAGAGATGAGAGTATGGTGTTCTTCATCCACTGCAGATATTGCAGAGATTGTAAATGAATGCTGGGCTCTGTGTTCAGACAATCATATGTTCATTACTACTACAGTGGGTCTTTCAGTACAATATCACATTGTCACTGCTTCTGGAAGGGGAGATGATGGCGTCTGAAATACTAAGAGGGCTGAAAAACAGCAAAAATAGCAAATACAAAGTTGCAGTGTCTGTAAGCACTAAAAACAGAGTGATGGGTTCATTTTGATGCTAGCAGAGATTAAATAATAATGCAAGAAAGAAGCAAACCTCTCCAGGGAAGTTAAACTGGAAAATGAGGCATACCTCCTCAAAACACCTACTACTAATAAACAAAGGCTTAAAAACAGAGCTGTTGGTTTAAATTAAAAACAAACCTTACAACAGGTAGACATGCAAAATCAAACTGACTTTTGAGCTTAAATGCACAATTGTTTGTTTTTAAGTACAAACACCCTACTATGGTATTGGCGTGACTTCATTTCAAGCAGCAGGAGCATGACCAGAAGCACAGAAAACACACAGGGCAACACTGAGGGACTGTATCAGCTACAGTAACATATTAGCTGTTGTTAGCAGTTGGTTAAAATCCCTTTTATCGCTTTTGTCTTCAAGAAGACCTCAAAAACAAGCCATATCAGTCAATCTAGTTGAAGCTTTAATGCAAGAGAAGCATTAGATGAAGCACACACTGCATTTGGTGAACTACAGCTCAGGAATCAGTCATATTTATGCAATTATCTGTCCTTCATCCACCGTACTTAAATTATAAAATAACATCTCAACAATAGCTGCCACATTTTAATATGAACCCAAAGCACATGCAAAAATTGCAGAGGCAATACACATTCCTTAGACTGTGATAGCCAAGGAATCTCAACAGCTGTTTCTAGTTAAAAAGAAGACTTGAAATGAATGAGAGAAGGGCATCAATCCAGCTGTTAAATTAAAACGTTTGGACAACAGTGAGGAGATCTCGTAAAAACGCTTGTAGTTTCAGCCTTGCCTAGGATGCACATTAGAATCAACATTTATTTCTGTGGCTGATACAGGAGCTAATTAAGCAGGGATGCTGTAAAAATGTCCAAGGATATGAGCATCATGTCAGAGAAAGACACAGAATCTTGCAGTACCAGTGAGTACAAGGAAGCAAGCCAATGAAGCAAGAGAGAATTTTTACTCCCAAAGATAACAGTGCTTCATCTTTTACCACCATTACTTCAAAGAACATTAAAAAGGGATTTTAAATAATCCAAAATGCACAATTTTAATCACCTACCACATTTTATTGTAGTTACCACTGGTTCAGTAAGTATTCTGAACAATACAATCTCAGTTTAAAAAAAAAACTAAAATTCCTCAGATATAATTTAAAGCAAATGTCTGCAAAAAGTTTGCTTAGTTTGTTTTACTCTAAATTTGCTCTGAAAAAAAAAATCAAGTCCACCCAGATAGAAATGCCAAGACTACAACAATTCTTAATTTATCTCTGCCTAATAAAATACACTTTTCTTTTTCAATAAGCTATATATTATTTTCTTGGACACATCTGTAGGGTTTGGATCAAGTCACAGGGAGTTAATTCTTCTTCAGCTACCAGGGGATTAAAGTCTTCAATATTCACAAAGCCAATACTTCTAATTTTTCCTCAGAGGAGCTGGCCAAAAACTCTGACATGTGACCACAAAATTTCAGCTACGATTTAATTTCCAACTTAAAATTAATAGTGGTTTGGAGAAAAACGGTTCAAGACAGCGTAACACAAATCAAATCCTTCAAGAAGCAAGCAGCTTTGGCTGTAGAAGATACAGCCACAAGTCTCAGACCTATGGCTCATGTACGCAAATTCCAAGTTTCCAGCCACCCTCACTGCTGGGTAAAGTAACAGGAAGATGACAATTTAGCCACACCAGTCAGGAAGCAAATGCTACACACAACATCTTTTTGAAGAGAATTATTCTCAGACTTAGACTATCTACCTAATATCAAAAATACTGAAGGGTAATCTGCTGGTCAGCTTTGCTCCAATAAGTTGCAAAAGAGCAAATTAAAACTATGAAGTTCCAAATTCACTCGAATCCAAAAAGAACACAACTGAAAGTGTCTGCGAGCTGCAGCATAGCAAAGCAGCAGCAGCAGCAGACACTTAATAGCTTTCTATTAAAATTCCATCTAACAATCATGTGAAGAAAACTTGCAGGGCTGCCAACCTTTGAAACTACTTCAGATCTCATGACTCTTACAAAAATGCTCTTAAAAATCTCCAGAAGCAGACCTTAAATAAGAAACCCAGTTTCTTCACACTTAATTGTTCACTGCCTTTATGTTTGCTGAGAAATGCCTAATACATGCCCTAATCGCTCTCCACATTTAGTACCTCAAAAGAGTAAAAAGCAGTATTTTTTTTTTCCTACAAAACTATCAGAGCTCTTAAGTTAGTCATCTAATTTCTGGAATCTATCTAGATCTCTCTGTAATATTTCTGAGTAAGTAGTTGTTATGCATCAGTATTGCCAATCTGGCATGAGGGTGCAACCAAGACCAAGCCACTGGTGGAAGGACCTAGTGCTTGCAGTTCTGATCTTATCACAGTCACTAAGCAAAGTCACCTATTGAAACTAACTGCATTAGGCAGCTGTCTATTTTTAACCAGAATATGTTAGAACAGGAGGAAAATAAAATCCAAGGATTTTTCAGAAGGAAATTTAAAGTGCAACACATTTCCTGGTGTGATGATTTTCATTTACAAGCAGATAAAAGTATCTTTTAATATATTCATTTCCCCCGAAATACCTTGAAATACATTGCCACATATAGAGTATGACCATTCTTGAACAGAATTTACTGAGAGTTTCCCAGATTTTCTTATTTCTAAAGAGATAAATGTTTTAAGGAAAGACTGAAAAAACCCACCCACACCTAAAAGACAACATAGTCACTGGTTCCAGCCAACACAAGTTCACAAGGGGAAGGTCCTGCTTGACAGATTTACTTTCCTTCTATGACAAGGTCACCCACCTAGCTGACCAAGGGAAACCAGCTGACAAATATTTCTGGATTTCAGCAAGGCCTTTGACACAGTCTCTCACAGCATCCTCCTAAACAAAAAGTCAAACATTCAGCTGGATAAACACAGAATGCAGTGGGTGAGCTGGGCTCAAGGGGTCATAGTGAATGGGGTTACGTTGGGCTCGCGGCCAGTCACTAGCAGGGTTCCACAGGGATTCATCTTAGGGCCAGTACTCTTTGCAGATGACACAACACTGAGGAGAGCTGTTCACACTTTTGAGGGCAAAGAGGTCCTGCAGAAGGACCTGGACAAATTGGAGAGCTGGGTAATCACCAACCGCGTGAAGTTTAACAAGTGCAAGTGTTAGGTTTTGCACCTGGATATGACAACCCTTGATGTCCATACAGACAGGTGAGTGAGAAGCTGGAGAGCAGCCCTGCAGAAAGGGATCTGGGAGTTTAGATCAACAGCGAGTTGAATGTGAGCCAACAGTGTGCCCTGGCAGCCAAGAGGGCCAACCGTGTCCTGGGGTGCATCAAGCACAGCGTTGCTAGCCAGCTGAGAGAGGTGATTGTCTCGCTCTATTCCACACTGGTGTGGCCCCATTTTGATTACTGTGTGTAGTTCCAGTCACCACAGTATAAAAACAATATCAAGCTACTGCAGAGTCCAAAGAAGGGCCACAAAGTTGCTGAAGGGTTTAGGGAAGCTGTATCAGGAGCAGCTAAAGTCACCTGGTCTGCTCAGCCTGGAGAAGAGGAAGACTGAAGGGAGATCGCATTGCAGTTCACGGCTTCCTCACCAGGGAAGGAGAGGAAGCAGGTGTTGATCTCTTCTCTCTGACAACCAATGGCAGGACCAGAGGGAATGGCAGGAAGATGTGCCAGAGGAGCTTTAAGTTAGATTTTAGGAAAAGGTTCTTCACACATGGGGTGGTGGAACAGGCTCCACAGGGAAGCAATCATGGCACTAAGCCTGACAATATTCAAGAAGCACTTGGACAATGCATTCAGACACATGCTATGAAAGCTGGCATTGTCCTACGCAGGGACAAGAGTTGGACTCAATCCTTGTGGGTCCCTTGCATCTCAATACATTCTATGATTTCTCCATCTCTAGTTGTAGAGCAGCAAATTCCTAAACCAGAGACTGCATCTTTGTATTTTTATAATACTTGATGACTCCTATAAGCATCTACGCAAATTCTGTCTTTCCAGATTACAGAAACTACGCAAGATACTATCACTTTCTGCAGGTCCATAGAGAAATACAGGTACTGGAAGATGAAGTGCCCCCTCATCCTTAAAAGGAAACCTTAAGCAAAAAGTAGCATTGCATCCAAAGTCTAGAGACTGACAAGAGTTGTAGATAAATCAATAGATAGCTATGCAATTTATAGTGTTGCAATATATATAAATATATAATGCAGGCCTTAATTACAGCTTTTTAAAACAAATGCATTACGTATTCATTGCATAAATTACATTTATATATAAAAGCTCTGTAAAGGCGTTCTCATGTCTATATGCTCCACACTTTTATTCTAATTCCTTCTTGTACCTTCATAAAATCTAATGACTTGGTGAAGTCAGCGTGAGTCAGTATTTAAAGGAGAGACTCCTGATTGAGCACCTTGAGCTCTGACCACAAAACCACACTGCAGCTTTCCCACTGCAAAATCCCGCCAACAATTTGCCCAAATTTTCTGGGAATTTTTTCACTTTTTTAAAGGAAAAAATTTTTAATTCCTTCATTTTCTTACTTGCCTGACATACCAAGGAAAAAAAATCATTTAAAAAAAAGGTATAGGCTCTACCAAGTACAAAAAGCCATTATCCAAAAATTGTGTATTTTGTGTTTAAAACACCTGACAAAACAGTTCAACCTACTCGTGACTTTAAACAAGTTACCTCTGTGAGGGATCCACACGGCACTCCACCTTGCAAGACTTGATCCAAACCACGCAGCGTGGTGGATAAAAAGGCTGAAGAAGGATTAACAGAATTCCTCACTTTCATTTCATAAGCCTATAAAAGGAAGGAAGGAAGCAAAAGAAAACAAACCCACAAGTAAGAAAATATTTTCTTTTTTTAATGGGAATACCAACCTTATTGCATTTTCTTTCATCAACCTGGAATGACTTAACAGTTGCCAATGAGCGGACCATTCCTACTTTCAGCTATAGTCCTCTCTTAGCTCTTCCCCACATTTATATCCCACTTATAGCTCACAGAACCTCCTTCATCACAATATTAAATAATAGTAGAGCTCTGTAAGATATGCACTTACATAGCTGGTCATCTATCAGCTGGCTCTGTATTAAAGGCTCTTGAAAACTGCTGTCTGACAAACTTCAGTATCTGCCAAACTGAATAGCAATGTGTGGATGACAGGCAAAAGCAAATGCCAGAACCCTAAGCAGTGCTACAGACTAGGAGAAGCCTGGCTAGAAAGCTGCCTGGAGGAGAAGGACCTGGGGGCAGCCGACTGAACATGAGCCAGCAGTGTGCCCAGGTGGCCAAGAAGGCCAATGGCATCCTGGCCTGTACCAGAAACGGCGTGACCAGCAGGTCCAGGGAGGTTATTCTCCCTCTGGACTCGGCACTGGTGAGACTGCACCTCGAGTACTGTGTTCAGTTCTGGGCCCCTCACCACAAGAAGGATGTTGAGGCTCTGGAGCGAGTCCAGAGAAGAGCAACAAAGCTGGTGAAGGGGCTGGAGAACAAATCTTATGAGGAGCGACTGAGAGAGCTGGGGTTGTTTAGCCTGGAGAAGAGGAGGCTGAGGGGAGACCTTATTACTCTCTACAACTACCTGAAGGGAGGTTGTGGACAGGAGGGTGCTGGCCTCTTCTCCCAAGTGACAGGGGACAGGACAAGAGGGAATGGCCTCAAGCTCCGCCAGGGGAGATTTAGGCTTGAGATTAGGAAAAAATTCTTCACGGAGAGGGTGGTTAGGCATTGGAACAGTCTGCCCAGGGAGGTGGTTGAGTCACTGTCCCTGGAGGTGTTTAAGGTGAGGGTGGATGAGGTACTTAGGAGCATGATTTAGGGATTGGTGGGAATGGTTGGACTCGACGATCCAGTGGGTCTCTTCCAACCTGGTTAACTCTACTTAAAACTTCCATCTGTCTTCAATTAATTGATCCTTAACAGTCATTGATTGAAAACTAGTAATCAGTTATCCTTTTAGCCATTCAGTACAAGTCATTAATTCTGCATAGCACTGACTTCAATTCAGTATGCTTGCAAATTTAAAGTTTCACAAAGTTACTGCTACAATTACTGTGCCAATTACACATAATAAACTTTGACATGGCTTTTTTTTTTTTTCAGGCTGCTCTGACACAAGTCAGAGCTGTCCACGTCCTCCCTGTTCTAAAAAGAAACCATCTTTGCACCTGAATTCAAAACAACCCAAAAATATCAAGCTACCGCATTGCAGGTAACAATTATTTCCTTCTTGCACTCTCTCCAGTTAGGTTACCTGTAGTCTAACCCACACTACAGTTCATTTACATGAGTGGAAAAATTCTCAAAAAGTTATTTTCAGTATCCCTTTTTGGCACCAATTTTATGTCTAGAATCAATTTATACTGAAATTCTTATTCTTTGCTTGCATTAAATAATGCTGTAATTACCTACTGCATTCAGAACAAATTCTGCAAGCCTGAACAATCTCTTGAGGCTGTAATGCCTAGTAAAAGTCATTGCATCAAACTAAAGTGCCTCATAGACCTAAATTTTAAATTAAAAGTATTATCTTGTTATGCAATCAATCTGAGACGTCACAAGCCTGGCAGGTAAAAAGATGAGTGATGCTGTTTAGCTTTTTTCCATATATTGTATCCACACCCAGGATCAATACAAGCATACTTACTGTCTGCATTTTGGGAGCACAAGCTCGGCTGACTTTACGAAGAAGCTTCTGCACATCATAGTAGCTCTGTCCCGTCACTTTCATTAATTCCAAGAGGGAAAGACGTAAAACATCCTGAAAGATGACAAAACAGTTCAGAGATCAACCTAGAAACCCAGACTGGTAACTAAACTGATGCAATTATACATAACCAGTATACTGTGCGATGTTACTTACTATTATGCTATACCTCTCCTACCTTTGCTGGTACCAGTATATTAAAATAAATCATAGTCATATTTTAAAGGACATGGAGTCAAATGACCAAACATTCAAGAACTGTGTAATGGAATTGCAACAACACTTTTTTACCCACAGAAGTCCCTATCTACCTGAAAAAGCTTCAAAATACATCATGTCTTACAGATTCAGCTATACCACACATTCCTGATGTATACTACTGAAACATATTGGGCCTTTTGTCTCTCTTTAAGCAAGCATTTGTTAGAACAACTTCAGAACATGCTGCTGAATCAGTCCATAACTGATAGTGTAAGATCACAGCACCTTCACACACTAGGCTATGTAGTTATGTACACACGTATTTTTGTGAAGCGTTCATAAAAGGATGTCTTACTCCTTACAAGTAGTAGCTGCACACCCCTGCTAAAATAAACCACCTTCATGTTCTTTAGAAGTTAAAGTAGTAAGTATATAGAAGTTTAAATGTTTTAGTTAAGTATCTGTCATTTAAAAGCTGTATTTTTACTGGGCAACAGGCCAGATGGAGCCTGAACTGCCCTCTACTCTACAGAAAATAAAGCTCCCTGCATATTAAACTACAGAAAAGTAAACAGAACATGCATTAAAACACACACACAAAAATCCCAAACCAACCCCTCTCCACAAACATAAAATAACCCTTCCACCTGACAGGTAGTGATCTGATGGCGACTCAGCCTTTCACACAGCTCCTCAGACAACTTCGCTCTTCTTAGTTTCTTAGCGGCCATGCTCCCCAACCTACTGGACGATCAAAATAAAATTTTTGAGACAAGCTTGGAATATGGTCATGCAGACAATTATGCACACTCCTTACTAAAGAACAGAGAAGCAGACATTAAATATTGAAGTTAATGTGATATAGACTTCCCATATACGTCCACGTCTAATTGAATTATCGGTCTGAAAGCAGTTATGTTAAACTACAGCTCCTCAAAAGAGACCATGTAGAAGATCATGCCAGTATGAACAGAAGTCAGCACTATTTATAGGATAGATATTTCTGGAATGTAAGAAAGCTAAAAATTACTCAGTGGTGAATTGAACAAGTACTCCTTGTATTATACTGCATTGGAAAGAAATAAGGTTATCTTCGGATGACTAAACAGGAGTAGTAGAATAATCACAGTTAAGTATTTAGCCCTAGAACATATATTGCCACAACAATTCTCAGTTCTGGTGACACAGGAGTTGTGAAAGAACAGAAAGGACCCAGAAGAGAGATACCAGAAAGACTGAAGGGCTGGAAAAATAGTTTAGTATCAAAGTCTCAAGATGGTCAAACTCATAACAAACATGACTAATAAAGAGTTGTTTAATCTAGCCAACAACATAGAAGAAATCAGAGCCCACAGCTAAGCATATGAGGATGAGAACTAAAACTTAAGGTATTATTTTACCCTAAGAGTGCACAACAAACACCACTGGACCAAAGCTGCAACAACTGATCAGATGAGGGGGAACGGCTTTAAATTGGAAGAGGAAGGTAGACTTAGATTGACCATTAGGAAAAAGTTCTTCACGATGAGGGCAGTGAGACACTGGCACAGGTTGCCTGGGGAGATCATGGCTGCCCCATCCCTGAAGGTGCTCAAGACTAGGTGGGATGGGGCCTCGGGCAGCCTGATCTAGAGGAAGCTGTCCCTGCCCATGGCAGGAAGGGTGGAACTGGATGTGCTTTAAAGTCCCCTCCAACCCAAATCATTCTATGATTCTGTATTTTTTATTGAGATTCTTACTTTAAAAGTATCTGACTAATCCAGGTAAGTCTTCCAAGAAATACTTATTCACTGGTAAAATATTGAGATGGAGAAAGCCTTTGAAGCAAAGGCAATAACGTTTTTATTTTACAATTCAGCACTGAATCAGACGCCCTTCTAAATAAGGCATACCATCATATAAAAACAGGAGGGCTATATATAAGCTTTAGACAAAGAACTATGCAAGTTCTCAGAGAATGTTTATTCTTTCAGGTTATCCAATCACGTCTGCAGACTCCCTTCAGGTTCCCCCTCGGCCTAAGACAACTAGGCACATCAACAGACTCTTGCAACTCTTGAGAGCAGTTTGCGCTTTCAGGCTATTTATCTCCACGTCTGGAGATTGCCTGCCATTATCTCTTGACAGAAGGCATATTTACATTACGAGCTTATTAAAGACGCAAAGCAGCTGCAACAAAACTTATCAATTTAATATCACTTTTCCTGACACATACACCCCCCACCCCCCCTTCTCCTCCCATTCCCCCCAGCTCTGACCCAGCAGCCTCGATATGGCGGCAGCGCGGGGTCGCGCCAAACGCGAGTGGCGGGAGGGGGGCGTGGCCAATGCGCTCAGCCGACGCTCGCGATTGGCTGCGCTCCCAGCAATCTCGCCCCGCCCATTCCCGCGGGGGAGCGCAGGGCATGCTGGGAGCCGGGGGGAGGGGGTGTGTGAGGCACTGGCATAGGTTACGCAGGGAAACTGTGGCTGCCCCATCCGTGTAGGGGCTCAAGGCCAGGTTGGATGGGGCCTTGGGCAGCCTGGTCTAGTGGGATGTCCCTGCCCTATATATTTTGTCTGCATAATCTTTACAGTTCTAGAAAAGAACCTAACTGAAGGAAAAAACAGACCAACGTTACCTGGGACATTGACTGAAGGTCTGTGCACCAGAAACCGTGTGGCTTGGGTTCTGTCTGCACTGAAAAAGAAATGATATAGTGAAGCTGCAAAATACAGAACACTTTACCAAACTAGCAAACAGGGGGAACAGAAATAATCTATCATGAAAAGCCCACCAACTGCAGTGGCAAAACAGGTCAGTAGAGTTACTGTTTTATTCATACCCTGAAGGGAACTTATATGCACAATAAAGCCCTGAGGATTTAAGAAGCTGGACAGGGTGTAAGCAGCCCACGCAAAAACCACTCCGAGCTCTAGTGAATAGCTAGCTGAACAGGGAAACAGATGAAATGGAGGAAGAGCTCCTCCTAGTGTAGCTGACCTTTGTAAGCTGACTTGAAAAATCTAAATCGCTATTGAGGAAAAACTGTCTAGGGGAAGGGAAAGGATGTCTGTTGCTGCGGTTTAGTTTCAGTGGAAACAGGAGGGCATGACCATAGCGTAACTCTGTCATAGACTACTATTTCCTGCTTAGTATAGGGTTAGCAAGACCCCTACCTTCCTGACAGAGGAGCAAGAAAAAGTAACACTGCCTTGTTGACTTTCCCCTCCACAAATGCAGCAAGGCTTCCCCTTCATCTCCAGGCCAACAAGCTTTCATCCCATCTTTTACAAAAGCAGAATATCTGTATTAGAACAGAGAACTATTTAGGGATGTTGAGCAAAGCAAGCAAATCTTACCAGCCAGGGAGTTCAGAACACTGGTGAGCAAAACTAATGTACTCTCATGTCTCTCCTGCAAGTTCTTGGGATCTTACTTCGCAGTGGTGTTATGACTGCTCCACTCTTTACTCAGGTACACAGATACACCTTTAAATCTGCTAGCAAATAATCATGCATCATTTTCTTCATGCAGCCTGAGAAAGTTAATATATATTCAGAGGATAATCAGACAAGTGTTCACACATACATAGTCACCATCAATGTTTTCAAGCAGTGGCATGGCGGGCAGCTCCACAGCTTCCATATGTTTAACTAGGACAGTCGTCACTTAGGGAATCGGGACACTCTGCAAACTGCTCTGCTCTGTGACCTCGGTCAGGCTCCTTAATGACAGGGTATCTGTTTTCCTCTCAGTTTTGTTTTTACCTATTTAGACTGTAAACCGAGTAAATAGTGCTGGCCCAGTAGACTTCTGATACAGCAAAGAACTGCTCTAGTCTAAGCCTGCAGCTGTCCCCGGAACTCATAATAAGAAGGGATTAATAAAACTAAGACACGATTATTTTATAAGAACTGAGCTTCACTACATTAATTTAAGAAGGTCTTTTAAACTGGCAACATTGGAGCAAGACTTACAGGAAAGCAAAGTATAACAGCAATTACAAATTAAGTCTCATTGAAGCAGAGTGCTTTAACACCAATTACTGTAAAAAAGGGAACGGTGATTAGTTTTACTAAGGGGCAAGCTAATAGCGACAGAGTCTGGTTTGAAGGGCACAGGATAAAATACTTATCAGTTCTTATCCAAATAAATACTTAGCAGTTAAGTAAGTCTGCAAGCCTCCAGAATTTAAAAGATAATGGCAATTTTTTTCCTTGGTGAAAAATAGAATCCACAGAATAGTTTCTTCCTCAAACCCAGAAGAGCCTTTTGTGAGCATCTTCAGATAATAGTTACACATTCTAGAACTTTCCAAATCATTCACTCAGTTACTAACACTGATACTGACTACTGTCCTCAATTTTATTTCTATTTTCCAACTAGCAGTTCTTGCCTTAAGATTACCAGTGTTCCCCTACCTCTATGAAAAGAAAGTGTCTCCCCAAAAGAGTTAACTCTGTGAGAACACAGTGACAACTCTGACTCACAAGGGTAATACAGATATTCAGAGTAATTCTCCACCTTATGCTTGCTGACTAGTGTCTAATATAGGCTAATATAGTCTTATTCTTTGGTGTTATCTACTTGATGCCTACCACATTCTTTAAAAAAAGCACCCATGTGCTCCTGACACTGGAAGCGACTATAGGCCAGCCCAAGCTTTCCTGGGGTTAAGGTCCCAAGAGGTTGCTCAATAACAGTACACAAAGGAACCTCCAATGAAATATTCTCTCCACTGCTGTCTCCCCAAAGGAGATGGAGATTTACTTCCAAGCCTTTGAGGTTCCCTCATCTCAAAAAAAAAGAGAATTTAAAGGCTCTCACAAGGAGTCCTGCACCCTGGTTAAAAATGCTTTATTTTTCATGCTCTCCATACCAGCACAGCTTTGGCAAAGCTACTACACTTGAGAGACTCCCAGCAGCATGTGCTCCAGGGATGGAGTAGAGGGAAAGGAAACCATCTTTCTGTCATTTCTACAAAGTGCTCAGCACATCCTCACTGCTGTCATTAGCTCTAATAAACAGATGAAGAACAACAGACCCGTAAAAAATTAGCCCATATTCTTCTGACTGATTCTCCCCCTCCCCCCATCTTCTGAATAGCCTATGGACCAGATAAATGCTTCTCCCCAGGCAATTGACCTTTTTCCTCTTGCTCAGGATTAAACCCAATTATAATGAATCCTCCTGAGGCATTAGTGAGGACCTGTCTGACCACACACATTTACACCCAGGAAAAAGAAGCTTTTCTCTCAGGCCAGGTAGAAGGCATGTCTCTATTTTATACCTCTTTACAGAAGCTGATGTGGATTCAGAATTATCCGTCACCACCAAAACTGTTTTCAGAAATATTCAGCAGCAATTTACAGTTTTTGAAAGACAGCATGTGTGCCTCCTACCCTTTTTACAGAAAAGCAGACTCGCCACCTTCACTGCTGTTGCAGGCAGAAGGACGGCCCACCTGCACATTACAGTTATGGAAAATTCAGCTGCATTTGCTTTCTGCCCAAACTACAGCAAACAAAATGAGAGACTTTAGGGATTATTCCACTTTTAGCCTGTACTCATCTAAGCAGATTGCCCTCCAAGATCAGCTTCCTACTTCATTTAGCTTTTTCTGGTTAAAGGGGCAGCAGGAGTCATTCAAGTCTTTGGGCTTTTTATATTTCCCTGTTAAGTTTCTGCTAGATGAGGCGTCTATGAACTGGTAGAGTGGCAGTGTAATAATCAATGTCGAGTTCTTGTTACTAGAGTGGATCTTCACCTGTATATGCTAAATGAAAGTTACACTACACAAAACAAACCTGATCTTCTCCTGCCCTTAGCCTGTGCCCTACCTGTACCCCTTTTTTCTGCCTCATCTTGAGTTTCTGTTCACTGAGTTGGCATGGTTCTCCCAGTAGTGACGTCTGCCATCACCAGACCTTGCCACTATCACCACAAAATTTCCTGCAGCGTTCCCTAGAATGCTGAGATAAACAAAGAAATGACAAGCCTTTAGGAGCATTGCACAAAGCAGATAATATCTGACTGAGGTAATCCTTAGGGCCTCCCTGCAGCTTTTTGCTGCTAAAATATGGAAAAACTGCAACACACCCTCTTACCACAAAGCTTGAGCTATATGTAGACTTTTGTCCTGTGAAGCAGATCTGTTTGACTGTGGCCAGCTATAGGAGCAAACTCAGTTGTTCAGTGGCTCCTCTTTGATCAGCCTAGTTTTCTGGAGACAAGAGCATTCATCATGTCACCTTGTGATCCTTCACAGCACCCAGCCTCTATTGAGAAGCTGCAATTAGACTAGAAAAACTCAAGCACCTTGCAGCAACGATTAGAGAAGGTGCATTGTGTCTGCCTTCTCATCACACAGTCAGACACCATGAAAATAGTACTAATGGTTCCTGGTTTTAGCAGTTACAGTAGGCAATCTGTTGCTTTCAGGTACAGCCCTCGCTCCATCTGCAGAGTTCTAAAGTGGAGAAAAGAAAAAATGGGAGCCACTGGACTTTACTGAGAGATGAGAGTTTTTTTGCCTGGACAACATCAGCAGAGAAAAGTAGATCACAGACAACTTACTGCAGTTGCCAGTAATGGGGGTGCCCCTAAATAAAGGACAGAACCATTCACAAATAATGTAAAAAAAAACCCTGGACTATCGTTGTTCAGCTCATCACCCAAAGAGAATGTTCCAAATCACTAATGGCAGTGAAAGTACCTTGGGTTTTGGAAAAGAAGTCTTCACTTTGTCATGTTACAGATTAATCACTCTGATAACACAGCAGCTGAACTGAGCCCAGTAACTCTTATTTCTAATAACAAATATACAAACCAGCAAGCAAATAAAGCTTGGAACATTTCATTCCATGAATTGTTTCAGTCTGGGGCCTTTGGCTCTTGCATGCTTTTCATTCTACTTCTTTTTAAAGCAATGAGATCCCTATGGCTGGGACTACAAAGGAAACTGTTCGAGATGTCCTCACCAGTCTCCCCAGAAGATGCTGCTGAACTGTTTCCAAATGTGGCTGAGTGGCATGAAAGAGAGAAGAAACTACCAAACATGAGCAGAGAATGCAGAGGAAGGTCTCCACTCCCATGGTGTATATGCCCTGCAGTTTTCTGCCTGGCCCTGAAAGACTGAGACATCTTCATGCCCTGCAACCCACTCTCACACGCAACCTACAAGGAATTCAGCGGTCTCAAACAAGATCAAACCAGAAACCTAGTGTCCTGAGTCTTGGTAGTGTTGGCAAACAGATGCAAGAGGTCTCTTAGTGGATTATTGTAGAATAATTTACCCACAAGAGTAAAGAAAGCATCAAATTAATTCTTTGGCATTTATTTTTTACTTTGAAGCATGGTGTTTCTTATCCATTTCATAAGGCTGAGCATATGGTGGTAATATATTCCAGTATCACCTCAGGAGTCCTCTGCCACAAACTCACTAACTATAGAGAGTATCCAAGCAAGAATGTTTGCCATTCGCTGTTTGGGCATGATGCCATGGCTATGATCACATTATACTCATCCTACATTGACTACACCTGACAAATTGATTTTACAGAGTCATAGCTATTTTTTAAATCACTACAGCAAATTATATTAAATGAACTATGCAGCAAATTAAGCTTACACTTAATTGAAGTAAAATAGGACATTTGTACAGCAAGAAGCTGACTGCACAAAGCTGTTTTGCTGAACCAGGATCCTGTTAATTGTCTGATAACTGAACTTGTCTTTCAGTGGTCTTTAGCATATAGGCTTATTAATTTGCGTGAAGCATCACAGTCCAATCCAGTCCACTCCAGTCACTGAAGGCATATTTTTTCAAACCTCAGGAGCTTTCACACCCAGGAGGGAAAGGGCATGAAAGGAGAACATTCCCCACTTTGCACCATAAGGAAAGGTGCCTCTGAGGTGACAGAAGATGGAGCTATCCTGCATTCGTCCCTGACTTTCATCATAGATGTGCTGTTATGGCCTCAGTGGGGAAAGGTGTATCCTGGGCTATGTGACTCAAAAGCTTTATGCTTCTCAAGGTTTCATTCATCCGGCTTTCACTCAGCTTCCTCTAGGAGTTGTCTGTTTCCTTCACCTCTCAGTGGGGACTCACCAATTCACATACAAATGCCAAATGATCTTTAAAAGCCTCTGATTTGAGCTGGCTTGATTTTAGGTCTTCCAGCTCGAAATATTTTCAACCCCAGGGGTGCTCAGCTGCTATACAGTTAATTGGAGTCGTCAGAAGAAAATCAGGATAGATTGGTAAAACCTGAGTCACTCTAAATCTGTGGTCACTTTTCAAATATCTGGGTTTGAATGATAAGATCAGGAATGTAGACAAGTCATCAAGCCTGGGAAATGGTCAGATGAGCATGAGACTTGTTTGTCTCAATTCTCAATGTTAGGCTTAAAACAAATATTCTTCAAATATATCATCCAATATCCTTCTTACATTTGTGAGGATACAGAATAAGGCCAGTCAAATGAGTAGAGTTCCACAAAAAGAGACTAAGAGGAGAATCAGGTTTTGGGGTATTAAAATTTGGATCGTAACACACAGTTTTGGCTGTTTCTTTCTCTCTCCCTTCAATCTGACAGGGAAAAGAAGAAGCTGGGAGGATGAATGAATATCAGATGTGAAGAAAAATTTTGGGCTTCCAATTTCCTATTATAAACCAAGACCAGAGTAGTAAAAAGGCAGCAGAGGTCAGGAGTGAGATAGTGAAAAAAAGCAGCATGCACACTCTTATTCCAGGGATAATGGTTTCAATCTGCCATGTATGAAAAGGGATGCTGGGAGAGAAAGGCCAGAAATAGCAGAAGGTTTTACAGAGCAAGGGAGGGATACTTTTATTTTTACTAGATCTACATATGGTTCAATCTGAGGTTTTGTAGCTGTAATTCTGAGAGCTTGGCATCTGCCACCCCATGCCACAGCCTCTTGCCTAAGCCACAGAGCAAGTGCACATGCCCTGCTTTGCCATCTGGGAGGAGTCAGAAGACGAGGAATAGGAGCCACCCCAGAAGCCAAGAAGTCTGACTCCATCCCAGAGTGCCCAAGGAGGGCAGATGTTTGGTTTCTGTTGTATTAAGCTTTTGGCTGGAGATTAAGCTTTGTTGTGGGTTAGCTGCTGATCTTAACTGGATAGCTTTCCTACATAGCTGCCAAAAATACCTAGAGTAAATCGGCTCTTTTCATGCAGTCTGTCAACAACCAAAGTCCACACATGACACCAAAACTATGTATTTTTAAATAAATGGAAAAAAGAGGTTGGGATGGACCCTCAGTCTTTCCTCCCCACTGCTAACTTCCCCTGCTTACCAGCGCCACTGTTCCTCCTCCTGCCTCTTCAAAATGTGGAGAAAAAAGGAAATTGCTACCACCACTTCAGCCACAAAGCTGTGGATATTGAGGGAATCCAAGAAGAGTAAGACATTGCTCATATACGCCATGGCAGAAGGATTGATGACTTAACTAAAAAGAAATTTATTACCATATTGCTTCTGAATAACTGTGCTCCAGGCATACGCCTTGGAAACTTGTTTGCTCCCAAGCCTGAAGAAGGTTAGATCTAGATCCAAACATCACGGCCAAATGTGGTGTTTCTGTCTGGTTTGCTGCCTGGGGGAGCTCAGAGAAGTACCGCAGGCCCCATGTTGCTCTAGGAGATGTCACAGGGGTGCCCTGACTCCCCAGTCCCTCAAGGCTGGCTACTGCAGCACTGCTGGTCCTTAGCAAGGGGGTAGGCTTGGTGCCAGGAAATCCCATGCTGACAGGCATCCTGAACCATCTTTTTTTCATTGCTAAATTGAGTCTCTTTTCAAGGTAAAGACATAAAGACATATTTGTGACATCTTTGTAAGGGCTCTTCAGCAGATATGCATTCTCTCTTGTGGTCACTGCTTTATCTAACCATAGTTTCTACATTCCACCGCACAAAGGCTTCCTGACATTTACCATTTCTGGCAGCATTAAACTCGGTGCATGAGAGCAGGGAGAACATGGTGAGATGGTTTGTATTTGAAGGCCAGCTGATGTGCGAAGCCAAACTGATGCCTCATATGGCTCTGCAGGCTTTGGAGGGCACCTGCTAAAACCAGCTCTTTTCTCTTATGCCCATTTCAGCACTTGAGCTAAATACTAGTTTTCTTGGTTAATGTTTCCTCCTTCCTTAGGAAAATACACATGGAAATTAGAAGCAGCTCTTTCTGAGGTAGGATTTAGTAATAACTGAGATCTGTGTTCCCTTTGGTTCTCATGCAGTGCTGTTACATATTTCAGTGTCCAGCAAACATAAAACATTACCTTAATGATTTAGTAGCATTTTACACTGAGCCTGTGAGCTCTGAGTGACTGCATGAGACACAGGACAAAGGAGAAATTCGTCTGGACTAAGGACACTACTTTTTCCCTTTTTTTTTTCAGGCACTGGTGTGGGAAGGCTTGTGTCTGTGCTGGTGTGTGCTTTTGGCACACTGTAGTGCCTGGAGCTGTACTTGAATTTTACTGATAGTTATGGATACTCTCAGGACTGGGTTTTAGAGGGACTGGGTTTTAGAGAGGCTGGGCTTAACATCTGGATTCCTAAGTCTTGTGGAATCAGAAATTCCCATCTTGGCAGGGCTTACTCAGTCTAAATCATTCAATATCCAAAGCAGATAAATTAATGGTTGTACAGAATTGGGGTAGGAGGAGGCAACTTCTTTGTAAAACCTCTTTAAAATTTAGATAATCTCTGGCTTCTCAGTGTGTACAGTGAGGACCCAGTGAGGGCTTTTGATGCATCTTTGGACTTCATTTTCTCCCTTGTAAGATCTTCCATGCTGGCCCACTGATGATGGCCTCGGCCAGGACAGCTACATTTCAAAAACACCCCACTGTTACAAAGTGCCCATTTCTGCCTGCCTTTCCACATGCCGGCTGTTCTCCTCCACATGAATAACCTTTTAGTGGTCCAACGAGCGAGCACTGCTCCTCTGCTCAGGCTGAACCCCAATAACCAAGCTGCAAGGTGTTGCAGCAACTGAGGGCCATTCGATCAACTGCTATTATTATAAGAACTATCCCTGACAGAGCCGTAGGTAAAACCTCTCTTGGGAGCAGCATTTCTTGCTGACTCCATATAGACAGCTTGGCAGAACACCCTGTGCTTTACAGATATTTTTTGCTGGAAACAGAAAAATCCTCCTGCGGGGCTGTAGAGCCAGGCCCCAAAAGCCCTTGACCCCGAATGTGTAATCTCCCTGGAGACCCAATGTACATGAAGAAATATAATCTTCTTGAAGCATCTGCTGTCTGCATTGTGTTAAAATATGACTGGGCCGCAACTGTCAAATCTCCAGGTCACTCACTACAGAATCCTTTAAAGGACAATGAAAAACCACGACCCTGTCAGAAAGGAGCTTTTAAACACAGGTTCTCTCTGTGTTGCTTTAAGGAGGTTTATTTTACTGTGGCTGCAGCCTGAGAGGTTTCTGTGGCATCCAACAGATATTTCACCTGCTTTTGTGTCCTGGGAAAGTAATAGCACACAACAGATGGGAAATGGAGCTGAGTTTCGGAAGGTCACTGTAACAGCATCACATGCAAATCCTCTGCCCACTGGGACCTGCATGGCATGTGAGCAGTGCTAGGGAAGCCAGAAAGAGCCTTCCTACTTGTACAGGGGTTGGAGATCAGATGGAGCATTTGGTGAGGAGACCTGGTAGGGCTGCCTTCGCAAATGGATCAGTCTGACAGATCAGCTTTCCCTCTGGGATGAAAGGGAAGGAGAGGTGTCTGTTATCACAGGAAACACAGAGAAGAGGCATGCCTGCTGTTTCTTTAAATTCTTTATTCATTTTTCTGAGCTGGTTGGAGAACTTGGTCTCTGCTCTAAATACATAGATGCAGGGAGCAGAAAAAAGTGAGAGCTTAAACACAGAACTAGCAAAGAAAGAGCATTGATGTGGCTTGTCAGCGATACTCTGATGTGCCGTTGTTTTGGTTTTCTGCATTCAACACTAAACTCGCCTCCTTGACATCTGCCCTGCTCTTGTGCTCTATATCCCCTTCCCCCACCTCTCCCTTTAATGCTGGTATCCTCATTTCCCCTTTTGTACATATGACCCTTTCACTATGCAGGGATTAGTGTCTCACTCATAAATATGTGAAAGAGATACACATGATTTAATTTGCTGGGCTTTTTAGGGCTGGCGAGATAGACTGGCATGGGGAGAAAGATATGTTCTAGCAGGCTAGCTGAAGAAAACACCTTGTACATGGGATGAGTAATGGGAAACAACGTATGGGACACTAGTACCAGCCCAGGAGTGAGACCTATAGGGATGGGGACAAGATGCTAAGACATGAAGGCCGGGCAATAGGGAAGAGCAGAAGAGAAGGTCCAAGATATATCTTCCTCCCCCAGGAGGGAGAAAGGACAAGGAGATGTGGAACATGAGAAGCAAAGTCTGCTCTGGCTACAGCTGGTTTGAGTTGCTGGTAACTCATTTGGGAAGAGATGCCAGAGGAGCAAAAAATAATGCAGGTTTGGAGAGATTGTGGCAAGCTAGGAGGGAGGCAGAGGTCTCAGACGCAAGGAAGAGATGGCAGTAAAAGCTGTGTAACTGGGTGGGGGCACCCAGACGGGGGAACAGCTGAGCAAGGATTCCCAAGGAGGAGAAGCAACAACAGAGAGGCTGTGAGAAGGTGATAACAGAGAGCTGGGGATAATGGTGCTGTAGAGCCTCAGCCAAGGAAAAGTTGTCAGGAGGCAAGGATTAGGTCACCAGATCCAAACCAGGAAGTTGAGACAAACACCAAAGCCCTAACATGCAACAAGGCTTTGCCCCGAGGCAATTGTTAAGGCAGAGAGGAAGGACAGGACTGAAGCGATGGAAGGTAAAACAGAGAAATAGAGTTTAATGGACCATACATGGCGGCAGCCAAGGCCCAGCTTCCAGATGGCCTTGTGGGCAGCTGTAAGGTCACAGGGATACAATGTAATGGCAACACCACTTCAACCACCAGCATCATGCTGATGCATACCTAGGTCTTGCCCAGAAACCAGTTGCCAGGACAACCGTAGCCTAAGCTGAGCCTTTAGAGATGTTTGTGCTGGTTTCAGCAGTCACACAGAATAAAGCCCCACCGTAAGCATGCTGCCTTTCTGTGAGATCAAAGGGCAGCTGTGCTTTGTTAGCACACTTGTCAGCCAAAATATAACTGCCATGTTAACCCCAATCAGCCTCTGCTGAAGAGCCAGATAACTGTTCAATAACGTTAAAAATCTGTTTTCCTAGAGCATCCAGCTCTAGGACAGCAGCATCCAGCTAACATGGACACCTGTGTGTCATCTGCAGAGAAGTCCCAGTGAGGAGGCTCCTAGTGTACCAGCAGCTGTGCTCCCCTCTGCTGCACCACTAGCATGCTCTGATCATCACCAAGGATTTGCCAGCCTGGCAGACAAGGCTGGATTGAAAGGGACAACAGAGGTGCATTGTGGACATTTTGGTCAAGCTGTTTTATTAGTGGAACATAGCTGTGATGTTTACTCTTACCCTTAAAGACTTCAAGAGACTTCTTTTTAAATATTTACTGTGGCATCATAGCAGTTACTGCTCCTGCTGGGGACAGGCTTGCATCAGTGTTACAACAAACAGACAAGTCCTGGCCTGGAGAATTTGCAGCATGCCTGAGATTAATGATGGCAGGTCCGTATCAGTGGCCAACAGATGGAGCAGCAGAACAGAAGGATGCCTAGAATCAGCACAGCAGCCTTAGCTGAAGAAGAGGAGTAGATGGGTCTGACTCAGGTTGGGCATGCACATCTCTCCTTAGCAATGAGAGTGCAGACAGAGGGGAAGGCAAACCCTAGCAAAGACAGCAAAAGGTTCCAAATATGATAACTTTTTTTGTAAAAAAGATGGTGCAGAATAGTATTGCATTTTTGCCTTAGACATTAATCTGATTTTAAAACCTTGTGTAAAACACGTTTGAAAAATATGGGCCTAACTCCCTGTCTCTGAGCCGAGCACTCATTGGTGAGAGGCTTTAACCTTCTGCCCGATCAAATTGAGGCTTTCCCATGTACCAAAGCAAGCAGACACACAGCCTTCAAGGTCAAGACCTGTCCACTCAGATATTAACCTTCCTCATGTGTATGCGGAGCTTCATTTTTGATCTTTGCAGAATCTCTTATGCTCAAGAAAGTGGCAGTGAGTGCACTGGCCCAGACTGCTGTTGGCAGAGAAGCAGGTGACGGCTCTTTGCCTGTAGAAGTTACAATGCAGTCAGTGGTGCAGTGTGGAGGCCATCAGCTATGTTTATGCATCTGAATACACTCATTATGTTAATACACACTTATACAAAGGATCAGTTGAAATGATGTATTTTTCCACATATATTGAAACTCAAAGAGATTGACCAGAGAAGCTTTTTTGCTGAATTTGGTCCTGAAAAACCTATTATGTACCATTGTGTGGATATTATCACAAAGGCACCGAACAATAATTGCAAACTTGATACTAGACTTCTGCCAGAAGGCAAGTGTGTAAAATGTTTTCTGCCCTGAGCTTCCAAAGCACTGACAACTGCAGCTTTTGTGGGCTTTAATGGAAACTACAGCCCATTTGTGTGAAATTGTGGGCTTTGGACAGGAGGCTTAGGATACCAGTGACTGCAGCACAGACTGGCAGTGGAGGTAAGGCATGGAAAGGGACAGATTGCCAAAGAAACTGATGGAGAAACAGGAGCAAAAGGAAGAGCCGTGACATCAAATGAGTGGCCTGACAACAGAAGCAGCAATGTAGATAAGCTCTTGCAGCAACTGCAACAACACGAGCTGATAGAGCAGATGGTCAACTCAGTTTAGCCTCTAATGTGGCTTGTTGCCCCTAGCAATATTTACCCAAAAGTATTCTACTGATGGATATGGGATTATGTAGCGAACAGTGGGAAATCAGTCCTAGTTTGTACCAGACAGAACTGTGCTGTCTATCAGCTCTAACAGTGCTTGAGGCAGGCAGAGCAATGTGTATGTACAAAACAATTTCAAGGACAGCTTGAGATGATGGAAACCGGGTAGCACTTTCCCAGTTCCTTAACTTTCTTGGAACTGTACCAAACCACTCCTCAAGTATGGAAATTCATGGAACAGGTAGAATGTTAAACTCCCTTTCCCAGGTCTGAACAGGCCTTCTGGGAGCTGTCAGGACATTTCCATCAGCTCCTGATCAGTGCTATTTGGAGTTAATCCTGACCTACTTCAAGGCCTGAACTGAGAATTATTTAACTAGTTTGTGAAAAGCACTTAGAGATCCTTTAGTAAAAAGCAAAAAAGAAAGGCAAATACTGTTTGTCCCATACCCAAAACACCAGGAAAAGAATCACACTTAAGTAGCATTTCAGATGACCACCAAAGAGAGAGAATTTCTGCACTGGAAAGTTACCATGTTTGAAAAGCCAGAGATCTACAAGCACTGTGTGTATCTCAACTCACATTTTTAATAAATATTGTCTGAACTGCATATGTTTATTTATCTTTATTAAAGAGAAAATTGCTTCTATTTCCTTCTATTTCTTCTTCATCAAAGCAGGACAGCATGCCACACAACAGCATAAACAAACAGCATCACCAGATACTTATAGGTCCTTAGCTCCTAAATTGACTAAAGCATAAATACAAATTGACGTCAAGCATTTGGGATAATTGACGTCAAGCATTTGGGATTACCATTTAAAAATCACTGTTTTCTGAAGCACTAATAAAGGCTATTTACGTCAGAAAAAAACAGTCTAAAAAAGGAGAGAGCAGCCCAGACTCCAGAGTAAGGAGACAAGGAAATGGTCTGCTTCTCTCAGAATAAAAAGCACACCAGTTTGCTTTAGACCAGTGGGAGTCCCAAACATGGAGAACATGTAAGAGCTGCTTCCAACCCATCCAGCTCTTGAAGATTTGGGAACATAGAAGTCACCACCAGTCCTCACTCTGCCAACGTTACCAGCGGTGCCTCGTATCACCCCCTCTACTCATCACAGTCCTTGTGTGGTGGAAGCTCATCCTGGCTGCTCACTGGAGCTGCACAGCACACCATGTGCAATGCAGTCTGCAGCTGTGTGATGCTAGTGACCTGCTTCAAGGCTGTGACAAGTCACTGTCCACATTTGGGCTCTAGGATTTCTGTTAAATAGCTGAAACTTTAAATAAGATGCTCTCAAGTAAGAGCATAAGCAAGGATGAAGCTTATATAGGATCTCAGTCTTTTTCCCTCTTAAGTAGGACAAAATTTCCACTGGATCCCTTAGAATTAAGAGTACATTTTATAAGGCAAAATGCGTTTCTGAGTAGGTGTTTATTCAGGTGCTGAAGTGGCTTAGCCACATGGCAGCATGCTCTGAGCTAAGGTATTCTGCTTCTCTGCATGATTAACTTAGCAGGATGGAGCACAGCACTGTATAGCTTTTAGAACATATGCTGACTTAATGAGCACTAGCTTGTGTATCTCTAGGTGATGTATTTTTCCACAAAGATGTAAGTTGAGAATCTCCTACAGAAAAAAAAAGACTAGAGATATTGGAGATCCCTTCTAGGTCAGGGTATGTTCAGGCAACCATATACCTGGGGGCAAGCAGACCATTTTCACATTGCTGCAGGTGGCAAAAATCTCAGTGGGGAAGCCCAGCTTTGTATTTGAAGAAGTGATGCCTTTGGACACAAACTAAGCAGTGCAACCCCAGCCTCTTCTTAAGAAATATGTCAAGACAGCACCCTTTGCTTTGGCATCTGTGCTAGCTGCCCAGGGGCCAAAAGCAAAGCAGGTTCTTGGGGCACCGCCTGTTTCTGTAATTTCTCTCTTGTTCACAAAGCACTGAACCAACTGGCCAAACCCTTGATGGAGCAAACCCTTGCCATCCTAGAAGAAACAAACCGTTCCACGTGGTACAAACTGACCATCGTGCCTGTGGATAACCGCCCAGACCTTTACAGCTCTTAAAGCCCCCCTGCCCAAGTACAAACAACCTTCATTACCGCAAAACCTTAAGTGGCCCCAAGACCACCTGACAGCGGCAGAGCTTACTCCATTCCCTGGGGCCAGAGGTAGAAGGAAGGGAAGATCCCTTCCCCAGAGCCTGGCTCAGGACACTCCCAGGGGAGTGAGGGAAAACAGGTGCAAGTGGACGCCATTTGCAAACAAGGAAAAAATGCTCCTATGGTCTCACCAGCTCTGTGACCCCACCTGGTCATTAGATGTCAAAGAAGCTCAGCAAGGGGATGCACAGCATAGCATCAGCTGCACCAGAAGAGAGATTTCCTTCTACAACAGCGGCTGGATTGCAGAGGGATTTGGTAGCTGCTGATGGAAGGGAGGAAGGGGAAAAAGAGTGTTTTCCTTCTCAGATGGTTCAGCTACTGTTTGCAGGCAGAACTGAAGTCGAGAACTCAGGTCTGCAATCTTCCCCCTTGAATATAAGGCATGTAGCAAGTACTCAGAGCCCAGGATAAACAAAAATAGAAAAACGTTTGGTTTCAGTTCACATCTTAGTGGTGGCTCTTGTTTTGTTCATAGAACAGAAAGGGAAGAAGTTCCCATGAATGAAGAAGTCTCCTTTCTCTCTGTGCAGGTTTCAGAAAACCAGTCAGCAGCAAAGCAGAGCTAATGAACTTGGGAAGACTTCAGTCACCCGCTTCCTAATTCTCAAAGCAGTTAGAGCTCTTATAGTCTGTTTTTAACTTTTATAGTCACAAGACTAGTTGAGCAAAACCTCAACTGGCTTATTCTGCTTTAATTACAAAATACACTCAGAACAAAGATGCAGTAGTACCCCATACACATGTACACATTTTTCTCAATTATAACACCAAACACCAAAAGGCAGCCTGCTAAATGTGCTGGGTAAAGTCATGGAACAGGTGATCTTGAGTGCGATCATGAAGCACTTGCAAGAGAACCAGGTGATCAGGCCCAGTAACACGGGTTCATGAAAGGCAGGTCCTGCCAAACTAACTTGATCACCTTCTATGACAAAGTGACTCGCCTACTCAACGAAGGAAAGGCTGTGGATGTATCTTCTTGGACTTCAGTAAAGCCTTTGACACAGTTTCTCACAGCGTTCTGCTATGGAAACTGTCAGCCTCTGGCCTGGACAGACACACACTCTCCTGGGTGGAAAACTGGTTGGATGGCCGGGCCTGAAGAGTGGTGGTGAATGGTGTTAAATCCAGCTGGAGGCCAGTTACAAGTGGGGTTCCCCAGGGCTCAGTGCTGGGTCCAGCTCTGTTCAATGTCTTTATCAACGACCTGGATGAAGGCATCGAGTGCTCCCTTAGCAAGTTTGCAGATGACACTAAGCTGGGTGGAAGTGTGGATCTGCTGGAGGGTCGGGAGGCTCTGCAAAGGGATCCGAACAGGCTGGACCGCTGGGCAGAGTCCAATGGCATGAGGTTTAACAAGGCCAAATGCCGGGTCCTGCACTTGGGGCACAACAACCCTGTGCAGTGCTACAGACTAGGAGAAGTCTGTCTAGAAAGCTGCCTGGAGGAGAAGGACCTGGGCGTTATTCTTCCTCTTTACTCGGCACAGATGAGACCGATGTATGGCAATGGGGAGCTGCCAGCTGGCACTCCCTGGTTGGAACTGGATGATCTTTAAAGTCCTTGCTGACCCAAACCATTCTATTATTCTAGGACTCTTTAAATCTATTTTCTTACTCCTCTTCCTCCAGCAATTTTTTTTTAAACTGAAGAGATCTTTCTGTGTGGGTAAAAACACTTCTCCCAGGGATTATGTTTCACTATTTTTTAACAGTGAAGCTGCAAATATTTCCTCGGAAAGCAGCGTTTGATTTCCTGCACTGCAGGGATGTCCAGATCCAATGACAGGGGTTGCATCCCTCAGCCACTTGGTATTTTTTCTTAAAATACAGGTTTCTTTAGGAGACTGGGTGGCAAGAACCTACAGCAGGCAGGCAGTGCTGTCACAGCCCAGACAGAGAGAACCCTCGACTACGTGAATACTGTGTTCACTTCTGAGCCCCTCTTAAGAAAGACGTTGAGGCTCTCAAGCAAGTCCAGAGCAGAGCAATGAAGCTGGTGAAGGGGCTGGAGAACAGGCCTTACGAGAAGCAGCTGAGAGAGCTGGGGTTGTTTAGCCTGGAGAAGAGGAGCCTGAGGGGAAATCTCATTGCTCTCCACAACTACCTGAAAGGAGGTTGTGGAGAGGAGGGTGCTGACCTCTTCTCCCAAGGGACAGGGGACAGGACAAGAAGGAATGGCCTCAAGCTCCGCCTGGAGAGGTTCAGTCTGGATATCAGGAATTTTTTTTTTTCACAGAAGGGACATCGGGCACTGGCAGAAGCTGCCCAGGGAGGTGGTTGAGTCCCCATCCCTGGAGGTGTTTAAAAGATGGGTGGATGAGGTGCTGAGGGTCATGGTTTAGTGGTTGATAGGAATGGTTGGACTCGATGATCCTGTGGGTCTTTTCCAACCTAGTGATTCCGTGAAATCAACCACTTCCCTCTGGCAAGATCTCTGGAGTATGAACAGAGATCATACACGAACTGCCTCTACTGCACAAGGCACCAGACTCTGCATTTCATCCTGTACTTGGAGATCCTTTAGAGAGGGTCGTACAAGAGATAAGCAAGAGAAGGGAAGTAAAACTGGAACCTCGGGGTAGCTGGGGTCCATTTTCCACCACCCCCAGAAAAGCAAAGTAGAAATGGGCCACTCTATCCTTTGCTAGTTAGGACAAAGGAGATAAATCACAAGAGGTTTTTTTATTGCTGGTGAACTCAAAACAGGCAACTTTAATCTACTGAGGAAGATACATGTACAAACAAACGTTAGGCCTTGTGCGTTTTTTTTTTTCTTCTTAATGTAAATGTCTCTTACAGCTTCAGTCCAGCTCCCGCGCTCCTGCTGAGCTGCCACTGAGATCCCGGTGACGTGCTCTGGGCACTTCTGTAAGACGTTATAAGAAGCATCACATGTATTAAAAAGGGAGATTTTGCAGAATAGACAAAGCTTTGACTGTAGCCATGTCGCTCAGAAAGCACGTCTGGCTAATACTGCTGCATTAGGTATACGGTATTATGTATCATTTTAATTGATTTAGGAATTTGCCAGGTCCCTTTCTGTTTCTGGTGTGCAAGCTGCAAGCAAAGTGCACTTCTGGATGTAAATTACCCCTCTGTGAGGATGCAATAGCTGTGTGGTACACGGCAGACATCACTGGAAAGCAGACAATAGCCATTACAATGGCACAGGCAATAAGGATAATGGAATTAGATACTAGATGTTGCTGGGAAACCCCTCTACAGCTTAAGCATCCAAATATGACATCACTGAGCAAAACCAGCATCATTTAGTGGGAAGCTTCTAAAGTCAAAACACATGAGACTGTGCACTAGGTTAGCTCTGTGAACAGCCACTCTTTCCCCAGTTCCAGCTGCAGCTAGGAGTTACCAAACCATGTTGCTAATGACTTTCAACCTTCTTACAGAGTTCTGTAACAGCAAAGGAGAAAGCAGGGATCCTAAGGATGTTTCTCTGAAGCAGAGGTTTCAGATGATGCAGGGGAGTGGTGTACGAGGCAGCACAACACCATGCTTTAGCTGTGCTTTGAGAGGACAACCCAGCCTCAGACACGGCATTTTATGTCCCTGACAGAACTAGGGCCAAAATAGGGAGAACCCAACTCTCACCTGCACCTTGAAATTCTTGTTCTGGTCCAGCAGAGCTTGTCTGTATTATCCCACATATAAATCTCATCTCTTTCCCCCATGTGCAGCGTCAGGTGACTATTTTGCCTGGGTCTACATGCCCATCAAGGCTGATAAACTATGCACTGTTCTTCTGATTTCATAATACTGCCATCACAGCAAGGGGAAAAAAAAAATCTGTTCAGTGTTTGTTCTCTTTTAATTTAATGAACTATAAAAAGGAAACTCTAAATACCCACCTAAGTATTCTGGGTGCATTAGGAGACATTGAATCTCCCATGGCAACTTTGATTAACTCCTTGTCATCAGCATTTTCCTGTGTCCTTTGCCAGCAACAGATGCCATGTGAGAAGGAAGAGGGGGGTATAAAATAATTGCACTCTGTGTGATATAAAAAGGATTTACACCCCTCACCAGGGCCAAGAGTGCTTTTCCCCTTAGGAATGGATGCCCAGGGCAAGGATCAGGTTCACAGCTGAGCACTCCTTACCAGAGACAGGGAACCCACACAGGAATAGCTTGGCCATTTCCCATACAAGAGTGGAAACCACCAACCACACCCACACATTTGCATCTCAAGCCAAAATGATATCTGGTGCAGCTCTGTTGACCATGGTGGAAAAACACCCAGACCTAAAACACTAATTGGGCCCTACAGGGCAACTACAGCAAAGCTCCCCCATAAACCAGTTAGGACCAAGATACAGCTGACAGCTGGAAGCTCCATGGCTGTGGCTAACATCAAAAGCCAAGACTTGCCAGAGCAAATTATGAACCTGTGGCTGCCACTATGAAGCATTTTCCCTGCAACACAATCTCTCTTTATTCTGCAAATGTCCCTAACATGTTAAATTTCAAACTGTCTCTACCGCAGGCAGTTCTACAACGAACTTCCTCCTGCTCCCTCTCTCTGCTGCTCTCAACGCCTCACTCAGGCAGGGCATGAAGTGCTCTGTAGAGAGTAATTTTTTCCTTGTTTGTTTTTTTTTTTCCCCCTGCCCCCAATTCTTGTCATGACAATATGGCTGTGTTTTCTTTAAAGCAAAATTTGGGAAGAAAAAGCAAATCCTCTTGATATACTGAGAACACCAGGCAGACCTGACTCAGTGCTGAAGGTGCCAGAGGATTCAATCTTGGATAACACATGAGCCACATGAAGGTTTTGACCTTCAAAGTACAATGGGCTGCAGGCAGACTAAGTCATCAACATCACCAGAAACAGAAAAATGCCTGGGAAGGAAGGAATAATACCCTTGTGGCCTGTACAATCTCTGCAAGGTTTGCACAACTGAGATGGGAGCTGGAATCTGCAGCAGACCGTTAGGCAAGGTCTGCTTTAGGGGGACAGAGGAGACGGGAAGACTTAAGCTATTTCTTGTGCCTTTTGCCAAGATTCAGATTGTACAGATTATGGTAAAATTAATTTGGAAAAAAAAGGTCTTTATTAAAAAAAAAAAAAAAAGAAAAAGAAGAAAAAAAATTCTATTGAGTATCAGGACAGATTTCAAAAAGTACAAGATCTGTATAAATTCAGTAAGATGTCCGGCACCAGATTATTTCATGGTGCAACAAAGAACCTGGGGAGAGGCCAACGGGACCTCACAAGGGGAACACCATCTACCTCCCCAGCAGATGGCCAGTCTAAGGTTCTTCTCAACAGCAGATGGATTTTCCTTGTTCCTGCAGCATCTCAGGTCCCACGGGAGGTATTGGTTGCAAGCAAGCACCTGAATATTGCCTAATGGAGTAAGCCAATCACTAACTTAGCTGGCGTGTCCATGCCCATCCGCTAATTAGGTTTTTTTCTTTTTGCACGTATTTCCACCGTAGCATTTTTTCTTCTTTCTCCACATAGAAGTGTAAGCAAAAGGACTGCTTTCATCTGTAATAAGTTAAAATCAGAAATGACCTAACTAATAAGTAACTGATATTGGTCCTTGGAGCCCAAAGAGTAAAATCAATAGAAAATCCATTGGTTCCATTTTTTTTCCGATATTTCCCATGCACATCCCCATTAGAAAAATGGGGTTTATGAATCTTATCATACAGCAAGGAGCAGTACCTCAGAGCCAGAGCTGACAGTCAGTGGTAGAGGTCTGGGCTATCTCAGATTGCTAAGCGTGGTTCTGAGCCACTGCTCAATCAGTCTTCACGTGACCATTGGCCAAGGCCACAGGGACAGTGGGGGCCCCCGGCTCAGCAGTCTCATCAAATCGTAAGCGCAGTGTGTTTCTGATCACCAGCTGCTCCATGATGAAGGAAGCACAAAACCATGGGATGGCATACTCCAGGGTAATCAGGCCCATGAAGTCAAAATCAAACTGGGAATAGTCCCATGGGCAGGCATTGAACTGGCGTAGGATGAGGCCAGTAGAGAACTCCCAGAGATATGTCCAAAGTGTGTAAATGAAACAGCGCACTAAAATGTGGCACTTGTCTTTGAGATACAGATACATCTTCTCCACAATGAGGATGGAGGTGCCATAGATGAAGAGTGCCCACACACTGGTAACACCTGGAAACTTCCAGTTAAAGTTGACCACAAACTCCCAGGCAGCTGTGAACATCACCTCACAGAAATAGCCGTGAATGGCGTAGAGGTACCATCGGGAGAAAGCAGTCAGAGGTTCTGCTGCAGCCATTCTTCTGCACACACTCCAGCAGGCACTCTGAAATGAAGACAGAGAGAGAGAGGGGGAGAGGGAGAGAGAGACAGCAAGGAGTCAATGAGAGCGTCACAAGCCCTTATCCCTCAGATGGCAACACACACTTTGTTCTTCCACAAAGAACAAATCTGAGAAAGAAGCAAATTTTAACTCATCTCATTTTTACCACAGCAAATTTTAAGTCCTGGGGACTTGCCAGGCTCTGAGTCTCAGAATGGGCCTGGACAACATATACTGCTCTGCTTGAGAAGCAGGATGAAGCCAGCATTGCATTAGTTAAAAGGAGGGTGCTGACAGGTACAAGGGCTTTGCCAGGGATGAGGCTGCCAAAGAACTTACTGGTTAGAAGTCAGAAAAATACAGTCATCTCACAAGGAGCACACACCTCTTTTCAAGAAACCACACTAACCCCTACTTTTCTAATATGGAATCTCACCTGTAGTCTCTCTACTCAAAACATACACTGCAGTGAAAAACTGAGCTTCGATTGGAGCAACAGAAAGGGAGCCGGAGGAGGAAGTTCCAGAGGTTTTACATTTTCAGACACCACACCTCACACCCAGTATTTAGCTGAACTGTTATTTTTTTCTGTTAAAGAACTCATGCACTGTATGGCTAGGACTTGGAAAATAATTTTCTTATGCCATCAGACTGCCTGATTCCAAGTCAAAAAACACAAGAAAGCCATTGAAATCCACCCAGGTTCGGCTTCAGAACAACAAAACACAAAGGAGGAAAATAAAAATGAACAGCTGAGCACCAAGAAGTGGTTAGCCATGATAAATAGGAAATGAGAACAAACTCTAATTGTGTCTACAGGAAGAACCTTGGTGAAGAGGTTTTAAAAGGGCACAATTTGCTTATCACTGAACTGTATCAGCACTCTTGGTTTCTACACTTTTTGCACAGCTTTACAAGGTCCTAAGCACTGTTCTGCCATGCTACAGGCACTGGCCCAATCTGATTTTAAGCATAATTTTACTTCACAGATTCATTCCATAGGGTGAATTTGATCTCTTTCATTCTTCAAAACTTACTTATAAAAAGTAAGGGAAAGCAGTAAGAAGGAAATGGACCCCAGGTATCTTTTGTCAGAATGAGGATATAGGGCTGCAGTAGAAAGGGAAGAGTTTTGTATAGCTGAGGAGATATATAAAAAATGCAGAGGTCTTTGAAGTTGTAGCTCTTGCTAAGTAAGACACTAAGGATATATGGAATGTCATTCTCCAAGGAAGAAAATTACTGCAAAGTTTTTGCTAAGCTGTCAATGGATTGTACTGTTTTCTTCTGTTTTAAATAAGCCCTTCTAAGTTGTGGTCCTCAGTCTACTTCCCTCTACAGCTTCACATTAAATGTATTTGAACTGTTAACTGGGAGCATTCACAGGATGCAGCACCACTTGTAAGGGTTTTGTGTAATTTTGAAAATCTCTTCACAAAGTTGGAGCAAATGCACAGAAGGTTCTTCCCTCTCAGCCCCTCCCTTCTTATTCCAAGGATCCCCACACCAATTATTTACAGTGCCCTATACCTGCCCACCAAAGCCAAAGACTCACACAAATATATTCAACAAGCCACATTCTGTTTTATCCCACACTATTTCCTCTGGGTGATGAAGATTCCTTTCCTGGTTCTGTACCACGTACTTGAAAATTTTCTATTTATTCTTTCTTTTTATACTTCACAAAATATCTAGTCATTACACTGGAAGTCTAATAACTAAACAGCCCAGTCCTGGTGTAGGACAACATCTACAATACAAGTTAACCTACTGCAAAGACCACTGGTGAATTCTTTTGAATCCTGAGCCTTTCAACACAACTGCAAAGAGATAAGCATCAATGCACTGACACTGTCTCAATATTTGCTTTCTACTGTCATCTGCCCAGTCAGCTCAGCCTTGATAGCAACTTCCTTCCTTCTTATGATGTGCTTGAGAGAGTCCTCATGGGCTGCCTGCTGATTAAGAGCATCCCACGGCAGGGCAGATGCTGAACTGTGGTAGCTCAAACATAAACTAGTTTCACAGTGCTAGGCACTAAGCAAATCCATAAATCACAGCTCCTTCCTGTAAAATATTTCTTTCAAAATGAAACAAAAAGTACAGAGTAAGACAGAAGGGAATGGAGGATATGGAGGAAGGTTACAAGCTACAGCGTATCATTGCACAAGTTGGGGACTGCACAATGTAATGGTTACAAGTCACTTGAGCATTTACAAAACAATTAAAGTTGCAGCTGTTCCCAAGCATCTTATTTCCCAGCCATATCAAGCTGTCTGGTGCCTGGTAGGCAATACAGCACAAGATCTCAAGAGGGAAATGAAGCAGAAAAGCATTGTTTTATTGGGCAGCAATTCATAATAAAAGGATCAAGCTGAAAAGCAGTTACAGGACATTAGTGCAAGGAGCATCCAAACAGAAGGTCAAGTCTGGATTCAGTCAAGAGATCTGTGAAAAGCCTCAAGTAGATAATTGAACTTGGTGGTACAAGACTTTTTATGGAGTGACAGTAATACAGACCAAAAAGCTCTGAACTTATGATAGCTATTCAGTCTCCTGAGGAAAACAAATGGTATT